>OV277860.1:4953459-6203459 GCA_922989275.2 Gari tellinella | reverse complement strand
GGCCGACCCTACCTAAGGCCGACCTCAATTTGTATTGTAGACCTAAAGTCACAAGGCCGACCTTATGTTTATATAGCAATTTATTTGATGGTAATTGTATATAACCGACACGAGCCGATTGTTGCAAAGACCAAAATAATAGTTCAGATCCAGATCATGATAACATTAATATTTTTTATTAAAAAATCATGTAATTTAAAAATAGACATGTATGTTTTTTATATAACCGACACGAGTCGGCAATTGTCGCAAAAAACGTAAAAATAGTTCAGATCCAGATCATGATCACCATAATATTTTTCTTTTAACAAGAGCACCGCAAGCCGGGCACATTATACGCCCGTAAAATCGATCTTAGAATGTAGTCATACCAAAACCCTATCAAGGTAAAAACAAAAGGGGAAGAACCGGGTTACCCTGAAAGTTAGGGGTCATATGCTGACCAAGTTTCAAAAGGATGGGAATAAATTTGTTTGAGAACGAGAGCTACAAACAAAAAATGCCCGTTTTTTGACGATAAAAGGGGCATTACTCTTGAATGTCAGGGGCAATCTTGCTGGTTATGGAGCTTGACCGAGACATTATGGTCATACACATGCTGACAAAGTTTCAAAAGGATTGGATAAATTTATTTGAGTTAGAGAGCGGACAAACTAAAAAATGCCTGTTTTTGACAAAATAAGGGGCATAACTCTTGAATGTCTGGGGCAATCCTGCTGGTTATAGAACATAACAGAGACATTATGGTAATACACATGCTGACCAAGTTTCAAAAGGATTGGAATAAATTTTTTTGAGTTAGAGAGCGGACAAACTAAAAAATGCCCGTTTTAGATGAAAAAAGGGGCATAACTCTTGACTGTTTGTGGCAATCTTGCTGGTTATGAAACATAACCGAGACATTATGGTCATACACATGCTGACCAAGTTTCAAAAGGCCTGAAATAAGTTTGTTTGAGTTAGAGACCGGACAAACTAAAATATGCCCGTTTTTTACGAAAAAAGGGGCATAACTCTTGAATGCCTGGTGCAATCCTGCTTGTTATCAAACTTGACAGAGACATTATGGTCATACACATGCTGACCAAGTTTCAAAAAGATTAAAATAAATGTGTTTGAGTTATAGAGCAGACAAACTAAAATATGCCCGTTTTTTACGAAAAAAGGGGCATAACTCTTAAATGTCTGGGGCAATCCTGCTGGTTATCGAACTTGACCGAGATATTATGGTCATACACATGCTGACAAAGTTTGAAAAGGATTAAAATAAATTTGTTTGAGTTAGAGAGCGGACAAACTAAAATATGCCCGTTTTTTACGAAAAAAGGGGCATAACTCTTGAATGTCTGGAGTAATCCTGCTGGTTATCGAACTTGACCGAGATATTATGGTCATACACATGCTGACAAAGTTTGAAAAGGATTAAAAAACATTTCTTTGAATTAGAGAGCGGACAAACTAATATGCCCGTTTTTGACAAAAAAGGGGCATAACTCTTGAATGTCTGGGTCAATCTTGCTGGTTATCGAACTTGACCGAGATATTATGGTCATACACATGCTGACAAAGTTTGAAAAGGATTAAAAAACATTTCTTTGAGTTAGAGAGCGGACAAACTAATATGCCCGTTTTTGACAAAAAAGGGGCATAACTCTTGAATGTCTGGGTCAATCTTGCTGGTTATCGAACTTGACCGAGATATTATGGTCATACACGTTCTGACCAAGTTTCAAAAGGATTAGACTAAATTTGTTTGAGTTAGAGAGCGGACATGAAAAAGTTAACGGACGGACAGACGGACGGACGGACGGACAGACGGACGGACAGCGCCATGACATAATACGTCCCGTCTGAAGACGGGCGTATAAAAATGATGTTATTTAAAAAAAAAAAAAAAAGGCATGTAAATGTTTATAAATAATTCATAAACATTTATGTTTTTATCAATGTTAGCCTTTTCCATTAGGGCGTGATGGCAATTAGCCTGCAGATTTAATAGTTTCGATCCAGATCAAGATCCAACATTTTTGATAAAAAAATGTTATTCTCAAGAGCCCATGAGAAAAATGTGACTGACAGTATATGAAATGCCGAGGTATTAATTACTTACTCATAAGAGCCTAAATATAAAAGAAAATATAAATGCATGTTTTTTAATAAATATTATATTTTCATAGTGTACATTTTACATAGCAGATAATTTGAGTTGTTCAAATTGAGAAAAGATGCTTCAGGAAATAGTACAGATTCAGATCATATGGAGCTGTTCAAGTACAAATTAAACAGAACAGAACAGAACAGTTTATCAGAACAGAACAGAACAGAACAATCAATGTCAATGTTAGCCTATTCCATTAGGGCGTGATGGCAATTAGCCTGCATATTTAATATACTCAGCGTCAAGAAGGTCACCGGAAAAACAAATGTAGCCGACAGGAACCTATTGCGAAGGTGCGAGATGACTATTTGACGGTCAGTACGTCTTGACGTCACCTTTTGGTGTCCCGGGCGCGGCCTATCACCCACAGACCATGCCTGATGGTGTCTCTGACGAGTTTCATGATCGTTTGGCGAGAACACCCATTCAACCAGCTATTTCTCGAAACTGTAACCCGGCGTCGACCATATTCTATTTTCAGAGTGTACATTTTACATAGCAGATAATTTGAGTTGTTCAAATTGAGAAAAGATGCTTCAGGAAAAAGTACAGATTCAGATCATATGGAGCTGTTCAAGTACAATTTTAACAGAACAGAACATAATTTTATTTCAACTTGTACATAAACGTACCTCGTTGATACATGTATACATTCTATATAATAGAATAACGGTCACCTAACACGCAAAATTTCACATTTATCCGAACAGAGCAAATATCACACAATGACAATAAAATTACGTAGCTTAAACATGTAATGCAATGACTATATATTTGCGATTGCCTAGAAAGTGAGAAGGATTGTTCCATAATTTTCTAATCCATATTTAAATGTTACTTGACATTATGTTCTGTAAATATGACACAATGTATGTAAAACATTTGAAATAAATACTGTTTAAACTAAAGTTGTAATATATAAAATATATGTTATATCTACACCTGGGTAAAATCTCCCTATTACGATCAATATAGTTTGTTAATTTCCCGACATTTGAAGCAGGTAATAGGTTAATATGTCGTAAAAGAAAGGTTTTAATTTTCTTAAACATTGTAAAATGACAAATGGTGCAGACCCTGATGAGGGGACCCAATTAGGAGTCATGTGATTTGGATCTTCACTGCTTACATAGGACCAGTGTATGTTTAATAGGTACCCTTTTTCAAATATCCAGTTAGTAGTGATGTTAGTAATATGTCCTCATTATTATTATTATTATAAGTAGTAGTAGTAGTAGTAGTAGTAGTAGTAGTAGTAGGAAAATCTAATCACGGTTAACACATTGAATTCAGACAATGTACACTCTGTAAAAGATACAAAACATAACCGTTAACGTTATCAAGAGATTATTCGATGATGGTCTGGGTCGGAAATTAATTACCCCTAAATACGGTAATGAAATTCTGCAATGATACTCATTTGCATCAAATATAAAGCGATTATGATCTGGGTATGAACAATAATTATGCGTCTATCGATAATTGTCACCACTAGCCGAACATACCTGTAAAATTGGTGTGAAACCATAATTGCTATATAAAGATAAGGTCGGCCTTGTGACTATAGGTCTACTATACAAATTAAGGTCGGCCTTAGGTAGGGTCGGCCTTGTGACTATCAACCATTTTCAGTGTTGACAGCAGTTATGCATGATAAATGTAAAATGAAAATATCAGATTAATGAAAGTTGACTTAAATAGGGGCATATAGATACGTCTAAATCTTTGGACTAGTGCCTTTTGCTACTTTCTGTTCTTAATGATGCTCTTTTGCGTAGATTTAGCAAATTCCATACGACATTCAGCTACTCTCTCTTTCAAAACATTGCATGTCACCCCCATTATGACCACAATATTAGTAAATTCCGTGGATTTACTTACTTTCTTTTTATGTCAGCATCTGTTGCTGATCGTGTTAACTGCAATATAGCGTAGTAATCCACTCCCATTTTGATATTGTTCTTATTTTCCTGCTATTTTATTGACAGGCAATGAATGAACACCTTGTAGTTTACATATGGCGTAGTTACCTAGCAACAGCAAGGTAAAGCGGTGTCAAACAATGTTAAGCCGCACACCCGTATTTGCGAATAATAAAACGGTTTGTTGGTAGTGCTTCATCAAATATTATGACTATATATGATGAAATTAATAAATGATTGCATATACACGTAAATCAAAACTGTATTTTATTTATAAGTGCTGATTCTTTATTTCGAAACCACGGTTAGAAATCGTTGTTCAGTTGGACTCCGGAGCAACAACTTTCCAAACAATATGGCGGACTTAAAATGCACCCTATAAATTCGAGGATGTTAATTGATTAGATTACGCGGAATAATTTTTAATGCATGTCTACAGTTGGTATTTTTAACCATAAGTATTACCTAAAAGAAACAAACATGGATAGGGATGTGGCGGGCATCCGAATAAGCCCGGCTACCGTGGAATTTACCGACACTGTGCCAAACACAGTCGAGCAGCTGAACGTCACAGTGAAAAACATCAGCAAAGAAAGCAAAAGTGTCAGGTTTTATGGACCTAAAACAAAGGTAATTGTGTAAATAAGTTCGTTTTTGATTCAATAACACCATGTAGTGGTGATTTGGTCACATAATATGACACTCGATCATACGATGGATACTGTGAGTGTGACCGCCCGTATAGCTCAGTGGTAGAGCGTCCGCTTGCAGTGCGGGAGGTTGTGGGTTCAAACCCCGGCCGGGTCAAACCAAAGACTTGAAAATTGGTAGTAATGGCTTCCCTCCTTGGCGCTCAGGATTTCGGGTTAGCATTACGACTGGTTCGTCGGTGTCAGGATAAAGTGACCGGCCGGGTACAGTCCCAATGATGCACCTAAAAAGTGCCCCTTCTCATAATCATCAGAATTGATGGCGTAGAAGTAATAAATAGAAAAGTTTACACATGCATTGCATAAGGCAGTCTTGTGCCTAGGTCCAAAATTTCGGGGAACACCATGTCCCCCTGTCAGAAATTCATGGGGACATTGGGTATTTTTGGGGGACATACTAAAAAACCCTCTTAGAACATGAAAGGCCTACCTTTTAATTACCGTCTTTTGCCGAGTATTGTGCGCATCCGTGTATAGAACGCACCCTTATTTTCAGGGTTAAATGTCTTGGAAAAAAAACTTTTCCCAAGGTTTTGGTCAGTCTTCGTACGCACGATTTCTCCTGCTGAACGCAGTTGTTTTTAAATGAAGAGAGTTCCGTCTGCATACTTTTGGACCATGAAAAACCGTTAAATATGTGATAATTACAAGTATTCTGATAGTCAGGGGTGAAATCCGCACTTCAAAGTTCCCCAAAATAAGGTGCGACCGTGTTTCAAATACTGGAAACGAAACCAGAATTTTTTTTATGGGCATACTTAATTTTCATTTCTAGAATCACATTAGAACAGGAACGGAATATGTTCTTTATTAGAATCTCACCACATTATTCTGTGTAAGTTTGTAGATGCGTTTATTAGGATTAAAATAGATAAATACTAAACATTTATTTATCAAATTATTTCCTCTGCTCACTTGTATTTATTGAATTATAAAAAAATACGATAGAATACGAATGTTCTGAAAAAGTTTCGCTCTGAAAATCGAGTGCCGCAAATCCAATGAATGATCAGGAAATCGTAAATTCGATTATGCGAAGTCATCATGGCTTGGCTTCGCGAACGAAGATCTAAGTACAGTAAACCTCGCTTATAACGAACACCTCAGGACCTTAAAATAGTGTTCGCTATAGCCAGAGTTTGTTATAACCGTATAGCGAACTAGTATGCTATAGGCGAGGTTAGTATAACGAACTGATCGGACATAACGAACACCAGACATGTACATGTACATGTGTAAACCTATGTGTTTAAATGAAACATTATAAATTTGGCAAACAAGAATATTTATGTTTTAACGAAAAAGTATTTCAGTAATTTGCAAGTTCTTTTACCTTCAACATGACAGCTCGTGCGGAGGTAGTCTTAACTTCATTATTTATCGGACAAAAGTCGCCATTTGCATCCATGCCTCAGTTTCATGTCAGGCTAAAAATTCATTCACTTTCGGAAAAACCCTAACTTGCAGGTGACTGAGATACCCAAAACGAGTCTCTAACGTTTCCGCATTATGGGGCAACAACTAACTAATTGCATGTATTACCCTTGACAAAACAATATTTTTAATCAATCAATCAACCACTTTACTTTGAGGAACAAACACAGAGATCATATTTGTAGACTTATTCAACCCGATTATCGCTTAATGTTGACATTGTTAACAGTTTGGATCCTGACCAGACGCTGCGCAATGCGATGTGTGGTCAGGATTCAAACTGTTTGACACCCATATCTTAAGTCATTCCAACATAATCAGTGATTCTCCAAAAATGGGTACAATCAAAAGTAAAAAAAGTAAAAAACAATACTGTGTTCAATTATGATCATTTCTATTGCATATTTGAATTTAAGTATCAAATGGATAAACTTAAAAGTTTTACCGAGTTAACGTTAGCTGTCTTTGAGATATACACCAGCAAATCAAGAAGGTGTTTAAATCTGTTACGGGGGTTAGATACCCTTACACTACCATTTGTTGACAAAAAATAACTACTTGTATACGTAATGGACATGTTTCTTAGATTATATTTTGGTAGATATTGATATGGCCTTTATGATCGCTATAAAACATTTGAGCAAGTGTCTTCATAGCAGGTAAAGCACCTTAACAAGAAAATATAAGATTTAGAGAAGTTATGTTTTTGTTAGAGCCGGGTACAAAACTTCTTTATATGATACTCTGAAAGAATGATGGAACTCAGGTTATAACATAAAACGAAAGTAATAAACTATATAAACATGTTTCAAACACTTGGTGTGACATTACTTATCAATTCACAAGCATCACTGACATTAAAGTTACATTTACTTTTGTTACGGGCGTTAGCTAAAAAACAAGTCAAATTCAGAAGTCAACCATAATTACATAATTTCTGTATAAACAATACTATCATGTTAGCATACAATTGAAACAGTTATTATAAGCTCATAATGAAACGATTTTTCTCAAGATCGAAGCTCAGTGACCTCTAATCATAAGCTACAGACCAACTTAAGCCTAAATGTTTAAGAAGTTTTACTAGAATGATTTATAAATCACTTCCCATATATTTTGTTATCATAGAATGGAACAACAAACTGTATAAACACATTAATTAACATATGACATGACACCAATACCAGTATATATCATTAGTCCCTATATAAATGTAACATTAACAACTAAACGTTCGTTACGGGTGTTAGGGAAAAAAATGAAAATACCAAAAAGGTCAATCATATAGCCGCCTTTCTTCTAAAATTCCATTTTTGTATTTGAAATGCATATGCACCGACGACAGAATCAAGACTAATGTATGGAACATTAATGTCAAAGCTGAACAAGTTTGAACATTAAGTAACCATTAGAACAGAATGTTGATTCTTATGAAACACAGCTTAATTAACATGGCGTTGATTGCTGTTAATTGAATTTGTTTTCAATGTCTTTCTGCTCATCTTTGTCAAGTTGAAAACATCGTTTTGTTTCCAAACAGGCTTTACTGATCTCAGAGTCATGAATTGATTACACTTTTCTTTTAGACCCAGATTTCATCTCGGACATTAGGAAACCGATAAGAATTTCCATATTTACCAGTCTCAACCAAGAAGTTAATCTGAACGTCATCAGTGTCTGTGCTAGTCACTTTGCCAAGATATACTTCCCCCATCATATAGAGCCGCCACCCAATCGTTAACAGTTAGATGTGTTTCCTGAATATGACTACTGTTTGATACTAAGGTTTCATAAGCTGGTTCTTCTCGTGATGAAGCTGTTTCTGCAACTGTGCCCATTGTATTTCCGATGTACAAACAAGCTTCTGGCTCTGTCAGATTTTGGCCACCTTGTACAAAATGTACAACCTCCACTCTTCACATGTGGTTGCTTGTACATCGGCAATACACTGGGTACATTTGCAACTCAATTCTCTCGAGCATACAAACAAAGGGGAGCAACTTTTGCAATAATAAAATATTGTAACGGGTGTTAGACGTTACGGGTGTTAGACAAATTTCATTAAACTTCAAGGTTAGAATACGATATTGTGGGAAATATTTACTTTAGGTGTTTTAAATAGCTACCATTGGTTAGTGTCAAACAAAAAAACCCACCAGTTTCTCTGAGATCGACCACTTTTTATTACAAATGCTGTTACGGGTGTTAGAAATAGAAAATATCCCAATCGCAATATTTGAATTCCAAACGTTGCAGTCGTCCTAACTTTTGTACATCATTAAAAAATGTCGCAGTACCATAAAATGCAAACATTCCATAACTGAAAAAGGTTATTATCATGTACATAATACAGTTCAACACTCCGATCCTACGTGGATGAAACGTTGTTATGGGTGTTAGACAAGTTTTGGCGACAAACAATTTTATGTGATCAAAAATTTTTTTTAAAAAAGGTTTAAGTAAAACGTATATTTCATGCAAAAGATAGATGTGTCAGATCAAAAAATGGAATAAACCACTTCTTTGCATCAGTTTTGAGGAAACAACAGATGTGTGAGTATTGTGAATAGTACTGGAGACAGCCAAAAACAAACACTTCTAGCTAATTCATAAGATGATAGCTTCCAATTTATAGATCTTATGACATTCTAAGGCTACTAATTAATCACCAGTATTATCTGTCATGCAAGAACTAGGGTTTTGTATGCCATTTCTATCTAAATATTATAGTTATTCATATTTTTCTTTTGGAGACAAGATAATTTTGTTATTGTACCCATTTTTGGAGAATCACTGAATAAGTGTCTGTTAATATCACTCACACCTACACACAAAGCATGAAGACGATCACTGACAAACATTTTACCTGTGAGGTAATTTTATCGATCGATAATTACTCGGTGACATACAGTTGAAACACTCGAAATCGACGGTACGCTATAACCGATAATATTTGAATGAAATTTGATGAATGGGGACCGGAAAATGGTGTATGATATAGCCGAGTTTTCGTTATAACCGAGTACGCTATAACTGTATTATTTTATATAGAACAAAGAAGGGTAAAATTCAGGGATTTTAAAACTGTTCCTTATAACCGAGTGTACGTTATAACAGAGTTCGTTATAAGTGAGGTTTACTGTAGGTACATTTCCATGTCTGTTGCAGGCACGCTGGTGACTGACTAGGCCTATGCGTGAAAGGCATACACGACTGCAGCATCTGCATTTGTAGGTCTGGGAGGGCATGTCCTGAGTGCTAATCGGATTCTTCCTTCAGTATCTTTTGTCTTTAAGTTGTTTTGTTCGAGATGTCTCAAAGGAAGTTGCAGCACTGCAAATGGTGCGTCTCCATGCATCGCGGTTCATAGCTATTGTGGACCACTGGTGCTGATCGATGTTGCAAGCCTTTAGGGACATCTTGAGGGAGTCTTTGTATCTCTTCTTTGGTGCCCCAACGTTGCGGTATCCAGATGAAAGTTCACCTTCGTAGTAGGGGCCCGGAAATGGCAGGTGTTTTTACAGTGACGCTTTGTTTCTACGGTGCAACCAGAGCTAAGTCTACTTCCTTTTGAATGATTTCACGCAATAATTATGAATAACAACGCGTTTATTTACTTTATTTGTCTCTCAGTTCAAAATGCCTTACCGATTTAGCATGCTTTCTATCCCTCTTCTCTCTTGACTTCGCTCTGCAGTCATATTGCTCACATGACAGTCATGAGGGCAGAGACTATGTCACCCTGATGTCCATATCACACCACTGCCACCAATTTTGTAACATGCACAGGACCAGCAGAACATTGCTTAACTTTGTTTAACCATACTAACACAATTTGACGGTAAAAGCAGGCTTCCAAAGTCAGACAGTATACATTTGTTTCATAGGTACTGAGGGAACAGTCAAATCATTGACCCGAGGTAGCAGGGAAGACCTTGAGAACTGTTGCCCGAGGCCAACGGCAACAGTTCTCAAGGTCTTCCCTGCTACCGAGGGACAATGATTTGAATTTTCCCGAAGTAAATATGAAACAAGTGATTTATTACCGGACTCTCTATTTAAGACAGATCTAGTTCCTGAATTGTACACGGCTGAATGAAAAGCTAGATCTAGATCTACATGATTTGAACAACTGTATAAATTCTAGAGATTATTTATTTATCATATAAATATTAATTCACTACACAGACTGAACGCACAACCACTGTATTTAGAAAAGGTTTCTCTAAAATATTAATATTTTCATATACGATTTGAAATGTAAACATTTTCTTATTGACTAAAATTGATTGACACTTAGTTTAAATTACGTCATAAACTCATGATGACATGACGTCATTTAGAATGTAACGTCATAATTTGTTTAAAAAAAGGAAGATGCTAGATCTGCAAGCGGTTTAACATTCTTTATTCGGAGTCTTTCTTAATACTAGATTATCTATATGTAGCCTTTTTAGGGTATTCACTATTCATGGCCGGAAAACCCCCGTAAAATGCTAGATCTATGTAAGACTGTTGCGATGCAGAAAATGTTTGCGCACCATTTTCGCGCAGGCATCAGTGCTGGCAACAGTCAACTGTTGACCGGTCAACAGTCTGTGAATTCTTTACCAAAAAACAGTCAAAAATGCTTAATAAACACTTAAATAGAGAGTCAGGTAATAATAGAAGTTGTTTATACTTCCTCTATTTCTGTCACACTAGACACTCATATTATATGATATAAAATGTTTTAGATTTATGTTAGTTTTTTACATCTACTTACTACATGTACATTGTAAGCAATTGAATTATTGAACAGAACAGAGCATAACTTTATTTCATCCAGGTATATGATGTACAGCATGGGGTTATGTATATAATACAGTGAAGAATATATTTGTGGTTCGGCTGTGGGGGTAAAATCTTTTATAAAATAAACATCTTGAAGTAAAAGAGGCCATATTCGAGTTTCAACTGTACATTCTTATCTAACATGTGTTTTCAGAAATTCAAGCTGAAGGTGAAGAATCCTGACAAACCAGTTGCCTCTGGATTAAGTGTACCTGCAATTGTAGAGTACACAAGCACTGATGATGGGGAGTTCAAGGACAGGATCGTCCTTACAGTTGATGGTGAAGTGATTGAGATACCTTTAGTCGCGTAAGTACTTAACAGTCAAACTATAGAAGCTGTCTGATTTCCTTAATTCTGTATTAACCCATTTACCCACGGGGGCCAACTAGGTATTACGATGAAATGTTTTGTTACAAAAACTTATATGGGTATTATATCGATTTGTATTGCTACGAAGGCAATTTTGTTTTCGTAGACAAACATTTCTCACTGTATACACTGACTTCGTAGCAATACAAATCTGTTAAAATACCTATATAGGTTGTCGTAGCAAAACAGTTTGATGATAATACGTAGTTGGCCCCATGTGTCACCCCTAAGCCTTTAATTGACATGTTCAATTTAGTCTAGTTCATTTATGGCTATTTAGCGGTTACAAGGAAGACCCTGATCAGAGGGCTCCTTTAGGATCCTGGGTTCACTGTTTGCATAGGAAAAATGTCCTCTTTACAGATACACTGTTTGTAAAGAACAAGTATACTTGTTACTCTTAGGGTTCATTGTGTTTAGAAGTTATCTGTCTCAGGCCTACCATTCCTCCGGATTTTTCCTAAATCTCCGGATTTTTCATAATTTCTCCGGATCTCCGGATTTTTTCCGAAATCTCCGAATTTTTTCAAAAATCTCCCAGAAAAAAATCCTAATCCTCGATTCAGTGCGCCAGACAGCACCTTCTCGGTCTTTCAAATATGAGAAAAGCAATAAAGGTATTCCGAATGCTATTTGTATTGGTACTAATCGGGTCATTGACTGGATTAGCAGCTTGTTCACAGCCAATCAAACATGTAATTACCACCTGTGGTTCCGATTCGACTGAGAAGTACGATACGGCATGCACTTTATTTATGACACGTCTGGTTCTGCATGTTTGTGTACACTTTATTTATGACACGATAGGTTCACGCATAGCGATAAAGTGATGGTGTAGTGCAGGTAAACAGCGAGATTGTCGATATCGTAAAGAAGCTATACACGGGAGCAAAATTGCTATACCCAAGAGAAAAAATGCAGCCAAATGAAATCGGCTTTGAATGTTTCAAAAAAAATTATTATTTTATTTTGAAAATGACGACAGGGTGTCATGAAATTAAGGCAGGACGTGACGCCCTGCTAAAAGTGTCTAGCCATGAGTATATTTATATGAATATCATTAACTTACTAGTCATAGTGGCCTGAAATGTGCAAAATCAGATGTAAGACATTGTTACTATAACTTTTCTAATCCTTAACCAAACAGTACAGGTACTTATCACAGAACACAATTGTCTGACCGGGGTCTATACTGCTAAAAGGAGTAAATATTTGCAACTATGGAGAATACAGTTGAGTTGCCCCTAGCAGTATTTATGATGTTTTGTTATTTTTCTTTTCTTATAGTTTTTTTACAGAGTTTATTGCAATAAAGTTTATACTGTTATTCTTTGTGTGTATGTATTTAATACATAGATGATGGGTGCAATGGTGTGATATACATTTGAAAAGATGGTTTTAAACACAAAAGCGCACAAATAAAGATTTTCGATTAAAAATCGCGCTTTAAAATCAAAATTTGGGAAAATCTTAGGATTTTTTTTTTGAAATTATGGTAGGCCTGCTGTCTTACAATATTTCAAAATACAGTAAAACCTCGCTATTACGACCACTAAAATGCATGCTAATTGATTGTATAATAGACATGTGACAGCTTAAAGCAAGATGACAGTGAAACAGAAAGCTCCTAAAGGAGCTTTCTGTTTCACTGTCATCTTGCGTTAAGCAGTCACCTATCATTAACATCCTAATAATTAACATAATTCAGTGGTCGTAATAGAGAGATTTTACTGTATAGTTAAAAGATTGCGATTAGTTAAAACAAAATTCAACAATTTTTTGCGTGGTTAATATTGTTATTAAAAAAGAGATTTCAGCATTTGAAACATAACATTTTATTATTTCACTTTGAACAGTTCACCCACCAAGCCCATGCTGGAAATAGATCAGCTGATAGATTTTGGCAATGTTGTTGCCAATAGTAAAACAATAGCCAGGGAAATCTCGCTGGTGAATCATGGGTCAAAAGCAGGTGATTTCAAGATCAAATATGCTGGTGACCAACCAATTGCAATCATGCCAACAAGTGGATCTGTCCCTCCAAAAAGTGTCCAGCTGATAAAGGTAAACACAGTTCAGGGCTCCAGATAAGAGGGAGTAAACTGCAGAAATCCAACAATTTCTCACTTATTTTAGCATCAAATCCTATGGTGTTACTACTCATTAGAATCGTCTCTTTGAGACGATTCTAATGAGTAGTGACACCATAGGGTTTAAAGCAGAAATGAAGATTTTAGTTTTTGAAATACCCCCCTTATCTGGAGCCCTGAACACTTGATTATATCTGATTCTAATGTATGTTTTTACATGTATTTATTCAAAATTATGTTAAACCTTTCCTCCATATACTTATGAGCCATGACAAAACCTGCCTTATTGCATTGCAACATTGCACAACCTAAACACCCTTGTCACACCAGGCTCTGCATCTGAGTTAAGTCTACACTGCCAAATAAGGTATACACTATATACTATAGTACTGCTAAATATAATGCTTTAGATGAGTGTGGGTGTCAAACTGTAGATCAAGACCAGCAGCCGCATCTTTGACACGGCTGCTGGCCTTGATCTACACTGTTTGCAATGCAATAAGGTAGGTTTTGTCATGGCATGGCTCATATATATATTAAGTAAGTAAAAATAAAGAGGAATACTCTGATTATATGTGTACTCAGTATTCTGTATGTTAACTTTTCAGAATTATCAGTATCTTATGTATTCTCATTAACAAAATATACATTATCTCTATCTATGGGGTGCGCTGCTTGCACGAATCGCATGACCAAACTCCTCCACTTGTCTCTGTTTTCCATCAGTGTTGCTAGATGTTCTACTGGGCAGTTCGCATCCTGATCGACATTATACTCACTGAATTTTCAATGCAGTAACAACTGTCAAACTTGGATATCGGAACTTGCTTAATTCAAACTATCCGAACTGCTTTGTTTCATGCTCAGTTAGTCGAACATACCCATATTTCAAAGTAAAAACGTGGCTTAGCCACGTTTTAACTTTGAAATACGGGTATGTTCGATTTAACCGAGTTCAAGATATTGAAGTTCGACTGTACATGTATACTGTTTGCATTATATGTATCTACCTGTATATATTTTGCCATATAACACATGTTAATTATATTATTTCAGATTGAATTTGTGACAAAGTATAATGGCAGAATAGAAGAAATAGTCAAGTAAGTCCACAAAGTATTGAGTTTTTTTTGTAATAGAGGTCTTTGCCCTGAAAGAGGCCTATCAACTTATTTTTGTCAAAAATCATCATTTTAATACTTGTGTGATAATGGGAATTTAAATTACCTGTCACTGAATCCTGTATCTAATATACAAAATGAGTTTTAAAACTTTAACCCTTTACCCAAAAGCCTGATTCTAATTTTGAAGACAGGTGACCACTTAAAAAGCAGGTTGAAAGTAAAGCAGAATGCACCCTTAACTCTTTGAACCCTACTCACGCATATAGGCGTCATTTGAAAACAGTGTACCTGTGAGGAGTACACTTGTCCTATGCAAACAGTGTAGACCCTGATCAGAGGGCTCCTTTAAGGAGCCCTCTGATCAGGGTCTACACTGTTTGTCATTTTGACAAATTTGGTAAAAATCAACCCTAGAAATTAAAAAATGGACTAGACTAAATTGAAACTTAGAATTGTTCATTTCAGGTTTCAGGGAGGAAAGGGTTAAGGCAAATTCTGCTTTATTCTCATCTTGCTAACCTGCTTCAAGCTACCAACTTTCAGGGAAAATATATATCCAAAAATATCCCCCCCCCCCCCCCCCACCCATACAGTTAAAAAGTATAAGAACCCTAGGAAGGAACTGATTAATTGTTTGTACAAGTTTAATGGTTTATCTCCAACAGAGTCAAGCTTGAAGGCCATGAAACAAAGCCGTTGACAATCAAGGCCAATCTGGTGGGCCAGGCCTTACAGGTTTTATCACTGGAGACAGAGGACCCTGTGTCCTGTATACCGTTTGGAAATACTTACTATGGGTCTGATAAGACAGAATGTGCCCTGATCTACAACTGCAGCCCGGAGCCGGTCAATTTTGTGGCCGTGTTAGATGAAGATGCAGTCGCTCAAGAAGTGGTATGTTATGTTACTTTCAAAATACAAGAGCAAATTTGGATTCATTTATAATTTAACATGTTCCCTTAATCCTTTACTCTATAACCTGTTTCTAGTTTTGAAGACTGGTGACCACTTAAAGCAGAATGAAAGTAAAGCATAATGTGCCTTCAGGCACATTCTGCTTTACTTTCAGCCTGCTTTAAGCTACCATCTGATTTTATATAGAATATATTCCTTTTGTTGCAGGTTCATGACTGTATAAAATGTATCTATTTTCTTTAGTGGAGGCATACACTAAAGGCGTATGTATGGGATAATGGGTTAACTGTTTATTCCATAAATATGACTTTAATGTCTCTAATTATTCCTACGCTAAGAAAAGTAGTCTTTAGCTAGGACATTCTGGAAAGTAAAGCTGGATACATAGTAGATCTTCCTTTATCATTTCAGGGGATAGATTTAACAAAGAGCACCATCATGGCGCTGGCAGATCATGGAAATGACAACAGGATTCAAGGGGATACAAACATGCTGACTTCTTTGGTTACAGCTATACCAAACCAAGGCATCCTTCAGCCCTATGAAAAAATACCAATATTCTTCAGATTCAGTCCAAGGTAACAGTATTGCACAAATTATCCTGCTTAACCCATTACATCATAGCTTGTTTCTTATATTTCAGATGGGTTACCACTTAAAGCAGGTTGAAAGTAAAGCAGAATGCGCCTTAAGGCGCATTCTGCTTTACTTTCAACCTGCTTTCTGCTATGACCTTCTGGAATATGGAAATTGTTTGTTATTTTACGTACGGTATTCATGACTATAATGTGGCACTGAGTGGAGAAATAAATTAAAGGCGTAAAAAGGTGTATTTATTGGGTAATGGGTTAACTCTGAAAACCTGTACTGAAGATCTTACTAACATCCAGATCAGGTTCAACTAAACACATTACACCATAGCAGGGCTCCAGATAAGAGGGAGCAAACTGAACAAATTCAATGTTTTCTCACTCATTTCAGTACCAATCCTATGGTGTTACGATTCAAGACGATTCTAATGAGTAGTGACACCATAGGGTTTTAAGTAGAAATAAAGACTTTAATTTTTGAAATACTCCCCTTATCTGGAGCCCTGCATAGCCTGTTTCTAGTTTTGAAGGTTGAAAGTAAAACAGAATGTGCTTTACTTTTCAGCCTGCTTTAAGCCAATATCTGCTAGTTTATAGAAAATATTTCTTATAGTGCATATTCATGACTATATAAATTTAAACTATTTTCTTTATTGGAGAAAGAAAATTTAATGATAATGGTAAAAAAAATCCTATTTATGGTGTAATGGGTTAACCTATTGTTGACTGTAAGTTTGCATGCATAGCAGAAACATTCTTTGAAATAGCAACCAAACTACAGTGCTCCCTCTCTACACGGACACCTACTCGGAGACAACGAGTATGTGTGTTGTTGGGAGGGAGTCGTTATAGGGAGGTAAAATTAAGACTTGGCTTACATTTGTCAACAGCTATATCACGGCGTCTGATCTGGATTCAAGCTGTTTGTCACTCGTCATTATATTAATTCTGTCAAAATGTCCATTTTGAGAAAAATCAGCAAACAACAATTTTTAGGAGACGATATTACATCAGTAAAAGTGTTGTAATTTTTATTAAAATTGCCCAGCTTAGGTAACTGCGACAAGGGCCGTTGTAAGGAGGGAGCCGTTGTTGGGAGGGCCGTTGTAGGGAGGGAACACTGTACATTTTATATGAAACAGCTTTGTTTTCAAAGTTCTGCATATTTTCAGGTGGAATGCATCCAAGAAAGGATTCAAAAACAAGGTAGCCCCACCTCCAAGGAAGGACTTTGCACTGTTCTTGAAACTACAAATCATAGGCTCCAGAGAAGGAGAAGGAAAGTCAGGTATGTGATCCCTAGAGTTTTAGTACAGTGGAGAAGACGTTATTCTTTCCCGTTTGAACGCAAACAAAACGCAAATGCATAGCAATGAATTGTAGCTAATTGCAACTTTTTGATTTTCCTTATGATTCATTTTAATCTGAGTAGCAAACAGTTTGGAGCCAGATCAGACGCCGGCTTATAATGTAACTGTTTATAATGGAAATAATAGTTTAAGCGTGAATGCGTTTATTGGGAAAGAATAGCGTCTTCTCCAGTGTATATAGTTAATCAGAAGGAAAATGAGTAGTATGCAGTGTTTTTCTTGGTGCTAGTAGGGCCAAAAATTGACATCATTCCCTCACTTAACCCTTTGAACCCTAGTCCCGCATATAGGCGTCATTTTCAAACAGAGAACATGTGTATAGTACACTTGTCATATGCAAACAGTGAAGACCCAGATCAGAGGGCTCCGAAAGGAGCCCTCTGATCAGGATCGTCACTGTTTGTCAAAATGCCAAACATTGACAAAACAACTCTTAAAAGTCAGAAATGGACTAGACTAACGTGGAAACTGGAATTGTCCATTTAAAGTTTCAGGGAGGAAAGAGTTAAAACTATACATCTCCCCTTCTGTCCCAATATTCTTTAATAAATTTCACAAAGAAAATTTTATTTCAATATTATGATTTATAACATAACAGACGGCGTGAGCGTTGAATAACACCCGTTGTTTAAATGTCATATATAACTAGTTAAATAACTACGCAAATGAGGAACGCCACGACGTCGTTTACTTGTGAGGTCATTAAAATGCGTTCGATTTCCAACGTCTTCATTCCATCATGTAGATTCAATTTATAGATTTTTGGTGTAATTAATCAATATTGGATCTACATGAAAGTGTTTATTAATACATATAACAACATAAACATTATGCTAGTGAATGGGGTTAATTTGGAACAACTTTTTTCCTGTATAGATCTACTTATATCGCGCTTAGCAGTCACTTGACCTCAAAGGCTGCGATAAATAACATTTCTAGGTTATGTTTTAAAAAGAATATAACATTCGTGTTAATAATTTATTGGATTTATCAAACTTGTCGTTTTAGAAAAAAATAAAAACTCGGCAAAGCCTCGTTTTTATTCTTTTCTAAAAGACTCGTTTAATAAATCCAATACATTATGAACACTCATGTAATATCCTATACATGTATTTACATTATTCAATCAAGGAACCCTTCTGCATTACATTTGTCTGCATTAAGTTGCCACTTGTCTAGTTTAAACATATTTTTATTCCCTCAAATATACATGGAATTGGGGTTGGGTCACAAGTTATAACAATATTAGATCCGACCCTCCCCCTACAATGTAAATATACAGTACAGGAACAATGGCATATAGATGAAATATGATGAAATTACTTAACTATTTGTAACTTTTTTGCCACTTGTCTTAACCTATTACCCCATAAATACACCTTTTAAGGCGCATTCTGCTTTACTTTCATCCTGCTTTAAGTGGTAACATATTTACAAAATTAGAAACAGGCTATGGGTTAAGGTCACTAAATACAGGTTGACTGTACTCCTATATCTTGTGATATAAGATGATTTTACTATTTTATTCAGCTGGTAGCAAGACCATTGAGATAGCTATGACTGGAACTGCTCTACCTGTACTTCTTGACATCTCCCCGGCCTCCAAGTTTGACTTCGGTGAGGTCCCAGTCGGGGAACATGCCGACATCTTGTGTACCGTGAAGAACAGCTCCGATGTCCTGCCTGTTACATACCAGTTCCGGCGTATCGCCCACTTTATATCTCACCCGCCGAACGGGAAAATACCACCATCTGGAACTCAGGACGTGATATTTTCATTTGCGCCCAATCAAGCAGGTTTGTTAATGCTATTATTGTACCATGTCAACCTTGACAAAAACTTGAAATTTCAAATGAGGTATGCTCTTTTCTGATAAAGGATGTGTTTACATTGACTAGCGAACGATTTTTTCCCCAAAATAATTTAAAAGTATGACTAACAAACAAGACCCTGATCAGAGGGCTCCTCAAGGAGCTCTCTGATCTGAATATACACTGCTTGCAAAAAATGTATTTTAGGTTTTCTTAATGCAATGTTTCGATTAAGTTCATGTGTATTAGTTGGCTATTTTAATCACTGCTTTTTTGCTTTATCAGTAGAAATCAATCTTTTATGTGTGAGATATAAAGTAAGTTTATTCTTTGAAATAAAATGTGTGGGGTAATAGTTTCAAAGTCTTTTAGTAGGGTTCCTGTTATACACAATTTTGCCTTTTAGAAGAAACGGTTATATCGGAGATTTCTGCTTTATTTTCTGCTTGAAGCAGTCACCTGTCATAATGAAAACTTCTGTATCAGGGTACAGTTTGAGCATAAAAAATGATTTCTATCAGATAGGTAAAGGCTTGTTAGAATTGTTATATCATTTTGTTGATTTCACATTTTACCCTGAACTATCAAATATATAATTGTGCTAATGTTTTTGTTTTTGCAGGATTTTTTAAGCCCCGTCAGATGATAGATGTTATTGGACACGTTGCTGACAACCGTAACCCAACCCTGGCCCATCTACAGATCATCCACTCCATGCCGGTACACTTCCTTGGTCGGAGTGACCCTATTACCAAACAAAGACAGCCTAGATATAACCCAGGTATGTCAGCATCCCTATATAAGCAATTGAGGCACTAAGACACAGCAGACAATGTATAATTGTATATATCAGATAAACAGCTGTTGTAACAAGACCAAGCCCCATGTTTATAAAGATTTTGATTCTCAAGCTTTTGATTGGTCAGATTTGAGCATTCTGCTCAAATCTGACCAATCAAAGGCTTGAGAACAATCTCAGACTCACCTCAAACGCTTTATAAGCATAGGACCAGGTTCTGCACTGTAAGCAGTGAGAGTAAAAAATAACTATCAATTTGGACATGAGAATAACCTAATACCTCTGTATGAAAAGAGCTTTTGCTGACAAAATTTTTATTACAGAAGAACACCTCTGTTATGGTCACTAAAAAAGTCTATTTGATGGTTTCAAATACATTGTACAGATGGTTTATTAAAACAAGACGAAAGTAAAGCAGAAAGCACCTTACAGAGATTTCTGCTTTACTTACATCTTGCTTAAAGCAGCCACCTGCCTTAAACACAGAAAACTAAACCTCTGGTAGTGGTCATTATAGAGCATTTATCTGAATTGAAAAACGTAAAGTGATGCAGCAAGTTGTGATTGCACATACATGTAATGGTAAGTATAATGTGAAATTCTTATTCAAATTTATACTAAAAATTCCTATTTTCTATCAGGTATAACACCTTACATCAGCAATGAAGTTGGTATGTTTGTGGACACAACATTCACGTCTATGGGAGATGATCCCCGCAATGCCTTGGCAGGTGGCAACAAGACCAAGCTGCACAGGGTGGGAACTCATGCTAGTATAGAGGATGACATTACAAAGGTGGCCTTCCCAAATGACCGGGCTCAGAGCATACGCCCAAGTGACCGACATGATCAGTATAAGTAAGTACTGACAAACCTGTGTAATCCACTCAAGAAGACGTATGGAAGTTGCTTTAGACATTCTTGCTTAATGCATGACATTAATCGGGAAAAAAAATCGAGCTTTTGTCGTTGTTATTGTTATTGTCCAAAATCGTAAAATTGCCCATAACTTCTTCAATTTTACATTTAAAATCATCATTTTTGGTATGCATGTTCATCTTGACACGCCCTATTCAGACAAGCCAAAATATTTTATAACTTAACCTTGACCTTTGAGGCTTTAACCTAATTTTACTGTATTTTACACTGATCTTCAGAAAGAGATGTATCTTGTTTAAAGACTGCCCAGACATCCTATAACTTAGTTTTAGCCTTTTCCTTCTTAGCTGAAAGTGCAAAACACCTATGTCTAAATGTGTTCAAGGCAGTGTATTGCAGAAAGTAATATCAAAGTGAAGCAGAAAGCTCCTGTAGGAGCTTTCTGCTTTACTTTCATATTGCTTTAAGCTGCCACCTGCATTCAACAGCATCAATATATACTCATTTTGTGATACTTATGCAGTTAAATGGGTAAAGGTGTTTCATGGGGCTAATTTAGAGCAAAGGGTGAAAGAAAGACTGAACAGAATCCCGAATTACCAATTAATGTAATTGTCTTTTCATCTGTAACAGCTATGGTGACTTTGTTTGGTCATGCCCTGTTCGACGTACAGAGATAAACTGTCCCTGTTGTCTGAACGTTCTCATAGATAAACAGAGAGAAGCAGATGGTAGATGTGTGCCTGAAAATGTTACAGGGTAAAATTGTACACATACACACAGGCAATCTGCACATTTTTTTTTTCACCTGAGAGGTGCTGGTAATGAGGAATGTAGATAGATAAATGCCTGTTATCACTCATCATAAATAAATGAAGATGTCAAGAAACAAATTGCTGAGAGTTCTTTTAGTAGCTGTAAGCATATATTTATTTAACCCATTACCCCATAAATACACCTTTTTACGCCTATGATTTATTCCTCCACTGAAGAAAATCATTCCCTTTTATAAGTCATGAATATGAATCATAAGAAATATTTTCACTATCCTAGCAGATGATATCTAAAAGCTTAAGGCAGGCTGAAAGTAAAGCAGAATGTGCCTCAAGGCACATTCTGCTTTACTTTCAACCTGCTTTAAGTGGTTATCTTTCTTTAAAACTAGAAACAGGCTATGGGGGAATGGGTTAAATGTAATAGACCCAGATCAGATCAGGTGTTGAGTTTGATGTCTTTATTACACTTCATAGAACAAAATGTTGGACTCTCATTGTCAAACTTTGTTCTCATATCATTTTCTGTTTATTGTGGGCTCAAGCCTTGTAGACTCAATTAGTTAGCACATTCTTCAGCTTGAGATTCAATTACAGTTGAACTTTGATATCTCAAACTCGGTTAAGTCGAACATACCCATATTTCAAAGTTAAAACGTGGCTAAGCCACGTTTTAACTTTGAAATATTGGTATGTTCGACTAACATGAAATGATTGCTGTTCATGTGTCCAAATATCGGATAGTTGAAGTTAAGCGAGTTCGAGATATCCAAGTTTGACAGTATAATATCAAACTCTTTGGTGTGGCTCCAATCCTCTGTCATGATGACAGACGCTGAGAGGGATATCTTTTATATTGAAAAATTTGCCATATTGTAGTGATCTGTTATATACAATTGTCATATTTTGAGCACCATTTTTTATGCCCCCAGCATCGACAGATGCGGGGCATATAGTAATCGTCCTGTCCGTCCGAGCGCACGAAAGGTCCTTTGTTGGGTAGGGAGAACAATAGATTCCATTCATTCCGTGATTGCCCTATTGTTATTGTTGGGTATTTTGGTGTACTGTTGGGTACTTTTAAACAAAAAATATACCCAACAAATGTCCAACTGTGAGAACGTCCGTCCGCGCCACTAAAGTGAGTTAGAGGGCCAGATAACGGTAAACATAACAAAAGAAGACAATGGAGTTCATTCTGTAACAATACACTAAGGGGCCGTGGCCCGTTATTCGAACAAAAGAAAATAACAAAAGAAAAGGCCCTCTAACCCAATTCGGTGGCACGTCCGTCCGTCCGTCCGTCCGTAACAAGGTTAAGTAGATTTTACCGTTTATTCTAGCATCAACACCGCTTACCCAAATGCTTGGATACTTATACAGTTGTTGCCTTGGACCATTCCCTATCCACCAATATCACCAAACTTTGATTTTGACCTTGACCTAATTTGGACTTAGAATATTTTAAATAGGCTATTTCTTGGTTAACTAGATTTTACCGTTTCGTCTAGCATCAACACAACTTACTACAATGCTTTGATACTTATACAGTTGTTGCCTTGGACCATTATCAACTCACCAATATCACCAAACTTTGATTTTGACCTTGACCTTGACCTAATTTGGACTTAGAAAACTTTAAATAGGCTATTTCTTGGTTAACTAGATTTTACCGTTTCGTCTAGCATCAACACAACTTACAACAATGCTTTGATACTTATACAGTTGTTGCCTTGAACCATTACCAACTCACCAATAATACCCAAGCTCAGTTTGACCCGACCTTGACCTAATTTGGACTTAGAAAAGATTCAGAATATATTGTCAAGGATGCCACTGGGGGCATAAGCGTTTATTGAACGCGCAGTCTTGTTTGCACTTTGGTTTGTTTTTAGGGTGAAAGGTTTGCACACAAAAGTATGTTTGATGTTAGTCAGAAAATGGCCAGACATTTTGGTCACAATGAGGGGATGGAGTGTGATTCTATATGCAATGCATTTTCTGTATATATTATATTTCTTTACATCTGCATTTAATGAATTATTGCTGAACAGGCTTGTTTTAAGGCACATGTATGTAGCTATTTAAAGCAAATTGATATTAAAGCAGAAAGCTAAAGGAACTTTCTAATAAGATTTTATTCTGTTTTTAACTGCCACCTATTTTTAGCTCGCCTGTACAACAAGAGCTATTGCTGTACCCTTTTTGAACTTTGACTCCTGTGACCTTGACCTCAGACATAGCTTTTGAGTTTTGAAATGTGTCCCCGGCGAGCTTTGTTGTCTCCCTTACAGGTCTCAAGTTCAGTAGCAAGTGTTCTGTTGGGTAATTGATACTGCTGGGCTTACCGATATATGTATGTGCCAATATGAAATAACCTGACTAGTAATTTTACTATGTTTTGTAGAACAATATTCACAAGAACCCAGCGGCATACCTTTGTAGATCCAGATTATGCTTACATTGATGATGAGGATGTGAAAAAGTGGAAGCATAGAGACAGCTATGTACAGCTGATCAGAGAAATGAAAGAGAGAAGGATGAATAAGAAGAAAAGAAAGTAAGACATTCTATAGTGACTACACTCAGTACAAAAAGAAACGCACATTGTGCTCAGGCGCAGATTAAGAGACTTTTTTAAGATACTAAGACCATATCTCAAGATCAATTTAATTCTGCCACAAGTTTAGAAAAAATATATACTTAAAATTACTGTGCTGTATTTTAACCCTTTCACTCTTAATGACGTCAAAAGGCGCGTTTTCAAACAGTTTGGATCCTGATCAGACGCCGCGTAACGTGGCGTCTGATCAGGATCCAAACTGTTTGACACTCGTATAGATATACTTTAAGTCATACTACTTTGAATCTTACTTTGAAACGATCTTGCAAACAACAAAATTGAAGCAGACGACAATGAAACGGTGGTGGGATAAAAATCTCATGATTAATTTGGCAGCGAAAGAGTTTACTAGTGCCTGTTGAAAACACCGCACCGATTTGTACAGGTTGTGATGATACCAATTCAATGATAAACCTCCCATTTTCAACATTGATAGCCCAAGACGGAACTACTGACTGTAATGAAAAGATTAATTCACAAATACGTTCCTTCTACATACAGATAATATTGTAATAAAAGTGTGCGTTTCTTTTTGCACTGAGTGTATGTGCAAAATTCTTCCTGCAGTAATTATACAGTCATCAACCATTTATGCCTAACCCTTTACCCCATAGCCTGTTCCTAGTTTTGAAAAAAGGCAACTACTTAAAGCAGGTTGAAAATAAAGCAGAATGCGCCTTAAGGCGCATTCTGCTTTACTTTCAGCCTGCTTTAATATACCTCCTGCGAGATACATACTCATGACAGTTTAAGTTGGAACTATATTCTTTAGCGGAGGAATAAAATGAATGTGCTGAAAAGTGTTTCTATGGGGGAAAGAGTTAAGCGTCCCCTGAACCTTTCCAACCCTGAAAAAGCTGTTTACTTTTGCCCTGTAGAAATGTCCTTGCTTGTACCCACCCTATGTAGACAGCAATTGGAAACGTTCCTACATTTCACATCCTCACAGCAATATGCCAATGCTGACCAAAGTCGCAAGGTCTGGATGAACCATCCTTATATGGCTTTGAGTGGACAAGATTAATTCTTAAAAACAACAACAAGATCCTATATCTTAACACTTTCTTCCATGTAAGCACAAAAATGTAATATTTTTTGTATGACATCATAGTGCTGAATACATGTTGCAGCTTAAAACACGATGAAAGCAGAGCTCCAGATAAGGGGAGTATTCAAAATCTAAAATAATTATTTCTGCATTAAACCCTATGGTGTCACTACTCATTAGAATCGTCTCGCAGAGACGATTCTAATGAGTAGTAACACCATAGAATTTGGTGCTGTGATACGTGAGAAAATGTTGGATTTGTTCAGTTTACTCCCTCTTATCTGTAGTCTTGTGAAAGTAAAGCAGAAAGTTAATTTAGGAGCTTTTTGCCGTACTACGATCTTTCGTGCCTGCTTAAACATTGTTTTATATAGGAGAGGAACTGTGAACATAGCTTTTTGCTCATTTTCAGGGAATTTCGAGCCACCAACACTGTCACTGACATAGGCATCAAGCCTGCTGCTGGGATCAGGCCAAAGAAACTCACTCTGGAGGAGATCAAGCCTGACCCTCGGAGTAAGTAAACCCCACCCTTATCATAAATGCTTTTGAAATGTTCAAATGATTCTTACTAATGACTACCGTATCAATAATGATTTCTTGTAGATTCCAATCATCTTACATTCAAACTTGTATTAATCCATTACGCCATAGATATGCATATTTACGCCTGCTTTCCTTTTAACTTGCTTAAAGTGGTCACTTGTCTTCAAATCTAGAAACAGACTATGGAGTTTTGGCCAATAAAAACTGGACAGTCAGAACGACATAAAACTTTTTGATGCACTTTTTCGTTATAATTCACGTACTGTGGCGTTATTTGACGGAATTTGATGAAATAAAAAGTATATGTTGATAAATTAATCATTTCCCGAGGATACCACATGAGAATATCGGCGATCTTGTCTATTTTAGCATCAGTTTAAGTCGATAGTTAAGACTAAATGTTGGATTGCGCTGTTTACCTTGTATCTGTAATAGAAGTATAGTAAAAAAAAAATTATCTTTTTTTTTTTTTGGTAATAGATCCAGATGTATGTGTCAAGTACCTGTGAGTTACACCATAGGATATAGTGCTGAAATGAGGGAGAAAATGTAGGATTTGCTTAGTTTACTCCCGCTTATCTTGAACCCTGTTAATATCATAAACTTGAATTAATCAACGATGATTTATTTGTTACAGCACCATCTCCACCCAATGCTGACTTCAAACTTCTGAGCAGCAAGAACCTAAGAGACACCGTAGATCTGGTAGCTAAACAAGCGGTAAGTAAACAGAACATTGGAAATGTCTCACATTGTTTTACTTGATTGAATTGAGATATTTTCAAGTTATTACCCCATAGCCTGTTTCTATTTCTGAAGACAGGCGATCACTTAAAAGAGGCTGATAGTAAAGCAGAATGTGCCTTATGGCGCATTCTGCTTTACTTTCAGCCTGTTTTAAGCTACCATCTGCAGCAAGAATCTAAGAGACACCGCAGATCTGATTGCTAAACAAGCTGTAAGTATTCAGCACATTGGAAATGCCTCCTATTGTTTAACTTGATTGGAATGAGATATTTTAAGTTTGGTTATTTTCTGTTCTGTTAAGAGTTGGATTTTGTCAGTAAAACTTTTACCCATTACCCTATAGCCCTGTTTCTAGTTTTGAAAATAGGTCATCTCTTAAAGTAGGATGAAAGTAAAGCAGAATGATCCTAAAAGAGCATTCTGCTGTACTTTCAGTCTGCTTTAAGCTTACATCTAGAGTGGTACTGGGAATATCTTTTACATTCCAAGTTCATGACTTACTAGCTTTGGATTACTTTTGTTAGTGTATGAATAATATGAAGCATGAAAATGTGTTAACTCTTTCCACCCTGAAACTTTAAATGAACAATTCCAGTTTCCATTTAAGTATAGTCCATTTCTGACTTTTAAGGATTGTTTTTGTCAATGTTTGACATTATTACAAACAGTGAAGACCCTGATCAGAGGGCTCCTTAGGAGCCCTCTGATCTGGGTCTTCACTGTTTGCATAGGACAAGTGTACTATTCACATGTATACTGTTTGCAAAGGATGCCAATATGCGGGACTAGGGTTCAAAGGGTTAATGTGAGGTATAGTGAGGTTTAACCCAATCACCCTATATCCTGTTTCTAGTTTTGAAGACAGATGACCAATTAAAGCAGGTTGAAAGTAAAGCAGAATGCGCCTCAAGCCGCATTCTGCTTTACTTTCAGCCTGCTTTAAGCTTCCATCTGCTGGGATATAGAAATTATTTCTTACGATGCATATTCATAACTGTATAAAGTGGAACTATTTTCTTCAAAGGAGGGGTGAATTAAAGGCATGAAAAGACATATTTATGGTGTAATGGGTTAAAAAAATTAAACTTTTTGTTTTCATTCTCAAATCAATATGCTGAGTAGCCATCACTGTTTTCTTGTTTTGTCTTTAAAGGTAAGAGATGGCCTCAATGCCGTTCCTACAACACCCAAGGAGAAAGTAGACTGCGGGAAATTCCTGACACCTCAGGAACAACATCAGGTTATTATAGGTGAGTGATGGATATTTTCCTGAGTTTTTCATGAAGGGCGCTTACATTATGAACATGGTCCAAGGTTATAAAGCATCTGAGTTGAGTCTGATATCATTCTCAAGCATTTGATTGGTCAGATTTGAGCCTAGGTTCAAATCTGACCAATCCAATGCTTGAGAACTACTCCAGACTCAACTCAAAAGCTTTATAACCTTTGACTCAGGGCTCCAGATGAGTGCTTCTAAACTGACCATTTACGATGTACCACATTTGACATGTTTACTCAAATCAAGAAGCTCTTGAGCTCAGTACAATTTTGGGCATTTCCAACAAAAGTAAAGTCATTTAGAGGTCAAATAGGCTGAATTTAAATTTTGCCATAAGTTTGGAACTTCATGTGATAAGGACTTCATATTTGGTGTGTTTACTCAATTCAAGAAGTACATGTCAAGACATAAGTCAAAATCAGAGGTTATTGTCACACCAGGGGTCATCTATATAGTGTTTCACAAACGCATCTTGTTCTTAATATATTACATGTTTTGTATTTTTCTTACAGGGCCTTCTGTGCTGGACTTCGGCCAAGTGTGTCTGAGATCAATCACCCCAAAGCATCTTGAGATCCTGAATAACCTGGACCAGCATGTTCTTGTTGTGGCAGAGGTGAGGGTCTAGCACACAGCTGTTGTTAAAGTCTTAGTGGCAAAACCTTCTTAACCCTTTCCCTTATAGAAGAGACTTTTAGCACATGCATTTTATTCATCCGCTGACGAAAATAGTTCCAAATTATACCGTAATGAATATGTGTCATATTTAATAAGTTCCTTATTCTAGCAGTAAATAGCTTAAAGCAGGTTGAAAGTAAAGCAGAATGCGCCATACTGCGCATTCTGCTTTACTTTCAACCTGCTTTAAGTAGTCACCTAATTTCAAAACTAGAAACAGGCTATCTGGTAATGGGTTAAGCATACTCCTGTTGAAAATCCATATATTAGACTTTGCCCAATATGAGCAACTTTCAATTGAACTATTGCATCGGCTAATAATATAAGCTAAATTTTCTAAAGGAAGGAATGCAGATGCTTGTCAGACAGAACTTTTCTGCTGTGGTTGCTTCCGGCAACCACATCAGAATTTGCAAGTGTCAAATTTTTAGATTTAGCTTCAACATTAAGTTTATGCTTTACACTCTATCTGATTGCAATACCTAGATTTTGCTTTTGTTTCTTTATAGCGGATAAAAATCAACCATAAAATAATCCTAGAAACTGGGGACACTTTGTATAACTGATGTAATTATCCCAAAATTTGAAGTAATTACTTTTAACCGCTGTCTGTCCGTCTGTTAGTTTGTTCGTCTGTCCAACATATACAGTACATACTTTGTCCGGCTAACTCCTCCTACAGTTTTCAAGCTACAACTTTATAATTTGGCAGAGCCTTTGCACATTTACCATAGATGTGCATGTGAACAGGATTTTGATCTTCTCTAATTTTTCACAAAATTACAGCCAGTTTTGAACTTAGTCATTGTTTTGCCGACGGGGGCATCATATTTGTCTGACGGCTCCTTTAGGGTCTACACTCTTTTCTCAGGCCTTCTGTTCCTAATATTTAAGATCATTATGGTAATTCTGTGGCATTGTTGTATATTTTAAGATTGATTGTCGTGAGTTGAGACAGAGCAGCCCCCTGTCACAGGTAGTTCCTCCAAAGTCTAAAGCCAGCATACCTATCATCTTTGAGTCCAACATAAAACAGAAATTCCAAAGGTAAGTTGAATGCTTTCACCCATAGCCTGTTTCTAGTAATGTAGACAGGTGACAAGTTAAAGCAGGTTGAAAGTAAAGCAGAATGTGCCTTAAGGCACATTCTGCTTTACTTCCAGCCTGCTTTAAGCTACCATCTGCTAGAATATAGAAAATATTTCTTATGACACACATCTATGGATGTATATGGTTGGATACATATTCAGGACTGTATGAATTAAAACTATTTTCTTCAGTGGAGGAATAAATGAAAGGCGTAAAAAGATGTATTTACAGAGTAATAGGTAGAGAATGCCTGAGAGGTCTTTGAAAGGAAAAATTGGTTGAATATATGAACTACATAATTATACCCTTTCCTCCAAATATGCTCTACACATCATCATCATGTGTACACAAGTGTCATAAATGAATATTCATTGAAGTTGGTGAATACAGGCTGCAGCTTAAAGTACATGTACAGTACAGTACGTTAAACATTATGCTTGGATTCTTGTTAAATAGTTTATTTAAGCTTCCTCTGTTATACCTACGCAAAACACAAACTAACCTCAGTATTTAACTATCTAGGTCAGTGAGTTACACTGTAAATGGCTACCACCGACACCATGTGACTGTCCTGGCTGAGGTGATCGCTGTGGCCCTGGAGCTGTCTACAGAGGAGCTTGTGTTGAAACCAACATACGGGCTACCAGCTGATGCAGGTTTGTAAACTCAGTCACCCCTAGCGACGAGTGTACTCGTCATTTACAATCAATAAACCTGTAAGGATTACACATGTCCTATGCAAACAGTGTAGACCCTGGTCAGAGGGCTTCTTATGGAGCCCTCTGATCAGGGTCTACACTGTTTGTCATTTTGTAATATATTGTTAAAATCAACCTTAGATAGTCAAAAATGAACTAGACTTATTTTGAAATTGGAATTTTCCCTTAAAAGTTTAAGGGGTGAACTCATTCATCCCTGACACTTTTAACGGACAATTTAAGTTTCCAAATTAGTGTAATCCATTTCTGACTACCGTATAAGTGGTTTTTTTCGCGAGAAGGAAATTTTCGCTATTTTCGCGTGTGTATCAAACTCGCGTAAATATAATCCGCCAAATATTCCTAGCTTTCTATAATTCATTTTCGACAGCAAAGTCCACTCGAAGCAGTTTGTCATCTAAACTTCTCTTCATGATTTACATTATATGTATAAATACTGGTATCAGTGCATTACCTGATAGTCTAGGTCCAGATTAATCACAATTCTAGCCTGTGCTCAACTAGATTTCAAAAACAAAACAAAAACACAGCATGGCTTAATAAAACGAAACACCATTTCTTCGTTCCCGTGTTCTTATTGCGGACGACATGCTTGTTAACGTAATACAGAGACGGCTATATAAAACAGAATATTCTGGTACTTAATCGAGTGTTCACGGGTACTGTTACCTTTTCATGTGTGATAACTTATGCAAATATCGAAGTTTGGATCCAGATGTGAACTGGGGATAAACTTGTGAAAAAAAAACAATACCCACAAAGCTCGTCAATACATGTAATTGGAACCAGACATGTATACACTATGCATTTTCCATTAAAGAGATCTAAAGACGAGTGTCAAAAAATTTTGATCCAGATTTCTTGTTGTTCTCTGCGTATTTTCTATACTCAAACTGTTTTAAAATGCCAATCAAGTCGCCATCGACAGACAAAGGGTTAATCGCTTTTACAGTTTGACTTATGATTTTCACTTGCAATTGACCGCGTGTCTGCCTACGGCGTTTCTCCATTGTTTACGCGTATATACGGGTAAACTTAGTGTGAAAACGTTTGGATCCTTGAGAGACATGGATTTACTCGGCATCTCATCTGGATCCAATGGTGACTTTCTGCCGCTTTAATCGTTCATTTACGGAGGAAAGACGGAAATTGTATCCGATCATATTGTAAACAAGTGTGCCAAATACTTTATGAAGGGAGGACAGATATCCGTCATGATGAAAAAATAGTTACTTCCCTTAGTTTTGAATGCACCATTTACTTATGAGGATTTATAGACAAGACACAACCAAAAAAAGGTAAAATGAAATAGATTTTGATATCATATCCGCGAAAAATAGATTTGCAATACGCTTACGCGAAAAATGAATACGCTAAAAATTCATTTTCGGTAGAATCGCTAAATTTGCGTCTCGCGTAAAAAACCACTTATACGGTATTTAGAGATGTTTTCGGCAATATATTGCAAAATAGCAAACAGTGCAGACCCTGCTAAGAGGGCTCCTCTGATCTGGGTCTACACAGTTTGCATAGGACATATTCTTCAGAGGAACACTGTTTGTAAAGGCCAAGTTTACTTGTTTCAAGGTTTCAATGTTTTTACCAACTAACCTATATATATACTTGTTATCTAAGGGCGTGTTCACCTGAAACTCTCGAGTCCAGTCGAGTTCATCATATGACGTAAAATGGCGCTAAATTCTGAATGCGCACGCATCTTTCAGCAGAACGACAAACCCTTCAGACGAGTAAGTAATGGGTCAAATGACGGCCTGAAACAAAATGGGAACCACGCCAACCTGGACCAAAAATGGCAATTTTATGATTATAATGTCGAACAATGAACCCCTAGGCTAACTATTTGTTACCTTATAGCACGGTTACAGGACTGTTCATTAAAACACTCTTATACATGCGTTAATTATACGGTATTTAGCTTTTTAGCTCACCTGAGCCATAGGCTCAAGGTGAGCTATTGGGATGGCCCTGTGTCCGGTGTCCGGCGTCGTGCGTCGTCCGTCGTGCGTCGTCTGTCGTCGTTAACAATTGCTTCAAATGACATCTCCTCATATACCGCTTGACAGATTTCAACCAAACTTTACAGAAATGTTCCTTGGGTCAAGCTCTTTCAAATTTGTTCAAAGAGTTAAAAACAATGCAGAACTCTGGTTGCCATGGCAACCAAAGTGAAAAAATAAGGAAATCTTTTAAAATCTTCTTGTCAGAAACTGCAAGAGCCAGAGCTTAGATATTTGGCACACAGCATCATCTATAGGTCCTCTATCAAGTTTGTTCAAATTATGTCCCTAGGGTCAAAATTGGCCCTGCCCCGGGGGTTACAGTTTTACATAGAGTTATATAGTGAAATTTTCAAACGTCTTCTTCTCTGAAACTAATATGGCTAGAGCATTGATACTCAGCATGGTGACACTTCTAGATGTCCTTTACATATTTTGTTCAAATGGTTCCGGTCGGTTGCATAAGTAGGTCACAGGAGCTAAAAATAGATTTTTTCAATGAAAACTTTAAAAATCTTCTTGTCTGAAACTACAAGGGCCAGAGCTTAGATATTTGGCACATAGCATCATCTACTGGTCCTCTATCAAGTTTGTTCAAAATATGTCCCTGGGGTCAAAATTGGCCCCGCCCTGGGGGTCACAGTTTTACATAGAGTTATATAGTGAAATTTTCAAACGTCTTCTTCTCTGAAACTAATATGGCCAGAGCTTTGATATTCATCATGGTGACCCTTCTAGATGTCCTTTACATATTTTCTTCAAATGGTTCCGGTCGGTTGCATAAGTAGGTCACAGGAGCTAAAAATAGTTTTTTTTTCAGTGAAAACTTAAAAAATCTTCTTGTTTGAAACTACAAGGGCCAGAGCTTAGATATTTGGCACATAGCATCATCTACAGGTCCTCTATCAACTTTGTTCAAATTATGTCCCTAGGGTCAAAATTGGCCCCGTGCCAGGGGTCACAGTTTTACATAGAGTTATATAGTGAAATTTTCAAACGTTTTCTTCTCTGAAACTAATACGGCCAGAGCTTTGATATTCATCATGGTGACACTTCTAGATGTCCTTTACGTATTTTGTTCAAATGGTTCCAGTCTGTTGCATAAGTAGGTCACAGGAGCTAAAAAAAAAAAAAATTCAATGGAAACTTAAAAAAATCTTTTTGTCTAAAACCCTTGTACCCTGATCTTAGATATTTGGCACATAGCATCATCTACAGGTCCTCTTTCAAGATTGTTCAAATTATGCCCATCGAGTAAAAAATGACTCTGTCCTGGACATAAATCTTTTTCTCCATTTTGTCAGTTATTCTCAGGTGAGCGAAATATGCCCCATGGGGCTCTTGTTACTATTGGGATTTTGTGTTGTCATTTTCGGACGCCATTTTGAAACTCGACTAACCCTGCGCAGGGACTGGGTTAGCCTAGAGTTCGGTTCAGAGGTCATATGACGTCATTAGAGTACAAACGCGGTTTGTTCACCTGTAACCTGAGGAACTCGGGTCGACTCGAGGATCTCAGGTGAACACGCTCTAAAAGAATAGCTACTGCATTGTTTTGGAAAATAACTAAATTAAGGTAAAGTATTAAGTAGAATCTAAGTGGCAAACGGTTTGGATCTTGCTCAGACCAGACATCTAATATGGATCTGAACTGCTCTTTGCAGATCCTTCTGTAGTAGGACTTCACAGTGAGTGAAATACAAATGAAGAATCATTCTAAGTATTGGGACAGACAGACCTGAACACAGAATAATGGTGTAGACCTGAACCAGGCTATTCCTGAGGGAGCAGTCTGATCAGGGTCTACACTGTCATTCGTTTTGAACCTTTTGGACAAATTACCTGTGATAAAAGCATTTTAGGATATTATGGTAACATCAATTAAACAGGGTGTCCCTATTTTTAGAAATTTTATGGTAGTAAATTTTCGGAGCTTGAAATAATGTCTTTAAATAATATGAAATTGTATAAAGAAAAATGCTTTAATCATTTTCAGGTTTTAGAGGGATCATTACACTTTACAACAAGCTGAACTATCCAGCCGAATTTACCTGGTCCCCAAATCTTGGTGAGAAGGGGACAGCTTTCTCAATTCGCCCAGCCACAGGAGTTGTAGAGCCCTTTAAGGACCTGGACTGTGAGGTGGTCTGGCATCCATCGTACTTGGCCCCAGAAGATGGCTCCTTCTCTCTCATGATACACGGTGGCAGTACCTTACAGATGAAATGTAGGGCCGAGGTAGGAAACAGAACCGTTTATACTCTTTCAATGATCACATCAGTTTGACTTAACACTTTACTCCATCACCTGTTTCTAGTTTTAAAGACAGGTGATCACTTATAGCAGGATGAAAGTAAAGCAGAATGCGCCTTAAGGCGCATTCTGCTTTACTTTCAGCCTGCTTTAATCTTTCCTTTGCTAGAATATAGAAAATATTAATAATGTTATATATTCATAGCTGTATAAATTTGAACTATTTTCTTCAGTGGAGGAATAAATTAAAGGCGTAAAAAAGGTATTTATGGGGTAATGGGTTAAGTCTTTTAGCACTAAGTCATATTGTTGTCTGCAACAATTGTGGTCCGCTACTATTCTAACATAAGAATGTTTTGAAAAATTAAATGGAATTTATATGGTCAGTGTGTCCAATAGTTTGACATTTCTTTGCATAATAGGTGTGATTTCACCATATTTGTAAAAGCAATATTCATTTATCACAGTAGAAAAACTTATTAAATCATTTCTCCATAAATACACCTTTTGTGCCTTTAATTTGTTCCTCCACTGAAGAAAATAGATTCAATTTATACAGTCATGACAATGCACCATAAGAAAATATTTCTATATTCTAACAGATGGTAGCTTAAAGCAGGCTGAGAGTAAAGCAGAATGCGCCTAAAGGCGCATTCTGCTTTACTTTCAACCTGCTTTAAATGGTCACCTGTCTTCAAAACTAGAAACAGGCTATGGGGAAAGGGGTAAAAGATGACTTTTACAGATGTAACTTTGCTAAATGCATATATCAACTGTTTATGTTTGTAAAGTGGAGAACGCGTTTACGCTTAAACCATTATATCCGATGCAAACAGTTTGGAGCCAGATCAGACGCCGGGTAACCCGGCGTCTGATCAGGGTCCAAACTGTTTGCCACCAAGATAAACAAGAATTATCAGAATTGTCTAAAAGTTGTTCTTTTCTACGTTTTAGTGCTTTGCGTTTGCGTACGTTTGGGTTTAAACGGGAAAGAATTACAGATTCTCCACTTTATCAACTGTTTATGTTTGTATTTCAGCTTGGTCCGACACATGTTCAGTTTGTAGAAAGGAGAATCATGTTTGGTCAGGTACCAGTCAACCTGACCACCACCAGGACAGTGCTACTGGCCAACACAGGGCAGAATCACGCCTACTTCCAGGTCAGTGCTGCTCACACTATTCATCTCTTCCTATACAGTGCCCCCTCCCCACAACCGCCCTCTGAACAACCATTCCCTCCTTACAACAATGCTTGTCGCTGTTCCCCAAAGAAGACATTTATGTATAAAGCTTTTATTGCTGCAATATTGTCTGCTTAAAGTTGTCTTCTGCTGGCTTTTCTCAAGGTTACTTTTAGTGGACATTTTCACAGAAGAAATAAAATGACGAGTGACAAACAGCTTGAATCCAGATCAGAAGGCCTGAGTGGTCAATTCCTGCGCATCACAACAAACAACTGTTGTAGAATACTGTTTAACCCTTTACCCCATAGAAGCGACTTTTAGCGAATCTGATTTATTCATCCGCTGAAGAAAATAGTTCCAATTTAATAATTTAATATATATTATAGGGAAAATTTTCAATAAATTCTAGCACAGGATAGCTTAAAGCAGGCTGAAAGTAAAGCAGAATGCGCCTTAAGTGCATTCTGCTTTACTTTCAACCTGCTTTAAGTAGTAACCTATTTTCAATTTTAGAAATAGGCTATCAGGTAAAGGGTTAACAGCGGTAGAACATCGATTTGGATTCTAACATGACTAACTTTAAAAAATCATAAGAAATGGAAGCAAATGTTTCAGGCTTATTTCCTCTGCGGATGCAGTTTTCGACCGAATTACTTCCCTTGTATGGCTATTACATGAAACCAATATCAGTACGTCATATATAAGAAAAATAAAACATAGTGACGAAATAATTTATTCTGTCATAGAACCATTTAGTATTAGTCAGATTAAATATATCTGAGACAAATTAGTAACAAAACATGAAAGAAAAGACCTTTTACGTCACATGACTTTTCATTGAAAACTGCGCTTTACCGTAGAGTGGGTACAGAAAGAGCCTGTTTAAAAGGATTATTTTCACAGCGTGGTAAAACACACTAGGTATACCACGGCGAACTTGTTCTTTGTTTATAGAGACGAATTCACATGTCATGTTAGAATAGTCATTTTAAAATGTTAGCCTTCTTCATTCAGAAGTCACTTTAATTTCAGACATTTGATTTCATAGGCACAGGTTAGCAATATAGATCCATTTTGACTGTCTTGTTTTGCTTATAGGTAAATGACCCAAATCCATTCCCTGGTCTTCAAGTAACTCCCCTGCATGGAGTGGTACCAGTGGGAGGTCATGCTGAGCTGATGGTGAAGCTGACACCGGACGCCATTATGAAGTTTGATACCCGAGTGTCTGTGTCCATCAAAGGAGCAAAGAACTTGGAACTGAGGATGGGAGGAACAGTAGAGCCACCTAGTGTTGATATTGACCTGGTAAGTCCCATAAATCTGTAACATTTGTGTAAACTCTTTCTTTATAGCCTATTTTCAGTATGTTGAATAGGTGGCTCCTTGAAGGAGGATGAAAGTAAAGCTTCTGAAGGAGGTTTCTGCTTTCTTCCAGCTTCTTATGACTAAAACAAGGTAGAAGTCTCAAAAGTCATTCCTGTAGAACTCATAATGTAATGGCATGAAAAAACATTTCTACAAGAAAAAGGGTTTAGCAATCACCTGGTCACTGAATGAAAAAGTATGGTTGTCTTTAACCCTTTACCCCATAGAAGCGACTTTTAGCGTATTTAATTTATTCCTCCGCTGAAGAAAATAGTTCCTGTTTATAACCTCATGAACAATTACCATGACAAATATTTTATATAGACTAGCAGATTTTAGCTTAAAGCAGGCTGAAAGAAAAGCAGAATGTGCCTTAAGGCACATTCTGCTTTACTTTCAACCTGCTTTAAGTGGTGACCTGTCTTCAATATTATAACTAGGCTATCAGGTAAAGGGTTAAATGAGTCCTGCCATGAGAAAACCTGACTTATTGCATTGCAAACAGGGTAGATCAAGGCCAGTCACCGTGTCATAGATGTGGTGGCTGGTCTTGAACTACACTGTTTGACACCCACATGCATCTACAGCTTTGTATGTAGCTGTATTATATTCGATATTTGGCAGATACAGAGCTCAGATACCGAGCCTTGGATGACAACTGTGCTTGGTCTGTTCAATATTTCAATGCAATACTAGGCTGATTTTGTCATGGCACAGCTCATTTGTAAGTGACTGCTTAATGGAGGAGCAAACTACTCTCAGTATTACAGAGAGCTCCTTTTGGACACCTTTATAGATATTCCCCTACATAAACTCTTATATGAGCTTTCTGCTTTACTTTCATCTTGCCTTAACCCATTACCCCATAGCATGTTTCTAGTTTTGAAAACAGGTGACCACTTAAAGCAGGTTGAAAGTAAAGCAGAATGCACCTGAAGGGGCATTCTGCTTTACTTTCAGCCTGCTTTAAGCTACAAGCTGCTAAAAATTAGAAATTATTTCTAACGTTGAATATTCAAAACTGTGGAGGGATAAATTAGAGGCGTAAAAAGGCGTATATATATATAAAGTGTTTTTCTCTGATAGACATGAAGGAAAACGTTCAGTTGTACTTACCTTATTTTTATCCCCTGCCGAAAGGCAGAGGGATACTGTTTTAGGTCTGTCCGTCCGGCTGTGCGTGCGTGCGTGCGTGCGTTTTCCGTCCGCAACTGTATCTCCAAAACCTATAAACAGATTTGGATTAAACTTGGTATACTTATTTGTCATCATAGGAGCACCGTGGGAAATCAAAAAAAATTCAGAAAATTTTAGGAATTTATGAGTTATCTGCCCTTTTTGTGTTAAAAATGCCGTCCGTGCGTCCGTCACGTTTTCCGTCCGCAACTGTATCTCCGAAACCTATAAACAGATTTGGATTAAACTTGGTATACTTATTTGTCATCATAGGAGCACCGTGGGAAATCAAATTTTTTTCAGAAAATTTTAGGAATTTATGAGTTATCTGCCCTTTTTGTGTTAAAAATGCCATATTTAACAGTTTTTACACTCTAGCAACTACAGTATTCAACATATTTTTTTTATACTTGCACACATTGTCTATAAGTACAAGTTCTTGCAGGTGTGCAATTATTGTAAAAAAAGGATATTTGTGACAAGAGTTATCTGCCCTTGATGTACTTAGAAAATGCTTTATTTTGGTATTGTTTACATACTAGAGCCTATAAATATGGATGGATTTTTGAAAAAACTTTCTTGAATTATGTATGGCTATTAGTTTTCAAATGAATTTGATTATTGTTGAAAACGGAGAAATTAGTCATGAGTTATCTGCCCTTGATAAGTAAAAAAAGCCATATTTAACTGTTTTTACTCTCTGGCAACTACAATTATGAATGGATTTAAATGATACTTAGTAATGCACACGATGTCTATAAGTAAAAGTTCTTGAAGGTGTGCAATTATTGTCAAAAAAGGATACTTGTGGCAATAGTTATCTGCCCTTGATGTACTTTGAAATGATAGAAAATGCTTTATTTTAAAATTGTTTACATCCTAGTATCTATAAATATGCATGAATTTTGATAAAACAAATTCTTAAACTATGTATGGCTATTAGTTTTCAAATAATTGTTATCGTTTTTGAAAACGGAGAAATTAGTCAACAGTTATCTGCCCTTGATGAGTAAAAAAAAACCATATTTAACAGTTTTTACCATCTAGAAACTACAGTCTTTAATGGATTTTGATTTAACTTACACATGATGTATATAAATATAAGGGTAGCAATTATTGTCAAAATAGGATACTTTGTGGCAAGAGTTATCTGCCCTTTATGTACTTAGTAATGCTCAACATAGCTTTATTGTTTACATGCTATTGTGTACAAATGTGAATGGATTTTGAAAAAAAAATTAAATCATATATGGCTATTATTTATAGAATGAGTTCAATTATTATCGAAAATGTGCAAATTAGTCAAGAATACTCTGCCCTTGATGAGTTGAAAATGTGTTTACACAATTATAAGTTCTTGAAAATGTTTAATTACTGTTGAATTTGAATCAAGAGTTACCTGCCCCTGTCATACTTAGATTTATAATGCTACAAACGGCTTTATTTTTTGTATTGTTTAGGCTTTAAAATGTACAAAATTGATTGGATTTTATAAAACTTTGTAAAAAGCTTTTGAATGTTGATCTTTAAAGACAGGTGATCACCATTTGCCCCTTCCTCCCACAATAAAGTTTGCCACTTTCTTCTGGACAATCGCTGCGGCAGGGGATATCAGCTCTAAGGTGCTTGTTCATGCTTTGTTTCAGCCAAACTTCAACTTTGGTGGGGTCTTCTGTGGATCAGGTTCAACTGTGCCCTTCAAACTTACAAACAAGGTAAGACAACTTAGTCTAGCACAGGGGTACCCTATTGAAAGCCTCTATTTGTTGTGCTCTTAATCAGTATTCAGTAAAGCCTCTTTATCACGACCATTTAGTTGTGCTGATTATCAGGTATTTAAGCCAGGTGACAGTATAAAGCAAGGTGAACATAAAACAGAAAGCTCCTAAAGGAGCTTTCTGTTTTTTGTTCACCTAGCTTTAAGCTGTCACCTGTGTTTCATGATATCAATTAGCCAATTTTTAGTGGTCGTAATAGAGAGGTTTTACTGTTGTGATTGGATAACATTCATTCATGTGACGTCTTCTTTCTTGTTTGTGTCAGATCAGGATCAAGACAGTTTGACACTAATGTTGATGTATCTTCGATCAAATTTCCTAAAAATCAAATATATCTGTATCATCCTATTAAGGCTTTTACACGACGGGTGAATAAATGAATACAAGACAACTGACAATTGCAGTTATGGAAGAGAAGGATTTAAAAACTTTCCTGTAATCAAATGACCAAAGCATAGAATATTATACTAATTGTTTTAATGTTTTGTTCAGTAAAAAGTAACTGCTGTACTCAAGTACATGGAGCACGCTTAAAAGCTTCTTATACGAATGTTCAAAATTACTTGAAAATATCTTGGACAATACCTGTGTATTTTTTTAGATGTCAACAAAAGCCAAGCTGGAGTTTGATATCTCCAGGTACAAGGATTTCACCCTCAACTTCCCTGGTTACCAAACACAAGGTATGTATATAAGATTTATATCAAATACAGTCAGGGCTCCAGGTAAAGGGGAGTAAACTCAACGAATCCAGCATTTTCTCCCTCATTTCAGAACCAAATCCTATGGTGTTACTACTCATTAGAATCGTCTCGAAGAGACGATTGTAATGAGTAGTGACACCATAGGGTTTAAAGCAGAAATAAAGGTTTTAGTTTTTGAAAAACTCCCCTTATCTGAAGCCCTGACAGTACAAGCTCTCTAGCTACAGTTCTCATGTGCACAGTCAATCTTTTATTAATGGCTTCCCTCTTAGGCTATTTTTGCTTTCGTATACAGGTGGTTGCTTTACCCAGTAACCGATAGCCTGTTTCTAGTTTTGAAGACAGGTGACCACTTAAAGCAGGTTGAAAGTAAAGCAGAATGCGCCTTAAGGCGCATTCTGCTTTACTTTCAACCTGCTTTAAGCCACTATCTGCTAGTCTATAAGTAAAATTTCTTATTGTACATGTTCATGCCTTTATAAATTTTAACTATTTTCTTTGGCAGAGGAATAAATTAAAATGTACTAAAAGGCGCTTCTATCAGGTAAAGATTTAAATGTTTATGTATCTTGTCATTACTTCAGATGACTACACCTTCCAAGTGCTGAACCCTGGCATGTACTCTATCACTCTCCAGCCTGAAGAGGTAGTAGAAGGGGAGATAATCTTCATGCCAACAGAGGTAGGAACTCTTAACACAAGACTGAGTACTTCACAACACAATCAAGCATGATAATTATGTTTTTGTCTGCACCAGAGATTGTTGTCTATAGTAAATTTCAGAGTATACTTATCTACCAGTCCTTTTATAAAATTTCATCAGAGTGCCAAACAGTTATGTCAATGTTGCTTCAGGGCTTCCATTTCTCAAAATTTTTCCTAAATCTTCGGATTTTTTTCTAGTACATGGTAGCTTAAAGCAAGCTGAAAGTAAAGCAGAATGCGCCTTAAGGCACATTCTGCTTTACTTTCAGTCTGCTTTAAGCAGCCATGTGTCAACAAAACTAGAAACAGGCGGAGGGAAAAGGTACGATTCGTAAAATTGCACTTGAAAAATGCAAATTTGGAAATCTTATGATTTTTCATGTCAACTTATGGTAGCCCTGTTGTTTATAGCTTGCTAAAGGTATGCCCTTCATTACCTCTCAACTAGTAGTACAATGTTGTTTGCAAGCAGTTTGGATCCTGATGAGATGCTGCATTACATGGCATATGTTTGACACTCATTATGATATTACATGTACTTTCAAGGTCAATTTACCTAAATTTGAAACTTTACAAATAAAAGTAGATGACATTGCTGCGAAGGGGTTAATGATTTTCTATAGTATTTCATGGATCCTTGATTATATTTCTGTTTCTGCCTCAGTTTTAATCTCTTTACATAGATTCAAATTTTGACCAGCACACATTGATTAGTCTTTTTTAACATGATGTTGCTGGTCAATTAAAGACTCTTATTTTCACATTTGTTGTTTAAAGTAGCCATATCATCAAAAACATTTCTAAAAGAAAGCATGATACCGGTGAAACAAGAATCTCATTCAGGAGCTTTCTGCTTTGTTTCATTCTGGTTTAACCCATTACCCCATAAATACGCCTTTCATTTATTCTTCCACTAAAGAAAATAGATTTTTTGTCCATTTTTTACAATCAAGAATATGTATTATAAGAAATATTTTCTTAATTCTAGCAGATAATGGCTTAAAGCAGGTTGAAAGTGAAGCAGAATGCGCCTCAAGGCGCATTCTGCTTTACTTTCAGCCTGCTTTAAGTGGTCACATGTCTTCAAAAATAGGAACAGGCTATGGGGTAATGGGTTAATGAACCGCTTAAACTGTATCTACCTTCAGGTTGCTGCCTATGATTTTATCCTGCCTGTCATCATCAACCACACTGGGGCTCCCTCTCCAGCCCCTACCCCATTTCCACCAACCCCTGCCCCATCTCAGAAGAACAGCTTGCAGCATATCATCAACCCCAAGCCCCAGCCGTACACTGTGGTGACCCCAAGGAAGCATGTGATAGCCACGGCCCTTAGACAGCCCTTGCAGCTGTCAACAAACAAGATTGAGATGTTTGCCCCAGCATCATTCTACGACACATCTATACAGTCTGGGCAGATGCAGTCAAAGGTAAGGATAAGAACTGTAGATTTACCCTATTACCATAAGTTCAATGCTTGGCACAAAGGTTATAAAGCATTTGAATTGAATCAGAGTTTGTTCTCAAGCATTTGATTGGTCAGATTTGAGCCTAGGCTCAAATCTGACCAATCAAATGTTTGAGAACAACTTCAGACTCAACTCAAAAGCTTTATAACCTTGGACCTTGGTCTCGAAAATTGTATAATGAGCCTTATATGCCTAATGAACAAAATATAAAATTTGAGTAGGATTTGCATGTTTACACTATCGCATTATAACTTGTTTCTGGTTTTGAAGACTGGTGACCACTTAAAGCAGGTTGAAAGAAAAGCAGAATACTCTTAAGTTAGCATTCTGTTTTACTTGCAGCCTGATTTAAGCTACCATCTACTAGGTTGTGTTTCACAAACACATCTTTGTTAAAAAATCCTGACAATGGTTTTTAATGTAACTTTTCCAGGGCACAATATTTGTGAACAACAGTGATGAGGACCTTACCTGGGGCATTGACCTGCGCTCCAGTAACAAGGCTGTGCAGGAAGGGGTGTTCAAGTTTGTCCACCCCTCAGGGGCCCCGTTTACCAACCCCACAGGGGAAGAGACTAATGGCATTGATGGCTCGCTGAAACCAGGGGAGACTCAACAAGTTGCCGTGATGTTTTGTCCAAGTAAGTTACCCAGTTGTCAATATGTAAAATGAAACTAGTGTAAGCTTTTTCTTCAAAGTAAGGCTTTATCATGCAAATCATCTGTTCTAAGAAGAAGTACCTTTTCAGGTTTATACCCTGTTTTGATAAAAATCAGTAGCTTATTTCTCAATGCATTTTTATGCCTTCAATTTATTCCTCCACTGACTAAGATCCTGTTTATACAGTCATGAATATGACCATAAGAAATATTTTCTATATCCTAGCAGATGGTAGTTTAAAGCAGACTGAAAGTAAAGCAGAATGTGCCTTCAGGCACATTCTGCTTTAATTTCTACCTGCTTTAAGCGATCACCTGTCTTCAAAACTAGAAAGGTAATGGGTTAAAGCAAGATGGACTGCACTGCTATTTTAGTCTTGTTTTTAATTACGATTGAAGACATCATATCATTTCTCTCATTTAATTACTTATTTCTCTTGTGTAACTTTATCAAAATATGTATAACCTTTAACCCCCTACATTGTTTATAAACATTTCAGAGGAGCCAGGAAAGTTTGAGTCTCTGTTTCCTATAATTCTGAATGGAAACTACGACAAACCATACCAGTACCTCCATGTGATTGCCGAGCTCAAGGAACCCAAACTCTGGTTTGATCCTCTAGCAATTGTGCTCACCCCAGTACCTCTTGTTACTGACACAAGTGCAGAGTTCACCATTTTTGCTGCTCAGTTCAGAAAGTAAGTAAATACAATAAAACTCCTCATTACAACCACAAATCGTGTTAATTATTAGGTATTACCTAATAAATACGACTTTTTACGCCTTTAATTAATTTCTCTACTGAAGAAAATAGTTCCAATTTATACTGTCACAAATTAAAATCATAAGAAATATTTTCTTCATTTTTGCAGATAATAGCTTAAAGCAGGCTGAAAGTAAAGCAGAATGCGCCTTAAGGCGCATTCTGCTTTACTTTCAAGCTGCTTTAAGTGGTCACCTATTTTCAAAACTAGAAACAGGCTATTGGGTAATGGGTTAAGGCTGGTGGCTGATTAACCCTTCCCCCCATAGAAGCGCCTTTTAGTGCATTAAGTTTATTCCTTCACTAAAGGAAACAGTTCCAACTTTTACAGTCATAAATATGTATCATACGAAATATTTTCTATATTCAAGCAGATGATAGCTTAAAACAGGCTGAAAGTAAAGCAGAATGTGCTTAAGGCACATTCTGCTTTACTTTCAACCTGCTTTAAGTGGACACCTATATTCAATACTAGAAACAGGCTATGTGGGAAAGGGTTAAAGCAAAGTGAATGTAAAACAGAAAGTTCCTTTTGGAGCTTTCTGTTTTACTTTCACCTTGCTTTAAGCTGTCACCTGTCTTTTGTACCGTCAATTAGCCATCTTTGTAGTGTTTGTTTTAGAGAGGTTTTATTGTAGTTTTATAAATCAAATAAATTATGAACACAAATTTTAGATTCTGTTTATAACATAACATGGCAATGTAGTTTTTACCATCTCGATACTTATTTTAGATTGCTAGCTTCACTATGTAAGTCAATGGATGACGCATGAATTGACCGCCTAAATGAGTTACCTTGCAAAAAGTAGATCCAAGGTTAATTCCGATTTATTCAGAATAAATCAAGGGAGCGAACATTTCCTGCCCCTTCACATCAATAGCCACTCTATCGCCGACAGAAATGTTGTTTGACGTTATATTTGTGTACACGTTTTGACAATGGGTAGGAATACACATTTAAGTATGACAATCTCATTTGCATAGTTAAACCACTAGTTATATACAAGAAATAATCAATGAGTGCTGTTCAACGCTCGCACCGTACGTTATGTTATAAATCTTGTTATTATTTCAGGGCTACAAAAATTGTTGCTGAAACTCCAGAAGTAGAGTGTGAGGATGGCAGTAAAATTTCACCTCTCAAGGTCACATTCCCTGAGGGTCAAGGTCAGTACCACTACACAATGATCTTCATGAACTTTCAATTTTAACCCTTAAACCCCATAGCTTTTTTTATAATTTTGAAGATAGATGACCACTTGAAGCCGGTTGAAAGTAAAGCAGAATGTGCCTTAAGGCGCATTCTGCTTTACTTTCAACCTGCTTTAAGCTACCATCTGCTTGGAGATAGAAACTATTTCTTTTGGTACATGTTTATGGCTGTATTAATTGGAACTACCCTCTGCGGAGGAATAAATTATATGTGCTAAAACGCTTCTATGAGGGAAAGGGTTACTCTGGCATGAATTAACCTAGAATTAGTGTAAGCCACACAACCCTTGCATCACGATAGGCAACTGTATTTGTGATCAAGATTAGATGCCAACCATCTCCGTATCTGGGGGTCGTTTCATCAACCATCGTAAACCTATCGTAAATTTGCGATTACATAAATATACGATTTTTTCAATTTACGACAAGAATGCGTTTCACGAAACAAAATTTTACGTCCGATTACATAAATATTTGACGTAAATCTACGACAGGGTAGGGGCTCTCGTAAATATATACGATACCAAAAAGGAACGTTTCTGATAGCAACAACAAACCAATATGGCCGCAACCTGTAGATCTATCTGTCGACTAGAAAACTTAAGGCTTGCTGATATGTTATTGAGGCCAGGGTTGAGCAGATGACAATAAATGAGACATAGATCTGATGTCTCGCTATCATTTAGACAGAAAAGCTATAGAGTTCCTGCTGTATAACGACTTCAAACAAACCGTCCAGAGGATCAAAAACCATCCCGCCTTTCCCAAAGGTAAATATTTTAATGCTATGCTTGAAAAACATGGATCTAAACGTTTAGACGTTGTCACCATCATAATATAATTTACGTGTATCACAGTCAAAACTGTACTTTGATGAATGATGATTGAGTTGTTCCCCTTTGTTACTTAAATCAAGGTCAATCTACGTCATTTCCGTGAATTAAAAAAAAGTCAACATGCCTCAAATTTTCGATTGATAGCGACCAGTAGCCACCTGTTTTCAATGAAAATGGTATGGATAGTTATTAATATATATATTGTTAATGACATTGTGACTACTTACATTCATATTGATACTGGTCAGTGAGTTCACAGCAAACAAAACCATACAAATGAAATGACACTATTTTGACCCCCCCCCCCCCCCCCCCCCCCCCCCCCCCCCCCCCCCCCGAATCTGTTCGCTTGTTACCAGGGCATGTTGCAGCTTCATGCACGATATAGATTCAGTACGCAAATGCACAGAACTTCCTTTGTTAACCACCATCGTTTAAATGAGATATGTAAACACAGATGACAGGGCTGCCATCTGGATTTTAGCACATGATAGCTTAAAGCAGGCTGAAAATAAAGCAGCATGCCCCATCATTGCGACGTATTCTGCTTTACTTTCAAACTGCTAATCATGTTTGAAAAATAGAAACATTGGAAATCTTAGGAATTTTCAAGATCAACTTATGGCAGCCCTGAGATGACTGCTTAATACATGATAGAAAATGCAGAAGCTATTTGTATATTATTTTCTGCTTTTAGCAGTTTGAATGTATCAGGTTAACATCAGTAGCATTCTTAATTGTATATCTGTGCCAGGATTGTGGATTGTACTAGCTGTTATCCTGCATTAAGCACCACTCTGTGTTAATCAATTACCACACATGTACAGGTACTTGCAGAATATAATTCTCTTTTATATGTTATATAGACTAGTCAGAAAAAGTGACTGTAATATCCGTTTTCTGGTATTAAAGCTGTGTGACCACTGGCACTTAAATCAGGTTGAAAGTAAATCAGAATGCTGCTGAATGAGCACATTTGTATTATGCTTTACTCTCAAATGTTTTAAGCTATCATCACATCATCTGCTATGATGTAGAAAATATTTATAAAACTGTATGAAGTTGATCTATCTATATCAGTTTAAGATCATTAAATCAAAGGTATAAAAAGGCATATTAATGGAGTAATGGGTTAAAGACAACAAGTCTATACATGTGAGCTATCTATTGGATAGTTGGCTTGCTTAATTCAAGATTGACTGTAATTTATCAAATTATCTGAAACTACTGAACTTCAGGATACAATAGTATTTACATTATTTGTATTTACATTTATTTCCAGATTTACTGATGTAATCTAGTACCAAGATGGCAAGACTCAAAACAAGACAACAGCTGAACTGCATTATTTGATAGCTGTGGATTGAAGGTATAGTTAGTGAATCTGTAATTGTAATTAAATTTATATATATTTTTATTACACAAGCTTTAAATAAAATAAGCTAATCTCTGATATTTGGCATTCTGAAATAAGTATGGATTATTATTATGATCAGATGGTAAAATAAACTGTATTACTATTTGATAGGTTGTAAATTCCTTTCAACCACATAATGCAAATGGTAGATGGTTTGAATTTTTTAAATATTTATCACATTTCAATATTTAGATAGATCTAATATTTTTATACTTTAAAAAAATGTTATTAAATTAATTAATAATTATTACACAATCTATTAAAAAATGTAAAATCTAATATTTGGCATTCTGAAAGAAGTATGGAATTTAATTATAATTATTATAATAATTATTATTATTTTGATAGAAAAAAGTTCAATAAACTGTATTTATATTAGCTTATTAAATGTTAAGTCATTTCAACCACATGATCATATGCAATGGCATATGGTTTTGTTTTTTGTTAAACTTTGTCAAATTTCAATGTTCAAATAGATATACTATTTCATATCAAACAAAAATGAGACATGCTGTTATAACTACTTCAAATGGATAATTCCAGTTTTCAAATACTTTCAGTCCATTTTTGACTACCAGAGTGACCACAGGTATTTGACACATACATCAAGATCTATTACCAAAAAAAAAAAAAAAAAAATTCTATACTTCTATTATAGATACTATAATAGAAGTCTAGTAAAAAAAAAAAAAAAAAATTTTTTATAATAAATCTAGATGTATGTGTCAAATACCTGTGAGAGTGACCTGTATTGCAAAATGACAAACAGCGAACCTCTGATCAGGAGGTCACAACATGAGACCTCTGATAAGGATCTGCACTGTTTGCATAAGACAAAATATACTTTAGAGCTCAATAATCTCAAAGTTTTTAATTATACATGTACAAATAGCTCTCTGAAAATTGCCAATGAGATATTTCATTCAATTTCAGATGTCCTGACATATTGGAGGAGTGTTATTATTACCAGAAACATTTGCAAGACAGATTTGGACATGCATGAGGCTGCATGACTTGTGTATGGATTGAAATATTCCATAGCTTAAATAAACTGTTAAAGTTCATGATAATGGTCAACCAGCTAGTATAGTAGCCTACTGAACTTGAATGAAAGCCTTGTTTAGAAACCAGACAGGCCATTGTTGACCTGATATTTGCATTACAGTCAATCTTTTGTTAAGCCACCACTCAACTAAAGTAGCAAGGTGAATTGTTTTAAGACAGGTGAAAACCTACTACAAGTTAAAAACATAATGCCTAAAGCTACTATTAATTATTATGCTTTCTGCATGGTTTTTATCCTACATTTAGTAACCTAATGTAGTCATTCTATTTAGTGGTTCCTATATACATGGTTGACTGTATTATGTGATGTAATCCTGATTCTGGTGACAAAATGTTTTAGATGCCAATATCTTTCAGTTTGATCCATGTTTTTAGTTTTGCTGAATGAATCAACAACATGATATATAGATTAAGAGTGTTGTAACATAGAATAAAATGTTTGGCAACTAATGTTACTTGTCTCTTACAATGCTTATATTTCTGTTGGACTCACCCTTTTTCAGATAAATGACAAGTTTATAACCTCTCAATGGGTGTGTTCACACAATATTAAAAAGTATGACAATGTAGTCCCATCTCAGGTGGCTCAGTCAGGAGCCCTCTGAAATGGGTTTGCACTGTTTGCCAAGGATTTATATACCTGTTCAAACACTGTAAGGATTAATACTAAATGTGACATCCAGACATTTGTTAGTAAAATTTAATTAATAATATCTATTTGATATTTCAGCAATTTTAAAATAAAATTAGGACCAATAGTGAATCTAAAACAAGACAAGTACATGCATGGCTATTTTCAAATGATCAAAATGCAGGTAGATTCTGAATTTGGTTATATTGTTATTAGGGTTTTAAGTAATATGGACAAAATCAAAACCTACCTAACCTACATATCTTTCAGGGTTAAGCTAAAACAATTCATTAATTGAATGCATAAGAAAATCAATAATTTCAGTATAATAAATTCAGACAGTCACATGTCACTGTCAATACTCATTCCTTAATACATTTAACCCTGTTATATTTAAGCAACTTTTCTTTGAAAAAGCATAAAAGTAATCAAAGTCTAAGACAGTGGACCATTAAATGCATGTTAAAATCATGCAGAAACCTCCTTGTTTGAACTGTCTGCATTATTTTTATCCAGCACTTAGCATGAATGGGCATATTAATTTTAAAATAGTCACTTAATAGTTGATACAGGGTTGGCTGTAGCAGATGTTGACAGTTTAAACCTAGACTTGTGTGTATATGTTTATATTTATGATCAATTGTTTGATTGAGTAATTTCTGACATGAAATAAAATTGTTGAATTGTTATTAGAAGCCAATTGTTGTTTGTTTATCCTCTTCATTAGAAAGTTAACTAGTCCTAAACAAACATGTTCAGTTGCCATAAGCTGAAGCAGTAAGGATATCTCAAATAACTGGTGACTACATTAAGGTAGTACAACTCTAATGAGATTGGTCATTGTTGCTACTCTATGTAGAAAGATTGGATACAGGAAACAACTGATCATCAATATCTACCATGGTTTGGTACAGTCCATCTGTTGACAACACTGGTTGATTTGTGTATGTAGAATTCTGATGAAGACCAACATAAAAGTCCAATCTCATTTAGAATTGTTCTAACCTATTGCATGACAAGGTGGTAGCTCTCATATCAGATTGAGGCAAAGGCACAAGAAAGCTTACTTAACCCATTACAACATAAATACACCTTTAATTAATTCCTCTACTGAAGAAAATAGTTCCAATTTATACTGTCACAAATAAAAATCATGAGAAATATTTTCTATATTCTAGCATATAATAACTTAAAGCAGACTGAAAGCCTTAAGACATATTCTGCTTTACTTTCAACCTGCTTTAAGGGGTCACATATCTTCAAAACTAGAAACAGGCTATGGGGTAATGGGTTAAAAATCAAAATCAGATATGATAATGATTTCAGTTTTTGCCATTCATTTGATTACTTTTTGAAGCAAACTTTTTTAATACCCCACCCATATATAGTGACTGATCTGTGCATGTTTCAGTCTATCCCTCTGTCAGTCTGTGTACCCCTTGTTAACATCTGATGGTGGATTGTCACATTACCATTTCTTGGAGGTATAGTGTAGAGTATAAACTCAAGAAAAGTCATTGGTCATTAATTGTGACCTTTGATCTAAATCATGAGAAAAACTTGTCTGGAGCTTATTTCCACTACTATAGCACTCATATACAGAATTTGGTATGTGGGTATATTTTGGATGGCAGTGCCACATAGATCTACCAAGTGCAGGTTACTGTAACATTGACCTTGAGCTTATAACCTAAAACTAGAATAAAAATACCTTATACATTATTTGGGTTATATCCTATATCACATCAACAGCATATTCCAAATTTGATTTGTGAGTACACTTCAAAGATTCCTGGGGAGCATTTCACCATACCAGTACACCACATTTGGTATAGGGGTATCAAAAATGGTGTATGGGTACTCTTTGGATATGACAGTATTAAAAATTAACCAAACAGTCTGTACTTCTGGCAAAATGGAATACACCTATTAAAGGCACATGAAAAGGTTACCTCGAGTACTAAGATGAAATTAATTTAGAGGTGTGTTTGTGGATTATTTTATTTATTTATTGGGGGGGGGGTGGGGGGGGGGGGGGGGGGGGGGGGGGGTGAGAGAGGCTTTCTACAATGTTTACGCACTACTGTTGTAAAACTACGGAGAATCTGGGTCTTTGACAAGTAATGTGTGGCTATAAGTTCTAAAACAGTGTTGATTATTTATGAGTGAAACCCAAAGGTTACATCAAACATCATCAGGCGAGCGAAATCGGGGCCGAACGTGGCTTTCTAGTAGTTATTCCGGTGTAGATTGTACTTAGATAATAGGTAAATCGTTTGTATATACAACTGAATGTCTCTGTCAGGTCAAGATTCAATTGATTCTGCGATAAAATCCAAGTCGAGTTAACGGACCAACGCATAATCATAATAAATGAGCAGCTATCGGGAAATTTTTTCACGTTTCGAAGCCGTCATAAAATAAACCGGAAGTATATCTTTAGACGGCGTCACTGTGTTTTACCCTGTACGCCGTCGTAAATTTTACGTCCGATGTGTTGATATACGATGTTGTTGATGAAACGCAAATCAGCAGAGATCGTAAATGACTTGTCGTATCGTATATATACGATAAATATAAATACGATCGCAAATATTGATGAAACGACCCCCTGATCAGGATCCAAGCAATTTGACATCTGAAATATTGTTTCTACATGTACAATCAAACCATCTTCTTTTCTTTAAGATACTTTCTCTACGACCATCAATCTTTTTTCTTCTATTTGATTGTAATTTAGTGACAGTTCATGGTTTAAACCATAAAAGCCCAGTGGTGCATAATGCATCATTGACAGTGAGAATAACACTTTTCCTATGCAACCATTGTTGATCATGATCAGGGAGCTCCTAAAGAAACCTTCTTATCAGGGTCTGCATTGTTTGTTATTTTGTAGTATATTGTAATACCCAATAGCCTGTTTCTAGTTTTGAAGACACGAGACCACTTAAAGCAGGTGGAAAGTAAAGCAGAATGCACCTTAAGGTGCATTCTGCTTTACTTTCAACCTGCTTTAAGCTACCATCTGCTAGTATGGAAAATATTTTGTATGATTAAAATCATGACTATATAAAATGGAATTATTGGAAAAAATTAAATGTATTAAAATGTGTATCTATGGAATAAAGGTTTAACTATGAGGGAAATGGGTAAAGACAGTACCAAGTTGTCAACCTATGATTTACCACTGATTACAATAAATATTATTTCCTGATAATTTCAGATGTAAAGCCGTGTTGTGGTGACGAGGGCCAGGTCGAGCCCTTTAGCCTACCCTGTAAGGTGACCTTCACCAGCCCCAAGCCTGTGTCCTTTGCCAGCAGTATCAGTTTCTCCTTTGAGGACTGTCGTAAGCCCTTTACCCTGATGGTGACGGCCACGGCTGATAACTGCCTACTGTCCTGTTACCCATTCCTGGCCCTGCACCGAACGGACCACCAGATAGTCTGTGAACAGGTGAGCAAATGAGAAAATCTTGTCTTATCTAACCCTTTACCCCATTGTTTGTTTCTAGTTTTGGAGACATGTGACCACTAAAAGCAGGTTTACTTTCAGCCTGCTTTAAGCTATCATCTGCTAAGATTTTGAAATTAATTCTTTTGGTACATTTTAACCCTTTATCCAATAGCATAATTCTTGGTTTTAAGACATGTGACCACTTAAAGCAGATTGAAGGTAAAGCAGAATGTGCCTTAAGGCACATTCTGCTTTATTTTCAGCCTGCTTTAAGCTATCATCTGGTAAGATTTGGAAATTATTTCTTTTGGTACATTTTAATGACTGTAAAAAATTGGACTTTTTTCTTTCTTGGAGGATTGAATTAAATCTGCTAAAAGGCACTTTTATGGGGAAAGGGTTAACCCATTCAAACCTCTGTAGATACAGGTTGTATTTTTGTTCTTTCCGTATATTTTTGTAAACATATGAACATCATTGATTCCTTCTTCCACCACAAAAAATCAGAGCTCCAGATAAGAGGGAGTAAACTGAACAAATCCAATATTTTCTCCCTCATTTCAGCACCAAACCCTATAGTGTCACTACTGATTAGAATTGTCACAAAGAAACGATTCTAATGAGTAGTGAAACTGTAGGGTTTTATACAGAAATAAAGATTTTAGTTTTTGAAATACTCCCCTTATCTAGAGCCCTGAAATAGCGCAAATTATCTATATTCGACTAATAAAGAATATATAGGACCTCTGTGTTCAAGCAACATCTTTTGTTTTCTACATTTATCAGCCACTCATCTCCACATTTCTTAATGAACGGTCACTGAACAAAATATTTACTGTATGTTTGGTATTTCAGGGGTCATCGCCTAAGGGCAGGAAAGTTGTGTCCCGTGAGAATGTCAACAATTCTGGGGAGGCAGTGTTTATACCATGCCAAACCCCAAATCTGAACAGCCGGCCTAGTACTAGCGCCACTAGCTCCAACTTCCAGGTGTCCTCATCAAGCTACGAATCATCTGCCTCTGTAACAGGTGATTAACACACTCAACTCTAGCGACGAGTATACTAGTCATTTACAAACAGTGTACCTGTGAGGATTACATTTGTCCCATGCAAACAGTGTAGACCCTGATCAGAGGGCTCCTTAAGGAGCCCTCTGTAAGGGTCTACACTGTTTGTCATTTTAAAATATATTGTTAAAATCACCCCTAGGTAGTCAATAATGGACTAGACATATTTTGAAATTGGACTTGTTCATTAAAATTTCAGGGGTGAATCAGTTAAGTGATAAACCTGAATAATTAACATGAGTTAAACTTGCTAAAAGAAATATAGACACCTACTTGTTCAGCAGTCATCTTTAACCCTTTCCCTGATAGAAGCGACTTTTAGCACATGCATTTTATTCATCCGCTGAAGAAAATAATTCCAATGTAAACAGTACTGAATATGTGTCATATTTAATACTTTCCTTATTCTAGCTGGTAATAGCTTAAAGCAGGCTGAAAGTAAAGCAGAATGCGCCTTAGGGCGCATTCTGCTTTACTTTCAACCTGCTTTAAGTAGTCACCTATCTTCAATATTATAACTAGGCTATCAGGTAAAGGGTTAATACTGCTTGATATCAAGACAGACAAATGTGATGCAGAGTGACAAACAAAAATGATGCAGAAAGCATGTGTAAGAACTTTTTGCATTCATATGTTTTGCGTTAGCTTCCACCTAAATTAAGAGCAGTCTGTTTAATGCAAGACAAAAGTAATACAGAAAACTCTTGTAGATGCGTCTTGCATTCCTTGCAGATAAAAACATGCTGAATAACTAAACCCTTGGCCAGCAAGTGAAACTTTTATACAATGGTGCCAGTCAAAGTGCACAAAATGAATTAAATATATTTAAAGCTTTTGACATAAAGTTTTGCTGCCTCATACCATCTTGTCCAAGCCAATTCTATTTTGCTCAGTATCCAATACTGAAAATTACCTAATTAGGCACCCAATACTGTCCATGATTTTTCAGATTCCACTGAAAATGCCACACCTGTGAACCGTGACGGAGCCAAGAACAAGCCTCCATCATGCTCGGATCATGTCATGTCACGGCAGAATGATCTTGCATCAAGGTCACTTGGATCGGCCATGTTTCCTGACGAGGACACAGAAGAGGGAATCTTCCACATGGAGGTGTTATTGGCTGTACAGAGATGGTTCTCGGCACAAGGCTGGCCAGGCGGACCCTTCCCCATCTCTATACCATACTCACTTAGAACGTATGTCAAGTTTTGTTTTACAGTATTCACTGTTACAGATAAGGCGCATATTGGGGTATTTGCCCAATCAAAATTGTGGAAAAAGCGATTGTTTTTCATAACAAGGAGTAACAAAAAGCAAAGAAATGTAGCAAAAAGCAAAGAACTTTTTGAATACTTAATCAGATTATGAATAATACCCAATTACGAAAATTGCCAATACCCAATAATATTGCAAATACCCAATTCTATAAAATATCAAGGAGTAAATACCTGATTGCATCAAAACCTTATCTGTAACCCTGCAGTATTGCTGCCTTAACTCTTTCCTCCCTGAAACTTTAAATGGACAATTCCAGTTTCCATTTTAATCTAGTCCATTTCTGACTTTTAAGGGTTTTTGTCAATGTTTGGCATTATGACAAACAGTGAAGACCCTGATCAGAGGGCTCCTGCAGAAGCCCTCTGATCAGGGACTTCACTGTTTGCATAGGACAAGTGTACTATTTATATGTACACTGTTTGAAAAGGACGCCTATATGCAGGGCTAGGGTTCAAAGGGTTAACCCTTTACTCCATTAAATTCATTCGTCCACTAAAGGAAATAGTTCCATTTTATACAGAAATGAATGTGCAACATAAGAAATATTTCATATACCCTAGTAGATGATGGTTAAAGCAGGCTGACAGTAAGGCAGAATGTGCCTTAAGGCTCTTCTGCTTTACTTTCAACCTGCTTGAAATGGTTACCTGTCTTCAAAACAAAGAAAAAGGTTATGGAGTAAAGGATATTGAATTTTACAAAGTCTAGGCTCGGATAAGATACCCTGTCCTGATTAACTTGAATACAATCACAAATTGTGTGAAATACTAATGGTAGCTTATAACAAGATGATAGGAAAACAGAAAACTCCTATAGCAGTATTCTATGATTAAATTACTACACATCTCAACTCCTACCCGTGTTTGATTGCACGATAAAACACTGGTATGAATTTATTATTTCAATTCTAACATTTCAATTCAACCACAATTTGCACCGACGCAACGGCCCTTCATTTCTTGGCGTACGCATTTTCGAAGCCATATTGTGTCAGTAATGTCACATTTTAGCCGTTACAGTTTGTGCGTGTTTTATTGAGATTTCAAATACCGGTACAGTGGCCTCCTTCGTTGTTTATATAGGGATGTGGGCGAGTTGTGTTAGAATTTAGTTTCTACTTTGCTTTAAAGGTGCGTTCACATTGCCGATCTGACACCACGATCAAACTCGATAGCGCGGTCGTACTTGGTCTGCTTAGGGGTCCTGGTTGGTCTGCTATGGGGCCCTGGTCGATGGAGAGCGGTTTACATTGATCATACTCGAACTGCCTATGCAGGTCAATCGAGCTACTCAGATCGGCAATGGGAACACACCTTAAAGCAGTTAATTACTATTACAAAATTACTATAACTGCTGTATCAGTTTTACCTGTATGCACAAATTGTGGGGTATATAGTTTTACCCTTGTCCATCTGTCTGTATGTTCATGTGTACATATACCTAGGTACAAACCTAGCTTTAACCCTTTACCTCATAAGATAGGTGACTTCTAAAAGCAGGTTGAAAGTAAAGCAGAATGCGCCTTAAGGCGCATTCTGCTTTACTTTCAGCCTGCTTTAAGCTACCATCTTTAGGTTTAAGGAAACTGCTCATGCTTTTGCACCTGAATGAGTAACGTACATTGCATGGCAGTTTGATGACCTTGACCTTTGATCGTGGCATCTGTGATGTAGGTTAGGTTTTTGCATTTAAGTCAGTTATGGATTAAAAAAGTGTTTGCATTTATGGCATTTATGGTTTAGCATACCACAGTACAGCTAGTATAAAGATGATTTGCACTGATAATTATGGACAGCAGATTTAACGCTAGTCTGATTGTATGCTGTTTATAGGGGCCTTTGTGGAACAATCGAGGGAAGGTAAAATGTATGAATCAAAGTTCTTTCAGAGAAGTTCTATATGTTCATTGTTAGATTGTAAACCAATTGGCATGGAAACGTTTTTTGTTTTATCAGTTACATTTTACCGGTAATCTTTTGTATATCTTGTCTGAACATTTTTCTGTTTTCATGTGTATATCAGTCAAAACTGAGACATTATCACTAATGGTGACTAGAATGTGAGGTTAAAATAAAGAGATTTTGCAATTAAGTTTATATAGGGGTCCTTTGTAAATAGTGTATGTGTGAAGAGTACAATTGTCCTATGCAAACATTGAAGACCCAGATCAGTGAGCTCCTAAAAGAGCCCTCTGATCAGGGTCTGCACTTTTTGTCATATTCCAATATATTGACTAAAACAAGTCTAAATAGCCATAAAAGGATAAGACTAAGTTGGAAACTAGAAGTTTCAGGGAGGAAAGGGTTACTACATGATAGACTGTACTGAACATTGACTCTGATAACCCATTACCCCATAAATATGCCTTTTTACACCTCTAATTTATTCCTCTATGGAAGGAAATACATGTAGATCCAATTTATACAGTAATGAATATGCATTATAAGAATTATATTCTATATCCTGACAGATGGTAGCTTAAAGCAGGCTGAAAAGTAAAGCAGAATGCGCCTTAAAGCGCATTCTGCTTTACTTTCAACCTGCTTTAAGTGGTCATCTGTCTTCAAATCTAGAAACAGGCTATGGGGTAATGGGATAAATGAAGAATAGTACAGACCCAGAGTCCGAATACATTTGAATGGGTTATGTAGCTCATTTTGTACTGCTTAAAATTATTAATTTGTATCACTTACAACATGGCAAGTTATGACACAGATACTATTTTTATGCGGCATGTCACTCTAAAGCATGGTTTATATGCACATTTCACATGATAGTTTATATTTTTACCATCAATCAATACTATTCTATGATTAAAATTCAGTTACCGGTAGCCCTTCTTCTGCTAACAGGGTTTATTGACCTTTTTTTTTAAAATAAAAAAACAGTATAGACCTAGATCAGACAGCTTCTAAAGAAGCTGTCTAAACAAGGTATGCACTGGGTTTTATTGTATACTGGAATCAGACTGTCGGTCGGTCTGTCAGTTGTCGGTGGGTCGGTTGTACGTAAGTCTGTCTGTAAAATCTTATGCGGTGAACTCCTCCTTCAGTTTCAATCTGATTCGCCTGATATTTGGCTGATAGATGTTAATCAGGAGTAAAAGATATGCAAGACACAAATTTCAGGTCTCCTTGAATATCAGACAGACCCACCTTCAAGATCAGGGTGTACACTGTTCCAAAAGCATTTAATATGCATTAAAAATTGAAGAAGGGTTTAACCGTATATGAGTAAAGCATAATAGGAAAATCAGGATTCCATTACAATTATCTGCATTGAAAATAAATGGCAATCCCAAAATTGTTTTTCTTTCTATATGAACAGCTGTCATTATATGGAGGATAATTGTTTTTTTCAGTATAAGATAGAAATTTAATCCATTTCGTGAACATCAGACGTTATATTTTCACGAGTGGCGAAGCCACGAGTGAAAATATAACAGTCTGATGTTCACGAAATGGATTAAATTTGATCTTATACTGAAAAAATACAATTATTCTATTTATTTATGCTTTTAAGCCACTTCTTAAACGAAATTGTTCGACAATTGTGAAAGCGAAAGTACATGATTTACCCCGTGTTGAGCCCCAACTTTAAATCGAACACATTTTCGAAACAGTCGTCCGTACGATGACGTCACTGATTTATTGATTTGACGTCATCCAAATGACGTCCTTGCTTCTGATTTTGGATTCGTGTTCTTCCGTTGAGTGGTTCCCGACAAATCAGACTGCCGGAATTTAACGATAAGACACGATTGACTACGATTCTTGGGGAGCCCTACGGGGAAAATTCATAATAAAAGCGCGCGTGGCGATAATCCCACTGCTTAAAGCAGTGAAATTATCAAATGATAATCCACTGCTATTTCATGGTAATCCACCAAAAAGCATAAATAATATGTGATAAACTATAACATCCAAGTTATCATGTTGATATTATATAGATATACAGTAAAACCTCTCTATAATGGCCACTAAATTATGTAAATTATTAGGTGTTTACGACAGGTGACTGATTAAAGCAAAGTGACAGTAAAACAGCAAGCTTTCTGTTTTACTGTTACATTGCTCTAAGCTGTCACCTGTCCTTTATAAATCAATTAGACTTTTGTTTTAGTGGTCGCAATTGAGAGGTTTTACTGTACCATGAAAAACTTTTAAATTTTAGTAGGAACAATGCAGTGTGAACACATTCAACTCTAGCAACAACTACAAGTATACAGTAAAACCTCTATATAACGGCCACTAAAACGAAGGATAATTCATTGTATAAAAGACAGGTGATAGCTTAAAGCAAGGCAACAGTGAAACAGAAAGCTCCTAAAGGAGCTTTCTGTTTCACTGTCACCTTGCTTTAAGCAGTCATCTGCCTTAAACACCCAATAATCAACAAAAAATAGTGGCCGTTATAGAGAGGTTATACTGTACTCATCATTTAACACATTCAACTCTAGCAACAACTACAAGTATACTCATCATTTACAGTGTACCTATGAGGAGTACACTAGTGTAGACCTAATGAGAGAGCTCCTACTGGGTCTGCACTATTTGTCATTTAGCAATTCATTTTATGAAAACATCCATAAATAGCAGACATATTTTTGAAACTGGAATTGTCCATTTGGAAATTAACAGGTCACTGAGGTTAGCAGTCATCTTTCTTTAGAGAGTTTCATACCTTTTCAAAAAGCTGTGACATAATCCATTCACCGATAACCTGTTTCTAGTGTTGAAGACAGATGGTTGCTTAAAGCAGACTGAAAGTAAAGCAGAAAGCTCCTTCAGGAGCTTTATGCTTTAATTTCAGCCTGCTTTATGCTATTACCAACTGTGATATAAAAAATATTTCTCCTGTTGTTTAGTGCATATTCATGACTTTATAAATTGAAACTATTTTCTTTTGTGGAGGAATGAATTTAACGCATAAAAAGGCATTAATGGCCTAACACATTCTGGACTGTTTGATAATCATTATTGTTACATCCCACCTACAGGGGTATCAGCCGTAAACCAGTTGAGGAGGAGAAGTCGGCCAAGGCTGGAAGCTGGGACACAAATAATCTGAAGAAAGAGTTTAAAACCATCTATGACATGATTGCCAACCTGGCAGGACGGGCTGTGCCCGGAATACCCATCAATGGTCACCTGCCCGCTGACCCGATAGAGAGGGTGAAACAGGTTTACTGGCAGCACTCTACACTGCTCACATTCCTCAGGTTTGTACAGTTCTCCCTCTCTACAACAACACCCAATGGGAGACAAAAGAGTATGTGTATTGTTCGGAAGGAGTTGTTATAGGGAGGTGAAAAGGCTAACATTTGCAAACAGCTTGAATCCAGATTAGATGCTGCGTAACATGGCATCTGATCTGGATTCAAGCTGTTTGTCATTCTTCATTATGGTTTTATTCTGTCAAAATGTCCATTATCTGACGTTGAGAAAAACAGCAGATTACCAATTTTAAGCAAACAATAACAGCAGTTCAAATGATAAACATAATTGTCTTGTTTGGAGAATGTTTGTTGTAAGGGAATCACTGTTCAGAGAGCTGTTGTAGAGAGGGAGCACTGTTTTTGTCGATGTTGAATACAGGTCCATAATATGTAATTTTACTAGCCCTGTACTTTTTAAGTGGTTTTCAGTGTTTAACAAACTACTCCATAGCCTGTTTCTAGTTTTGAAGACATGTGACCACTTAAAGCAGGTTGAAAGTTAAGCAGAATGCACCTTGGGGTGCATTCTGCTTTACTTTCAGCCTGCTTTAAGCTATTATCTGCTAGGATATAATAAATATTTCTAAAGATACATATTTATGACTGTATAAAAGGCAACTATTTTCTACAGTGGAGGAATAAACTATAGGTGTAAAAAGGCATATTTATGGGTAATACGGTTAAGACAGGTGGCTGCTCAGAGAAGGCTGATAGTATAGCAGATCTATGGTCTTTTTAGCTCACCTGGCACGTAGTGCCAAGGTGAGCTTTTAGGATAGCTGGATGTCCGTCGTCCGTCGTCTGTCCGTCCGTCCGAGCGCACGAAAGGTCCTTTGTTGGGTAGGGAGAACAATAGATTCCATTCATTCCGTGATTGCCCTATTGTTATTGTTGGGTATTTTAGTGTACTGTTGGGTATTTTTAAACAAAAAAAATACCCAACAAATGTCCAACTGTGAGAACGTCCGTCCGTCCGTCCGTCCACATTTGTTCGTTAACACTCTACCAGGTTCAAATCTCATTGGATCTTGATAAAACTTGGTCACAATGTTTGCCTCAATGAAATCTAGGTCAAGTTCGAATGTGGGTCATGTCCGGTCAAAAACTAGGTCACTAGGTCAAATTATCGAAAAACCTTGTTAACACTCTAGAGGCTACAAATTTCATTGGATCTTCATGAAACTTCATCAATATGATTGCCTCAATGAAATCTAGGCCAAGTTCGAATGTGGGTCATGTCCGGTCAAAAACTAGGTCACTAGGTCAAATCTTCGAAAAACCTTGTTAACACTCTAGAGACTACAAATTTCATTGGATCTTCATGAAACTTCATCAAAATGTTTGCCTCAATGAAATCTAGGTCAAGTTCGAATGTGGGTCATGTCTGGTCAAAAACTAGGTCACTAGGTCAAATTATCGAAAAACTTTAACACTCTAGAGGCTACAAATTTCATTTGATCTTCATGAAACTTCATCAATATGATTGCCTCAATGAAATCTAGGCCAAGTTCGAATGTGGGTCATGTCCGGTCAAAAACGAGGTCACTAGGTCAAATCATCGAAAAACCTCGTTAACACTCTATAGAGACTACAAAATTCATTGAATCTTCATGAAACTTGAACAAAATGTTTGTCTCATTGAAATCGAGGTCAAGTTAGAATGAGGGTCATGCCCGTTCAAAAACTAGGTCACACGGTGTACATGGTTACCAGGTGAGCGATTTAGGGCCATAGTGGCCCTTGTTTATTTTCAGTACTGTATGCAACCTTCTACATGTGTTTCTATCTGAAAACCACTGAAAGCAGGTTGAAAGTAAAGCAGAATGCACCTTAAGGGGCATTCTGCTTTACTTTCAACCTGCTTTAAGCTATCATCTGTTAGAATAATCAATATAGAAAATATTTCTTTTGATACATATTCTTAAATGTATAATTGGAGCCACTTTCTTCAGCGTAGGAATAAATTGAATATAAAAATGTGTACCTATGGGATAATAGGTTAGTTTAAACATATTTTATTTCAAAATAGTACATATTTTATAATCACACATAACTATACATTAGGATGAGAACGAAAGCAATGTTTGCTTATTAAATTTTCCTAGAATGGGATAATGAGTTAATGTTGTATTATACTATATTGTGTTACTACTGTTTATTTGCAGATGTCAGGGTGCATGTGCAGCATCTATCAAGCCTGAGTACCTGATGGACCTGAGAGACTATCACCTGTGGAAGCAGCTACAGGGGGAGTACAAGCTGGAGATGGAACGTATGGGGGAGGTGGAGCAGGCTGCCAGCATTGACAATGAGGAGGAACTCGATGATGACGTGTTTGAGGCTGTCTCCAAACGAGCATGGACAGATATATTGCTGCAGATTCTGAAGGTGGGCGTTGCTTTTTTTTCTAAGTTTTCATATGAAACGAATGACAGAAAATGATAAGCTAATACATGAATCGCATGAGTGATTCTTGGTTGATTTGCAGATCATTTTCTGTTGTTCACTTTTGCATGAATACGGAAAAACATAATTTTACATTTTACAGCGCTCCCTCCCCACAACGGCCCTCCGAACAACGAATCCTTTCCTACAATAACGCTTGGCACTGTTTCCAAAACAAGACAGTTGTGTCTAACCCTTTCATTGCTGCATTTTTCTCAACATTGCATAGTATACATTTTGACAGAAAAAAAAACCATAATGAAGAGTTGCAAACAACTTGAATCCAGATCAGATGCTGCATTACGCAGCATCTGATCTGTATTCAAGCTGTTTGCAAATGTAAGCCAAGTCATGCTTAGCTCTCTAAGGGTATTGATATTCCCTCCCTATAACAACTCCCTCCAAACAACACACACAATCTTTGTCTCCCCTTGGGTGTTGTTGTGAAGAGCACTGTACTTTCTTTTTGTTCACACCGATCCTTGCCTTACCAGTTGTGGAAGATAAAATACTGTACCAAGAGAGACAAATACATCGGAATACAGATTCTTGGCGGAACAGTTCCATTACTTTCCATCAGGAAACTGCTTGAAAGCAAAACAAAAGTAAAGCAGAAACCTCCTTTAGGAGCTTTCTACTTTACTTTCATCTTGCTTTAAGCTGTCATATAGGGGTTTTCTGCTTTACTTTCATTTTGCTTCAAGCTGTCACCTGTAATCAACAGCATCAATGAAGATTCATTGTGAGGCTTATTCTGAGAAAGGGGTCAACGCTACCTATGATGTTTATGCAGAAGAAAGTGTTAAGTGGAGCAAAGGGTAAAAGGAGAACAATTAAAGTTCATGTAAATATAAAAAAAAAAAACTATTACAGTGAAGAAGATGTTATTTTTTCCTGTTTAAACGCAAATGAAACGCAAACGCATTGCAGTAAAATGTAGAAAATTACAACTTATAGATGTTCCTCATAAGTCAATTTTAATCTGGGTGGCAAACAGTTTGGAGCCTGATCAGGCGCCGGGTCACCCGGCGTCTGATCTGGCTCTAAACTGTTTGCATTGAAAATGATAAATTTAAGCCTCAACATGTTTATTGGGAAAGAGTAACATCTTCTCCACTGTAGCATGATTATTGTAAGTTGATAAATGAGTCTTGAATTACAGACCCTGGTACTGGCGAAGGTTACTCCAAGAACTTTCAAGAACATGGCTACCCCTGACAAGAGCATTGCAATGCCAGAGATCAACCCAGACCCCCTTAGCAGTAATATCTACAGTGTGGGCGAGAGAATTATCCTGGCATGGCTCAACCATCATTATGAGCACTACAGGCAGAAAGTCTGGGCGGGATGTGCTAAAGGTCAACAGCTACCAAATTTTTTTGATTATTCTATTGACCCTCTTCTTTAACCCATTACCCCATAAATATGCCTTTTAACACCTTTAATTTATTCCTCCACTGAGGAAAATAGTTCCAGTTTATTCAGTCATGACTATGAACAAACTGCACCATAAGAAAAGAAGTTTCTGCATCCTAGAAGTTTTAACTTAAAGCTGGCTAAAAGTAAAGCAGAATGCGTCTTAAGGCACTTTCTGCTTTACTTTCAACCTGCTTTAAGTGGTCACCTGTCTTCAAAACTAGAAACAGGCTATGGGGTATTGGGTTAACACATTCAATCGTAGGGACTCATCATTTACAAAGAGTGTACCTGTGAAGAGTACATTTGTCCTATGCAAAAAGTTGAGACCCTGATCATAGGGCTCCTAATCAAGCCCTATGATCAGAGTCTGTACTGTTTGTTATTTTGCAATAGATGGTTGAAATCAGCCCTAAATAGTCTAAAATGGACTAAATTTACATGTACTTGGAAATTGGAATTGTCCCTTAAAAGTTTCAGTGGTGAATGAGTTAAGCCAGTCTGTGAAATTTGCTTAAAAACTTTTGATGTTCTTTGGACAACTAATCCTAATCCCTTTGAAACTAGTTGTGCAAAGCAAAAAATAGTTTTCCAAACTACAGAGGTGTTCACTAATGATGCTTGATTTTAAAGTTTCATTGTGTACAAAAGATATGTTATATTTATTCTCTTAGGAAAATGAAATAGCAGAAAGGTGACTGAAAATAGATTTTAAAGATGTAAGGTGTTAGTTAAGATTTTGTTGAATTGACATATTAAGCCCATCAGACAAGTGTTATGGCTGAATTTGATTTTCCAAATAAAATTTTCAGATACTAAGTACTGTTTTAACCCATTACCCCATAATCACGACTTTTTAACGCCTCTTATTAATTCCTCAAGGAGAGAAAATAGTTTCACTTTATATAGTCATAAATATGTTAGATAAGAAATATTTTTTATATTCTAACAGATTGAAGCTTAAAGCAGGCTGAAAGTAAAGCAGAATGTGCCTTAAGGCACATTCTGCTTTACTTTCAATCTGCTTTAAGTGGTTACCTATCTTTAAAACTTATAACAGGCTATTGGGTAATGAGTTAAAGAATATAAGAAGATTTTGTTTGCAAGAGGTTATATTTTTCTTTGACAATTTCAGGTGGTGTTCCTCCAGCCCGTTGGATAGTCAACTATGACTTTGATCTTCTAGATGGTCTGGTGATAGGAGCTGTGCTAGGAGCACATATGCCTTTCCTGGTAAGTTTTTGTTCCCAGGTATTTCTAAAATCCCATTATATATGACAATAGCAAACAGATTAGACACAGATGAGTGTTGGTCCTGTGGTAGAGTGTATGACTTGGGATTGGAAGGTCCTGGGTTAGAATCCTACCGCTGGCTCAATGGGAATTTCTCAGGGCAAGAAGTTAACTCCGAGGATCCACTTGACCAAGGTGTGAACTGGTACCCTGAGAGGGCAGTAACGGTGCATGTTTGAATTTCCAGGGTGCCATATGTTGGCTGCATACCTGGTAGTTGAAAGAGTCTCCCCAGGAAAAATCAAACAATTGTTTCAATAAGTAGCCTTATAACCAGGAGAGGTTGATTGTCAGAAGTTTTCTAAGTGACCCCTGTATGCATTGAAAGAAGACTCCAAAAACTGGACCTTTAACATATTCAACGCTAGTGACTAGTATACTCGTCATTTACAAACAGTGTGAGGATTACACTTGTCCATTTCAAAAGTGTAGATCCTGTAGGTCCTGATCAGAGGCCCCCTTAGCCCTCTGATCAGGGTCTACACTGTATGTCTTATACAATATACAAATGTACATGTATTGTTAAAATCATCTCTAAATAGTAAAAAATGGACTAGACTTATTTTGAAATTGGAATTATCCATGAAAAGTTTCAGGGACCAATGAGTAAACATTTTCACTCATCACTAGTGTTGAATGTTTTGATACAAGATTGGCTTGCCTCTGTTATGTACAATGTATGCTATATTTGCAGATTAAGACCCATCTACAAGACATGTACACTCGTCCAGCCACTGCGGAGCAATGTCTACACAATGCCCTCAAAGTGATCAATGCCATGAGGTTTGCTGGAATAGATTACGACATGCAGGCCATAGATGTCACAGACCCTAACCCCATAGCTCTGCTGATGTTGTGTTCTCACCTATATCAGAGACTTCCACAGTTCCTTCCCAAGGCCAGCGTCGAGTTTACCGGACCCCTACATTCAACCGTCTCTAGACAGGTAAATATACATGTCACTTTACATGTCCCCTGTGTGGGGAACGAGTCAATATAGAATTTACAAACAGTGTAGACTCAGATCAGAAGACTCCTGAGGGAGCCCTTTGCAGGGCTCCAGATAAGGGGAAGTATTCTGAACAAATCAAACATTTTCTCACTCTTACAACACCAAATTCTATAGTGTTACTACTCATTAGAATCGTCTCTTCGAGATGATTCTAATGAGTAGTGACACCATAGAATTTATAGCAGAAATAAAGATTTTAGTTTTTGAAAAACTCCCCTTATCTGGAGCCCTGCTTTGGAATAGTCCATTTGGAGATAGTTTGGATCTAGAAGTCTCATCAGTATCTAAACTGTTTGATTCTCTGATGATATTTCTAGTTTTGCTTCAGCCAATCAGATTATTACTAGTTTTGCTTAAGGCAACAAGAATTCTTCAGAATTTTAATTCTCAGCGGATTAAGCAGTCATTTCTCTTATTAGAGATTACTAAGTTTCTGTGTTATATGACTGCTTTATCACTGTCAAACCTGTGTGAAGTCACTTTATTGACCACTGAATGAAGATGCATGGTAATCTTAACCCATTAACCCATGTCCTATTTCTAGTTTTAAAAACATGTGACCACTTAAAGCATGTTGCAAGCAAAGCAGAATGTGCCTTAAGGTGCATTCTGCTTTACTTTCAGCCTGCTTTAACCCATTACCTCTTAGCCTATTTCTTGCTTCGAAAACAGGTGACCACTTAAAGCAGGTTGAAAGTAAAGCAAAATGTGCCTTAAGGCACATTCTGCTTTACTTTCAGCCTGCTTTAAGCTACCATCTTCTAGGATATGGAAAATATTTCTTTTGGTACATATTCTTTGCTGTATAAACTGGAACTTTTTTCTTCAGTGGAGGAATAAGTAAGAGGCGTAAAAAGGCATTTTTAAGGGGTAATGGGTTAAGCTATTTTCTGCCAGGATAAAGAAAACTTTTCTAATGGCACATAATCATAACTTAACAAATTGGGACTAATTTCTTCTGTGGAGGAATAAATTAGAGGCGAAAAAGGCGTATTTATGTGGTAATGGGTTAATAGAAAGGTTACCACTTAATGCAAGACAAAAGTAATGTAAAAGGCTCCTATAGGAGCCTTTTACATTACTTTTGTCCTGCAATCTGTCATAAATCCTAGAATATATATCATGTTTGATTGACGGTTTAATACAGGTTTTATTGTATACTCTTCTACAGGTCAAACTCAGTAACCCAAGTGGCAAACCACTTACCTACCAGGTGTTGCTAGCTGGCCATGATGCTCGAGACTTCCGTGTTCCGAAGGGTGACTTTGTCACTATATCACCGAAATCCACCCTTCCTATGAGTGTTGAATTTACCAGCCGATTCCTGCGACCAGCTGAGGCTATGCTTGTCCTTGTTGGACGAAGACAAGGCTCAGCAATAGGGTCCACGCTGACATTCGGTCTCCGTACACAAGTCGATAACATAGTACCCAAGGTGAGATCTAGTATTTAATTAGGCTGACATTTTGCTTTGGCAAAAACAGTTCTTGTACAGTAAAGCCTCTCTATTACAACCACAAAATTGTGTTAGTTAAAAGGTGTTTACAACAGTTGACTGTTTAAAGCAAGGTAACAGTAAAACAGAAAGCTCCTTGTCACCTTGCCTTAAGGTGTTACCTGACTTGTATACAATCAATTAGCCTCCTTTTGGGTGATCATATTAGATAGGTTTTAATGTACTACTTTTCTAGCAAACTTTAACTATGCACAAATAGATAGTCTGCACTGTTTTAGTTGGTGTCATTTGAACAAATTCCTAATAAATCTTACCAAACAGTGAGGCAAAATTTTATTGTTCCACTGGTGAAACGAATAAAAAATTAATTCTAACACGACTCGAAACCTACGGCATATAGACAAAGAATACTGAGAAACGTATATTACGTCGCGATAATGAACTGCACGCGCAGCGTTTCCATCCGCTGTTCCATTTGCTCCATACGCGTAATACATAAATAGTATTTTTATAATAAAAGTCACTTTAGAATTAAAATAACAAATTCGTAGGTGTCCATTATCGTGCATTAGATCACAGTTAGTCGTTAAGATGTGGGTAATTAGATCACTCGGCCTAAAGGCCTCATGTTCTAATGACTCCACATCTCAACTCCTAACTGTGATCTAATGCACTGTAATGAACACCTACGAATTTGTTATTTCTTAAATTTAACACTTATATAGTGCAAATAAATATACAGTATAACCTCCATTATCCGACACCCCATGGTTCCATGTTTGTAAGTCGGTTAAGAGAGGTTGTCGGTTAACGGAATTAGGCCTAAGTTCACAAGTTTACACACCAAAAGATTGTCGCTGCGAGTTGAATTTCTCGATGCCGATTGACTTATTAAATATGCTTGCATGACTGCAGCATATCCTTGTCAGGTTTTTCAAGTTTAAAATAGGAGTCCCCGGCTCCGGTTCTACACGGTTTTCCATTGTTCTTTCTGCAGTAGGCATAAAACATGTATAGTAAGTTAAACACGCATACATGTAGATATTAAGGGATCGACTAAAACACCGGCACATTCGTATTTATATTTTATATACAAGTACAGTCTTCTCTCGTTATGTCGAACTAGCGGGAAATTAAAAAAAAACTTCAAAACGCAGGAATGTTTTTATTTTCTCTCAATATAACTTGAGCATAGATTTTTACGCCTGCGATTATTACTATAGACTCGACCTATGCGCAAGGTGCATCAGATATATACTTCGTACTTCTAATGTTGACAACTTGACGGTGAGGACGATTGGCAGATTCCTGTCCAATTTGAACACGAAATAATGGTTAGCTTTGGTTGGAAAGGATGGATGAGTTGGTCTTTTCGGCACTGTGACCATGAATGGGTTGCTTACACGTGTTGGCTGAAGTTATCGTATTAACCCTCACACTATTATTCACTCATTGTTTAAACAATACATTTTGTCTTATACGGTCATCCGAGCAATATGTGTCATTATCACCTGCGCGTGTTTAGTAGGTCAATGATCAAAGGTCAGCATACCGTCGGATAACGGGGTGTGAAAACCGCTAATTTGCCTTTTTTGGTCCGTCAAGGTATGTCGGATAACGGTTAACAGAGGATCCGATCAAGAGAGAGTTAGGTTACATAAATATATAGGGAAATTGCCGGGACCAAACAGCAGGGTCGGATAACAGAGGTTTCCGGTCAAGAGAGGTGTCGATCGACAGAGGTTATACTGTACATAACTTCTGTAATTATCCTAACATTTGCGCTCATTGTTTTGAGCACCCAGTAATTTGTCCAAAAAGTGTTGACTGAATGGCAAACAGTGTACACCTAAAGGGGCCCGAAATTTGACCCCGACACCTCTATCACCAATAATATATATTCATAGTATTCGTGATAGGGGTATCAGGGGTTAAATTTCGGGCCCCTTTGTGCACACCCTGACCAGACTGCTCCTGAAGGAGCTCAGACCTGTCTGTCCAAATATTTAAGGTCATTATGGTTCTCCCTTTTATCTGAGTTTTTTTTAAGAGGCACGAGTTTATTTATGCTGCACTTTCTTTTGTAGCTCACATGCACTATTGTATTCACTTTCCTTCCATGACTTATTTATCCCTTATAGACTCTGACTTGAAATGGCACATTTTTCATAAAGAGCTAAGTCAAGTTTTGCTCAAACTTAACCAAAACATGCTGATATTGCATGTGTTCGATATTGTTTAACCCATTACCCCATAGCCAGTTTCTAGTTTTGAAGATATGTGACCACTTACAGCAGGTTGAAAGTAAAGCAGAATGTGCCTTGAGGCACATTCTGCTTTACTTTCAGCCTGCTTTAAGCTACAATTTGCTAAGATATAGAAACTATTTCTGATGGTACATATTCATGACTGTATAAATTGGAACTATATTTTTCTGTTGAGTAATAAATTAAAGGCTTTAAAAGACATATTTATGGGGTAATGGGTTAAATAATGGAGCTTGAAACTTTGATGGATCGAACCTTCAAGATTACCAATTTCATTCTGCTAACTTTGTATAAATCATTAGCCTGTACATTTCAATTCTTGTAATGCTTTGTGACGTGTCATTTTCAGTGCTTTGTGACATGTCATTTTCAGTGCTTTGTGACGTGTCATTTTTGTTATTTCTTGCACATGAACAATGTGTCTTCCTTGCTTCTTGCATTATTTTGTGGGATAGAGTTTAAGATTTAGCTTTGCAGTTGTGTTTAACTTAATGTTTTGTATCGAAAAGGGGATCAAACCCAATATTTTAGACCATTTCGTTTGGACTGTTAGTTACTGAAACAGAACTCAAAAGTTATTTCAAAATAGTGAAATAGTGATTACCTGTGCAAAAAGTATGGATCAAGATGAGATGCGGCATATTGCAGTATCTCATAACGATCCAATCAGTTTGACGCTCTGACACTGTTTTGAAAAGAAATTTTTGAAATTTTATTTTAAGAACAGTAGCACACAAAGGGACTGTCCGGCAATGCAAACAATTGCCAAATTTGATCAGAGTCTGTGCTGTTTTGCGAATATTCCATGGTCTATGGTTTGACTGAGCACTGTTGTTTCAAACAATGCAGACACTGATCAGATTTGCATAGTATCTGTTGCAAAGCCTGCATTCTCGTGCTCTTTGTATATACTTTCTATCCCATAAACACCTACAGTCGAACTTCGATATCTCGAACTCGGTTAAATCGAACACACCCGTATTTCAAAGTTAAAACGTGGCTTAGCCACGTTTTAACTTTGAAATACGGGTATGCTCGACTTAACAGAGCAAGAAATAATGCATTTCATGTGTTGAACTATCGGATATTTCGAGTTAAGCGAGTTGAAGATATGGAAGTTCAACTGTATCTCACCACTTATTGCACAAACTACCACGCTTACTGCTTACAGGTTGTTCTTCCATCAAAGGTAAGAGTGACCCTGTTGCCATAGATACTTGTGACCTTGACAATGTTTTTTGTTGCTAAGAAACCTGTTGCTTAATACTCACCAATGACCTCAGTATTTTACACTTTTTGACATGTCTCAACTAAGAGAAAAGATGAGGAAACACTCTCCTCCATATCCAACAGTGCAAATCTTCTATACCCATCTATATTTAACCCATAGCCTGTTTCTAGTTTTAAAGAAAGATGATCACTTAAAGCAGATTGAAAGTAAAGCAGAATGTGCCTTTATGCTACCATCTGCTAGAAGAAAGAAACTATTTATTATGGTACACATTCATGACTGTATGAAATGAAACTATTTTTCTTCAGTGAAGGTTTTAAATTATTGGCGTAAAAAGGCGTATTTATGGGGGAAAGGGTTAAGACAGGATACTACTTATTGCAAGATAAAAGTAGAACAGAAAGCTCATTTAGTAGCTTTCTGCTTTGTCGCAATCTTGCTTTAAGCTGCCATTTATATTTAACAGCATCAATGAATATTCCTATATGATGCATAATGGAGGAAGGGGTAAAAGGGGAGAAAGGTTAAAACAGTATTGGTGAATGTTTTGCAATGTTTATGTTTAGTTTGTCTAGGGAGATGGAGATTGGTTAACCCATTGTATGCTGGGTAATATTTGGCGGCCATTTTAAAATGTCGTCTGCAGCGGGTATAACTCAAATATTTGCGAAAGATTTTAGCAGTTTCTGACAGAAAACTGAACTAGCTGCAAACAGTTTTGATCTCAGATCAAGCCCCACAATGTGGGGCCTGATCTGAGATCAAAACTGTTTGCCTAGAGGTACACCTACCGTAAAAGTGTATCCCGTATAAAATGGGTTAAATGCAAGGAATATAAGTTAAATAACCTATACATTCAAAGGAATTGATAACCATACAGTCTTCCTTGTGTTAAACAACAATCCATTAAAGCATCAGGGAGATCTCTAAGACAGGTTATTGCTTTGCTTAATACAAGACAAAAATCATGCAGAAAGCTCCCATAGGAACTGTCTTGATTGTTTTTGTCCTGTCCTGCATTAAGCATTTTCCTAGTAAAGCTTAACCCTTTGCCTGCTGGTCGCGACTTTACTGATTTTTGCAAACAGTTTGGATCCAGATCAGACGCCGCGTAATGCGGCGTCTGATCTGGATCCAAACTGTTTGACACTTGTCTTTAGGTTTCTTTTAAAAAAAAAACCATAAATCTAGATTTTACAAATTTTGCAGACAACAAATTTCGAAGCAGACAATAATACCGCAGGATAAGGGTTAAAAGGCAATTGATTGTTATAGGAGACTAACAAATATATTTCTGATGATACATGTTCAATTGTTTATAAGCTTAAACATTTCTGTAAATCATTTTTCTTCAGACATTCAAAACTAAGAAAGATGGTTTCTCTCTAGACAGTTTAGTTGTTCTGATTAATGTTAAACAAGTTTTTAAAAAAAGAATAAAAAAAATCAGACAAGCAAAACCCTGGATTTTCTTGCTTTAGACACATTGTAAACTCAAAGAACTACAGTCAATAGAGGGTGATTAAAATTAAATATATACCCCATAGCCGGTTACTAGTATTGAAATAGGTAACCACTTATAGCAGGTTAAAAGTAAAGCAGAATGCACCTTATGGCGCATTCTCATTTACTTTCAGCTTGCTTTAAGCTACCATCTGCTAGAATATAGAAAATATTTCTTATAATACATATTCATGACTATTAAAAATGGAAGCATTTTCTTCAGTGGAGGAATAAATTAAATGTGTTAAAATGTATTATCTATTGAGTAATAGGTTAAAGGCAGATCTCTAACAACAGTATTATTAGGGTTTTCAGTGTTCCTATCATCACTACATGTATACAAAATCACATTGAATCTGATGATTGACAAAATATTGTGAAACCTCAGAAAACTCCACCATTCCAGACGAAGCAAAATGTAAATAAAGAAAATACAGTCAGTTTCAGTAGTAGATATTCTAATTAGATAAATGTGCTAATTTGGTAGAAGTGTGTTTGAATTAGATCAGTTATGGTACCGGTATCTAACACAATCATGTCATAAAACCTACCTAATATATAACTACTGTAAAACAGGTATTTTTCGCGTCATGAATATTTCGCGTAATGCGATTTTGTATTAATTCGCGACATCATGCAATATTTCTAGCAGGTGGTAGCTTAAAGCAGGCTGAAAGTAAAGCTTGCTTTAAGAAGTCACCTATTTTCAAAACTAGAGACCTTCGCGAATTAACGCGTAAATTATATTCTCGCGAATAAAACCGGTTTTACAGTATGGTAAAACCAGTGTTTGGCAAATATTCAGTGAAGGAGCAGGAAAACTCTCAATAACAGAAGACCGTTTAACCTTCTCCTCTGCATGATATCCATGTGAAACGTTTACATACTCTTTTATCCCCTTACGCCATAGCCTGTTTCTGGTTTTGAAAGACAGGTGATCACTTAAAGCAGGTTGAAAGTAAAGCAGAACGACGGGTCATAGGGCGCATTTAGCTTCACTTTCAGCCTACTTTAAGCTATTGTCTATAGTGCTCCCTCTCTACAACGGCCCTCCCTTCAACGGCTCCCTCCTTACAACGACCATTTCTGCTGTTCCCCAAACAAGACACTTTTTCATGGCTGCAATACCGTCTGCTAAAAAAAATTCAGCTATTTTCTCAAATTTACTTATAAGTGGACAATTTCATACAATAAATATATTGACGAGTGACAAACAGCTTGAATCCAGATCAGACGCCGCGTAAAGCGGCATCTGGTCTGGATTCAAGCTGTTTGCAAATGTAAGCCAACTCTTAATTTTCCCTCCCTATAATGACTCCCTCCGAACAACACACACAATCTGTGTCTCCCATTGGGTGCCGTTGTAGAGAGGGAGCACTGTAATAGGATAAAGAAAGTATATCTTACAGTACATGTTCATGAGATGATGGCTGTATAAAATAGAACCATTTTCTTAAGTGGAGGAATAAATTAAAGACGTAAAAGGCGTAGTTATGGAGGAATGGCTTAAATCAGCAACTGAGATGGCAATCCCTTAATTTTGTTGAATACAGATGACAGCATAGAGCAAGATGACAGTAACACAGAAGGTTCCTAAAGGAACTTTCAGCTTTACTTTCACTTTGCTTTAAGCAGTCCCATAGCTTAAACAAAGTTTGATGTAGATTATTCCTGACATGACTAAAGAGGAAAGGGTTAATGCAGGAAAAACATAATGTAGACATCTCCTACAGGAGTTTTCTGCATTTCTTTTGTTCTGCATTAACCCTTTAACCAATAACCCGTTTACAACATTAAATACAAGTGATAACTTAAAGCAGGTTGAAAGTAAAGCAGAATGTGCCTTAAGGCACATTCTGCTTTACTTTCAACCTGCTTTAAACCACCATCTACTTGGCTATATAAAAATATTTGTTATGATAATTGTTCATGATGGTATAAACTGGAACTATTTTCTTCAGCGGAGGAATAAATTAAATACGCTAAAAGTCGCTTCTATGGGGTAAAGGGTTAAGATGTCAACTGTCTTCAGATAGAACATTTCATTCATTATATAAAAAATACTCACTCATCAGAGGTTATATTGTAACTCATTTCACTCTAAAATCAAAGAAGTTGGGGTTAAAGTAAACTTGTGTGAACCTGTGTTTGGTGTATGAGTAACCTGAGGACTGGTTATGGTAAATAGATCCAGATGAGGTAGAGTGGAGAATACGTAATTCTTTCCTGTTTAAATGCAAAAGAAACGCAAACGCATTGCAATAAAATGAAGAAAATGACAACCTTTTGACAATTCTTACTATTCATTTTAACCTGAACGACAAACAGTTTGGAGCCTGATTAGACGCCGGGTTACCCGGCGTCTGATATGGCTCCAAACTGTTTGCAATGGAAATAATAGTTTCAATGTAAACACGTTTATTGGGAAAGAATAACATTTTCTCCACTGTAAATGTGTCTTGCACAGATCCAAATACAAAAGTCATGTAATTGAAAAATCTGCATTTCATAGGGAAATTTTTGTTTTTACCTTCAATCTATTATAAATAGGCACCCGCCGGAATGTGGGACAAACTTGTGAATTAAAAAACGCTGATTTCTTAATATTTGGTTCTTACAACCAACAAATTAATGGGAAGAACAGGAAATTAACCCGTCCCTTTTATATAATGGATTAACAATTGTTCTGAAATAAGCTCTTTTTATGAAAATTGAAAAAACACTTCAGAAATCTTTTTGGTAAAGATTATTACCCATTTCTTCAGTAACAGATCATGCTCGATAATATATATTCACAGTGTTCAAAATATGGAATTATTTGTGAAATGGTCATCAGTCTTTAAGAGTTTGTTTTTGTTTTAGATATTTTGTTAGTTTGGAATTTTATTGTCTTGTTACATGTCTTGACATAATGAATTGTTTCAAACAAAAGATACATTATAGAAATCAGAGCTCCAGATAAGGGGAGTATTTCAAAAATTCAAATCTTTATTTCTGCTTTAAATCCTATGGTGTCACTTCTCATTAGAACCGTCTCGAAATAGTGACACCATAGGATTTGGTGCTGAAATGGGTTAGAAAATGTTGGATTTTTTCAGTTTACTCCCTCTTATATGGAGCCCTAGAAATAATTCAAAATACTAAGAATCACAGCTAACTGCCTCAGAGTTGCTAGATATTCTCATTCTTCTTATTTCAGAATGTAATAAAGGTTGAGTCCCCGAGTTACGAGCTGGAAAGAATCAGTGTGCCGATTAAAAATCCCTTCAATGAGTCATGTGAGTTCCGCATTGTCTTGGTAGAAGCCAGCGGGGCCCTTCTAGACCCCAGCAAGACTAATGCCCTCCTGAAAAAAGAAAAGAGAAAGAAGCGAAGAGTACGATCGAAAATAGACTCTGGAATACCTAGACCAGAAACTCCACCCTCACCACCTCCCAAACTGGCAGACACCATGGAAACAAACAAAGATGGTAAGTCACCAATGGTAGATAAGCAAGGATACATAGAAAACAATCTGCATTAAATGAACCCATTACCCCTTAAATATGCCTTTTTACACCTTTAATTTATACCTCCATTGAAGATAATAGCTGCGATTTGTGCAGTCATAAATATGTTTGATAAAAATCATTTTCTATATTTTAGTAGATGTTAGCTTAAAGCAGGGTGAAAGTAAAGCAGAATGTGCCTTAAGGCACATTCTGCTTTACTTTCATCCTGCTTTAAGAGATCACTCATTTTCAAAACTAGATACAGGCTATGTGGTAATGGATTGACACAGGTAACCTAAGCAACAAGACTAGTATTCTCATCATTAACAAACAGTGTACTTGTGAAAAGAATACATGTTCTATGCAAACAGTATAGATCCTGATCAGAGGGCTCCTGCACTGTTTGTCATTTTGCAATATACATGTATTATAAAGATCAGTCATACACTATCAACTTCTAAAAAAAATGTTTCACTTATTTTGTGACCAGAAACATTTGATATTCAGAGCAGAAGAAAGAGCTCTTTAATGTCTATTAATAATAACACTGAACTTGTACAGATTTAATTGTTGACTGTTTGTCATTTGGCATTCATCATCATCATCATCATCATCCCCTTTTGATTAACCAGGCCATTGATTAATCCTTCTGATAAGGGTTAGGCATGGCTCTCTAGTTGGGAACGAAATCTCCCTCTCCATGGAATTGTTGAAATACAACAAGAACCTAAATAATCCAAAATGGACTTTTTTTTTTCTTTTTTTTTCAAGAATATTACAATCACATATGTATATACACTCATCTTCAGATACATTTCACATACACACTATTTATATATATATTGTAATGTAATTTAAGAAAGTCATAACCTCATGTGTACAGTATGTATGTACATTCATATCAATATTCATATCAATATACATGTATATGTATATATATATTGTCGTTGAAACTTTGAATGCTGATCAATGTTTGTTTGATATATTCAAGAAAGTGGTATTTTCCCATTTTTAGCGCTGGTGGATATGCATAGAAGTTTCATCTACACCCGTCTTCAGTATTCAGAGAATCAACGACAATATATTCCATTTAACAAAAGAGTGAACATTTTTTAATATTACAATATTCAAGAGTTGTTATGAAATGGACTTGACTTTTGACTATATTGGTTCATTTTAAGTTCCAGAAGTGTATGGGTTAACCCATTACCCCATAGCCTGTTTTTAATACTGGAGATAGGTGACCATTTAAAACAGGTTGAAAGTAAAGAAGAATGCGCCTTGAGGCGCATTCTTCTTTACTTTCAGCCTGCTTTAAGCTACAATCTGGTAGAATATACAAAATAGTTCTTTTCATACATATTCAGAACTGTATAAATTGGATCTATCTTCCTCAGTGGAGAAATAAATTAAAGGCGTAAAAGGTGTATTTATTAGTTAATGGGTTAATCGAATGTCTATTTCCTGTATTACAGATAGTGACAATATGATGAGTGCTTTCTACAGCCCTGTATCCTGTATCTTCCTGGACGCCTATGCTTCAGCCACAGTAGAAATCCACTTCCTACCCTTCAATGTTGGAGAGCGCCAGTGCTCTGTCATATTCTTAAACGAGGGTGTGGGAGAGTTCCTCTACTCTATCGAGGCCAAGTCTATCCTACCACTGCCAGATGTCGTGCCGTTTGTGAGGACCAATCACAGCGTTAGAATCAGTAGCGCAGCCGCAGCAGGTAATTGTTGTTGTTTATACCTAGGTTTAGCCCTTTTAACACTAAGTAACTCTTGTGGGTAATTAAGTTCCCTTGTGGATCTATTTAGTTTCCAAAACGTATGAACCAGTCTATTTGGAATTCTGGGTAGTCCTATAGGAGCCCTCTGATCTGGGTTTACACTGTTTGCAAATGAAATGAGTATATTTTAAACAGGTCCATGGTGTTGAAAGAGTTTTTACAATATTTTGTTCATATAATGAAATAGATTGGACAACATGCATTGTCTATGCAGGTCCTCTCCAGTTTTATGCCTTAACTCTTTCCTCCCTAAAACTTTAAATGGACAATTCCAGTTTACATTTAAGTCTAGTCCATTTCTGACTTTTAAGGGTTGTTTTTGTCACTGTTTGGCATTATGACAAACAGTGAAGACCCTGATCAGAGGGCTCCTTTCGGAGCCCTCTGATCAGGGTCTTCACTGTTTGCACTGGACAAGTGTACTATTCATATGTACACTGTTTGAAAAGACGCCTATATGCGGGAATAGGGCTCAAAGGGTTAATTAATTACTCCATAAATACACCTTTCTACGCCTTATTTTTATTCCTCCACCAAAGAAAATAGTTCTACCTCATGAATATGCTTAACTAACAAGAAATACTTTGTATATCCTAGTAGATAATATCATAAAGCAGTCTGAAATAAAGCACAATGTGCCATAAGGCGCATTCTGCTTTATTTTCAATCTGCTTTAAGTGGTCACCTGTCTTCAGAATTAGAAACAGGCTATGGGTTAAAGGGTAAGATGCTGTAAACCTTTTGTCACAATCTTTGCAAACAGTTTTGATCCTGATCAGATGCCTTTTGCTTTTCATTTCTTTTAAAGCTAGTGCACATTCTCTCCCTCCCTCCCTCTCTCTCTCTCTCTCTCGAAACTTACCATCACACTGTTGTTGGTATTCATTTAGTTTTTCAAAATTTGCCAAATCAAGTATAGAATTATCATTGGAAGTGTTTCTTTTCTTCTTAAGTGATTGATACTATAACTTTGTTTCTTGCATAATTTTATTGTGTTCAGTTATCTCATTTTTGTCTATGAATAGTTTTTGGCTTTTGTCTTTTATTTACTAAATGGGAAAAATATTTTGTATTTTTTTCAGGAGATTGTGACTTTACACTTAAAAGTATTCAAGCAGTCTTTTGCCAACAAATTTTTCAAGTTTACCTTTCAATTCCTTTGTTTCGTTTTTCAGTATGTTCATTTGGATGTAATTATACCCCCAACACTGTGTGGTGGGGGCTATATAGGAAATGCCTTGTCAGTCCGTCCGTCACATTTTTTTCGGGACATTTGCCTTTTTCTTGAAAACTATATACAATACCATTTTCAAACTTGGTATATATTATCAGTGTTATATGGGGACACTCAGTGACAGGTTTCATAACTCTTGCACAAAATTTGACAAAATTATGCCCCTTTATAACTTTACATTTTGTTCCTTAATATGCACATCTGGTGGAAAGGGAGATAACTCTTCCTATTCTATGTCAAGTGACTAAGAAGTGAATAGGAAGGGAGATAACTCATCCCAACTGGCCATAACACTCTGATCATGTGATCATTTCTAAATTTAGAAATAATTCCTCAATATGACATATGACAAACCTTGTTATGACAACGACGTCATCATGACGTCATGATGACATCATGATGCTATGGTGATGATGCATTTGAAAAATCTAGAAAAAGCTTGTTTCTTTGTACATTTCCATCACAACAACAACAAGGAGTACAATTATAACCTGCTGTATGATTTTACTTGAAAGCCAAATGAATACAGTAAAACTCTGATATAGTGAATTTCAGGGGACCACCAGATTTACTTCACTATAAGCATACTTCACTATATTGATATAGTGAAATAATTCGCTATAATATTTCAACTCAAATATGGATTCATATACTTGTATATGTACAGTGCATAGATCTACATGTACATGTATGTGTAGCTGAATCTGTATTTAAGTGAAATACATGTTATACAACAGTAAATAATAACTATTCATTCATGTAAAGTAACTTTATATGTTTAGGCTAATTCAGTGTACAGTCGAACATGCCTTAGTGACCGTCTGTTTTAAGAGACTATCTGTCTTATGTGACCTTACTTGAGGCTCTCAACAGTTTTTACTAGATATTGAACCTGAATCAGACACTACCTGTCTTATGTGACAAGTGACCATGAAATGTGACTCCCTTCGGCAATTATCACCCTGTATTTAAAGATTTTAAGATGGTGTTTTAACACTTTTTAGCACATGGTCAAACATTTATGGAAACAATTAGTTATTTGAGGTGTGACATTAACACATTTGAGTGTTTAAGTGTCATTGTAGGAAATAAATTGAAATGGATTTACATAATAGATCTCTATGATCTTGTTAAATGTATGTAAATTGTAAATACATTGTATAATTTAAGCCTAATCAATTATTAGATTATACAATTCTAATTAAATAAAAATGTACTTTAAACATCTTACTATAACTATTGTATCTATAAAATTAATGAGCTACTTTTATTACTTTACTAAAATATCTTCTGATTAGGTAATGTATCAAAGTATGCAAAAAACATACATGCTCAACTAATTATGCCTCCAGGTTCGACTGCACTATAACGCAGGCATTTTATGCAATTTTAATCATTTCGGGACCTGAGATTTGATTCACTATAAACGAAACTGCACTATAACCAAATTCACTATAAACATCAAATTTTGTATAGGCTATAGAGGCTTTTCACCGGGGAATCGATTTCGATTCACTATAACAAGAAATTCACTGTATCAGAGTTCACTATAACTGGGTTTTACTGTACACTGCAGTGACAAAACACCTCGGGCGCATTTGTCACTTTCTGTGACACCTTGGCCATAACTTTTTGATTACTTAAGATAGAGACTTTATATTTGGTATGTGCATTCACCTCAAGAAGCTCTTGAGTTCAGTAAAATTTGAGTCATGTCCGACAAAGGTAAAGGTCATTTAGCGGTTACTCTGGTGGAGAGGGAGATAACTCATCCTATATTATTTCCAGTGACTAAGAAGTGAGTAGGAAGGGAGATAACTCATCCTACGTAACCGGGTGGTAGTTACGTTCAGGTAATGGGACGAATAAATAACTTCCGGTTTAGTGATTTCCCTTTTCTGTTGTGAATGTTTTTTCCGTTGAGAGTAGCATTGTCTCGATTATAAAATGTGATTATTTGATTTTCTCTGGATTAGTTCAGTGTTCTTTTGCACGATCAGGTATGTCACTTTCTTACGTTATATGAAGTCGCGTATTTTTCCACGAGCATTGTCTTGGAATCGGGCGCGATTTGGTATGTCATTTTCTAACGTTGTATGAATTTGCGTATTTTTCCACGTGCGTTGTCTTGGAATTAACGATATATTAGTAATATCAATTAAACAAACAAAACGTTATATTACGTTATATTGGCGCCGTGTGACAGGGAGGTTTCCTGTGGGGGTATCAATCACCTTTAGTGATAGTTCTAGTTTGAAATTACTTTCCAGATTTTCTTTCTGTTATCAATCTATTTTCATCCTCACATTCTTGTTTCTTTTAATTGATATGTATGATTGTTTTGTTTCTTATATTTTCTATATCCCTTTCGGCGCCAAATTAATCATGAGGTTTTTACCTCTACACATTTATTTTGTCGTCTGCTTCAATATTGTTGTCTGTAAGATCATTTCAAAGTTAGATTTGACCCATTACCCTATATGGTCTGTCACTGTCACTGCAAAACGGACACTGCAAAACTGATGCATGAGATATTTATCTAACTGAAAAAGCTCTGTATAATAGATTTAAAGGGACTCGCAACCGGATGGTGTACTTGTCAAAATAAAATAAAATACTCAAATAAAAGCAAATTTGTGGCATTATTTGGCATCTGACATTTACAAAATATGATCAGTCCAAAAAAAGTCTCAAGAATCGTCACTGAATCTTAGTTTTTTTTTAGATATTTTCCATCGTTTTTCTATAGCGTCAGCTGACGGTATAGTTGTTGTTGTTGCTTCTCTACACGGGCTCAGACATAAACCCGAGCCGAATAAAGTACTATCAATCGCTACCAGTGAAGTACGTTAATTAGCTACCATATATGGAGAGAGCACTGGTAGCCGAGGTGGTAAAGGCGTTTCCTCATTTTTCATGTTTGTCTCCGCATGGAGGGTCACGGGTTCGAATCCCACCAGAGCTTCTTATTTTCTTTTTTTTTTGAAGTGCATTTTTTAACAGAATTTATTATCCTAAACTAAATCTTACACATTTATATAAGCATTTGACATATACGAGGGCTGTCCCAAAACACCGTGGACTAATATTTTTTTTGAAGAACCCGACGTAATATTTCTTTGATTTTTTTACCAATGCTATTTCAAACATTTTCACATTTGAATAAGAAATAATAAGGTTCCTGAACACACCTGACCCTATTTTGTTTGTAAATATTCATTGTTGGTTAGATTATGCGGCGCACGCCAAAATCTTAAAGGTAGATTTAAAGAGGTATATTTTACAACCTCCTACAAAGCAATTTCGAATCGAAATTTGCGCCAAATTGCATCATGAATGTTGACGTTGTTATATATGACGTCATCCTGGAAAAAATCGTTAACGTAGCGTCATTTAAAAAAAAGATATCTAGTTATGGCGAATGATACCGTGTTCTGAAGACGCCAGAAATGACGACGTCAGAGGAAAAGGCGGCGCAGCAGAATGTCATAGAATACTGCTTTGAGTTGAATTTGATCCCGAAACAGACGTTAAAACAACTACAATCAACATAAATTGATCAATCAGCATGTCGCTTGCTGGTATTCAAATAGCATACTCGATTTTCAGAAGGATGGGCTGAGAAAATAATGTAAAGATCGGACGGCCGAAAGAAATTGACGGTTTCATTGTAGAAAACGTGAGGAGCGTCATGAATGGTAATCGGCGTCTTGCGGTGAGATAAAATGCTTAACTCCTCGGGGTCAGCAAACTGTCATCGACTTTTACGTGAAAAATTAAGCATGTCGATAGTCGGTGCTATACCGGTGCCACGATTGTTAAGTGCAGAAGAAAAAGAAAGATGTGTCCAGGTATCAACCCTCTTTTTAAGACGATATTCGAGAAATCAGGACTTTTTCAGCAATCACCCATCACACATATCAATTGCATACGATACGAGAGAAGTGACCGGGGTTCATTGGCAATTTATAAAGCAACCTATTTCACCAGGTTATCGCCTCGTGCCACATTTCCCAGCATGCACATCTGGAACTTACCGTGCTGGGTTTTCAAGATATTAAATATCCGCTATTTTGAAAAGGAGTGATGTTGACGTCGATAACGTCGTAACGTTATCTAGTGTGCGCCGGGGTTACACAAGTAGGGTATTTCAAAATACTCTGTGCTGGTCAGTTTTAAAGATAACACGTTAAAACTTCACACAGGTTTACATAAACCCTATGTTTATATATAGTGTTGGCTGTTTGTCTCTACTGTTTTAACGAACAATTTTATAAGGAAAGTCTACGATGTTTTGGGACAGCCCTCGTATTTACAAATTACTATTTTTAATGCTAAATCCGGTTGCGAGCGTCTTTAAATCATATATAGGTAAAGTAAAACCTCTTTATTAAAATAAGGCTCATTGACTGCATGAAAGACAGGTGACAGCTTTAAGCAAAGTGAATATAAAACAGAAAGCTCCTTTGCCTAAGACACCTGCTAATTAACACAATTAAGTGGTCATAATAGAGAGGTTTTTACTGTATATCAGTGCCCCATATAAGAGGATTTTTTCAGAAAATGATATCTTTATTTCTGCATTAAACCCTATGTAGTCACTACTCATTAGAGTCTTCTGTTCGAGACGATTCTTATAAGTAGTAACACCATAGGAATTGATGCTGAAATTATTGAACAAATGTTGGATTTGTTCAGTTTACTCCCTCTTATCTAGAGCCCTGTATATATAATAAGAAGTTCGCGGAGATGAAGTTATGGTCTTCTTCGAAATCGAAGGACGAACTTTTATTATTTATAATAATGGATTATCATCTATGTTTAGGTACAGGCAAGGGTTTGTTCGGAGGGGATGATCGTATTGTGTACTGGAAATGTGAGGCGGGGCAGACGCTACAGGAGAACCTTAGCATTCCATTCAACAATACAGCACGGGAGAAAGCACTGCTACTGGCTTCCCAACAGGTTTGGATTGAAAATAACTGTAGAATAGGCATGCAGAAATCTCTTGCACTCTCTATTACACAACCAGAGCATCTGATAAGGGGAGTATTTCAAAAACTAAAATCTTTATTTCTTCATTAAACCCTATGGTGTTACTACTCATTAGAATCGTCTCTTCGAGACGATTCTAATGAGTAGTCACACCATAGGATTTGGTGCTGAATTGGGTGAGGAAATGTTGGATTTGTTCTGTTTACTTCCTCTTATCTGGAGCCCTGACAGAATACTGTACAATCAAAATTTTTCGCAACAGCCACTCAGGAAAGAAACTTGGAGATTTCTAAACATGAGTGACTGTTTACTGCAGACAAAAGTAAAGAGTGTTCATAGCCTTTTGGGGCCCGTCTTACTAAACCTTGTACGACAAAAATCGTCGTAATCCAAAACTTAAAAATACATCTAATTTCTTATTTATCCATCTAAGCCTGTCTTGTGATTTCACTTTGGAATTGTCTTTTCAAGACGATTCCCAAAGAGATTTCCCAAGACATGATTAGATGGAGAAACAAATAGTATTTGAGAATTTTAGAATCTGTCTTATGACAATATTTGTCCCACAACGTATCGTAAGACGGGCACTTGGTCCTTAGCACTGTTGTATGTTGTACCCAAGCTTTTGTTTCATGGCGACTGCCTATAGGGCTTATGTTAACATTACATTCTTTATTTGTGTATGCTCTAAATGTATGCTATGTTAAGTATTTTTTATCTTAATAAGCATTGAATAGCTCTAGATATGGGGAGTACCTCAAATTATACTAAAAATCATTGAGTCTTCATCAAACCATTTGTCGTGGCTACTCATCAGAATGGTCTCAGAGAGACAATTATTGGCATAGCCAATAGTGGTATAGCTCTGCCTCTGTTGGAGGTTTTACCATTGACCCATTACCCAATCTAGGTTTAACCCTTTCCCCAATAGAAGCGCCTTTTAGCGAATATGATTTATTCCCCCGCTGAAGAAAATAGTTCCAATTTAATCAGTCATGAATATATATTATAGGGAATATTTTCTATATTCTAGCACATGGAAGCGTAAAGCAGGCTGAAAGTAAAGCAGAATGCGCCTCAAGGCGCATTCTGCTTTACTTTCAACCTGCTTTAAGTGGTCACCTATCTTCAATCCTAGAAATAGGCTATCAGGTAAAGGGTTAAAGACAAGCAACCACTTAAAGCAGGTTGAAAGGAGAGCAGAATGTGCCTTAATACGCATTCTGCTTTACTTTCAGCCTGCTTTAAGCTACCATCTGCTAAGATATTGAATATATATTATTTCTTATGGTGCATATTTATGACTGTATGATTGAATTATTTCCTTCAGTGAAAGAATAAATTGGAGGAAGGAAAGGGCATAGTTTTGGTGTAATGTGTTAAAGTAAAATTGGATATATTTACAGCAATGCATCAGGGCTCCAGATAAGAGGGAGTAAACTGAACAAATCCAACATTTTCTCACTTATATAAGCCCAAATCCTATGGTGTTACTACTCATTAGAATCGTCTCGAAGAGACGATTCTAATGAGTAGTGACACCATAGGGTTTAATTCAGAAATAAAGATTTTAGATTTTGAAATACTCCCCTTATCTGGAGCTCTGAATGCATGGCTTCTTAATTTAATGCAGGACAAAATAATGCAAGGTAATGCCTTGTTCTGCATTACTTTTGTCCTGCATTAAGAAGCCACCTGTCTAACAGACTGCCAGTGGTTCTTTTTTTGAGTGGCTGATTAACCCTTCCCCCATAGAAGTGCCTTTTAGGACATTTGATTTATTCCTCCACTAAATAAAATAGTTCCAAATTATACAGTCATGAATATGTACTTTAAGAAATATTTTCTATAATCTAGCAGATGGTAGCTTAAAGCAGGTTGAAAGTAAAGCTGAATGCGCCTTAAGGTGCGTTCTGCTTACTTTTAACCTACTTGAACCCATTTCCTCATAGTCTATTTCTAGTATTGATGATAGGTTACTACTTAAAGTAGGTTGAAAGTAAAGCAGAATGCGCCATATGGCGCATTCTGCTTTACTTTCAGCCCACTTTAAGCTATCATCTGCTAGAATATAGAACATTTTTCTTATGATACATATTTATTACTGTATAAATTGGAACTATTTTCTTAAGTGGAGCGATAATTTGTAAGTGTAAAAAGGCGTATTTATGGGGTAATGGGTTAAGTGGTCTGCTATCTTCAATACTAGAAATAGGCTATGGGGTAAAGGGTTAAATACCAGTGTAAGAACATGCATTAATTTTGTTTGTTGGAGGTTTTGAACCAGTTTTGATTGGATTACATGAGATTGAGGGACACTTGGCGATAGGTTAATTCTGATAAGTAGTAACAACAAAGGGTTTGGTGGAAACATGAAGGAAATTGTTCAGGGTAACTCCCTCCAACCTGGAGCTCTGCTCAAGTATACTGCTTTTAGCTTCCGCAACAAGTCATTTGATTAAAAGTTAATGCTTTATGTACTTATTTTATTTGACAGTCAACCCATGTAAAGCCACCATTCATAAGAACATTTCGAAGCACCATTTATGACAGAATGCTGCAAACTGCAGTGCAAAAGAAATGCAAAAAGATCATTTTGGAGCTTTCAGCATTACTTTTGTATGTTATACTAAGTGGCACCTGTCTGTATGGATATTTATGTTTGTTTAACTCTTTCCTCCCTGAAACTTTAAATGAATAATTCCAGTTTCTATTTTAGTCTAGTCCATTTCTGACTTTTAAGGTTTGTTTTTGTCAATGTTTGGCATTATGACAAACAGTGAAGACCCTGATCAGAGGGCTCCGAAAGGAGCCCTCTGATCTGGGTCTTCACTGTTGCATAGGACAAGTGTACTATTCACATGTACACTGTTTGAAAAGGACGCCTATATGCGGGACTAGGGTTCAAAGGGTTAATGAATGGTCTCTTAACATGAGCCTGTCTATACATGTACTTAAATTTGCTATGCCTTATTTTGTCAATCATTGTTGTACACATGTAATATATTATTGTTGTAAGCTTGACGCTAGCTAATAAACATTGCACAAAGCATACAGAGATATGCACAGCAAACATTTTATCATCAATATATATTGCCCAAAACCTTTATTTCAGTTACTTGGCGTCTAAGAGAAGACAGATACAATTCAATTCAATTTGTGGCACTCAATTTAGTTGATAATATCCATATTTCAAAGTTAAAACATGGCACATCCCATGTTTTAACTTTGAAATGAGGATATATTTGACTCAAGCGAGGTTGAAATAATGATATTCAACTGTAGAAATAAAGAAAAATTTTGAGTTAATTAATTTGGTTTGAGATATCGAAGTTAAACTGTATGTGCACACAAATTATATAAGATATTCATTCATGTTTCAGGTATCTTAACCCATTACCCCATAGCCTGTTTCTAGTTTTGACAACGGATGACCACTTAAATCAAGTTGAAAGTAAAGCAGAATGTGCCTTAAGGCACATTCTGCTTTACATTCAGCCTGCTTTAAGCTACCATTTGCTAGGGTATTAAGAATATACCTTATGGTACATATTCATGACTTATAAAGTGGAACTATTTTCTTCAATTGAGGGATAGATTAGGGGCATAAAAGGTGTATTTATGGGGTAATGGATTAATTGTGCATGATCAATTTTGTTACATATCTGACATATTTGACAATTTTATTGCACCACAAGCACCTAAGTCCATGCTGGTGACAAAGTCACAAGGAGCACATTTGATGTGTAATTGTTATGAAGGTGTAGGTTGCACGGTTTGATGTTGTGTTTGCAGCGTATGACAGACTTGGAATTTACTCGGAGAATTGCGACTGGCACCCTGCACAGCTCTAGCGTGACAGCTAACACCATTACTAAGCTGTCAACAGACCCAGCTGCCGCAATTAAGAAAGCTCAAGTAAGACAGGAAAGTTAAATAACTTCACATATGAAATAGGAGTGTCACATTTCTATGCCCAGTCGCAAACGGTACTAGCATTAAAAAAATATAGTTTTTCAGTTGTGTCTGAAATCATTCGATTGGTCAGATTTGAGTTTTTGCTGAGCAAAAACTCAAATCAGACCAATCAAATGGTTGAGAATGATTTCAGACTCAACTCAAAAGCTTTATAATATTTTGGCCAGAACAAGACAAAGTGATGATTTGGGTTTATCTTTTCCAATATTAAGAGATTATATGCTTGATGTGCTTCCACAATATAAATTGTATTTTGCAAATGTACTGCCAATTCTGTAAACGCAGAAAATATTTTAGGCTTTTAGATTCCAAACTTAACTTGCTTTGTATATGTCAAGAAATTATATCCATGTCGCACAGTATGTACTTGGATCAGACACTGAGTTACTGTTCAAGGTCAAAACTGTTTGCAAATGCAATTGGGTAGTGCCCTATAAAATAAACTGGTATAGCAGATGTGTATAATAAATACATGTATCAGTAAAAATATTAACCCATTTTATGCGGGATACACTTTTAGGTGTACTTCTAGGTAAACAGTTTTGATCTCAGATCAGGCCCCACATTGTGGGGCCTGATCTGAGATCGAAACTGTTTGCAGCTAGTTCAGTATTCTATCAGAAGCTAAAATCTTTTGCAAATATTTGAGTTATACCTGCTGCAGACGACATTTTAAAATGGCCGCCAAATATTACCCAGCATACAATGGGTTAATATAATACATGTAGTAGCATATCAATAGAACAAGGCATTTCTTGGCATATAAAAAGCATTTTATTAGTTTTTCAAGTAGATATTTTACAATGCATATGTATGAAATAATTTTTATCTTGTATAGCTTTGTTGGATGTTGTGCTTTAGACGTTCATAGTTAGGCACTGTAAGCTTAGCACCTAGTAAAATTGTGTACCTTTTTAACACTTTTCCCCATAGCCTGTTTCTAGTATTGAATATAGGTGTCCACTTAAAGCAGGTTGAAAGTAAAGCAGAATGCACCTCAAGGCGCATTCTGCTTTACTTTCAACCTGCTTTAAGGTATCATCTGCTAGAATACAGAAACTATTTCTTATGATATATATTGATGACTGTATAGATTGGAACTGTTTTCACCAGTGGCAGAATAAATCAAATGCCCCCAAAAGGCGCTTCCATGGGTAAAAGGGTTAAACTCTTGCATGGCAAGTCAAAATTGTGTAAAGCCACCATTTTATGTGGAATCAGGATGAACTATAATGACAGGTGACTGCTTAACTCTTTCCTCCCTGAAACTTAAAATGGACAATTCCAGTTTCCATTTTAGTCTAGTCCATTTCTGACTTTTAAGGGTTGTTTTTGTCAATGTTTGGCATTATGACAAACAGGGAAGACCCTGATCAGAGGGCTCCTTTCGGAGCCCTCTGATCTGGGTCTTCACTGTTTGTACAGGACAAGTGTACTCATCACATGTACACTGTTTGAAAACAACGCCAATATGCGGGACTAGGGAGGAAAGAGTTAATGCTGACTTCACTACTGAAAACAAGCTCTGGAAAGAGTATTTAAAGTACCTGGTAAGAGAAATCTGTCACTTTTTTAGGTTTGATCCATCACTGTTTAAAATGTCTACAGGGAATGAAGTTCTGCACTTTTTCAAAATGATTCAAACTTGATTAGACTTTGTTATCCACCATGATGCAAGACTCCTGGTTCCAAGGTTATAAAGTTTTTGAGTTGAATCTAAAGTCATTTTCAAGCAATTGATTGGTCAGATTTGAGCCTAGGCTCAAATCTGACCATTCAAATGCTTGAGAACTATCTCAGACTCAACTCAAAAGCTTTATACCTTGGACCCTGGCACAACTATTGTCCATCCTTTTAGCACAAAACTCAGATTTGTCTACAATTGGTTTGCCATTTCTTTTATAAAACACCCACAGTCTGAAATAGTTTGCACATTTTCCTTCTGTAACCCATTTCTATCAGAAACACTTTGGTCTGAGTCTGCATTGTTTAGGTACATTGTTTATAAAGGACCCATGTGCATGTCACTAAGGGTCAGTAAGTTTATGAGGTATTTTAGGGGTGACCAGGGTCCAAGGTTATAAAGCATTGTGAGTTGAGTTTGAGATCATTCTCAAGCATTTGATTGGTCAGATTTGAGCTTTTGCTCAAATCTGACCAATCAAATGCTTTAGAATGATCTTAGACTCAACTCAAAATCCTTTATAACCTTGAGAACAGTTAGAAAGTTGGCTCTGCACAGGGCTCCAGATAAGAGGGGGTAAACTGAACAAATCCAACATTTTCTCACTTATTTCAGCACCAAATCCTATGGTGTTACTACTCATTAGAATCGTCTCGAAGAGACGATTCTAATGAGTAGTAACACCATAGGGTTTAATGCAGAAATAAAGATTTTAGTTTTTGAAATACTCCCCTTATCTGGAGCTCTGTCTGCATAAAGGTTTCTCTGTGTTGATATATTTATTGTTACAATATGTTGTACAGTTGCATTTTATTTCAACAGCAAAAGAAACCTCATGGCAACACGTATAAGGTAGAAGTGGACTCGTGTCATTACAAGCTACCGGACAAAGTGTACATACCAGCCAGTGGAGAAAGGTCTCGCAGTGCCCCAGCAGGCAACAATGTATATGTTGGTAAGTCTATAGCTTTAACTGCTGTGGTTTCATGGCTTACACCTACCATTTTTGATAATCTTTTGGCTGCAACAATATCACGTAACAGATTGAATCAAATTGACACATATAATGCTCCCTTTATCTACAGTATGTCTGTGAAGAGTACACTTGTACTATGCAAACAGTGTAGACCCTGATCAGAGGGCTCCTACAGGAGCCCTCTGATCAGGGTCTTCACTGTTTATTATTTTGCAGTATATTTTAAAAGCACAACTTTAAATAGTCAAGAATTGAACAATCTTTATTAGCAACTGGAATTGTCAATTTAAAGTTTCAGGTTTCAGTTGCCCCTTAACCCACTAGCATGTAGCCTGTTTCTAGTTTTGAAAATAGGTGACCACTTAAAGTAGGTTAGAAGTAAAGTAGAATGTGCCTAAGGGCACATTCTGCTTTACTTTCAGCCTGCTTTAAGCAAACATCTGCTAGAATATAGTAAATATTTCTTATGGTACATATTCATAATTGTGTTAATTGGAACTATTTCCTTAATGGATGAATAAACTAGAGGCATAAAAAGGCCTATTTATGGGGTAATGGGTTAAAGTAAGGCACTCACTCTGTAGGTTGTCATAGTATGAAGTTGGAGATTGCAAGTTCAATCTCTAGACCTGTCATACCAAAGACTTGGTGTTTGTTGCTCCCTTGCTATGCTGTGATAGTATGAATTTTCAATTTCAATTTCTTTATTACACTCAGTTCATGATTTTACATGAAAACATGAGGAATAGTATGAGGACATGGATGAATATCAGAGTGCCTGCTTTAACCCATTACCCAATAAATACACCATTTTAATTTATTCCTCCACTGAAGAAAACAGTTCAAATTTATACAGTCATCAACTTGTATGAAAAGAAATAGTTTCTAAATTCTAGCTGATGATAGCTTAAAGCAGGCTGAAAGTAAAGCAGAATATGCCTTAAGGCACATTCTGCTTTACTTTCAACCTGCTTTAAGTGGTCACCTGTCTTCAAAACTAAAAATAGGCTATGGGGTAAGGGGTTAAGCAACCATCTGCTAGGATGAACAAAACACCTCTTTACGGTGCTTATTCATTTTCATGACTGTATCAATTTTCATAGGGGAGTATTGGGGTATTTATCCAATTAAAATTGTGGAAAAAGCAATTGTTTTTCACAACAAGGAGTAACAAAAAGCAAAGAAATGTAGCAAAAAGCAAAGAAATTTTGGAAACCTTATCAGAATATGAATAATACCCAATTACGAAATCTCCCAATACCCAATAAAAATTTCAAAAACCTAATTCTGTAAAATATCAAGGAGTAAATACCCAATTGCATCAATACCTTATCTGTTATCCTGTATAGGTATTGAAATGTGAATCTATCAAGTAATATGTTAAAGTTAAAGTGGTACTGTGTTATCTGTCTTTGCCATAAATGTATTCAGGGTGGTAACATGTCAAACCAGAAGCGTATTACACACCAGAAACCTTCATTATGTTCTCTATCTTTTTCAGCCCTGCCAAACAGAGAAGGCAAAATTGAGATCCCTGTGAAGTTCCACGCAGAGGAGCCTGGTCACTATCCGTGCCAGATTGTACTGAGGGGTAGTGATGATGTCCGGGTGTTTAGAATAGAGTGTACCGTCAACCCAGAGGGTAGCACGGCTGAGATACAGTTCTCATCACCCGTGCATCAGAATGTCGCTCAAGAAATACCCATGGTAAGACTGTCATGATATTCTAGCCTTTTCTAAATAAAGGGCTCCAGATATTTCAAAAACTAAAACCTTTATTTCTGCTTTAAATCCTATGGTATCACAACTCATTAGAATCGTCTCTTTGAAATGATTCTAATGAGTAGTAACATGATAGGATTCGGTTCTGTAATGAGTGAGAAAATGTTGTAGTTGTTTAGTTTACCCCCTCTTATCTGGAGTCCTGTAAATTGTTTTCTCATAGTTAACAATTGTTTTGGTGTGACATTTTCTCGGCGCCATATGACATTTCATGTGTTCAGTGCGGTAAAACCCAACTCAATCAATCATAGTAAACCCATTACCCCATAAATACACCTCTTTAGGCCTTTAATTTATTTCTCCATTGAATAAAATAGCTCTGATTTATACAGTCATGAATCATAAGAAAATTTTCCTATATTTTAGCAGACAATAGCTTAAAGAAGGCTGAAAGTAAAGCAGAATGTGCCTTAAGGCACATTCTGCTTTACTTTCAACCTGTTTTAAATAGTTACCTGTCTTCAGAACTAGAAACGAGCTATGGAGTAACGGGTTAAAACTCTTGTTATGGTTTATTTTTGTTGTTTCCAGGTGAATATGACAGATCAGGACTGGCCACTGAAGGCGTCCATTAGTGGTCAAGGGTTTTATGGACCATCCAGCATTCTGGCCAAGGCTTTCCAGACCTGTAAATACCCACTCGTGTTTAGACCACAGAACGAAAAACCTGTCAAGGTAATCTTTTTCACCCTTTGAGATCATTCAACCATTATCATTTTTATCATCGTTTTGTAAATTCTAAATTTAGAATTTTTTGTTAACGTGTAGAGTTAACCCTTTCCCTTATATAGCGCCTTATAGTGCATTTAATCTATTTCTTCACTGAAGAAAATTGTTACAATTTATATATATACATGTACCATAAGGAATATTTTCTATATCCTAGCAGAAAAAGTCTTAAAACAGACTGAAAGTAAAGCAGAATGCACTTTACTTTCAACCTGATTTAAGTGATCACCTGTCTTCAAAATAAGAAACAGGTTTAGGGGTAAGTGTTAACTATTATCTGAACTTGAAATTCTAAAATTAGCAAGGCAAGAGAAAGCCAATAATATTTTGAAAATTCTAAATTTAGAATAGTAGTAGATGACAACTTTTGCTCAAAGTGTTTAAACCATTACCCCATAAATACGCTTTGTTTTCGCCTTTAGTTTATTCCACCATTGAAGAAAATTGTTCTACTTTATATAATTATTACTATGCACCACAAGAAATGTTTTCTATATTCTAGCAGATGGTAGCTTAAAGCAGGCTGTAAAGCAGAATTTGCTTTCAGGCACATTCTGCTTTACTTTCATGCTGCTTTTGATTGGTCACTGTCTTCAAAACTAGAAACAGGCTATGGGGTAATGGGATAATACTGTTGTTGTTGTTGTTTTTCAGGGTAAACTTGTCTTGACGAACACAGAAGATGGAACAGAGCATGTGTTCCACCTGAGTGGAGTCGCTGAGAAACCGTTGGCCCTTGAGCATGTAGTACTGAAGACAGCAGTAAAGAAGACGTGAGTCACATCTACATTTCTATAGCTCCCCTTTTTGGCTCGGGCGAGCCTATTGGGTTGATAAGTTCTGAATGATGTGCAAGTCTAGCTCCCCCTATAAAAATTTCTGTCATACAGTGTTTACATAGGCTTTCTAAAGGAGTTTCAGCGGCTGAGCACACCACTATCTGATTCCTTTTAGTCTGATAAATCATGCAACAGCAGCTGGCTAGAGTTAAACTCAGGATCCTTAGTCTGTACCTGTGTTACCACGCAGTTTAAATACACTACTTTGTGTAGATGTGACTTGTTATAAACATTCACCTATTAGTCATAGCAGACCATGCATTATAAGACATGCAGATTACAAAAATCTTTAGGGTCTTTAAGCAGGTTACTGCTTAATGCATGGCAAAGGTAATGCAGAAACTCTGTAGTTAGCTTTCTGCATTACTTTTGTTCTACATTAAACTGAAAGCCAGAGCCTGAGGTAATCTAGTACTTTGATTAATGTTTCTGTGTGTACTGTATGTTGATTCAACAGATAACTCATCAGATAAATATATTAATAGTTAAGATATCATGGAAAGAACTTTGAGTTTTCTTTAACCCATTACCCATAGCGTATTTCTAGTTTTAAAGAAAGATGATCACTTAAAGCAAGTTGAAAGTAAAGCAGAATGTGCCTTAACCCATTACCCCATAGCGTATTTCTAGTTTTAAAGAAAGATGATCACTTAAAGCAAGTTGAAAGTAAAGCAGAATGTGCCTTAACCCATTACCCCGTAGCGTATTTCTAGTTTTAAAGAAAGATGATCACTTAAAGCAAGTTGAAAGTAAAGCAGAATGTGCCTTAACCCATTACCCCATAGCGTATTTCTAGTTTTAAAGAAAGATGATCACTTAAAGCAAGTTGAAAGTAAAGCAGAAAGTGCCTTAAGGCACATTCTGCTTTACTTCAACCTGCTTTAAGCCACCATCTGCTAGGATATAGAAAATATTTATGATACATATTCCTGACTGTATAAAAGGGAACTATTTTCTTCAGTTGAGGAATAAATTATAGGTGTAAAAAGGCATATTTATGGGGAAAGGGTTAACTTATTCAAGAGCTAGTTGTTTATCATTGACCTTTTCCCTCCAAGGATGGCTTTACCCTTCCTCCTGGTCTATAGCATACTGTATGTTTGTCCTGATAAATACACTCATTTGAAAAATTGACAGATAGTTTTAACCCAGAGTGCACTTATCCTACGCTTACAGTGAAGGTCAAAGGGCACTGTTTGTCATATTGCAATACATTGATGAAAAAACAAGCCTAACTAGTCAAAAGTGGACTAGACTAAGTTGGAAACTGGAATGCTCCATCCATTTGAAGTTTCAGGGAGGAAAGGATGAAAAGCAAGTTGAAAGCAAACTAGAAAGTTTCTGTAGCACTCTGCTTGACTTTTATGCACTCCATCTAAATACAAGAGTACTTTTCTATATATGCTTTATCATTGGATATATATATATTTTTACTATTTGTACCAGCAGATTAGTTCTATCTGTGATATATATTTTCCAACCCATTGTTTGCATAGAATGTTCTATATTTAGCTGCTATATCTTTGTTATACTTATACATATGTTGTATAGTCGGTTCAAAAGCCTTTATGGCTTATGTTGTCTATTGTATGTCTTGCCGACTTAAAATAAAATTTATCTTATCTTATCTTATCTTATCTTTATGATGTACATTGATGGCTATAAAGAAAAAGGGCATAAAGGGCTTCTGGGGTCCTCCTCTACCTATAATTAACCGGATGTCGCGATATGACTGAAATACTGTTAAAAGCGACGTAAAATCATAACAAATCAAATCAAATCAAATAAAGAAATTTGTCAACTGCATTGAAAAAGTATTTAAATGTTATGTATTCTCCGTTTTCAGACTAACATATGACCTGAAGGTTCCAAATGTGACACGAAAGAAGCTGTGTTACAAGGTAAGGGGGTGATGATTTAATTGTCACAGTCAGTTCTACAGCTAAACATGTGTTGTCTCTTAACTCTTTACCCCATAACCTAATGATGCTTATTCATGTTTGTTTAAATTAAAACTATTTTCTTCAGTGGATGAATAAATTAAAGGCGTAAAATTGCGTATTTAAGGGATAATGTGTTAAAATGAAGATGAGATAAAGATGGCAGCTTAATGCAGGCCAGACATGAACTCAGCAGTGATTCTTTTGGGCAGAAAGAATATTTCGAATGACAGATTACTTTTTTTCTGCACTAGGCATTAATCCTTTAGCTTAACCCATTAACCTTTAAATACTACTTTTTACGCTTGTAATTTATTCCTCCACTGAAGAAAATAGATCTGTTTTCTGCAGTCATGACTATGTATCATAAGAAGAAATTTATTTATATATTCTAGTAGATTGTAGCTTAAAGCAGGCTGAAAGTAAAGCAGAATGCACCTTAAGGCGCATTCTGCTTTACTTCAACCTGCTTTAAGATGTCACCTGTATTCAAAACTAGAAACAGGCTACCGGTATGTGGTAATGGATTAAGTTCTATAAGATGCCATTACGTCTTCCTATCAAGCGCCACATATGAATATTCATTGCTTCTGTTGAACAAAAATGGTAACTTAAAGCAAGATAAAAGTAAAGCAGAATGCTCCAAAATGAACTTATTGCATTACTTACATTTTGCTGTAACTTTTTCCTCCCTGAAACTTTAAATTGACAATTCCAGTTTCCATTTTAGTCTAGTCCATTTCTGACTTTTAAGGGTTGTTTTTATGCCCCCGGCATCGACAGATGCGGGAGCATATAGTAATCGTCCTGTCCGTCCGTCCGTAACCAGGTTAAGTAGATTTTACCGTTTCGTCTAGCACCAACACCACTTACTCCAATGCTTGGATACTTATACAGTTGTTGCCTTGGACCATTCCCTATCCACCAATATCACCTAACCTTGATTTTGACCTTGACCTTGACCTAATTTGGACTTAGAATATTTTGAATGGGCTATTTCTTGGTTAACTAGATTTTACCGTTTCGTCTAGCATCAACACTACTTACTACAATGCTTCAATACTTATACAGTTATTGCCTTGGACCATTACCAACCCACCAGTAATACCCAAGCTCAGTTTGACCTTGACCTTGACCTAATTTGGACTTAGAAAAGATTCAGAATATATTGTCAAGGATGCCACCGGAGGCATAAGCGTTTATTGAACGCGCAGTCTTGTTGTCAATGTTTGGCATTCCTTCCGCTATACAGATTTTCCGCCAAAACTTTACATTGTTTAGGTTATGTGATAAATTGACTTATATAAATTGCAAACAGCTTGAATCCAGATCAGACGCCACTTAACGCGATGTCTGTTCTTGATTCAAGCTGTTAGTCACTCGTCATTATATTTTTTCTGTCAAAATGTCCAATATGTAAATTTGAGAAAACAGCAGAAACAATTTTAAGCAGATGATATTGCAGCCATGAAAAGGTTGGACACGATTGTCCTGTTTGGGGAGCAAGGGCAAGTGTTGTTGTAAGGAGGGAATCGTTGTTCAGAGGGTCGTTGTAGAAGGGAAGCACTGTATCATGATTATTGATTGTTGGTGTGAAATTCAAAATTCTTCTCATATCTACTTCAGGTGGAGTCTGACCTGTCAATAATCAGCGGGAACCAGTGTGCGTCTGTGTTGCCAGGCCAACAAGAAATGTATAGAATGACAATAGCACCAGTCAGACGAGGAGTGTTCAAAGGTGTGGTGGCCTTTGTGGCTTGCAAGAACCCTGTCGTGTAAGTAGTAAGAACTATCATACAAAACGAGCAATTCATGTGGATGCATAACAAATGTCCAAAGTTTTTTCTTTGCTCAGACAGTATAAGGTCTATTGCCTTTGCATTAACCCTTTCTTCCTTAGTTTGCTTTCAGTATTGAAGATTGATGGTTGTTTAACCCATTACCCCATAGCATGTTTCTAGTTTTGAACACAGGGGACCGTCACAATAGAAGTCTGAACCCCAAAAGAAAAAAATGTATAAACACTAGATATAAAGACAAGGGGTCGAACTTCCAATTTCCGAATTGTACCCCTCTCCCAAGTTATGCCTCTATCGACATTCGATCAAACGGTATATCGGGTAAAGCTTTTTGCCAATAGGTAGTATAAAGTATAACCTTCGTAATTGCAAAGCAAAAAACTCCTAGTTAAAATGGTTCTCAGATGCCACAAGGCAGAATCTCGAGAAACACCGCAATTTTGACAGGTAGGCAACAACCTCGTAACCACCCGCTTACCGACTATAACAGAAAGCGTTCAAATGACGTCACGTAAAATGGCTGCTCAAATCGAAAAAATGGTTTGGAGACAATTTCATTTGTCCAGCAGTGTACATGAAGTTAATCGAACGTGGTTTTCAAAGTAAGTGTCATTGTTGACTTACCTGCCTGATTCCGACTGGCAAGCATTCTAATAGCCGTATTAATGGGTAAGAGGGCGGTTACGAGGTTGTTGCTTACCTGTCAAAACTGCGGTGTTATAAGGAGGGAGTGGTTCTTTGGAGGGAACACTGTACTTGACTGAACTATGTTGTATTTACAGGGAGGTGGACAGTGATGGAGACGAGATGCCAGACGAGGATGATGAGACACGTGAATACTATGGTTACCGTGTCTGGTACTCTGTAGAGCTCCACGTGAAACCAGCTGCTCCAGAGAGAGTTATTGACGTAACCTGCTCTTGTCATGTAAGCTCGATTAACCCATTACCTCATAGCCTGATTTTATTTTTGAAGGCAGGTGACCTCTTAAAGCAGGTTGAAAGTAAAGCAGAATGCTTTCAGCTTGCTTTTCTGCTAGAATGTAGTAAATATTTCTTATGATACATATTCATGACTGTATAAATTGGAAATATTTTTTCAGTGAAGGAATAAATACAAAGGCAAATTTATGGGGTAATGGGTTAAGCAAGCGACTGCTCAACCCTTTGCCTCATAGCCTGTTTCTGGTTTTGAAGACGAATAGAAAATAATTCTTAAGGTTCATGTTCGTGACTGTATAACATGGAACAATTTTCTTTTTAGAAGAGATATAAATTAAAGGCGTAAAAATGTGTATTTATAGAGTAATGCGTTACGGTTATGCCAATTTCTGAATAGTACGGTTGAATAATAACTTAAATAATAATGATAACAATAGCTTTATGGAGCTCTCTGCTTTAATTTCATTCAGTCAGCTTTAAGCAGCCTCCTAACTTTAGTGGTTATTTTTTGAAGGATAAAAGAGTGAAAAAATCTTATTCTTTGCTTATTGAAGATACGGCATATATCTTAAACAAATGTTTGTGCTTTTGTAACAGAAGAGGCAGTTGCTTGAAGTCATTGTGCGTAATCCCACGCAGAGGGAGGTTACACTACAAGCTACCATTGAGGGCCAAAACCTGTCAGGCCCATCAGAAATAACACTATCAACTGGTGCGAAAGACGTCTATACACTGCAATACGCCCCCGCTGTCATTGGCATGTCTATGGGCAGGTATGATCAGTAATTATGATTGGGGTTCTTTCCATTTACCTTTTAGCATGTTAACTAAAGTTATGATGCTTGTTGTAAACTGTTTGGACCCAGATGAGACACAGAAAAATAACTCAAATATTTTTTCTTACAATGAATTAGTTGGTTGAAATTCTTTCAGGAAAACCTGTCTTAACCTTTTACCCAATAGCTTGTTTCTAGTTTTGAAGATATGTGACCACTTAAAGCAGGTTGAAAGTAAAGCAGAATGTGCCTCATGGCACATTCTGCTTTACTTTCAGCCTGCTTTAAGATACCAACTGCTTAGATATAGAAAATATTTCTTATGGCACATGTACAATTATGGTTGTGTAATTTGGAACTATTTTCTCCAATGGAAGAATAAATTGAATGTGCTAAAACGCTTTTCTATGGGGGAAAGAGTCATTCAAAAGATAAATGATTTTGCATTCTTTGAAAGAGCAGCTTCATGCAGGATAATCATAATAGTAATGTAAATAGTTTTTTTCTGAACTTTCTGAATTATTTTCGAACTGCATTGTACAACAACCTGTCTTATTATTTTGTTCTTCATCACTCAATAACTGGTGAAGACAAGTTTTTATAGTTTTAACTCTTTACCCTCTAGCCTGTTTCTAGTTTTAAAAACTGGTGACCACTTAAAGCAAGTTGAAAGTAAAGCAGAATGTGCCTTAAGGCACATTCTGCTTTACTTTCAGCCTGCTTTAAGCTACCACAAGCTGGAATATATTTCATATGGTCCATATTCATAACTGTACAAAGTGAAACTATTTTTTTCAGTGGAGGAATAAATTTAGGCGTATTTAAGGGGTAATGTGGGGAAATACCATAGTTTAATACATGTACAAGTATAGAATGTATAGACTTACATGTCTTGTTTTTCAGCCTGATATTCTACCATGAAAGTGTTGGTGAGTTTTGGTACAAGCTGAAGTTAAATGCGGAGTCACCGTCCCAAACCACCCTGCCCCACATGGAGTGTGAACTAGGAAGGTAAAACAATTTGTAACAGCCACTATCAGGGCTCGAGATAAGGGGAGTAAACTGAAAACTAAAATCTTTATTTCTGCTTTAATCCCTATGGTGTCACTACTCATTAGAATCGTCTCAAAGAGACGATTCTAATGAGTAGTAACACCATAGGATTTGGTGCTGTATGAGTGAGAAAATGTTTGATTTGTTCAAATTACTCCCCTTATCCAGAGACTGTATAAAGCCAGAGATACACGACTCGACTGATTTATACATACGAGACCGTTGAGCGAGATTTCGCGAGAACAGGTCCTCGCGAGTTATATAAGCTTTAGCGACGATAGGGAAAAGAGTCGATATTTGGAATAACTTATCAGTTGCTGCGTTAATACGGTCTACAGTTATTTTACAATACAAACATTCCTTAAAGAAGCCTCTTTTTCGAGGTTTAACACAAAAGAATAATAAGAATAAAGTCCGAGCATAAATTAACCCCTCCGCGCATCGCACACACGTTAATTAGTGTTTGGAAAATGCCGATTCAATGAAAAGTGATGGCAGTTTGCACGAAGGTGTGAATGGACCCATGGGTGGCCTCATTAAAATTTAAGTTATAGCAAAATGCGTGGACAGATTGACATGAAAATTTCGCCATAACTGTATCTTAATATGGGCTACATGGACAACCCATTCTTATTCATGTTTGAATGTTCAAACTGCTGTTTAAGCGTTTACGGCAAGGCGGTATTGCATCGATCTTCAATCGAAGTACCAGTGGGTGGCCTCATTAAAATTTAATTTATAGCAAAATGCGTGGACAAATTGACATGAAAAGTTCGCCATAACTGTATTTTAATATGAGCTACATGGACAACCCATTCTTATTCATGTTTGAATGTTCAAACTGAAGTTTAAGCGTTTACGGCAAGACGATATTGCATCGATCTTCAATCGAAGCACCAGTTGGTGGCCTCAATAAAATTTAATTGATAGCAAAATGCGTGGACAGATTGACATGAAAATTTTGCCAAAACTGTATCTTAGTTTGAACTACATGGATAATCCATTCTTATCCATGTTTGAATGTTCATACTGAAGTTTTAAGCTTTTACGGCAATACGATATTGAATCGATCTTCATTTTTTTTGGAACTTACCAGCAACCACGCAGCAACGTATCTTCCTTTGAGCCAGGAATACACTTTCTCGGTTTAATCCACAACTCATATTTTGGTTTCACTCGATTAGTATCACAAAATATTGTATAAAAATGAAACAAAGTCAATATTTAAGTCAACTGGTCGATATGTGTATTTTTTCCCATTATCGCGACGCTGTCATTACCTGTGCTGGTCACGTGACCGCATCAACATACGTCACTGCCTCTCAACGGACACCTGTTATATGGGGAAAGAAGGAAAATAAGGGAGTCGTGTATCTCTGGCTTTATACAGTCTCTGCCTTATCTAAGCCCTGGCCACTATGATCTATCTATCTCAAACATATGTAGACAAATAAATATTGTACATTATTGTTTATCTCTTAACTCCATAGCCTGTTTCTAGTTTTGATGATAGGTGACCACTTGAAGCAGATTGAAAGTAAAGCAGAATGTGACAAAAGTTGCATTCTGCTTTACATTCAGCCTGCTAGGGTTAGTTTACTCTATTCAAGTATTGTCAATTTCAGTGATACCCTGATCTCAGGGATCCTTCAGGAGCTCTTTTATCAGGATCTTTACTGATTGCATAGGACAAGTGTACTCTCAAGGTACACTGTTTGTAAATGATGAGTATTAATACTCGTCTCTTGGGTTCAATGTGTAAAGGTACGAAATACACAAGTATTTGGGCCAACAAGAGCTTGACTCACAACGGCCATCAGGATCAAGGTAAATCAAGGTAAATCAAGTAATGATTGTGAAGTCAGTTACTTACAATAACTTTGGAACTTATTGAATTTAAAGTGCTACAGTTTTTCTGTCAAGCATTTTTTAGCAAATTGAAGAGACTGAAAATACAATAGGATAACCCTTTGCCCCATGGCCTGTTTCTAGTTTTGAAGACAAATGACCACTAAACGCAAGGTGAACGTAAAGCAGAATTCACCTTAGGCACATTCTGCTTTATGTTCAGCCTGCTTTAAGCTACCATCTGCTAGGGTAACGAAAATATTTCTGTTGCACATTCATGACTGTATTAACTATTTTCTTCAGTTGAGGAATAAATTAAAGGTGCTTAAAAGCAGTATGGGTGAACACAAGCTTGACCATGTAATAAAAATAATATTATTCTTGTCATTTAAGATTTACTTTTATCAGATCTTTATTAAGTGTTATTGGTGAGACCAATTTTGATCAAATGAATCAAGTCACATTTTATACATTGTATATTTATACACGTCACCTATCAGAAAATATATCTCTTTTAATGTTAAAACATACAATAAATATATGATCTGCTGCAGAAATATACTGTTAAAAATCACAAACAGTGTATACCAAGACCGGAAGTTGTCCCTCATCACTGCCAGTGTCAAGTATCTTATTTTCAGAACATGTACTTTGCAAGAACATTCTTTTAGCTTAATCCATTACCCCACAGCCTGGTTCTAGTTTTGAAGATAGATGACCACTTAAAGCACGTTGAAAATAAAGCATATTGTGCCTTAAGGCACATTCTGCTTTACATTCAGCATGCTTTAAGCTACCATTTGCTAGAATATAGCAAATATATCTTCATATATAAATTTGTGACTATGAATAAGAACTATATTCTTCCATGGATGAATAAATTAAAGTCGTAAAAGGGTGTCTTTATGGGGTAATGGGTTAAACATATTTCACTGCCCAATACTTGTACTATATATGATATAACTATTATAATGTTCAAGAACAATAATTGTATGATTCTTTTTATTATTTCAATTCATGCTTACATTATTTATTGTTTAGATGGACCAAGCAGAACATAGTGCTAGAGAACCCTACAGATGAGACCCTAGAACTGGTCCCTATAGTCTCCAACTCTAATAACTTCTCCCTGGAAAGGGACAATGAACGGCCCTTCATTCTGCGGCCCCATGCCTCTCTGGAAGTTCCTGTACACTTCATGCCCTCAACTTTGGGAGAGGGAGACCATCTGGCAAAAATAATCTTCAACAGTGAACAGGTTAGTACACACTGGAAGTAGATATGCAGAGTTCCAGATACCGGGAGTATTTCAAAAATTAACCCTTAGCCTGCCACTCACGACTATTGCTCCATATGCAAACAGCTTGGATCCGGATGAGACGCCGAGTAACTCGGCGTCTCATCCGGATCCAAGCTGTTTGACACTCGGACAACATTTTCAGCAATTTTGAGCAACTTTGAAGCACTTTGAAACTTGAAGCAGACGAGAAATATAGCAGACGACAATTTATTTGGCGGGCTAAGGGTTAAAACATTCTCAATTCTGTATTATCCCATTACCCCGTACCATTTCTAGTTTTGAAGACAGGTGAACACTTGAAGCAGTTTGAAAGTATAGCAGCGCCTTAAGACGCATTCTGCTTTAGTTTCAGCCTGCTTTAAGCAACAATCTGCTAGAATATAGAAAATATTTCCTTTTTTACATGTTTATGACTGAATATATCGGAACTATTTTCTTCAGTGAAGGCATAAGGTGTAAAAAGGCGTATTTAATGGTTTAATGGGTTAAACCCTATGATGTGACTACTCATTGAGACAATTCTAATGAGTAGTGACACCATATGATTTGGTGCTGAAATGAGCAAGAAAATGTTAAATTTGTTCAGTTTACTCCCTCTTATCTGGAGAGTTTATTGCAATATCAAGGCATAGATGCGATTTCAAAACAAGTTAATACAATTTTGACAAATCACTCTCAATGGCGCAGATGGTCATTGTTTTGGGAGGAAATGGGAATGCCTAGAGAAAACCCACTTGTTTGTATAGCTCTTTCCTCCCTGAAACTCCAGTGTCCATTTTAGTCTAGTCATTTTCTGACTATTAACGGTTGTTTTTGTCAATGTTTAGCATTATGACAAACAGGGAAGACCCTGATCAGAGGTCTCCTTTCAGAGCCCTCTGATCTAGGGCTTCACTGTTTGCACAGGACAAGTGTATTATTCACATGTATACTACTTGAAAAGGACGCCAATATGCAGGACTAGGGTTCAAAGGTATAGGTAACCACTAACCAGTGTACCCACTCTTAATATTGCCCCAACCCAGGATCAAACTTGAAACCATATTGGTGAGAATCTGATGTGCTTACCACTGTGCTAACTAGACACCTATCTTCTATTATGAAAAGTAGCTGATTACTGCAGACCCAGAGTACAAGAGTAATGCAGAAAATTTCTGAAGAAGCTTTCTGCATTCATTTTGCTCTGCATTAAGCTGCCATCTTGCACTGAGACTTCAAATGCGTCTAATGGCTGTTAAGGACAGGTTTTACTGTGTATTATTGTGCTGAAAAATTAAGAAACAATAAGAACAAATAGACGAATTTATTATTTAAATGAGATGAATAATCTCTTTTTCTAGGAAAAGGTGTTTAACCATTTAAATTCAATGTTACTAAATTAACCCATTACCCCATAGCCTGTTTCTAGTTTTAAAGAAAGATGATCACTTAAAGCAGGTTGAAAGTAAAGCAGAATGCGCCTTAAGGCGCATTCTGCTTTACTTTCAACCTGCTTTAAGGTATTATCTGCTAGGATATAGAAAATATTTCTTATAATACATAGTCATCACTGTATAAATGTGAACTATTTTCTTCAGTGTAGGAATAAATTTGTGTCGTAAAAAGGCGTATTTATGGGGTAATGGGTTAAAGTCTCATGTTTTGTTTTTATTTTTGTACAGCTGGGAGAGTGGGTATTTGTGGCTTCAGGAACAGGACTGGTTCCCCAGGCACAGGATCCAGTCAGTGTATTTACTGTAGCTGGTTCCAACACCACTCTCATCATTCCATTCAGGAATCCCATGGACAATGCTGTACGATGTGAAGTCCTGTTGAGAGGTGAGTTAGTAACAAGTGGGTTTTTTCGTCAATTAACCCTTACATTCATAAATCAGACCTGAGAGTAAAGCAGAAAACTCCTTAACACTTTACCTCATATCCTGTAACTAGATTGGAAGACAGTTGACCACATAAAGCAGGTTGAAAGTAAAGCACATACCCCATAAATACACCTTTTTATGCCTTTAACTTATTCCTCCACTGAAGAAAATAGTTGCCATTTATACAGTCATAAATATGTAAGATAAAAATATTTTTTATATTTTAGCAGATATTAGCTAATTCAGGCTGAAAGTAAAGCAGAATGCGCCTTAAGATGCATTCTGCTTTACCCTGCTTTATGTGGTCACCTATTTTCAAAACTAGAAACATGATATGGTGTAATGGGTTAAGGTGCATTCTGCTCAACGTTCAGCCTGCTTTAAGTTACCATCTGCTAAGATATTGAAAATATCTCATATGATGCATATGCATTTACTGTATATAAAAACAAACTATTTTGTTCAGTGAAGGAATAAATGAAATGCATAAGAAGGTGTATCTCTATGGAGTAATGAGTTAACCCTTTACCTGATAGCCCATTTCCATTACTTAAGATAGGTGACTACTTAAAGCAGGTTGAAAGTAAAGCAGAATGCGCCTTAGGGCGCATTCTGCTTTACTTTCAGCCTGCTTTAAGCTATCATTTGCTATAATATAGAAAATATTCCCTATAATACATATTCATTACTGATTAAATTGGAACTATTTTCTTCAGCGGATGAAGAAATCATATCCGCTAAAAGGCGCTTCTATTGGGGAAAGGGTTAAGACACATGGTTGCTTATATCAGACTTCAGAGTAAAGCAGAAAACTCCTTGAGGAGCTTAACTTTCTGCTTTAGTTTCAGCCTGCTTTAGGCAGGCATCTGCAAGTGTGTAGGAAATATTTCAACAGCTCTTTGTCTAGACATGTTGGAAGCATGTGAGGTATTTCTATGATGAAACTGTAAAGGCATGGACTGATGAACAAGATGGAGTAATGATGCAATAAATACACATTACCAGTTGACAGTGCGATACAGAGTGATGTATTCAGCTCGAGACGTTTTTGGCGGAAATAGCCGATCTGACGAGCGCCTTGGCGCGAGTCTGATCGGTTGTTTCCGCCAAAAACGTCGAGAGCTAAATGCAACACTCTGTAGCATATAATAAGCTCTCTTAACTCTTTCAATACTAACTCTTGTGGCTTATTAGGTTCCCTTGTGGATAATTTTAGTTATCAAAATATGAACAAAGCAACTTGGAATACAGGGTAGTTTAATAAATACTGGTCTAAATTTAGCAAACAGTGTAGGGAGTATATTTCAAACAGGTCCATGGTGTTGAATGTGTTCACCCCTTCACAGATATAAGTTTTAGGTATTTTGAAATAAGAAATATGAGTCTCAAACAGTTTGGATCCTATTCAGACGTGTTGCGTAGCGTCTGAATAGGATCCAAACTGTTTGCAAATAACCATTATACTCAGGTTAACTCTTTCCTCCCTGAAACTTCATATGGACAATCCCAGTTTCCATTTTAGTCTTGTCCATTTCTGACTTTAAAGGGTTGCTTTTGTCAATGTTTTACATTATGACAACATTTCGGAGCCCTCTGATCTGGGTATTCACTGTTTGCATAGGACAAGTGCACTTTTCACACATATACTGTTTGAAAAAGAATGCCTTTATGCGGGACTAGGGTTTAAAGGGTTAAGGCAGCGAAGGGGTTAAGTCTAGCACACTAGGTGTGAAATCGTGATTACCTTGGCAAACCAAGTCGTTCCAATGAGACTTGATAAAGCGATGTCTGATGTATCAGTGCTTTACACTGGTCATTCAAAAGAACCATAGAACCCTGTTGATAATAAGGGTAGGACATCACACTGGGTTTTCTGTATGTGCTCCCATCTCTCATGGTCCAATTAGCCCTTAGATAGCAGAAATGGATGTTAACAAACAAACCAAACTGCAAACATTTTGGGACCTGATGAGACACCATGTAACCCAGCGTCTTAGGATCCAAACTGAACTGAACAAACTGAACCAATCCGACATTTCCTCAAACATTTCAACACCAAATCCTATAGTGTTACTACTCATTAGAATCGTCTCTTCAAGACGATTCTAATGAGTAGTGACACCATAGGGTTTAATGCAGAAATAAAGATTTTAGTTTTTGAAATACTCCCCTTATCTGGAGCCCTGTTTATTGTATTATATATTTTCCAGACAAGAACACAAGCCTTGAAGAAGCTTTAGAAGAGAGGAACTCTCCAGATTCACCATTCTGTCTGCTGTTGAAACACAAGACTGGTATCCGGGTTGGTCCTAAGTCCACCTTAGACATCCCTGTGTGCTTCGCCCCAACCGAGATGAAACTGTATGAGGCCCTCTGTACTGTGATAGTCAGCCGGGAAGATGGCGAGAAATGGCAGTATGCTCCCACGGACAGTCTTGGGTGAGTCCATACACAAACAAACAGGCATTCTTTAAGTAATCCCATTGCTTAAACAATGGATAAATAAAGATGAAGAAATGGGTATTGTTCTAATGTGAAATTGTCAGTACCTCTGCATGGTGTTTCAAGTTGGCATTGGTTAAGGTTTACAGTGGAGAAAACATTATTCTTTCCCAATAATGTGTTTATGCTAAAACTACTATTTCCAGTACAAACAGTTTGGAGTCGGATCAGACGCCTGTTCAACACTCGTCTGATCAGGCTTCTAATTGTTTACCACTCAGATAAAAATAAAGTCAGAATGGTCAAAATGTTGTCCTTTTCTACATTTTAGTGCATTGCGTTTGCGTTAGTTTGCGTTTAAACGGGAATGAATAATGTCTTCTCCACTGTACATGCAAGTATTGGAACATTACATAGCATGTGAGCTATACAATTCTCCATTATAGCAATAACTGTTTTTAACCCTTTACCCTATAGCCTGTTTCTACTTTTAAAAATACATGTAGATGACTTCTTAAAGCAGGTTGAAAGTAAAGCAGAATGCGCCCTAAGGCGCATTCTGCTTTACTTTCAGCCTGCTTTAAGTTACCACCTGCTAGAAATAAGAAAATATTCCTTATGATACATATTCATGACTGTATAGATTGGAATTATTTTCTTCTGTGGAGGATTAAACGTAATGCGCTAAAAGGCACTTCTATAAGGTAAAGGGTTAAACTGTATTTTCTAAACCTTTGTGTGAGAACTCATTTCTCAAGGTGTAATTGCTGTTTATTTATTACAGTTACCAGTTATCAAGGACAGGCAGTGAGGGGGTCGGTGAGATCCGCTGGTTGTTCCCAATTCAGGGAATTCCAGAATCCCAGCCAATCAAGGAATCATTTGGGGCAGTGATTGAATGTAAAGCCCGAGACCGGCTGGAGGAGAGGTTAGAGGTCACATTGGCGGGTGTTGCCCCAGTATCATCAGGACCCCAGAAGTCTATCCAGGCAAGGTCCATCACACCAAAAAACCAGTCACCCAAACTGCCAGATGGAATTGTAGTAGGGGAAAGTAAGTATGAGCTTTAAATCCTTTACCCCTACATTCAGAAATTTCATGTGGAGAAGCCTTCCAGCTAGCTTGTGGAAGGTCGGTAGTTCTACACAGTTCTGATTTGTGCCTGAAACTGTATATAAAGGGCCTCTGGGGTCTTCCTCCATCTGTAATTAGCTGAATGTCATTATATGACTGAAATACTGTTAAAAGTGATGTAAAATCATATCGAATTAAATCAAATTAACCCTTTACCCCATAATATGTATTCTTTTTTTGAAAAAAATGATGACTACTTAAAGCAGTTGAAAGTAAAGCAGAATTCAACCCTTAAGATGAACTTTGCTTTTGTGGGCGAATAGTTTGGATCAAGATGAGACGCTGAGTAACTCAGCGTCTTATCTTGGAGCAAAACTGGTTTACCCTCTGATTTTATTTTCTGACAGTGAATATGCTTTTTGATAAACTTTGATAATTGTTGCAAACAACAAAGCTTGCAGATGGTGATTACATAGCATGCTGATGGTGAAATACCCTATTACTCCATAGATACACATTTTAACACATTGAATTTATTCCTCCACTGAAGAAAATAGTTCCAATTTATACAGCCATGAATATGTACAATAAGAAATGTATTCAATATCCTAGCAGATAGTAGCTGAAAGCAGGCTGAAAGTAAAGCAGAATTTGCATTAACCTTTTCCCCCATAGAAGCCCCTTTTAGCACATTTGATTTATTCCTCCACTGAAGAAAATACTCCAAATTTATACAGTCATGAATATGTATTGTAAGAAATATTTTCTATATTCTAGCAGATGGAAGCTTAAAGCAGGCTGATAGTAAAGCAGAATGCACCTTAAGGTGCATTCTGCTTTACTTTCAACCTGCTTTAAGTGGACATCTGTCTTCAAATCTAGAATCATGCTATTAGAAAAAGGGTTACAGCGCATTCTACTTTACTTACTTTCCACCTGCTTTAACTCTTTGAACCCTAGTCACGTGTATATGCATCATTTGCAAACAGTGTATCTGTGAGGAATACACTTTTCCTATGCAAACAGTGTAGACCCTGATCAGGGTCTACTCTAGTTGTCATTTTGATATTTATTGAGAAAATCAACCCTAAAATGTTAAAAGTGGACTAGACTAAATTGAAAACTAGAATTGTCCATTTGAGGATTCAGGGAGGAAAGGGTTAAGCGGTCATCTGTCTTCAAAACTAGAAACGGGCTATGGGATAATTGGAGTAATGTTTATTGCAGCACTAGCCACTGCGGAGGAGTTTAACTATGAGCTGAACTACAAAGAGCCAGAAGCTAAGGAGAATCTACAGAATAGTGTGGCTCTGAAGTTGGTCCGCCAGCACAGAGATACTGCCTCAGGACTGGTCGTTCTTGTTTTTAATGTCGTCTTCAATCCTTTCAGGACCATGGAGTAAGTATAATTAAACTGTGTTGACCCAGTACTCCATAAATACCCCTTTATATGCCTTTAATTTATCCTCCACCATAGAAATAATTTCACTTGATAGTCATGAACATGCACCATAAGAAAAATTTCTATATACATGTACATGTACTAGTAGATGGTTTATGTGTATCTTAAAGCAGGCTGAAAATAAAGCTGACTGCGCCTTAAAGACATTACCCCAGTTCATTCATTGATCTGCCTCCATCGTTTTCACTAGGCGTGAAAGTAACTAAAGCATGAGAAAAGTGTGCTCAGCCAATGTCAGCAATCTTAAGTTTTCTATAGAGGCCCTGATATACTCTCACTCAAGGGTTTTTTAATGGGTTTTAATAACCAAACTATCAAACATAAGGTATGAGCCTCACATGAGACGCTTCAATGGGTTTCTTGCCTTGACATCTATACAGGTAAAAGCATGCTGCATGCTTTAACTAAAACTTTATACAGTACTAGGTGTTACGATCCAAGCTAAGTCAAGTAATGTCTTTAAGGTATATGATTTGACAAACAGGTTAGGTAGAAATTTGACCATCAATACCAAATAAAAGAAAGTGTTTATAATTCTTGCAAGTATTGATACCGGTAGTTATTAAACTAAAAAGAGGAGTCCTACATATAATGTCACATGCCAAAGTTGGTTACAAGCTTACTACAAATACCCTAAAATATTAATTAGTGCTTTACATTTTGTACACAAAGTAACTTTTTGTCTGCAAGATTTGTTGTGTTCTAAAATTCCAATTTTCTTTTGAAAAAGTTTCAGAGTGTCAAATCTGTATCATAGTTCACCATTAACCCTTTCACTCTCAGTGACGTCATAAAGAGCATTGGCAAACAGTTTGATCCTGATCAGACGCTGCGTAACGCAGCGTCTGATCAGGATCAAAACTGTCTGCCACTTGTTTTGAAATTATGTCAGTTATACTGTCTTAACCTTTTACCCCATAGCCTGTTTCTAGTTTTTAAGATATGTGGCTACTTAAAGCAGGTTGAAAGTAAAGCAGAATGTGCCATAAGGCACATTCTGCTTTACTTTCAGCCTGCTTTAAGCTATAATTTGCAAGGAAACTGAAAATAATTCTTATGAATTCTTTTCATGACTGTATAAATTGGAACTATTTTCTTCAGCGGATGAATAAAATAAATGCGCTAAAAGTCGCTTCTATAAGGGAAAGGGTTAAATCTAACTTTGAAACAATATTGCAGACAACAATATTGAAGCAGAAGACAATATGGTGGTGAAGGGGTAAAATAAAGGCACAGGTTCAGAAACTATACATTTCAGCCCTACAAAAATCTAATTTTTAAACATCAGAATTTTAACATTTAACACACGCTGGTGATTCAAGAAGACATTTTATTGTCATATAAAAAAAAAAAATTTTTAATAAAAGACCGAGTTCTTTTAGAAATAAAGCATTTATTGACCATGATTTTGTGTTTTTCATGTAAAAAACTAACAAAATAAGAGTTAGAAAGACGAGTTTTTCTATGGCGCCACCCTTCGACCAAATTTAGTTTTTGTTATTTGTTATTCTTATTTTCAAACAATTAATTTGTTATATTTATATTTTTGGTCGAGGAGTGGCGCCTATGCCAAAATCAGTGAAAATGTTCCAAAATATGGGAAAAAACACCATTTGGAGATTTTCTGATAGCTGGTTGCTATAGCAACATACTTATTTCTCTATCAATTTTACTATTTTTTAAATAGTATCATCATTGTTTGATTATCATTACATCAATTATGCTAAAATACTATGTTTTCCTATTGATATGATAAAATTTTGAAAAAATAAGCCAGTTTTATGTTATTATAAGTACATAGTATTTGGTTGCTATGACAACATGGAAGTGAATATGGAGAAAATAAAGTTGTCTTTTCTTATACCACATACCTATCTATCATCTGTGAAAATTTGGTGTACATTTAACAAAGGGCCAATTTCACCCCTTTTTGAACCTATGCCTTTGATCATGAAAGGGTTAACAGGTAAAGAATTAATGCTTGATTTATTTGTGTTTCAGTCACAGTGTTACATTAGAAGTTAAAGCGTCCCAGGGTGGTGTATGGAAGTTCCCTGTTCGGTTCCTGGCTACAGAGCCTCCCACAGATGACTCTATTGAAATAGAGGCCACAGGCCTGGGCAAAGAATCTTTCATTGGTTTCAGACTCACCAGTCAAACAAAGTAAGCAAAATTAGAGAATAAGTTTTGACTCATATCTGCTACTGTTCCCTTTGAGATTTATAAAATATCTTTTATAAACAACTTTATATATATTGAAATGTCTATTATTTTAAATTCATCTTGATGCCGACTGATTAGTTTTCAGTTCTACAGCTGATCAGATCTTGTGTTTCCAATATATTAACTATTGTAATCTAGTTCTACCCCAGTTTGAAAGGTCTAAATGATAAACATCGTTTATAAAACAGAGGCACCTCGATAATTTAGAATTTCTTAACATAAGTTACAGGTATTTTCAAGCCAAAATTTGTTAACCTGAGCTCATTTTGGTCAAACATTCTCATATTTCAAAGTTAAATCGTGAATACAGGTAAATTCTTCTTAAATAGTTAGAGTTATCAAGGTTTTACTATGCTCATAGGTATTTCATTTCTTGGACCTATAGTTGTTCTGTTTGTTATGATCAACATTCTGTGATGAGTTCAGTAAAGAAATCCATGGCGGTCGATGGCCATCAATTGCGAGTTGGCTACTGGTCTGAAATACAGTGGAGAAAAGTTTATTCTTTCCTTCAAACGCAAACGCATTGCAATGAACTATAGAAAATGACAAGGTTTTGACAATTTTGACTACCAGTTTTAATCTGAGTGGTAAACAGTTTGGAGCCTGATCAGACACCGGGTTAGTTCAAGCGTAACCGGGGTTATTTGGAAAGAAAATGTTTTCTCTACTGTACTCTGCACGCTGTACTCGGGCACAAACTGCTAACCTAAACAGAAAACAGTGGTAATTGAACACGCTACTGGTATTGAATTTAAAGATCATTTTGTGAATTATGTCGATCAATATTATTTTTTTGCAGATACCCAGTGCCATTCACTGCCTATTTCTCTGCCGGAAGTGACCCAGAATTCAGTGTGACTCCATCCACAGGAGAGCTACTTCCTGTAGAGAGTGCTGGTACCCTTCTCAGAGTTGGTTTCCTGCCCACAGTCTATGGCAAGCTTAATGCTGGCAAACTTATAATTCAGGTTTGTACCCATTCTTTATTTCACGTTTTAGCATTTGAGAGTCAGGATAGCTTGGTGGTGAACTCAATGAGCCTTAGCAATGAATATACAGTGCTCCCTCTCTACAACAACACCCAATGGGAGACAAATAGTGTGTGCGCTGTTAGGAGGGTGTTGTTATAGTGAGGGGAAATTAAGAATTGGCTTACATTTGCAAACAGCTTGAATCCAGATCAGATGCCGCGTAACGCGGCATCTAATCTGGATTCAAGCTGTTTGTCACTCGTCATTATATTTCTTCTGTCAAAATGGCCACTAATTTGTAACTTTGAGAAAAATCAACAGACGATAAAATTAAGCAGACGATATTGCAGCAGAGAAAGGGTTAGACAATACTGTTTTGCTTAGGGAACAGCGGCAAGCATTCTTGTAAGAAGGGAGGGGTTGTTTGGAGGGTCGTTGTAGGGAGGGAGCACTGTACTCTTCACTTACCGCAAGACGAATATTGTTGAATCAGACCATAAACGATTATTCTTTGCATAGGGTCTGGCTCTACATTGTTCGTCACCAAATACTGAAATACTCGGACTCTGAATAAGCCATGCTAGGTACCATTGTTTATATTCATCTTGTTTATATGCTTTACCTCATGCTGCATGTAACCATGCCTGAGATGAAATAAAGTTTTGTTCTGTTCTGTTCTGTTCTGTACAAACAGTATATTTGTGAATAGTACACCCAGATCAGGTATATACTGTGTCCTCGTTTGTCTAACTCCTCCTACAGTTTTCAAGCTAAAACCTTATCAGGTTGTTTGCACATATAAAACAGATGTACATATTCTCAGGATTTTGATATGCTTCGATTTTTCAAAGATTTATGGCCACATCACTAGTTATTGTTCTTGTTACCCATTACCCCATAGATACGCCTTTTTACGCTTTAAATTTATTCCAAAACCAAAAAAATATACTTCCAATGTATACAGTAATGAATATACATAGTAAGAAATAGTTTCTATATTGTAGCAAATGGTAGCTTAAAGCAGGTTGAAAGTAAAGCAGAATGTGCCTTAAGGCACATTCTGCTTTACTTTCAACCTGCTTTAAGTGGTCAACTATATTCAATACAAGAAACAGGCTATGGGGTAATGGGTTAATACAGATTTCAATTACTGATACATTGCAGAGATTTTAGGACATCAAGTTAACACATTTATTATCCAAAACTATCTGTTTACTTTTTCAGACACCAGAAATGCAATGGAGCTACAATGTCCGCGGCACTCTACCTGAATATGCACCACCACGGGGCATATCATCACGCCCCATGAGAGGCCCACATCCAGATCCACGATTGCGCAAGGAGAAGACAAACTACATTTTAGACAACTTGAAACTCAAAACGACTGCCGTGTCATCCCCTATCAAAGGTGCATCTGTTCTTCACAGGATTAAAATGGCCTAAAAACTGTGATATTGTGTAATAGTGACACTTTATTTGTAATTGTAAAAAATATTTAAACATGTTCATGACTTTGTTTTTCTTGATGAATTGCTATACTGAGATATGTGTCTTATAGCTGAAAACATGACAGAAATATCTCTCAGGCTTTGAAATTATTAATGAAGCAGTTTTTCTTTTCAATGCAGATACTGATTATAGTAAAACTTGTGTTAAGCAGCTTCGTGAAAGAAAGGATTATAGTAAAACCTCTCTATAACGGCCACTAAAACAAGGGCTAATTGATTGTATAAATGACAGGTGACAGCATAAAGCAAGGTGACAGTAAAACAGAAAGCTCCTAAAGGAGCTTTCTGTTTTACTGCCACCTTGCTTTAAGCAGTCACCTGTCTTAAACACGTAATAAATTATCACACTGTAGTGGCTGTTAAAGAGAGGTTTTACTGTAATTTGAAGAGTTCTATAACATCGGTTGCTTAATGCAGGACTAAAATAATGCAGAAAGCTCATATAGAAGCTTTCTGCATTACTTTTGTCCTGCTTTAAGTAGTCATTTGTTTGCAATAACCGCATTGCTTTATTCAGTACTGAGAAGCTGCTGCATGCATGCTTTACTTTATTTTAAAAGAACTACCCGTATTTATTGAAGACAGTATTATGGTAGATTTTTTTGCCAAAAACAAATGTGATATCTGATATGGCACATGACAAATATAAAATGTGATATTTCACCAGACAATGCACTGACATGGAGAAGAAAAACATTAGAAATAAATATTTTTATATATTACAAAATACATTTTTTAAATTTATATGTATACAGTGTTAGCACATTTTTTATGGTACAGTTAAGGGATCATCCAATGAAGATGTGTATTCTCTAGTGAACACTTAACCCTTAGCCCGCCAAATAAATTGTCGTCTGCTATATTTCTCGTCTGCTTCAAGTTTCAAAGTTGCTCAAAATTGCTGAAAATGTTGTCCGAGTGTTAAACAGTTTGGATCCGGATGAGACGCCGAGTTACTCGGCGTCTCATCCGGATCCAAGCTGTTTGCATATAGAGCTATAGTCGCGAGTGGCAGGCTGAGGGTTAATGCAGAATATAAACAATGCAGATAGCTCCTATGGGAGTTTCCTGCATGATTATTCTGCATTAAGCAACCATGAATTTTATCTATGCACCTTTTGAATGATCACATGATTGAGTGTATATGCATAAGCTAATTGGCAATGGTTTCAGTACCATTGATGTAAGCATTTTCCTACATACCCTAGATATTACTTCCAAGTCTTATCTTCTATTATCAGTTCTCTTATCATTAAATGGATTTTATTTATTATTAATTGACATGAAGAGTATGTTATGTATTGTTAAAGTTGGTGAGCTTGTTTGAACACTGTTATTCAATTACATGTATGTGTAGATATGTAAAGATGTGGTACAGAACAGTATCTATGTTTTCTTGTAATGTATGCACTTAAGAGTTACTTTGTTACTGTAATGCAATGAATATTTCATTCCGTCCAGCCCTGGAATCCACTAACATATTCTAAGGTTAGTCTCTAATACTTTGGTTTGGCTCTTATCCTTTCCCAAACCAAATTGTTATAGATTATTTCTGAATGGCGAGCCTAAAAGATATGATGAATTGAAGGCCAAATTATTATTATTTCTTTTTTAAATATATTTTAATTTTTTGAATTGTAAGACATTTCTGTCATAATAGGAGTGGGATACTGTACAATTTGAAATGTAAATTTTAATGAATCATTTTAACCCATTACCCCATAGCCTGATTTAAGTTTTGAAAATAGGTGACCACTTAAAGCAGGTTGAAAGTAAAGCAGAATGTGCCTTAAGGCACATTCTGCTTTACTTTCAGCCTGCTTTAAGCTTCCATCTGCTAGTATATAGCAAATATTTCTTATTATACATATTCATAACTGTAAAAATTGGAACCATTTTCTGCAGTGACGAAATAAATTAAGGCATAAAAAGGCGTATTTATGGGGTTATGGGTTAAGTACTCAGTATATCACCTACCCATGAAATGCTGAAAAAAAAATCAAAACTAATTCTTAATAGAGAAGAATAACTAGTTCAATTCAATGCCAAAAAAACACACTGTTATCCACATATTCAAACTTATGCATGTATAAATCCAATTCAGCATTTCTCAATATTTGAGCTACATTATGAGAAAAGACTTTCAGGCATTGCATACTATGCAATGCTTCTTGAAAATGCAGGGATTGGTCAGGTCAAGTTTGTTGTCAGCATTAACACATGCAACCCTAACAACGAGTATACTCATCCTTTACAAGCATTATACTTGGGAAGAGTACACTTGTCCCATGCAAACTGTAGATCCTGATCAGGCCTAGAGATATGATAGGAAGATATTGTTTGTAAAGTCTAAATGCCAGTTTTCTCAATTTGTATCTCATCTTATAATGTTTCCCATATAAAGTATTACAAGTCAAATTTGCATTTGACTGATGGACTTTTTACATGAAAAACATATCATAAATTGATAATACGTGTATCAGCTTAATGCAGAATAAAATAAAGCAGAAAGCTCCTATAGGAGCTTTCTGCTTTACTTTTAACCTGCATTAAGTAGTCTTTAGAGTTCCACGCGTAATCAAAGAAATAGCTGCTTGAATGACAAGTTTGATAACATTATACAATGTATGTGGCTATGTGCTGCATTCTCAAGTCTGTGATTTTGTCAATGGTCCGTCCAAGAGCTGCCTTGTTATGTATGCATTAAGCATTTTCTGTGATCTATTTGTACATACATGTTGATAACAAGATAAACTAATTCCTCCGTGTAAGATGGTGTACTTTTCCTCGTATTTATGATATACATGTACCTTATCCTCCAATCACTAGCACATTATGAAACTTGACACATCCGAAGTTTCTTGTATGAGTAATCCTTTCCCCATTTTTTTTTAAATTTCCAAGACAGCTAGCTACCCTTTTCATCAGTTTGTTTTTTTATTTTCAATACAGGTGGCTGCTTAACCCTTTACCTGATAGCCTATTTATAGTATTGAGGATATGTGGCATTCTGCTTTACTTTCAGCCTGCTTTAAGCTTCCATGTGCTAGAATATAGAAAATATTCCCCATAATATATATTCATGACTGATTAAATTGGAACTATTTTATTCAGCGGATGAATAAATCATATTTGCTATAATGCGCTTCTATGGGGGAAAGGGTTAAAGCAAAAAATCTCCCTTAGGGTGACCTGCTATACCTTTGGCCTGCTTTTTGCAGACACCCTTCAAGATGTGTATGGAGAAGCATAGATCAAGAAGTGTAGAACCTTTTACTCCATTGCTAGTTTCTAGTTTTGACCACTTAAAGCAGGTTGAAAGTAAAGCAGAATGTGCCTTAAGGCACATTCTGCTTTACTTTCAGCCCGCTTCATGCTTCCATCTGCTAAGATAAAGAAAATATATCTTATGGTGCATATTCAAGGCTGTATAAAGTGGAACTATTTTCTTCAGTGAAGAAATCAATTAAATGTGTAAAAGAGTGTATTTATGTAGTAGTGGACGAACAGTGAATCTATGGAGTAGTGGGATAACAGCCTAAGGGTTCAATTTGGTGTATTGTTTGAACCCATATATGCGTCATTGGAAAACAGCGTACCTGTGAAGAGTACACTTGTCCTATGCAAACAGTGTAGACCCTGATCAGAGGGCTCCGTATGGAGCCCTCTGATCAGGGTCTACACTGTTTGTCATTTTGACATATAGTGTAAAAATTAACCCTAAAAAGTCAAAATGGACTAGATTGAATTGAAGAATAGAATTGTCCATTTGTGGTAGGGAGGAAAGGGTTTAAAGACTCAATTGTTATTTGGAGCTAGAGTTATGGGGATCTGTCGTTGAGTGGCTTGTCTCATAACTGGTTGGTTAAATGCTAGGCTTATGTGACTGTTGATTTACAAATTATTCTACATGTATAGATTAAGCTGAAGTTTATGACTCATGTTATATTATAAATTGATATCTCGATGTATGCAAGCGGTTTTGTATTGTTTTATATTGTATATGAGAGTCAAATGTTGAAGTGACCTGTGGTAGATGAAACACATGTGAATAAATTATAAAGTATAACTGCAAATTGTACTTTGTCTTATAAACCTTTTTCTGATGTGTTCAACACTTAGCATGCTAGGGGTAAAACAACTAGAATTTGTAACGAGAGGCCCATGCGGGCCTAAATATCGCTCACCTGGGAAAACCCCCGACAAGGGGCACATGACCCCTGGGCTTGGATAATTTTCACCCAATGACATAATTTCAAACATCTTGCTGATGAACACACAAAATTTAATGAAGTGTTCTGTCAAATATCTTAGCTAATGACTTTGTACATCATGGTTTAAATTCAGACAGTATGGCTTTTCATTGTAAAAATCTATTTTTAGCTAATGTGAACCAGATATGCAACTGGTCAGAATCATTTCAACATATTGGTAAAGGATCACTAGAAGCGTCACCATGCTAAATATTAAAACTCTTGAGCATATTAGTTTCAGAGAAAAAGATGTTTGAAGATTTCTCTATAGAACTCTATGTAAAACTGCGACACCCCGGGTGGGGTCATTTTTGACCCCATGGACATAATTTGAACAATCTTCATGGAGGACCTGTAGATGATGCTTTGTGCCAAATATCTAAGCTCAGGGTACTGTGGTGTCGGACAAGAAGATTTTTTTTAATTTTCATTGAAAAAATCTAATTTTAGCTCATGTGACCTAATTATGCAACAGACTGGAACTGTTTCAACAACATTGGTAAAGGGCCTCTAGAAATGTCGCCATGCCAAATATCAAAGCTCTGACCTCATTAGTTTCAGAGAAGAAAACGATTGAAGATTTCACTAAATGGTGACCCCCGGGTGAGGCCAATTTTGACCCCAGGGGCAAAATTTGAACTTGAAAGAGGACCTATAGATGTTAACATGTGCCAAATATCTAGGCTCTGGCCCTTATGGTTTTTGACAAGAATATTTTTGAACTTTTCAATGAAATTTTCTATTTTTAGCTCCTGTGCCCCAGATATGAAATGGACCGAATCCGTTTCAACAATATTGGTAAAGGGCCTCTAGAAGTGTCATCATGCCAAATATCAAAGCTCTGGTCATATTAGTTTCAGAGAAGATGATGGTTGAAGATTTCACTATATGACTACATGTATGTCAAATAGTCCCCTTTTATACAGTCATGAATATGTATCACAAGAATGTACTACATCCCTATACCAGTTAATAGTTTAAAGCAGGCTGAAAGTAAAGCAGAATAGTGATCATCTTTCTGTTAAACTAGAAACATGCTATGGGGCAATGGGTTAATTGCAGGTCTGCCAATGTTCAATAACAAACACCATACATCCAGCTCATCAACTTTTATTTACATGATGCATGCATAAAGAAAATAAATTCCAATCAGTTATAATGAAAACATTTATCTACACATGTATTTTTCAAACAAGAGGGCCATGGCCCTTAATTCGCTCACCTGAGGACATTGAAGTTTGTACCTAAGTTGACTGGGCAAGACAACATTTTAATATAACTATAAATGGAGTTATCTTCCAGACAAGAAAACATGACAAAAGTGAATTTTGTTGCCAAGCTTATGACCCTTATCCATGACACATCCTCTTATCAAGCTATTTCCATTTCCAATAAATGATAATTATTTCACTAGCGTCAACAGAACTGGAATTATTTTCCTGACAATAAAATATGACAAAGGGGAAAAACTAAATATTGCTGCCCTTGTGCATGGCATTTTCTCTCATCAGTTTCTTTCCATACATAAAATTTCATTACAATAGCATCAGTAGAACTGAAGTTGTCTTCTTGACAAGAAAATATCACAAAGGGAAATAACTAAAAAAACAATGATGTCAGAGTTATGGCCTTTGCAAATGGCACTTCCTCTCATCAGGCTCTTTCCAAATAGGCAATTTCATTTTACCCATTACCCCATAGCATGTTTCTAATTTTGAAAATAGGTGGCCACCTAAAGCAGGTTGAAAGTAAAGCAGAATGTGTCTTAACCCTTAGCCTGCCACTCACGACTATAGCTTTATATGCAAACAGCTTGGATCCGGATTAGACGCCGAGTAACTCGGCGTCTCATCCGGATCCAAGCTGTTTGACACTCGGACAACATTTTCAGCAATTTTGAGCAACTTTGAAGCACTTTGAAACTTGAAGCAGACGAGAAATATAGCAGACGACAATTTATTTGGCGGGCTAAGGGTTAATGCACACTTTGCTTTACTTTTGCATCTTACATTTTCATGACTGTTTAAAGTGGAATTATTGAAAAGACATACAGATAACTCTGACAAAACCAATATTAAACATATGTATAAATATGGCATAAGACATAATTACATAACTGTCAGTGGATCACTTCCAGATCCTGTTTCTCTAAGTATGAATCAGACTGAACCATATCTAAACTTTAGCAGACAACATGTTCAGCTGATCATGACCAGTTCTGTGATACCCACTACCAGTTCAGAGTTGCATAATATTTGACCTCAGTGGCTAGAACGCTTGGGCTTACCCTTACCAGACTGAAATGATGTCTGCTTAAAACCTACTGTATGTGAAAAGTGTACAAAAAAACAATTTAGAAAATGTTAAGTTGGTAAATGAGTGGCAAATAGGTTGGATCCAGATTAGATGTAGCATTATGATTATGTTGCATCTGATCTGGATCCAAAATGTTTGCAAATATTGGCTATTTGCCCATAGTATATTAAGGGTAACTCAGGTAAATACAGTTCTGCCTAAATCAAAAATACTGTAAAACCTGCCTAGAGCAGCACTTAAACTGTGCAGGGTGGTGTCAAATGTGACCCTAGGGATTTCATTTTAACAAACTATAGATAGATCCACCAGGAGATTCTACTGTACAAATATCAAAGCTTAGGGCCTAGTAGTTTTGGGCAAGAAGATTTTTTAAAGATTTTTGCTTTTTTGCTTTTTCAAGCAGAGTTTGTGCTTTTTTTCCTTTTTTTTTGAACAACTTCTGTAGAGAAGCATCCAAGGAACATCATAAGCAGTTTGAACTCTCCCTACAATCGGCGGGTTTCAGAGGAGATGTCGTTTGAAGTAAAAGTGAACGGACAGACGGACAGACGGACAGACAGACAGACGGACAGACGGACAGACGTACTACGGACGGTGAGCGGTCACAATAGCTCACCTTGAGCCTTTGGCTCAGGTGAGCTAAAAAAATAAAAATGTTTGAATAAACTCAAGTAACATGATCATGTAAATTCAAAAAGCAAAAATAAATGTACTCAATTTTCTGCAATTTCTGCAGAAGCCTTCGCCTTTCATCTGTTCAAATTTTTAATTTACAGTGGAATATTTGATATTTCAAAATATGAACAACGTTATTTCATGCTTGATTAAGTCCAACATACCCGTATTTTAAATACGGGTATGTTCAACTTAACGGAGTTCGAGATATCGAAGTTTGACTGTATGTTGTTTTTTTTTAAAATGTATTCATACAATAGGATACAGAAATTAATTATCAACAAATCTTGTCCGTCTTAATCTAGACCAAGACAAGAATTTGGTAACTGATCTGGCTCCCAAATACTCGCACATTCACCCCTATTAATTCAATGGACAGTTCCAATTAAATCTAGCCCATTTTGTCTAGGGTTGATTTTAAATGACAAACAATGCAGACTCGGATCAGTGAGCTGCTACAGGAGCCAGCTGATCAGTCTACACTGTTTGCATACCTGTACAAAATCCCTCCATGTAGTTAATTGTCAATATTCTCCCATCTCTATCCAGAAAGCAGGATGTGCCGAAAGGCATATTCTGCTTTACTTTCAATCTGCTTCAAGTGATCACCTGTCTTCAAAACCAGAAACAGGCTATGGGGTAAAGGGTTAACCTAACAAGACTGGGGAGTGGAATGGTGAAGCCAGAATAGGGGTGTAACAATAAGGCAATATATTGTTATATTGCAATACGCCTTTAAGCAATAGCTATTGCAATACGGTTTTTCCGTATTGCAATATTCTATATATTATTTGAGCACATATGAGAAGATATGCCCCATGAACTTTTAATGTAATACTGAGACAATGATAACATTCGCAGCAAATGTCTATGTTAATTTAGACACTCCCTTGTATTTAAAGCACTCCTTTTATCCTTGAAATGCTATAATAATAAATAAGTTTTCAAGACTTATTCCTATCAAATTTTTGTACTTAAAAGTTTCCATGGTATATTGCAATACGGTTCCTCTGTATTGCAATCAATTCGGTTTGCCAGAATACTTAATAACTTGTCTTTCAATACCATAATTCAATGATTTCCTTCTATAAAGAAGAAACCATTCATACATGAAAGGGCATCAAACCAGCAGACCCCGTTGTACAATTAATAAAACACAGAGAGTACACAACAGAGCTCCAGATAAGGTGAGTATAGTAAAAACCTCTATTACGACCTATAGATTGTGCTTAAAGCAAGGTGACTGTTACCTTGCTTTAAGCTGTCACCTTTATTTTATACAATATGAAATCTTTTGGCAGTCTTTTTAGTGGTCTTAATAGAGATTTTACTGTATTTCAAGCAATGAAATCCCCATGTCTTGACCTAACACTATGAAGCAACTACTCACAGAGCTCCAGATTAGGGGAGTATTTCAAAAACTAAAATCTTTATTTCTATATTCAACCCTATGGTGTCACTACTCATTAGAATCGTCTGATTCAAATTAATAACATCATAGGATTTGGTGTTGAAATAAGCGAGAAAATATTGAATTTGTTCAGTTTACTCCCTCTTATCTGGAGCTCTGCGACGTGTTCTAATAGTTCTGCTGAGGCATACAGGAGAAACTAGAAATAACTGGTTTAATCCCACTTATCTGGAGTCCTGCTGCATCTCTCAAAATACAATAGCAATGTCAAGGATATAATTAGTAACAATTTTTCATCATTATTATTATACATGTAATTACAATATTGTTGAAACAAATTATTACAATATTGTTTAAACAAAGTAGGTAGATATTCCTACAGCTTACATGCAAAGTCCATTGAACACAAGCCAAACTTGAACATAAATAAACTAAACTGAACTGGTTTTCCTGATGAACACATGAACTAGTTTCAGGTAAAGATCGATTTTATTGACCTGTCAGTGTGGAGTTTTGATACGGACCTTTGCTTTCAGCTTTGGGGCCGGCAGCACGCTCTTTTATTATCGGAATTTACCGTTGTCATTTGTCGGTTTTTTCTCAACATTACATATGAATGGACATTTTGACAGAAGGAAGATAATGAAGAATGACAAACAGCTTGAATCCAGATCAGATGCTGCGTCATGTGGCGCCTGATCTGGATTCAAGCTGTTTGCAAAATTGCTATGGTAACCAAGTCTTAATTTCCCTTCCAATACAATTCCCTATGTACAACATACACATTCTTTGTCTTCCATTGGGTGTTGTTGTAGAGAGGGAGCACTGTATATACCAATTGCACATGGATATTGGTGCACGCATAAATTGTGTTTCTATTAGTTGAAAGTATCGCACAATAATGATTTAATATGGAACTATATCTATCAACCCTAAAATCAAAAGTAAATTAGTTTATCTTTGCCAAAGCTTAACTTCGCCCTGCCAGTTGAATAAAATCGGCCTATAAAAACTCAAGATATCTATGGGGCAGACAAACACATTTATCAACAATTCTATTTTTCATACAAACTAAAATTCACAAACTTCTCTGAATCAAATATAGAACTCAATATCCAAGTACAGCAAAACTTCTCTATTTCGCCCACACATTTGCTTGAATTATCTAGTGTTTACAACAGACAACTGCTAAAAGCAAAACAGAAATGTCCTTTGGGAGCTGTCAGATTTACTGTCACCTTGTTTTAACTCTTTCCTCCCTGAAACTTTAAATGGACAATTCCATCTAAGTCTAGTCCATTTCTGACTTTAAAGGGTTGTTTTTGTCAATGTTTGGCATTGTAACAAACAGTGAAGACCCTGATCAGAGGGCTCCGAAAGGAGCCCTCTGATCTGGGTCTTCACTGTTTGTATAGGACATGTGTACTGTTCGAAAAGCATGCCTATATGCGGGACTAGGGTTCAAAGAGTTAAGCAGTCACTTGTCTTTTAGATAATCAATCGAGTCATTTTTAACGGTCCTATTAGAGAGGTTTTACTGTATCTCCAAACTAAAAAGCATTCAGATATGTATATCCTCTTCCAAAGAGAGACATTGAATAAACCTACTACAATGGATTGGGGGGGGGGGGGGGGGGGGGGGGGGGGGGGATAAAGATATAGAGGATATTGAATGAGTGTTTTTTCAGTAATGAATTTATTGAACGAGTTGGATAAAAATGATATTTTGCGAGCCTTGGCGAGCAACATATCATTTTTATCCAACGAGTTAAATAAATTTATTACTGAAAAAAACACGAATTTAATATCCTATTTATCACATAAACACCAAATGACACGAAAATCCGAAAGGTCTTACTTTCACTTTTGCCCTCGGCTCTTAGGTAAACGATTCGTCATAGGTGTTATTCGGTTTTATTCATCCGTAGATAAAAACACCAATCATATTAACGTAAAGAAAATCAACAACATTACGTTGTGAAAAGACTTCTCCGATACCATATTCAAATTTTAAATTAATATTTGAATTAAAGTTGTTCTAATTGACTTAAAATGATCATTTGACATTAAGAATCTAGTTTCGTTTTCAAAATAACGTCAAGACGTAACATGACGTCATTATCATTGTAACGTCTAAATTTGAAAAACAGTCTGAGTCACTGTTAATACTAAAGTCTACGTAGTATTAAGTTTAGCCTGATTTGCAGCCTGAGTTTGCGAGACTGCTAGGGTTAATGTTTCTAGGACACTTCGAAATGTTTCAATACCTAGTGGTGATTTATGTTTGTCTAGATTCTCTTAACTGATTTACAGTCGGCGTAGTAGTACATTACTTTGGTGATTCGAAAATTAGTATAAAATATATGCCCAGTGGGCCATACGATTTTTACGGCCCTCTATATTTTGCACGTTTATGTGATAAGACAATTTATTAAATTGGGAGTGGCAAATAGTTTGGAGTCTGTGTTTGAGTGGACATGGAGTTTTACTAACTAATCATTAGTTAACAATGCTTTATATAATATTTCCAAGAAAGGTTGCTGAACAGAGATTACATTAAAGTGTACCGTGGTTTATCCAGTCAAGAATGTATATTACCTGCTGGTCGCGGCTTTATTGAATTTTGCAAACAGTTTAGATCCAGATCAGACGCCAAACTGTTTGACACTCGACTTTAGGTTGAACTAAAAAAATGTATAAATCTAAATTTAACAAACTCTGCAGACGACAAATTCAAAGCAGACGACATCACCGCAGGATAAGTCGCCATTCATGGAACAAGTGTTGATATAGAGACAGGCATTACTCAATGCAGAATGAATACAATGCAGAAAGATACAAGAGGATGATTTCTGTATTACTCTTATCCTGTATTGAGCAACCACCTGCATTAAATACTGCTATAATGGATAATTATTTTTCTGAATAGTAGCTCATTACAAGCTTGTCTATATCATTTCTTACAAAAATCTTACAGTCCAAACTCGATACTTAAAATTCACTTTAGTTCAAACATACCCATATTTCAAAGTTTAAACGTGGCTTAGCCACGTTTTAACTTTGAAATACTGGTATGCTCCACTTAAGCGAGATCAACTTATCAAAATTTAACTTATAAAATACTAGTTTGGTTGATTTGAGAGAGTTTGGAGTATCGAGTTTCGACTGTCTTTCTCTTCCTAATAGTCAGTCAAACTGTTCTTAATAAAGCACTCTTTCACAAAATCACATGAACATTGTGTGGAACTAATCATCAAACTTGATAGAGTGAACTTCGGACGTGTCAATCGGCCCACCCCTGTAGCTTCCCCTTTTCTTCTTGGTTTTTTCCTGGCGGAAGGATTTACCCCTGGTAACTATGAGATCCCTATTGGCCTTCTCCCCCCATGAACCCCTGGCACCAGACTGAAACATACAGAAATACAGTACAGTTAACACATGGCTAAGAAACACAGATCATATCAATCTTTTAACGCTTTCCCCACAAAGTGGCCCATTACCCAATAAATACGCCTTTTATTTATTCCTCCACTGAAGAAAATAGTTCCAATTTATACAGTTGTGAATATGTACCATAAAAAATATTTTCTACATCCGAGCAGATGCAAGCTTAAACAGGCTGAAAGTAAAACAGAATGTGCCTTGAGGCACATTCTGTTTTACTCTCAACCTGCTTTAACCCTTTACCTGATATCCTATTTCTAGTATTGAAGATAGGTGACTACTTAAAGCAGGTTGAAAGTAAAGCAGAATACGCCTCAAGGCGCATTCTGCTTTACTTTCAGCCTGCTTTAAGCTAATATGTGCTAGAATATAGAACATATTATATATTATATAATATTAATGACTGATTAAATTGGAATTATTTTCTTCCGCGGAGGAATAAATCATATTCGCTTAAAGGGCCTTCTATGGGGAAAAGGGTTAAGTGGTTAACTATCTTCAATACCAGAAATAGGCTATGGGGTAGTGGGTTTAGCTGTTTTTTTTAAGATTCTACCATGTCCTGATAAAGAACCATAGCAGATTTTCATACATCCTAACAAGTTGATGCCTAGCCCATTACCACATAGTGAGTTACTAATTTTGAAGACTGCTGACCACTTAACCCTTTCCCCCATAGAAGCGCCTTTTAGCGCATTTGATTTATTCCTCCGCTGAAGAAAATAGTTCCAATTCAATCAGTCATGAATATATATTATATGGAATATTTTCGATGTTCTAGCACATAGTGACTTAAAGCAGGCTGAAAGTAAAGCAGAATGCACCAAAGGGCGCATTCTGCTTTACTTTCAACCTGCTTTAATTGGTCACCTATCTTCAGTACTAGAAATAGGATATCCCTTTAAGACATATTCTGCTTTACTTTCAGCCTGCTTTAAGCTTACTTCTGGGATTTAGAAACTATTCCTCATGTGAAATATTCATAACTGTACAAAGTGGAACCATTTTCTTCTAAGATGGAGTTGTAGGTTAAATTAGGCCGAAAACTCTTTCTCCTACAATTGTGATATTGGAAGTATTGTACAGAATGTTATAAGACGTGCCAATCTTTATCAGTAGCCTCAGAAGCAATGATGGTCCTCACTGTGTGTAGGTTCTGAACAACCTTTGCTAATCTACATCACTGGCTACTAAAAATAATCATTTCCTCTACACATAGGGCTCCAGATAAGAGGGAGTAAACTGCACAAATCCAACATTTTCTCACTTATTTCAGCATCAAATCCTATAGTGTTACTACTCATTAGAATCGTCTCTTCGAGACGATTCTAATGAGTAGTGACACCATAGGGTTTGAAACATAAATAAAGATTTTAATTTTTGAAATACCCCCCTTATCTGGAGCCCTGTACACATAGTCGTAAAATTCCTAAAAATTTGGACAATCAGTTTGCAAAGCCCCATAATCTTATTTGCCACATACTAAGCCTTAACCCTTAGCCCGCCAAATAAATTGTCGTCTGCAATATTTCTCGTCTGCTTCAAGTTTCAAAGTGCTTCAAAGTTGCTCAAAATTGCTGAAAATGTTGTCCGAGTGTCAAACAGCTTGGATCCGGATGAGACGCCGAGTTACTCGGCGTCTCATCCGGATCCAAGCTGTTTGCATATGGAGCTATAGTCGTGAGTGGCAGGCTAAGGGTTAAAAGATTAACTATGATAATTTGACAACAACAAAAAGAAGTATTTTCCTTCTTGGCTATGAGCTCTATGCCACTTCAGAGGTAGTGACGAAAGGTTGTTTTTCTTCACATTTCATCAGTAAACTAAGGTGTTATACATCATTAGTGGCAAGAACTAGTAAGTTTCTCTTTACTGAATTTTTTCTTTTTCCAAATATATTTTTTATTAATTTCAAGCTCTCATTGACTTTTGTATCCCTTAACCGTTACAGTAATACTCCACAGCTTGTTTTTAACACTGGCAACCGCTAATGCTGCTTCACTTTCTGTCTGCTTTAAGCTACCATCTGCCAGAATATAGCAAATATTTATGATACATATTCATGACTATTAAAAAGAAACTGTTTTCTTCGGTAGATCATGATGAATTAATTAAATGCGTAAATGGAGTAAGTGTTTAACCCATTGCCCCATAAATACATCTTTTTACGCCTTTAATTTATTCCTCCAATGAAGACAATAGCTCCACTTTATATAGTCATGAATCTGTGTGATAAGAAATAATGTCTACATCCTAACACATGGAAGAATGAAAGTTAAGCAAACTATTAATTGGATGCGAATCAGTGAATATTCCCTGATCAATGTCAGAGGATGAATAGTCAATACTGGCATATCGTTAACTCATTCCCCCCTGAAACTTAAAATGGACAATTCCAGTTCCCAATTTAGTCTAATCCATTTTAACTAATTAGGGCTGTTTTCAACAATATATTGAAATATGACAAATAGTGAGGAACCAGATCAGAGGGCTCCATTAGGAGCCCTCTGATCTGGATCTTCACTTTTTGCATAGGACATGTGTACTCCTGTTTGCAAATGATGCATATATGCGTGACTAGGGCTCAAGGTGTTAAATCACTGGTTGGCAAGTCAGACCGAGTCTTTACCAGTAGCCTCAGAAGCAATGATGGTCCTCACTATGAGTAGGTTCTGAACAACCTTTGCTAATCTACATCACTGGCTACTAAACATGAGAAAATCATAGAAAATTAGAATTTTACTTGTTCGTTTTTCCTACAATTACAGAGAAAAACAACAGGCCCAAAGGGTATAAAGTATTTAATTTGAGTCTGAGATCGTTCTCAAGCAAAACCTCAAATCTGATCAATCAAATGCTTGAGAATTATGTTAACCCTTTCCCCCATAGAAGCACCTTTTAGCGGATATGATTTATTCCTCTGCTGAAGAAAATAGTTCCAATTTAATCAGTCATGAATATATAGTATAGGAAATATTTTCTATAATCCAGCACATGGAAGCTTCAAGCAGGTTGAAAGTAAATGCAGAATGCGCCTTATGGCGCATTCTGCTTTACTTTCAACCTGCTTTAAGTGGTCACCTATCTTCAATACTATAAATAGGCTATCAGGTAAAGGGTTAATGCATATGACGGTAACAACAACACTGTAAATTACTGCGGTGTTACTTGGTAATGAAGTCCATGCCACTTCAGAGGTAGTGACGAAAGGTTGTTTTTCTTCACATTTCATCAGTAAACTAAGGTGTTATACATCATTAGTGACACTGGACTTCTTAATTCACAAGTACACTGTAAAGGACAACGATACTCCTTGCTAGGCCTCCATGAGTTAATCAACCAACTTAATTGTCAGTTAAAAATATACCTTTGCTTCAAATGAGTTGTCCTGTAGACGTGGATCAATCCTTACAGCATCATCTTTCACTCTTCTAAATGGACTACTTCTTCTCTGTGAGAAATGGAAAACTAAATATAAGCATATACTATATACAGTAAAACCCCGCTATTACGACCACTAAAACGAAGGTTAATTTATGGTATAAAAGACAGGTGACAGCTTAAAGCAATGTGACAGTATAACAGAAAGCTCCTACGGGAGCTTTCTGTTTTCCTGTCACCTTGCTTTAAGCAGTCACTTGTCGTAAACGACCTAGTAATTAACATATTTTTGTGGTCGTAATAGAGAGGTTAAAACCGTTTTACTGTACTTGATTGGCAAATTCAGAAAAACTATGCAGTACAGTAAAACCTCTCTATTACGACCACTGACATGAAGGCTTATTTATTGTATAAAAGACAGGTGACAGTATAACATAAAGCTCCTAAAGGAGCTTTCTGTCTTACTGTCACCTTGCTTAAGCTGTCACCTATTGTAAACACCTAATAATAACACAATTTTCTAGTCGTAATAGACTAGAGAGGTTTTTTTGTATAAGGCAGTTGCCCCACATAAAATCCTTATGTTTGCAGGGTTTGATATACAATACGCTTTTTTAGTTTACTCCCTCTTATAAGGAGCCCTGCTGTAGGCCTCAAGCATCTCAATTTCCCAAAATACAGAAAATAAAGTTTATGTTTACCCATTACGCCATAGATGGATAAGATACACACTTTTACCCTTTTAACTCTTTCCTCCCTGAAATTTTAAATGGACAATTCCAGTTTCCATCTTAGTCTAGTCCAATTCTGACTTTAAAGGGTTGTTTTTGTCAATGTTTGGCATTGTGACAAACAGTGAAGACCCTGATCAGAGGGCTCCTTTCGGAGCCCTCTGATCTGGGTCTTCACTATTTGCATAGGACATTTGTACTATTCACATGTACACTGTTTGAAAAGCACGCCTATATGCGGGACTAGGGTTCAAAGTGTTAATGTATTCCTCTACTGAAGAAAATATTTCCAAATTGGTTCAATTTCTGGTACATGACTACATCCACTCTTCTGGTATTATCCACCAAAATATCTAAGACCCAGATCTGAGGGAGTTCTCTGACCTAGTTCTACACTGTTTGCAAAGGATAGATCAATCAAGTTTAAGCAAATGATTATCTATTAATTTCTATGAGAAATCAAAGGGGTGACAAGACGTTTTAACAAAAAAAATTGCCAGTTTTAAGTTTTAACTTCTATTTATCAGGAGTTGCAAGTGAATTGCAAGTCCCATCACTGTATGGAAATTTTATTGTACTAGCTACTTCAGTCAATTTGTGCTGAGCACATGACATCAGCGACAGTCAGTTCTCCAAGGTGAAACACATCATCAGTAGCCAATTCTGTCAACATAATAGAAGTTACAGGTGTTTCTGTATTACAATCAAAGTATGACTTTTATAAACTTCCTTTAACCGTTTCACTGCTGACTTGATTGTGCTGGCATTTAGAAAGTTTAGATCCAGATTCAGAACCAAATATTGAAGTTATGTTGCATCTGATATATCATTATATGGCTGTTAGGGTATCTTGAAAACTGTAGGAGTTATACAGACAAAGAATGAATTCTATATGTGGATGGACAGAGATGAAACTGTATCCCCGAAAAACCAATCATTGCTCTGGCATACTAAAAGCAGATTACTGCTGTTCATGGCACCAGTTAGTGAAGAGGTTAAGATCAAATGATGATAACTATAGTAGTCATGGTACAACCTTGTGTGTGTCCCAGCTGAAAATAATGCAAGACCAAAGAAATGCAGAAAGCTCCAATCTAGCCTTTTATCTAGGAGTTAAGTAGCAGAAAGGTTGCTGCTTAAAGCAGACCAAGGCTAAATCAAAAAGCTCTTATCCCATTAAGCCATACTGACTCATTTTGACTCATTGCGCAATAGCCTCATACTAACTCATTTTGACACACTTTAATCTACTACCTTATATTGAGATAAGCATTGATAAGTGTTAATCGCTTATGAGTTAATGAGATAAATAGCAACTTCCTACTTTACTTTAAACACTAATCTCGGATATATTGAAAACAAGATGTGAAGGAAAATTTTCCTGATATTAATTATAGCTACTTCAGTCAATTTGTGCTGAGCACATGACATCAGCGAGATTCAGTTCTCCAAGGTGAAACACATCATCAGTAGCCAAGGAGTCTACATTGTATTTTTGTATCATTATGTTTGCCCCGTCTATGCTGCAGTACCAATCCTTTATTTAAGGTCACCAGGGTTTTACTGTTGGTAAAACATATTCTGACAGAAAATGTAATTTATCAAATACTCAACCTTCAATCATAAATGCACAAACATCTAAATAAGGTGTGTCTCCTACCAGACTTGATCTTGGTCAATGTATACCCAATTCACACTTGAAAATGTCATCCAGTCTGCTTAGTTTTAAAGACAGTTGATCGCTTAAGCAGGTTGAAAGTAAAGCAGAATGTGCCTGATGGCACATTCTGCTTTACTTTCAACCTGCTTCTAGCTACCATCGGCTAAGATAAAGAAATTATTTCTCCACATCTATGACTATAAATTGGAACAAATATCTTCAGTGGAAGAATAAACTTTAGTCATTAAAATGTGTATGGATAATTCCAGTTTTCATTAATTAAGTACCGGAAAAATTACTGATCAACTGCTTCAAGCAACTAGCTGTCTTGAAACATTGAAAACTAGTAGGAGAAGTAAACTAAAAGGGGAAACTTTTCTTACATTAACAGTACTTTAAGACGAATTTTAAGTTTAAGTACTAGCTACTTCAGTCAGTTTGTGCTGAGCACATGACATCAGCGAGAGTCAGTTCTCCAAGGTGAAACACATCATCAGTAGCCAAGGAGTCTACATTGTATTTTTGTATCATTATGTTTGCCCCGTCTATGCTGCAGTACCAATCCTTTATTTAAGGTCACCAGGGTTTTACTGTTGGTAAAACATATTCTGACAGAAAATGTAATTTATCAAATACTCAACCTTCAATCATAAATGCACAAACATCTAAATAAGGTGTGTCTCCTACCAGACTTGATCTTGTCTATGTATACCCAATTCACACTTGAAAATGTCATCTTTTACTCGGTCTCCAGTCTGCTGAGTTTTAAAGACAGTTGATCGCTTTAAGCAGGTTGAAAGTAAAGCAGAATGTGCCTAATGGCACATTCTGCTTTACTTTCAACCTGCTTCTAGCTACCATCGGCTAAGATAAAGAAATTATTTCTGCACATCTATGACTATAAATTGGAACAAATTTCATCAGTGGAGGAATAAACTTTAGTCATTAAAATGTGTATGGATAATTCCAGTTTTCATTAATTAAGTACCGGAAAAATTACTGATCAACTATTTCAAGCAACCAGCTGTCTTGAAACATTGAAAACGAGTAGGGGAAGTAAACTAAAAGGGAACATTTTCTTACATTAACAGTACTTTAAGTACTAGCTACTTCAGTCAGTTTGTGCTGAGCACATGACATCAGCGAGAGTCAGTTCTCCAAGGTGAAACACATCATCAGTAGCTATTTTGAAACTCAGGTACCTTTCGTTAAAGCAATTTACAATTATTGAGACTTAACTTTACTTTTGATGCATGGTAAGCGAAACACTTTGAAATTCAAAAGCTAAATGTTATACAAATTTGACATGTATGCTTTGTAGAGTATAATGTAAAAATAAGGAATTAAAGTTCAATGTGATTAACCAGGCCCTACGGTTATAAAGCTTTTGAGTTGTTTTGGAAATCATTCTTACGCATTGGAATCTTGATTCATCAAGATTTGAGTTTTTGCTCTGCAAAAATTCAAATCTGACAAATCAAACGCATGAGAAGAATTACAGACTCATTGTTTGTGAATTCTGTTTCGCCAGGTGAAATGAGACTGAGTTAACACCACATGAAAAATTTTCCACACGCGATATCTCAAGATCTGGGCTGGAGGCCGGGAGCACCCAAATTATTTTTCTGTTTATAGTTCACTTGCTTTAAGCAACCAACAGTCTTAAAACATTGAAAAAAAAGTAGTAAAAGGAACATATTCTTACATTAACAGTACTTTAAGTACTAGCCACTTCAGTCAGTTTGTGCTGAGCACATGACATCAGCGAAAGTCAGTTCTCCAAGGTGAAACACATCATCAGTAGCTATTTTGAAACTCAGGTACCTTTCGTTAAAGCAATTTACAATTATTGAGACTTAACTTTACTTTTGATGCATGGTAAGCGAAACATTTTGAAATTCAAAAGAGCTAAATGTTATACATGTACAAATTTGACATGCTTCGTAGATTATAATGCACAAATAAGGAATTAAAAGTCAACGAGACTAAAAGGCAGGTGACTGTTTGAAGCAAAACTCTTTCCAACAATGAAAGTCGAGGATCAAAAATAATACTTTGTTTGAATCACTGTTTCTGCTATTCTGGCAGACTCTGGAAGCCACACCAATGTTTAAGATCAGAGCTCCAGAAAAGCCAAAGTAAACTGTACAACATTTTCTCACTAGTTTCAGCACCAAATCCTACGGTGTGAATACTCATTAGAATTGTCTCTAAGAGACGATTCTAATGAGTAGTCACACCATAGGGTTTAATGCAGAAATAAAGATTTTAGCTTTTGTAATACTCCCCTTACCTGGAGCTCTGAATATATTCTCTGCTCACGACTCATGTCAGAGAAAGTCATGTTAAACTCTAGCCCTGGCCCTATGCTTATCAAGCTTACGAGTTAAGTCTAAGGTTGTTCTCAAGCTTTTGATTGGTCAGATTTGAGCAAAAGCTCAAATCTGACCAATCAAATACTTGAGATCAATCTGAAACTCAACTCCAAAGCTTTATAACCTTGGACCATGTTCTTACCCTCTGATTATTTGGAGTCTTTACTGGTTTCCCACATTCCTGTGACCCAGAACTGACACCAGAATCCTCTGATCCATGATCATCACCATTAACCTGGGGTGTAGAGGTAATAGGTCCATTTGTTTTAGCTTTGTTTTTATTAGGTATAGGAGTAACTGCTGGTGTTTTAGTCACTGGCTTTGTTTCACTGTCTGATTCACTAGAACTGTTTGAACTGGACTCCTTTTTACTTTTCTTGTTTACACTATTGTTTACTGACACTGATTTCACAGGAGTCTTTTTCTCAACACTTTCCTCGTCACTTGAGCTTGAGTCACTACTACTACTACTATCATCTTTTGACGTTTTTGTAGGTACTGATTTAACAATAGGTGTTTTAACAGGACTTTTTGTTACTGCTGGCTTAGGGGGTGCTTCATCCTCACTAGAAGAGTCATCACTGCTACTGCTTTCTTGTTTCGCCGATTTCACTGGAGGTGTTTTAGCAGCAACTGTTTTAGCTGGGGGCTTTTCATCCTCAGATGAACTGGAATCATCACTGCTACTGTCTGCCTTAGCAGGAGTTTTAGAAGGTGTTTTAACAGCCACAGGCTTAGCTGGTGTTTTCTTAGTGGGCGCTTCGTCTTCGCTTGAACTAGAGTCATCACTGCTACTACTGTCTTTAGCTGCTGCTTTTGCTGGGGGAGTTTTAGCTACCACAGGTTTTGCTGGAGTTTTCTTAGCAGGTGCTTCGTCTTCACTAGAGCTCGAGTCATCACTGCTACTACTGACTTTCTTGGTGGCTTTAGCAGGGGGAGTTTTAGCTACCACAGGTTTAGCTGGAGTTTTCTTAGCTGGTGCTTCGTCTTCACTAGAGCTTGAGTCATCACTGCTACTATTGTCTTTTGCTGCTGCTTTTGCAGGGAAAGTTTTAGCTACCACAGGTTTAGCTGGAGTTTTCTTAGCGGTTGCTTCGTCTTCACTAGAGCTTGAGTCATCACTGCTACTACTGTCTTTTGCTGGGGGAGTTTTAGCTACCACAGGTTTAGCTGGAGTTTTCTTAGCCGGTGCTTCGTCTTCACTAGAGCTCGAGTCATCACTGCTACTACTGTCTTCAGCTGCTGCTTTAGCAGGGGGAGTTTTAGCTACCACAGGTTTAGCTGGAGTTTTCTTGGCGGGTGCTTCATCTTCACTAGAGCTCGAGTCATCACTGCTACTACTGTCTTTTGCTGCTGCTTTTGATGGGGGAGTTTTAGCTACCACAGGTTTAGCTGGAGTTTTCTTAGCGGGTGCTTCGTCTTCACTAGAGCTCGAGTCATCACTGCTACTACTGTCTTCAGCTGCTGCTTTAGCAGGGGGAGTTTTAGCTACCACAGGTTTAGCTGGAGTTTTCTTGGCGGGTGCTTCATCTTCGCTTGAGCTCGAGTTATCACTGCTACTACTGTCTTTCTTGGTGGCTTTTGCAGGGGGAGTTTTAGCTACCACAGGTTTTGCTGGACTTTTCTTAGCAGGTGCTTCGTCTTCACTAGAGCTCGAGTCATCACTGCTACTACTGTCTTTTGCTGCTACTTTTGCAGGGGGAGTTTTAGCTACCACAGGTTTAGCTGGAGTTTTCTTAGCAGGTGCTTCGTCTTCACTTGAACTAGAGTCATCACTACTACTACTGTCTTTTGCTGCTGCTTTTGCAGGGGGAGTTTTAGCTACCACAGGTTTAGCTGGAGTTTTCTTGGCGGGTGCTTCGTCTTCACTAGCGCTCGAGTCATCACTGCTACTACTGTCTTTTGCTGCTGCTTTTGCAGGGGGAGTTTTAGCTACCACAGGTTTAGCTGGAGTTTTCTTGGCGGGTGCTTCGTCTTCACTAGCGCTCGAGTCATCACTGCTACTACTGTCTTTTGCTGCTGCTTTTGCAGGGGGAGTTTTAGCTACCACCGGTTTTGCTGGAGTCTTCTTAGCAGGAGCCTCGTCTTCGCTTGAGCTCGAGTCATCACTGCTACTACTGTCTTCTTTTGAAGCTTTAGCAGGGGGAGTTTTAGCTACCACCGGCTTTGCTGGAGTCTTCTTAGCAGGAGCTTCGTCTTCGCTTGAACTCGAGTCATCACTGCTACTACTGTCTTTCTTGGTGGCTTTAGCAGGGGGAGTTTTAGCTACCACAGGTTTAGCTGGAGTTTTCTTTGAGGGAGCTTCGTCTTCACTAGAGCTCGAGTCATCACTGCTACTACTGTCTTTAGCTGCTGCTTTAGCAGGGGGAGTTTTAGCTACCACAGGTTTAGCTGGAGTTTTCTTAGCAGGTGCTTCGTCTTCACTTGAGCTCGAGCCATCACTGCTACTACTGTCTTTTGCTGTTGCTTTTGCTGGCGTTGGTTTATTAGCAGCTGGGGCAGCTTTTTTTGCAGGTGCCTCGTCTTCACTGGAAGATGAATCATCACTACTACTACTATTCTTTTTTACTGTTTTAGCAGTTGCAGGTTTTGCTGGTGTATTCTTGGCAGGCGTTTTCTTGGCTGGGGCTTCATCATCACTGGAACTTGTATCATCACTGCTACTACTGCTCTCCGCTTTCTTAGCGACTGGAGCAGTTGCTTTCTTTGCTCCTGGAGAGGAGAGGGCGGAAGGTGGTGGAACATTATTGTACGACTTTCCAGCATTGGCAACTTTTTGTTTCATAAGAACTTTTTTCTTTTTGGCACCTCCCTCATCATCAGAACTTTCAGAGTCAGCATCTGAATCTGATGTTCCACTTGAACTTGAAGATTCTGCCTTTTTGTTGGCTGGGGCAGCCTGAGCTTTATTTGCTGCAAGTGTTGGTTTCTTTACAGGAGGTTTGTCTGTGTCACTATCAGATGAGTCTGATGACGAGTCGGTTTCATGTCCCCTTTTGACTTGGGTCTGCGTTGGCCTCACAGGGGTACTGTAAAAATATAAACAATCAGGGCTCCAGATAAGAGGGAATAAACTGAACAAGTCCAACATTTTCTCACTTATTTCAGCACCAAATCCTATTGTGTTACTACTCATTAGAATTGTCTCGAAGAGACGATTCTATTGAGTAGTGACACCATAGGGTTTAAAGCAGAAATAAAGATTTTAGTTTTTGAAATACTCCCCTTATCTGGAGCCCTGAACAATAATGCAAAATTGACACAATTTCATGTACAGTGCTCCCTCCCTACAAAGATTCCCTCCTCTTGTACATATAAAACTTCCTGTCACTATACCCCAAACAAAGACAATTATGTCTTTTAGGTTCACTGCTGCAATACCATCTGCTTAAAATTGTGGTCTGATGTTTGTTCTCTAAGTTACTTATTAGCCAACATTTTGAAAGAAGAAATGAAATGATGAGTGACAAACAGCTTATATCCAGATCAGAAGTCATGTAATGTGGTGTCTGATCTGGATTAAAGCTGTTGGTAAATGTAAGCAGTCTTAATTTTCCCTCCCTTTCACAACTCCCTCCAAACAACACATACAGTATTGGTCTCCCCTTGGGTATTGCTGTAGAGAATCAGATGGATCATGGTCTAGACTAGGGACGGGAAATGCCAGACATTTAGTATCGCAGTATATTGCGTGTTATTAAAGCGAACTAAAACAAAGCATCTGGGGCAATCATTTCTAATCTAAAGAAATCATTCCTAAAATAACCAAAACAGATGACCCAGTTTCATTAGGATTGGATAATATTTGCTCAAGTTACAAAGTTGACAAATTAGACATGAAAAGGTCATGTCATAATGTCGAACAACACAACATATAAACTGTAAGATATGGCTGGGTCCATAAACTACATATTAACTCATTTTCCCGCTTATATACCAACATAACCCCTATATGTCGTGGTAATAAATTCATTCAGATGTCTCGACGTAACAATAGTACATGTATACTATAACTAATCAGAAGTTGTTCAGTGTCATATAATCCGCATCCAAACTGTTTGACAATCTGACTATTTTGACAGGGCTCCAGATGAGGAGTAAACTGAACAAATCCTACATTTTCTCACTTCAGGGTTTTTCTTCAACCAATTGGGAATGACTCCGGTACCAAGTCAATTGGGAAAAATTTGCGTCATTTTTAGTCAAATTGGGAATTTTATATGGGCCAAATTAAACAGTTAACTATATAAAATTCAAACTGAATTTGACAGCTAGCAACAAATTGTCCCATTATACCCTCTGTAAGGGTATGGGTCTTCAGCTGGTATTAGGATTTGTTTAAAGATGCTTAAAACAAACTCTACTTGAGCAAAACTCTCCAAATTGGGAATTTTATTACCACAGATTGGGAAAAAATGGTCAGTTTTGGCAATTGGGAATGCCTCAATTATAGGTACCAGTTATATAAGAAGGAAAAACACTGCACTTATTTCAGCACCAAATCCTTTAGTGTTACTACTCCTTAATTATGATTGTCTCGAAGAGACGATTCAAATGGGTATAATACTATTCAAACACACTTCATGCACGCCCCTATATAAACAAAGAAGTAATGGTCAGTGTTGGAATTCTCAATAAAACACTCACGCGCCGTTACGTTTTAAAGTGACGTTATATGGCTTCGAAATGCGTACGTCAAGAAATGTAGCGCCGTTGCTTCAGTGCAAATTAAGGTTAAATTATGTGTTAGAATCGAAATAATAAATTCATACCAGTGTTTTATCTAGCAATCGAACACTGGTACGCAAAATACACTGGTATGAATTTATCATTTCTTAAGTAACTTCATAGGGTTTGTAGAAAAATTGAAAATCTACTCTGCTCATCTCGAGCCCTGTATTTTGAGAAGAAATTTTACACACACCGATTTTTTAAAAGTACATGCCTGTCATTTATTGTTCAAATTTTTCTCTTCAAAACAAAGTTTAACAGCAGCTTTTTTACCTGTCCAACTTGGTCTTCTTGGCAGGAGATGACACTGCTTCAGCAGACTGTTTCCTCTTGCCTCCTGATCTGAAAATCAATAATAACTGGTCAGGGATTTTTTCTCTCAAAGGAATATCAACAAGATGTGTTACGTGTAAGTGAAACCAGGGGTAGAAAATTATGCTTGTCCTGCATGCTTTTCTCCATCGTCTAATGTACAGGGCAAGCCTTTTTTGTGGTTTACCTTCATTGTCTTTTATGCAGGATGAGTGACAGTTGTACTTAGCTCAAGTGTTTCTTGAGTGCAGTACACATGTCATATGAATTCTCTATCACATGTAGTTATGTTATGGCCAGTCTAAATTCAGTCTAGTTGACCTCTAAATGACCTTGACCTTTATTTCACATGACCAACCTTGCACTTAGCTCAATGGCTTCTTGAGTTGGATACAGAAGACAAACACAAAGTATTACATGCAGTTTCAAAGTTACAGTGGAGAATCTGTTATTCTTTCCCAATAAACGCGTTTACGCTAAAACTATTATTCCCAGTGCAAACAGTTTGGAGCCAGATCAGACGCCGGTTAACCCGGCGTTTGATCAGGCTCCAAACTGTTTGCCACCATGATAAACATGAAATATCAGAATTGTCCAAAAGTTGTTATTTTCTACGTTTTAGCGCTTTGTGTTTGCGTACGTTTGCGTTTAAACAGGAAAGAATAACAGATTCTCCACTGTATGGCCAAGGTTAAATTCAACCTACAGTCGAACTTTAAAGTTGGTTTTGTCAAACAAACCCATATTTAGCCACGTTTTAACTTTGAAATATGCCGTTAATGGGTATGTTCGACTTAACGGAGCATGATTCATGCTCCGTTAAGTTGAACATACCCATTAACGGCATATTGCACTAACGGACGTACGGGCGTATATTACGCCCAAAATTGAGGTCCATACGTCCAGATTTAATCCGCCAGACGTACGGTGGAATTCCCATTTTCTATGAATACGCCGAGATATAACCCTCCGGGCGTACGATCATAGAAAAATCAATACTGCCGAATTATCGACATGCGACGTCCCGCTAGTGACAGTCAGTGGAATACCCAACCAATTAAGCCCCGCCTCTAAAACAGGCTAATAACCAACAGCTATCATTTGATTGGTTTATACAATTATTTCTGACCTGTCAATGAAATATCGCAGAACTGTCAATTGGGTAAGATAATCATCTCTAATTGATGATTTAATCCCTTTTCACTAGGCATAAGGAGGCACACAACGTTTCATAGGGAAATGTTCGAATTGGCCCCGGTCAAATTTCTTAATAAAAGGCTATTGGTAAGTTTGAAAGTATTTTTGAAGATGAAAAATTTTATTTTAGGGGAGAATGCATTAATATGTTACTTTGTGGCATGATTTTAACAAAATGCGCACTAAGATGATGACTTTTTGTAGTCGGATGGGTATAAAAGTGGGGCAGTCTGGAAATCAGTGGTTCAGGCTAAATAAACTGGGAATCAGCATCATTTTACTGGTGGGTGCAGACACATGAAAATTGTGCAAAATCGACCTGGAATCCCTATTGTTTGTGCCAAAGTTCCTAAAAGCAACAGGTTCAGTGAGTCTAAAAATACTTTTCACTAAGTGCCATCACTTGACGAACACTCTCGAATTTGGGTAATGCATACAAATTTAAGACAAGATATTACAGCATTTTCGCGCACGAAAGATTGGGACTTCCTGGAATTTTGGACAGGACTTCCATTTTCATCATACTGGAAGTCGGGACTTCCTGAAAAAAATCTTTAGTGCAACCCCTGATGAAATAACAGTACATGTATATATATAACACAGTTCATATGTCGAACTATCGGATAGTTCGAGTTAAACAGTTTGACTGAATTTGACCTAAATGACCATAACACACGTAGTACTGGGCATAAGGGCTTCTTGAGTTGAGAACACATAAATACAAAATCATTATCAGTGTTTGCTATAATTCTTCAACATTAACAAACACTGCTTTATGTAAGAAGGAGTATATTGAACAAATTCAGCATTTTCAGCCCCAAATCTTATGGTGCGACTACTCATTAGAATCATCTCAAAATAAAGATTTTAGTTTTTAACATGTACTCCTGTGATCTGGAGCTCTGAACAGATAAATCATATGAACTCACTTGTCAAATTCACCAAATATTTCCTCCAGTTTTGGGACATCTTTCGTTGGTGTATTTCTGTACTGTAAACAGAAAAAAACACAGTATGTTAAATTATGGATATATTCCAAGGCTATCACCTCCACATTCACAGCAATATTTCCAATACTGTATGTAGTACTACAGTATATCCTGCCTTTAGTGCCTTATCTGACATCCTTCGGTACCAACTGATGATGTCGGATAAAGCAGTGTGCTGGTTAAAGCAGGTTTTAGATTAGCGTTTTAGCCAGACTCTCAAAAAGGGCAGGGGGGCACCAAAAAGGGGCAGGGGGGCACCAAAAAAGGGCAGGGTGCAAACAAAGTGCGGACCCGCAACTTCGGCGAGGGGATTGTTAACATTTCTAGGTGTCTTTTCATCATATTCGAAGTCTTATAGGTCCATAAGCACTTTTAATGTATTCAGCATATAAGTCTGTAAAGATAAAGGTTATAAATGTGGCAATAGAACAATGGGGAGGGGTGTCCCCTCCTGCGCTGCGACGGAAATTTTTTGGACTTTAAATGATGAAATAGTGCACTTTGTTTGCACCCTGCCCTTTTTTGTGCCCCCCCCCTGCCCCTTTTTGGTGCCCCCCCTGCCCTTTTTGAGAGTCTGGCTAAAACACTAGATACGGACAAGTGATTTTTTCAAACCACTTGTCCGTGGACAGGTGCATTTTTCTGAGATTTCGCCACCCCTGAATAAAGATTTGTATGGAAAGTATTTCCTTCTAAGAAAATTAATTTCGGTTTTAGATCTAGATTCACCTAAAATGTTCGTTCGTCGAGCATTCTTTATTGGCCCTGTATCGAGCATATTTTTCCAAGATCCGACTCGCGTTTTAATCTGTGATTTTTTTTCAGTCTTCATAATGGATAATAATCATATGAATGTTTAAATTTAGGGAAAAGGGTGTTGTATATTCTGTTTTTCAACGAGGCCAACATGCGTTTCGATTTAATCCGGCTTCAGTCGTACACTCTCGCTATGCGGAGTACCACACCAGTGTCGATTACACACTATAATTGTTGATTGTCTATGACACGCGCGTGTCGCATTGCACTGATTGGCAATAATGGGATTAACGACAGCAAGTGGTATCAGAATAGGGGCACTAGGGTGGATCCTTACACCGGAATAAGGGCAGATCAAAAGGGCGGGCCGCCCCGCCATTCCGCATTAGGTAAAACACTATAGATACACAGTTGAACTTTGATATTTCAAACTTGCTGAAGTGGAACATACCAGTATTTCAAAGTTAAATTGTGGCTTTGCCACCTTCTAACTTTGAAGTATGGATATGTTCCATTTAGGCGAATTGAGTTCTAGAACAAAGAGGGTATGACGTAGCACTGGAAAACAGAATTTGAACTGTGGGCGGGCAAAAGTCATGAGGTATGCCTATTTGCAGCTCTAAGATGTACGGAAAAGTCAGCACAGAGGAAGACAGAGCATCGCTACAGGATGACATAGGTAGACTGTCAGCATGGTCAGAAGACTGGCAGTTGAAATTCAACACCAGCAAATGCAGTGTCATGCACTTCGGACACAACAAGCCGAAAAATGTCTACCAGATGAAAGACAACCTTGGTGTGTTTAAAGAACTGGACGAGTCAGATATGGAAAAAGACCTGGGGGTGCATGTAGATAACAAGCTGTCATTTCACCACCATGTCAACGAAGCGGTCAAAAAAACAAACAGAACCTTGGGGCTTATAAAAAGAACGTTCGCCACTAGAGAGAAAGTTGTAATAAAAAAGCTCGACACCACCATGGTTAGACCAATCTTAGAGTATGGGAACGCACCAAGGATTCACCAATATGCTGGAGACATGGACAAGGTTGAAAAAGTTCAACGCAGAGCAACCAGGCTGTGTTTGACACTACGTGAACTCCCATATGAAGACAGGCTAAGAGCTATGAAGCTGCCATCCATGTACTATCGACGTGACAGGGGCGATATGATTGAAACCTTTAAGATCATCACAGGCAGAGACAGAATTGATCAGAAGAGACTGCTACCCCATATCCACACCGACAGAACAAGAGGGCACAACTTCAAGCTTGCAAAGAAACGAGGCAGACTAAATATCCGTAAACACTCATTTGGACTACGCGTAGTGAATAAGTGGAACGGATTACCAGACTGGGTCGTGAACGCCAAAGATGTCAATGACTTTAAGGGAAAACTTGACAGGCACTGGCAACATAGGCAATATTCCGTCCGACCCACGCATGCACTAGTGAATGAAATGACAAAAAGAAGACCAAGCATGGAGCGGGAGTTACAGGCTTAAGCCTTTTTCCCTGAAGAGGATGTATGTATGTATGTAAGTCTTCCAGAAGAGATTATTATTGCGGAGTGTCCCTAGGTTTAAACACTGAATAAGACAAGGCGGCATCTATATCTATCTATCTTCAAGGCCCAATGAAACAGTGTACGGAAATAATGCTGATTTTTTGTGAATAAATATGTTCACATCAAGCAGTGAATGGCCAGCAGGCAGCACGTTTTTGACACGAGGACACCTATTCATTAACTTATTTAGCTTGATATTCAATGTTTATTGATTATTTTTAGAACTTTTACTTACCACAGGTGATTTCTTCAAAATCGAAGCAAATTCTTGCACATTCCTGCCAATATAGTCAATTATAGACGGCAAAATCGAACCTTTCGATGGTGTTGCTGCCATCATGCTAGGAAAAACGTGCCGGAAATGAATGAGAAATGGTATTGACGCATGCGCCGTGAACTAATTAAATTTAATTGCTACATACTTACATTGCGGGTCAATTTGCGGGACAAGGCGGAAGCCAAATAGAATCTTGTTTTTGTTTCTAATTGTTGTTCAAGTGACAGACGCGAAGCAACATACATAACCAGTTGAGTTCTTAATATGAAATAGGCACAGCCTACAAGCGAGCGAAGCTGTTAAATAATGGAGCATTTTAACAAATTAACACATTACCCCATAGCCTAATTCTAGTTTTGAAAACAGAATGAAGGGTTATTTAAAGCAAGTTGAAAGTAAAGCAGAATGCGCCTTACGGCACATTCTGCTTTACTCCCAACCTGCCTTAAATCAGAATCTGCTAGGATATAGAATATAATTTTATAGTACAGATTTTGGACTGTATCAAATGGAACTATTTACTCTTTGAACAGTTTGGATCCTGATCAGAAGCCTCGTAATTAGAGACTATATTTTGCATGGCACGAAATTTATTTTTCAAGCAGTTTGGATCCTGATCAGGAGCTGCGTACGGCAGCGAATGATCAGGATCTACCGTGCACAATTGTTGACACTAATGTTAATATTTCGAAATTTTGAGAACTGAATCTTCAAAGATACTGTGGTGCATGGGTGCACAATTTATTTTCAATCAGTTTGGATCCTTATTAGAAGATGTGTACGGCGACGCATGCTCAGGATCAACATAATTATTGGCACTAATGTTAATATTAATAATTTCGAAACTTTGAGAACTGATGATCATAATGGCATTTTGTTCCTAATGACTAAAGTTTCAAAGAAACTGTTGTGTCTGGGTAAAAACTATACATCAAGACATATATTTAATACACTAGATCTAATTACGATATTTACGCGAGGTTATATAATGTGCAAAAAACAATAAATTATCGACTAATAACATATTGAAAATGTTCCCTATGTATGATTCGACCAAAAATGGTACGTTTTGACTTGGTACGCTTTAACCATGGTACGCTTTGACTATAACCCATTAAGGCGTATTTATTGGGTAATGGGTTAATAAACTAAATGATTTAATAACCTGAGGGCCCTGATATCGCTCAACTGTTGTACTGGAGCTTGAAAGCTTAAATACCTTTTTGTTTCATCCGTTTTAATCTAAATCCATTCAAATTTGTAGTATACCATGTAAAACTTTTTGGAATACAACCTCATAATTCTAGTATAGTACTGTACATCAAGGGCAGATAACTAGAGCCTAAACAATACTGAAATGAAGCCTTTTTAGCATTTCAGAGTATATCAAGGGCAGATAACTATTGCCACAATGATTAGATTTCAACAATAATTGCACTCCTTTGAGAACTTATAGCTATATACTTTGTGTGCAAGTATAATAAAAATCCATTGAAAACTGTAGTTGCAAGAGTGTAAACGCTGTAAGATATGGCATTTTCAGCAATTCAAGGGCAGACAACTCTTGACCTATAGGTCTAATTTCAACCATAATCACACATATCTAAACTCTTATGGTCATATACAATCTGGCCAAGTTTGAAAAAGACTGGATAAAAAGTGTGGCCTCTAGAGTGTAAACACTGTTAAAATGGCATTTTAAGCAATTCAAAGGTAGATAATCCTCAACCTATTGGTCCGATTTCAACCATAATTAAACTCATCTAAACTCTTATGGCCATATACAATCTGAGCAAGTTTGAGATAGATTATATAAAAATTCTGGCCTCTAGAGTGTAAACACCGTTAAATATGGCATTTTCAGCAATTCAAAGGTAGGTTACTCTCAACCTATGGGTCCGATTTCAGCCATATTCAAACTCATATGAACTCTTATGGTCATATCAAATCTGAGCAAGTTTAAAATATATTGGGTAAAAATTGTGGCCTCTAGAATGTAAACACCCTTAAATATGGCATTTTCAGCAATTCAAAGGTAGATAACTCTCAACCCATTTGTCTGGTTTCAAGCATAATCACACTCATCTGAACTCTTATAGTCATATACAATCTGAGCAAGTTTAAAGAAAAAGTGTGGCCGCTAGAGTGTAGACACTGTTAAATATGGCATTTTCAGCAATTCAAAGATAGAAAACTCTTGATGTGATCTAGATCTATTGATCTGATTTCAAGCATAATCGAACTCATACAAAATCTTATGGTCATATATACAATCTGGCCAAGTTTGAGAAAGATTGGAGACATATTGTGGCTTCTAGAGTTTTAAAAACACTGTTGAACTTGGGTGGATTTGGGTGACTTAATGAGGATTAAGTGTATAGTTGGCACTAATATTATTACTTCCATATAGCTGACTGGCATTCAGATAACGAAAATGACTTTTTTCATGGCTATTGGACGGTGGGTTTTAATAGTGGATAGCCCTGGGTTTCTAGGTGTTTCGAAACCGGCTGAAACTGTCAACACTGCCAGACTATCTACGTAAATCTACCCCACCTGGCATGATCGAGCACAGTGTTGAAATCATCTGTGTATTATACACATGCACTTTGATATTGACAAGATTTAGAAACAACATATCTGATATCACAGAAATAAAGATCTAGGCCTAGTCGAAACCGGTCGAATGTGTGTGACATTGTACTTTTCTAATCGTAGGAAGTGACGTCATAAACATCACAACTGATAAACAAAGGGGGGAAACTCAATAAAACAGTTTTGACTGTGTTGATAATTTCAGTAGGATGGTATAAACGAGCGAGGTTTTCTGATTTAAATTTGATGTGTGATTCTCGCAATTAATTATGTTTTCTTTGGAGATAACCGGAAATGTGCACTTAAAAAATCTCAAATAGACTCGTCCAGAGCTGAGAGGTCAGTCAGAATAGTCGCGCGTGTTAGACAATAACATCCGGGTCAAAGGGTAACCGGAAGCAAAAATTTTTACGAAACTTTTTTTGTTCAACATGTTCATAAATAAAACGCGAGCAGGGTCGACCAGTATGTGAAAAATAGCTGAGAGGTCGCAAGTGATAGACAATAACTTCCGGGTCAACGTATGGGTAACCGGAAGCAAAATTTTTAACGAAACTTTTTTAGTTCAACATGTTCATAAATAAAACGCGAGCAGGGTCGACCAGTCTGTGAAAAATAATGTAGCAAGTAGATCCGGCGGAAGTACAAAAAACCTACGAAGAAAAATCTATTCAATGTACATACAGGTCTAACATACAGGTCTAAAAATGTGAATTTTAACTTGAAATTTATTGTATACGTAGCTGTAGAAGCTCGCTTCGCTCGTTATAAATCATGAATGCAATCTTTCATCAGGTGTGCATACATACGCTGGCAAATTCCCCCAATTAACCCCCCCCCCCCCCCAATAGCCTGGGCCCACAGGTACTTGACACATATAGATCTAGATCTACTAACAACAATTTTTTATTTTATTTTACTAGACTTCTATTATCTATAGATAAAAGTCTTGTAATTTTTTTAATTTTTTTTTGGTAATAAAGACTATCTAGGTCTATGTTTCAAGTACCTGTGCCTGGGTCCAATGTCAACAAGAATATCTTTAAGGTGGTTCGCGGGTCAGCTTATTCTGTGTCAGAATTCTTTGAAACCTTGATTAAATTGGGGACGTTTCGCTACCCCGGACGTTTCGCTACAGTCGTTTCGCCACCTACCGATAAGTCGTTTCGCTACCCAATTTTTTAATGACCTTAACCTATATGTTTTAGGTTAAATAAGATATGGCGATATATTATTAAGCAAAAATGTATATTACAAACTTATTTTTAATAAATAATTGAAAAAATGATAGATTTATTGACAAAAATCGTGTAAGTTACTAAAAGTAGGTGCTGCTATATTTTTGTGTATAAATATAATATTTTAGCGTAATTGCTACCTTAGGCTCATAATTATACAAATAGATTGGATCCAGACGCCTTGTTACGCGGCAACTCGTGGGGATCTTAAATGGCAATTAGAAATTAATTATAGTTATTCGTAAAAAAAACCTACCCGTTTCTACGGTGAAATATGTGAACAATCGTTACGCATACAACTTATGCGAGTTGGCTCTTAGAATGCATGGTATAGAGCGTGAAATGAATGTGGTGTGAATGAAAGAATAAGTAGCAAACCGATTGGATCCATGTTAGACGCCGAGTTCATCGGGCGCTGGTCTGGATCTAATCTGTCTACATAATAAGCCTAACAGTCGTGAAGTAAGTCTGCATTAGTTCTAGTAACCAGAGGTTTAACTATGAGTCACGCAAGATTTAAATATGAGATGGCGTTTTGATTTAATAATTATACATGATTGTGTTAACACATTTAACCCTAGTGTTTACTACAGTGGACACTGTCAAACAGTGTAAACCCTGGTTACACGTCGCGTTACACGGTGTCTCATCATGGTCTGCACTGTTTGCTACATAATCTTGAATATTTTTCAGTAAAGACAAACAATGCAGTCATGTCTGTAATGAAACAAGTGACCTTTGTATAGGTATAATGAAAACTGCCAGCAATTTAACAGTAGATTTAAATGGGTTAATATCCATTGGACTGATATGTTTTAACTAGTTAAAATATAGATCTTTATCATACACATAACTTTTCTTCATTCGAGTCTCATCAATGTACTTATAGATCTACTAAACACTAATATCAAATAATACAATCAATCAGTCTTTTATTGCATTTAACATCATACATAGGGATGCTTATAGCAAAGCAAATATTTATGAACAGTAGATACATGTTATCAGCATTTTCACTGAAAACTTCAGATAAACATTTATTGCATTATATAAAGGAATGTACAACTATTTTGTATGCTTATGTTTTGTCTATAACTTTTGAATGCTAGCATTAGACAAACAGTTTTCATTCTAATCCAAAACAGAGTTATTTCGCATCCAATCTGGATGTAAACCTCTTGTTAATACATTCGGTGGCCGAAGAGTTAAAGACAATGCATATACAGCGTTCCCTCTCTACAACGACATCCAATGGGAGACAAAAAATGTGTGCGTTGTTCGGAGGGAGTCGTTATAGAGAGGGACGTTGGCTTACATTTGCAAACAGCTTGAATCCAGATCAGACGCCGCGTAACGCGGCGTCTGATCTGGATTCAAGCTGTTTGTCACTCGTCACTAAGGTTTGTTATGTCAAAATGCCCAATATGTAATTTTGAGAAAAAAAGCAGACGACAACTTTAGCAGAAGATATTGCAGACGTAAAAAGGTTGGACATCATTTCTTGTTTCGGGATCAGCGGCAAGCGTCGTTGTGAGGAGGGAATCGTTGTTGGGAGGGCCGTTGTAGAGAGGGAGCGCTGTATATACATGTAATATATATCTCCTCTATGCAAGACAAAGGTAATGCAAAAAGTGTCAAGCACAAAGCAATATATATTTAATCGGCACGTGCCTGTATATGACACAGCAGGAATGTTTAACCAGGATGCATAAAGGAGTGTCAAACAGTTTGAAACCTGATCAGATGCCGAGTTACACAATGATGACACATTTTATTCAAGGGGGTTAATTTATTCCTTAAAGTAAATTTCATTCTAAAGTAAGCAAAGCATTAGGAGTGCAATACATTCGATTGCTGGTGCTGTTTTAATTGATCGTTGACTCGGCACGTGCCGGTATACAGTAAAACCTTTGTTCGACGGTCGTCCAATGATAATCTTCGATGATCTTCAAAGACAGTGTATATCTGCTTAATGCAGGGCAAAAGTATTGCAAACACTCTCCCTCTCCTATGAATATTCTATGTTACATTTGTCATGCGTTAAGCAGTACCTTTCTACACGCATGTCAATTTATTATGCAGGTGCTTTAAATAGTCGTTTATTTTAACACAGATTTTACTGTTTTGGCACGTGCCTGTATATGGCACTCACTGCAGGAGAGTAAAATTTCTTGTAAAATTTCATGTAAATTTAAAAAAAATAGGAATGTAATCATTCATTTTCATCGCGTGTGCATTAAATAAAAATACACAATTTTAACTCTGCAATTTAACTCTTTTTCTCCTTTTATTCAAGTATATTTTTTAACATTATCATCAAATTATATTATTTTTTCTTTATTTATGGTTTAAATTGATCCTCCGATTTTTGATTCTACAGATTCATTAATTTTCTCCTATTTTAAATATTGGGTAGCGAAACGTACAGGTAGCGAAACGTCCGGGGTAGCGAAACGACTTCAGGTTGGGTAGCGAAACGACTGTAGCAAAACGTCCGGGGTAGCGAAACGTCTGGTAACCAAATATACCATATGGAGGGTGAAAAATCGTTAAAATAAAAAAAAGTTCCAGTGCCGTTTTTTTCTGACAGGACCTTTTGTCGAGAAAAGCTCCTTTTTTTTCATAAACAGGAATATTTTCTTAATAGAATGATATAACTCAATAATTTCTGTACATTCAAGTAAACTGTACATAGACTATAAGATGTTGGGCAAACAAAAGTATTTCATGACATATTTTCTTGAAATATCAATATTTTAAAAAAGTCAAAATCTGAAAATCTCAAATTACAAAAAATAAAAACTGTTTAACATACACTAATTTTACTCTTATTAGATAGATATGACTTAATTCTACTAGTCACAAAAATTTAATGAAAATCTACAGTAGAATTTACATTTTATACATGATTTCCTGAAATTCTGACAAAATGTTCACACAAAACGAGTAACCTCCCTTGAGTTCAACTTTAAAATGCCGTCAGCTCTAAATAATACCATAAGTCAAACCTGTAATAAGGGACCATTGAATACGGTAGCATGTAGATCTTTAAAGGCAAGTGACTTCTTAATGCATAACAAAAGTAATGCATAAAAGCTCCTTTAGGATCTATCTTTTAGCATTACCTTTGTTTTGTGTTAAGCTGCCATCTTTTATATAGGCTATAAATCCTCACAAATATAGCTGTCACTTGACTATACTTGCATCTGATATTATTCATTATTACTAGACGAAACATAGCCTGTCCTTTGATCACTGCGTTATGAATTGACTAGTCACTAAAATCGGACAATTTGTTAAAAAAAAAAGTTTTGAAGCGAGTGGGAATCGAACCTAGAACCTTGGATTGCAAATCAATCACCGTACCAACTGCGCTAACAGAGAAGACACTGAAACAGATCAAACTTTTCTTTATCTAAATTTTCTACTATAAACACGTGCCGCAAAGATCAGATGAAAGTCATCAGCATTTCCGGAACTCGAGATGCGAGCCGCCCGCTGTCGAACCACCTTAAAGAATGGTGTCACAGAAAGTGACAAATGCCCTTGAGGTGTTTTGCCTCTGCAAAGTATTCATTTGGCTTTCAAGTAAAATCATACAGTAGGTAACTTATAATTGTAATCCTTGCTGTTGTTGTGATGAAAATTATTCAAATGCATCATTATATTTATGTCATCATTATATTTATGTCATGATGACGTCATAACAAGGTTTGTCAATAGTCATATTGAGGACTAATTTCTAAATTTAGAAATGATCACATGATCAAAGAGTAATGGCCAGTTAGGATGAGTTATCTCCCTTCCTATTCACTTGAAATAATATAGGATGAGTTCTCTCCCTTACCACCAGATTTACCGCTAAATGACCTCTAAATGACCTTGACCTTTGTCAGACATGACCCAAATTGTACTGAGCTCAAGAGCTTCTTGAGTTGAGTACACATACCAAATATAAAGTCCATATCCTATGTAGTTCAAAAGTTATGGCCAAGGTTAAAGTTGTATACAGACAAACAGACAGACAGACCAAAAACAATATGCCCCCGACTAAGTCGTGCGGGGGCATAAACAGATATTCAGCGGAATGAGTGGTTGAACTAATGCTTTAGATGGGTGTGCAAAATTGAATGAAGTTGGGTTTTTCAAAGAATTGTAATATCTTGGATTGAAAAGCAAAAAAAAAAAAAATACAAGTATACAATGGAAACAGTAACTTTTATTTAAAATGCAAAACTATCATGTACATGCAAAACAAAACAATAATTTACCTCATATCCTAGCTACTGGTAGGAGATCCTCACATTAATCTATTGTTCTATATATAAAACTTTATTCATAGAGTATCTTCTAAGATTTACGATAAACGAGATGGTTTTGATGTTAGTATTGTAAATTATCCTCATCTAGATGGCGATGTTCCCCGTTCCACATCTTACGGGGTTTATATTTCACAACTTATTCGCTTTGCTAGGGCCTGTACCTCTGTTGAGGACTTCCACATTCGTAATAAAACTATTACTGAAAAGCTTCTTAAGCAGGGGTACAGATTTCATAAACTTCGTAAAACATTTTCTAAATTCTTGTATAGAAATCTTCCTCTCGTTAACAAGTATAAATTTGTAACGTGTACCGGGCCGACGGTAATCCCTGCCGGTCACCCATCCAGGTACTAACCGCACAGGACGTTGCTTAACTTCGCAACCGAGACAAACGCTTAGACAATCTGGCTATAAAAGCCGGCTTCCACAGTCAGACTGTAGAAGTGTTTATATACCGTCCATTTCCGTAAAGTGGTATTTCACATCCGGAGTTTTATGGTGATGTGATTTACAGACTTCGTAAGATTCTTGGACATATGCATTTTCAAAACCTAATTGTGAAACGTATTAGATTTTTCCTAAAAAAAGATTATGATCCAACTATATTGCTGCGCACTTCACGTTTGGTTATCGATCAATCTACAATTGATAACCATGCTTTCCTCTTTGGTTGTGCGACGACAGACAGGGCTTAGCACTACATGATGATGTATCTCTAAAGCCGCCCTTAACCGGGAGAGTTATGTCGGATTTTCGTGCTTTGTTTTTTTCACTCCCTCTCTGTCGTACCCTGAACCCTTCCATGCCTTACAGTTACTGGTGACTACAGACTAGTCGCTTGAGTACAATTTGACCGTTGCCATAGTGGGTTATTTTTAACACGGGCTTGAATGTTTAATTCTTTCCCGTGTTACTAATGATCTTGTCATAGAATTTTTGTTAGATGTTTTACATGTATTTACTTACTGTGCTGGCGGTCGTTTTGATTGTGAGGTTGTGGAACAGGGTTTATATTTTATGTACACTGTTCGTCTTTATAGGTGAATATAGGAGATAAGAGTGAGGTTGGGCGCCCCTAAACCCAGGTTTAACCCCCCCCCCCCAGTGGAGGTTAATGGTTAATTTATAATTAATTATTGATTGCTGCTGACCGTACCAAGGCGGGCTCCTATATTCACTTTGCTTTATGTTTGTATTGCGTGTTGTTTTTCTATTTAGTGTGTAGATGAAGGAATGGGATTGTGCGTGTGTGTGTTTGTGTTTGTTATGGTATGACTGTGTGTGTGTTCTGCTTGAGAGGTGGGTGTATTGTTTGTGTTGCGTTTCCTGCTTGAGTCTTTCGTATTTATTTCTTGAAACAAACATAATTAAATACACTACAGTGCATGCTAATAAAGATACAGCAGTCTGCTGTAGATTCTCTAACACCTCACTCTTGTAGATCAATGATGAAACAACAAAATTGTGCTTAACTCACTTGAGGTCATTTATTATATTGCTATTAATGTATGGTAAATAAGTACAAATAGTTTACGATTAAAACAAATTGGTAGTAAACCATAACAAAACACCTAGCTTCCTCTGTATATCTATAAAAAAAGATTCCAGATGTCATATCTTTAAATAGAAGCATGATGTCATCAGCACAGAAGTAAACAGTCTGCAATGTTAAGTCTGTGTCTCTTAATTTTACACTCTCACAATTCAATTCTGGTAAAACTGTAATATTACATAGACCAGCCTGTCTACTTATCCAATCAGACAATTCAGTTTGCAATAGGTGTTCTTAAACCTAAATTTCTTTTCAAATATGACTGGTTGAAAATGTTGGTCTAAATAGATACCATGGCATGCAGCTCCGCTGAAAAAGAGTTTGAAATGAGTTTGAGATCGTACTCAAGCAAAATTTTAAATCTGACCAATCAAATGCTTGAGAACAATCTCAGACTAAACTCAAACTCTTTATAACATTGGGGTGCCTGGTAAAAAATTCAATTTCGTTTTGTTTTATATTTATATTGAAATTCCTGACAGCAATCAGTGTAGACTCTAATCAGACGCCACACAATGCGGCGTCTGATTAAAGTCTGTGCTATATGCCCATGTACCTTTCATGGACTGCTAGGTACACATTGATTAAAATATAAGATGTTCATTTCTAAATTTGACCTCTTGCGATTAAACGGAAAAATAATACAAAGACATTTGGAGGAAATCCGTGGGCATGAAACAGACGGCTGCTTCCGCAATCTCTAGTTCTAAACTATTTTGATCGATGTTTAGGAAACTTTTGTTCTATATGTTAAAGGGACTCGCAACCGGATGGTGTTCTTGTCAAAATAAAATAAAATACTCAAATAAAAGCAAATTTGTGGCATTATTTGGCTTTTGACATTAAAAAAATATGATCAGTCCAAAAAACGTCTCAAGAATCGTCACCAAATCTTAGTTTTTTAGATATTTTCCATCGTTTTTCCATAGCGTTAGCTAACGGTATAGTTGTTGTTGTTGCTTCTCTACACGGGTTCAGACATAAACCCGAGCCGAATAATGTTCTATCAATAGCTATCATTGAAGTACGTTAATTCGCTACCATATATATAGAGAGCGTCCATAGCCGAGGGCGTAAAGGCGATGCCTCATTTTTAATTTTTGTCTCCGCATGGATGGTCACGGGTTCGAATCCCACCAGAGCCTCTTTTTTTTTTTTTTTGGAAATGCATTTTTTAACAGAATTTATTATCCTAAACTAAATTTTACCCATTTATATAAGCATTTGACATATATTTACAAATTACTATTTTTAATGCTTGATCCGGTTGCGAGCCTCTTGAAACCTCTATTCAGCGATGACCGGATTAAATCTAGATCGTCTGTTAAAATTTATATATGGTTGGAGGGAGTTGTTATAGGAAGGGAAGAGTAATAACCGTAGAGTGCATTTGCATTTGCATTTGTACTGTTTGAACGCGGCGTTTGATCTAGAATCAAGCTGTTTGTCACTCGCCATTATGTGTTTCCTGTCATAATATCCATTACGTAACTTTGAAGAAAAACCCCACCAACAGACCGTTATTACAGCAGTGAATTAAACTTTAGGCATAATTGGCTTGTTACGGGGAACCGCGACAAGCATTGGAAGAGATCGTTGTTGGGAGGGCCGCTGTAGGGAGGGAACACTGTATATAGAACACAAGGTACGTTCTTCAAGGCGCATTTATAACTGCCAACGACAGTATAGAAATACCGCACTTTACCAAGTTCATGATGAAAATCGGACAAAAGTATTCTAGTTATGCAGGGCAGCCATTCCTCCCAAACTTTCCGAAATTTTCGGTTTTTTTCTTACAGTGGAGAATCTGTTATTCTTTCCCAATAAACGCGTTTACGCTAAAACTATTATTTTCACTGCAAACAATTTGGAGCCAGATCAGACGCCGGGTAACCCGGCGTCTGATCAGGCTCCAAACTGTTTGCCACCAAGATAAAGATGAATTATCAGAATTGTCAAAAAGTTGTACTTTTCTACGTTTTAGTGTTTTGCGTTTGCGTACGTTTGCCTTTTAAACGGGAAAGAATTAAACAGATTCTCCACTGTAATTTCTCCCGACCTACGGATTTCGGCTATAACTTTTAAACTACAGTAGGACTTCAATTGCGTTTTTCACTTAACTCATTGAGCCCTTGTGACGCATATATGCGTCTTTTACCAAAAGTGTATCTGTGAAGAGTACACTTTTCCTAAATATGCAAACAGTGAAGTCCCTGATCAAAGTCCCTCTGATCAGGGTCTTCATTGTTTGTTATTTTGTAAAATATTATAAAAATCAACCCTAAATAGTCGAAAATGGACCAGCCTTTCTTGCAAACTGAAATTGTCCATTGAAAGTTTCAGGGGGGAAATGAGTTAAGAAACACTGATATTAGTGTCAAGCAGTCTGATCTTGATCGAAACTGTTTGCATAAATACATTAGTTCTATATGGCATCGCAAGGATTAACGTTACGGTTCCTAAAACTGCACCTGAAAATATTGAAATCTTAGGATTTATGGGCATCTTATGCAGGGCTCCAGATAAGAGGGAGTAAATCGAACAAATCTAGCATTTTCTCTCTTATTTCAGCACCAAATCCTATGGTGTTACTACTCATTAGAATCGTCTCTTCGAGACGATTCTAATGAGTAGTGACACCATAGGGTTTAATGCACAAATGTATATTTTTATTTTTTGAAATAACCCCCCCCCCTTATCTGGTTCTTATGGTATCACGAAACAAACCAGGGCTGGGCGGACGCCATGGACAACACTAAACTATTATAATACGTCCTGTTTTCAACATGTTATGTCTATATTGCAAAGGAAACCAGAATAAAGAACAAATTCACTCAAAAAGTTTATAATTATGTATTTCATCATTTTATAGTTTATATTACTACATATATATTATCAGTTCTGATACAATTTTAGATTAAAACAAATACATGATACAAAAGTGTATAAGACATGGTCCTTTCTTGATTGCGACCTGACAGCGACTATGGCAGAGGGAAAACAAACCGGGTGGGGTAAAAGCCATACGTTTTCAGCCCTCCAGTCAAGTGACTTTTCCAGCCAAAGGCTACTTTCCCATCACTGGAACAGAACTTCTGCTTTATTTTCTGACCTGAAATTAATGTTATATATAAGCTCTTACATTCTCTGAGTTTTGCAGGCCTTTAGCGACACTGACATCTGGCTCCAATGTTATAAAGCGTTTGAGTTGAGTCTGAAGTAATTCTCATCGCCAATGCTCAAATATGAACAATCAAATGCTTGAGAACGATATCTGACTCAACTCAGAGGCCTTAGATCCTTGGACCCTGTATCCATATGATAAATGTCCGATATACTCGCCTGTAATACGGATTTTCCAGTTAAGATTGAGGACCCCTAATGGGATCGGGCCAATGTCGGTCAATATCGGTACTCTACGGAGAGCGATAATTATCATTCTCATCATCTGTCGGCAGTACCGAACCATGCTAAATGACCGATCGCTGAACGTAGAGTGCCGATTTCAGTCCGATCTCAGTAGGAGTCCTGGTGCCCGTTTCATAAACATTCGTACGACAAAAACGATCGTAAGTCAAAACTTTAAAATACATTTTATTTCTGATTTCTCAATCTAATCCTGCCCTGTGACATCTTTTTGGAATCGTCTTTTCAAGACGATTCCAAAGAGATGTCACAAGGCAGGATTAGATGGAGAAATGAATAATAATTGAGACTTTTATATTCTGACTTACGACAACATTTGTCGTACGAAGTTTTATGAAACGGGCCCCCTGAACTTTAAATCATTTACAACTTCGTTATAGGATGGCACACTATAAACCCTGCTCATACTGCATCTGTTACATGTTAAACTTGGGACATATTACTCCATTTGCTTTTTAAAGAGATATGAATGTATATGACTTCTATTACTACTCGAGTTACTATACACACATTTTGTCCATCCGCGAGCAGTTTGTATTGTAGGCAACTTTTGAAAATGTGATTAAGTACATTTTTTTCCATAAATAAAGAAGAACAAATCAGCTAAACTAGGGATGGTTTAGCAAGCTCAATCTGCAAGTCATTTATGTCTCGTTATTGCTGTTCATTCCAATATCGCACTTGAGTGTGTTACTAGGTTCGGCCAGAAGTGTGGTATATATGCTCTTACAGCTAAGGCCGTAAAACAATAGAAATTACCTTTTGCGAACTTGAGCATGTTAGTGATGTTCTGCTGTTTCGTACTGACACAAGACAACACATAGAGTTCCTCGTGTCTTCTCTCTAAAATAGGTACAGTAAATACTGGAGTGAAATCATGTACTTAAACAATTGGCGTCTGCTTTTATGGTAAATTTATTTAAGTAAATTGCTCTCTTTCTAGAACAACACCCAATGGAAGACAAATAGTGAGTGTGTTGTTCGGAGGCAGTTGTTATAGGGAGGGAAATTGGCGTACATTTGCAAACAGCTGGAATCTAGATCAAACGTCGCGTATAGCGCGGCGTCTGATCTGGACTCAAGCTGTTTGTACTCGTCATTTTTTTTTCTGTCTGAATGTCCAAGATATGACAGAGAAAAACAGCAGACAGCAAGTTTAAGCATATACAGTGGGGAAAACGTTTACGCTAAAACTATTATTTGCAGTGCAAACAGTTTGGAGCCAGATCAGACGCCGGGTAACCCGGCGTCTGATCAGGCTCTAAACTGTTTGCCACCAAGATAAACATGAATTATCAGAATTGTTCAAAAGTTGTACTTTTCTACGTTCTAGTGTCTTGCGTTTGCGTACGTTTGCGTTTAAACGGGAAAGAATAACGTTTTCTCCACTGTAATAGTGCAGCAGTGAATGCGTTAAATATAATTGTTTTGCTATGGGAACAGCGTTAAGCGTTCAATCTTAATTAAACAAATTTTGCAGACGACAGTTTCAAGGCAGACGATATTGCGACAGGATATGGGTTAAACCGTGGTTATCTAAATGAAACCCTAAGTTATTAAAGTATAGCCAAGGTCTGACGACTATACAAAAAATCCCGTTACCTTACAAAAACGTTAACAAGGTCTTCATATATTAGTTAACCCTTAGCCCGCCAAATAAATTGTCGTCTGCTATATTTCTCGTCTGCTTCATGTTTCAAAGTGCTTCAAAGTTGCTCAAAATTGCTGAAAATGTTGTCCGAGTGACAAACAGCTTGGATCCGGATGAGACGCCGAGTTACTCGGCGTCTCATCCAGATCCAAGCTGTTTGCATATGGAGCTATAGTCGTGATTGGCAGGCTAAGGGTTAAGATTGGGGCACATTTAGTAGCTTCTCCTATAAATTTACAGTACTGCCTCTCTACAACTGTATGAACAACGTATCTGTCCTTACAACGACCATTGCCGCTCTTCCCAAAGTAGTATAATTATGTCCAACCTTTTCACGGCTGCAATATACAGTGGATAATCTGTTATTCTTTCCCGTTTAAACGCAAACGTACGCAAACGCAAAGCACTAAAACGTAGAAAAGAACAACTTTTGGACAATTCTGATAATTCTTGTTTATCTTGGTGGCAAATAGTTTGGAGCCTGATCAGACGCCGGGTTACCCGGCGTCTGATCTGGCTCCAAACTGTTTGCACTGCAAATAATAGTTTTAGCGTAAACGCGTTTATTGGGAAAGAATAACAGATTCTCCACTGTAGTCTACTTAAAATTGTCGTCTACTGGTTTTCTCAAATTTACATATCAGACATTTTGACAGTAAAAAACCCATAATGACGAGTGGCAAACAGCCATGATGATGATGATGAGGATACTACTTCTACTACTACTACTATCGGATTTTTTATTAATGTGCAGGCTCAGGGGCAAAATCCACATCAGTGGCCCCCTTCCAGGCAGCTGGCTTGCTGCACGCATGATGACGATGATAATGATGATGACAATAACAATATAAAAGTATGCGGTCTTTAGATCTGGATCCAAACTATTAGAAAAGTCGACTTTAGGCGACCCAGACGTTGAAACGACAACAGTAGAAATAGAATCTGACAAGTAAAGAGAAACTCACCACAAACGTCTTCATTCAGATGGTCTACACAGTTAGCCGACCTGTTCATGTGGATATCATGTTTGTGTTGAAATTTCAAATCTGGAGATTTCCATCTACACTCAGGCAACTCCGGCTCAGCGAAATAAGTCTGGCAAAATAATAATAGAACGATTTTAATATATGCAGCAAAAACATTTGGGCATTCAAAATAAGATGACGTTGCTTATCCCTTTATTGTACAATGCATATCCACTTAAAGCAGGTTGAAAGTAAAACAGAATGCGCCTTAACCCTTTCCCCAATAGAAGCGCCTTTTAGCGCATTTAATTTATTCCTCCACTGAAGGAAATAGTTCCAATTTATACAGTCATGAATATATGTTATAAGAAATAGTTTTTATATTCTAGAAGATGGAAGCTTAAAAAGCAGGCTGAAAGTAAAGCAGAATGCGCCTTAAGGCGCATTCTGCTTTACTTTCAACATGCTTTAAGTGGTCACCTATCTTCAATACAATAAAAGTTTATTAGGTAAAGGGTTAAGGCAAAGTTCGATAAGGACCGTCATGTGATGAGAATTGCAGATCGCTCTATAAGAGTCTATAGATCTACTAGAGTACCGATATTTGGCATACTGTGTAAATTAAAGACTCAGGGCTAACATTTCTCCGGATTTTTCCGAAATCTTCGGTTTATTCTTAATTTCTCCGAACCTACGGATTTTATTTTCAGAAATCTTCGGATTTCTGGTCTTACCTTTAAAATTTGGAATTTTATGCGTTTTTTACCTAAGGAACATAGATATGGGTGTCAAAAAGATTAGATCTAGACCAGACGCCGTGTTACGCGGCGTCTGATCTCGATCCAAACTGTTTGCACAATTATTTTTGTGTTACAGAGCCTGACAGAGAAAGAGTTAATGGTATGATACCTATGATAGCGCTTGAAAATTTGGAAATCTTAGGATTTCATGAGCACATTATGGTAGCCTAGCTGTAGACCACGAAATTAACATTTGCTCTCACCTGTGCATCTGGATAAATGTATCTAGTTGACAACTGCTGGTACAGTTTATTGGCGAAAGAAAGGGAGTCAAACTCTGCTAGTCTCTTGGTCACGTGTCTGAAATATATCAAGATAAGGTTCATGTCATTTGATGCGTTACGCGGCGTCCGGTCAGGGTCCAAAGTGTTTGCAAAGTCGTATATTGGTGCCGTTTGGTAGTGAATGAGTTAACCCTTTCCCACATAGCATATCTCTAGTATTGAATATAGGTGTCTAGTCCGGGAGTCAAAGGCCGATATTTAGCTGAACCTGGAAATGCCGGATGAACTTTTTTTCTCTGCAGTTTTCAATAGTCTAGGGTGTCCTCATCAAGATCAAAGAGGGTGCCCGATGATATCCCTTGAGCATTTCTCAAAATATGCTAATTAAGTCCGCCATTACTGAAATTCCGTTATTTGGCCATATGTCAATTAGTATGTATCCTACCATGATGAAACTGGTGTCTATAACCAGGTTATCAGGGTCTACGAACACGATAAACCCATTATTTCAGGAATTAAATGTTTTGGACATTTCATTTGCAACTAATGCAAATTATGCAAATGAGGTCCGCCATTACTGAAATTCCGTTATTTGGCCATATGTCAATTAGTATGTATCCTACCATGATGAAATTGGTGTCTATAACAAGGTTATTAGGGTCTACGAACATGATAAACCCATCATTTCAGAAAAGTAAATGTTTTGGACATATGCAACTTATGCAAATTATGCAAATGAGGTCGGCCATTACTGAAATTCAGGGATTTTTGTTATACATGTATCTCCAAATATCAGACCATTTAAGACGGTCAACTGGTCCTCGCCTGTAAACATATGTTTCTATATAACAAACTGTTAGTCTAAGTCTGAAGATTATGAATCCTGCTGATGCAGTTAGCAACGCTTGGGACAACATCGCAATTCAAGATGGCGTCCAAGATGGCCGCCAAAAATACGAAATATCACTTACATGTAGGACTCAGTTGTTGGTACAATTTTCCATTAAATAATTCAAATGTGCCTCAAATGTATTCGAAACACATAAAATATGATTATTGAACTTCAATTTCATAATAAAATCTCTTTTAATCAAGAAATTATTCAAATTGCCGCAAAAGAGGCGTATTTTGCGGGGTTTTTTTTTTCACATATGTGTGTATATTTTACTAATGAAATGCTACAGTGTTTGTTGATAACTAAGAAGCGGAGCTTTTAGTGCAAATATGGTGCACTTGGTGAAGCAAGCATATATGTTCACCAAGATGTGCTTACCTCAAATCTGTTGTTAGCCATCGGAAAAAGTCAATATGGTGGCCATTTTACAAGATGGCCGCCACTGAGTGATAGCTCAAGTTAACCAACCTTAAAAATCAGTTTCACCTCAGAAAAATGGCAGTTATTTAAAAAAAACAAAAAAACAACATGTGTATGATCTTCTTGATAAACAACGACTTATGTAGAAAAACAATGATGGCGGTTATTTTCCAAAACAGCCGCCAAACCCTGTTCGAACACCGTAAAAATGAATTTCTGGTAAATTGTCTATCACAAAACTTTTGTTTCAGAAGCAATTCACTTAAGCTGAAGTCAAATGAGTATGCTATGTTCCCATTTGGAGCTGCACAGTTATGTACAAGCACGTCCATATTTGTAGCATTTGCAGTGTCCAATGCATTGCTTCTTGCATCCGCACTTTGTCAGCTGTTTGCAGTTCTCTGCTATTGGTGTCATTGAGGTCCAGTGAACCCTTCACATGTTGCTTTGCTTTATCCATCTCCAATCGGCAGGGCTTGCAGTTTTCATTAACGGTTCTAAACATTCTCCCCATATGCTTCCTGCTTGGTGTAAAGCAGCCCGTTTGATATGTTCATGAAGTGCTGCGTGAAACTTCAGGTCCAGCTAACATCCATCTTCTTAAGGCAGAAGGGTCTTCTGTCACACATACAACCATCCTTTTCCTTTGATTGTGACATTAGCCTGCTCATGGGGTTGGTCGATTGCTATTGCAGAGAAAGATCGCTTCGATTTAACACAACAAATTTTCCGTCCTGAAATGCCTGGTTCTCGTTAGGATGCGTCACATCTAAGGTTAGCATGTCTTTCAGTTGCACCGGTAGGCAACATGCATAGTGGACGTTATTGTTTGAAAAAAAGAAAGGTATCAATGTTGCTTATGCTTGGCATTTGAGCTTGAAATTAGCCCGAAACGACCTTATCACTGAAAGACTAGTCAGTTTAATGAACCAGTAGTTGAACTGTGGACTTGACTGTGCAGCATTGCCCAACTGGGCTTAGATTTCGAGCACTCTGTTTTACGGAATAGAGAGTCCATTCTCATGTAGCAATTCTACAAGCGCGCTCCTTCGAGTCTTCCAATAAACAGACGTTCCAATAAACAATGAAAATGGTGGCTCGAGGTCTTTATAATGTATGAACGTGGAGGCTCCTTCTCTGTGCTTAGAATGACAGATGTATTGCAGGAGCTGTGTCATTGCGGAATCTTTTTTACAAGCTCCAGGTTGCGTTTGCTACTTCACGTCAACTCCATGTTCTGGCATGTATACAAACCATTTAACATGCCATCAACGGAGCACTTGTGTTTAAGCATTGACTTGAGAAGAGTTGTTGCTGCCTTACTGAGTACCACAGTTTCAGAATAAATAGACGTTTTAGATAGAACTGGGTGAGTAGCACTATTTCCGCTACTGTGGGCTTCCAAGTCAGGAATTTCAGCTAACTATCTTTATTTCAGTCTTTTCAAGTGAACATCTGTTCTTGATTGGGTTTCATTCGTAAACTGCTCAAGTCGTTCCATAAACATTATCACACGAGCATTACTTAAGATGAAATATAAGAGGACATGTTACGCTCAATTTTGTATCCATTATGAATGCCACGAGCTCTGAAACACAAGTAGAAAAAAACTTGTTTTTCATGTGTATCAGAACTTTCCTGTGTTTCAATCGATGACAATTAAGCCAATTCCTTATTGTACAGTGTTGTCAGACATGACTTGTGATAATTCAGCTCTTGTGTCACAGCATCACCATCACTAAGTATAGACAGGAGCTTGCCATTATTTAGGTTACAGGCACACTCATTCAGTCGTTGGTCTACTCACATTGTCATTGCCTGTCGAGGCTCACCCTGGGTCAATTCGCTATATGAAATGGGAGTTGGTTGATCAATGATCTTGAATTGCACACAATGTTTGTAGCAATAATTTCATAGCTATCGTTTTCCTGACTTCCAGACTTTTTTTTTTTAAAGAGATTCCTTCTTTTTGTTGTTTGATAGAGACAACACTTGTCCAAGTCGGTTTCAGCTTTTGAGCTGAATTGATTTGCATTCGCCATATTCATGAATATTCAATGAAAGGCCGAGGAGCTATACATATACTACCCTTTACCGTGATAAGTGAACATAATATACGCATATCCAAATATGGTTTACAACTAGATTTAGGTATATACATAACCCTACATCTAGTCCGATCGTTCATCCAGAATAATTCCGTGCAATTTGCCCCGAGTAAAGTAGTTTCACCATTTCACCTTAGCAGCACTACCTAATATGGCATCTATTCACCTTAAGAATGCAATTAATACTATTATCGTATTGTTTGAAAGACAGTATTTGACAATATAGGAATGGACATTTACATTATGGCTTTAGGTCAAATATTTCCAGCAATATTCCAAATAAGCTTGATTTCTTTAATGATCTCAGACATAATTAGCATAATTGATGTAATTAGTCGAGTGCGAGTCATTAAAATGCAAAACTGATGTGCGTATAATGTTCGTAGACCCTGAAAACATAGGTGTAGACACCTTTTGTAGGAGGTTACCATGTATAATAAATGTGTTACAGCCAATAAACGGAATTTCAGTAATGGCGGACTTAATTAGCATATTTTGAGAAATGCTCAAGGGATATCACCGAGCACCCTCTTGAATCTTGATAAGGACCCCTTAGACTATTGAAAACTGCCGAGAAGAAAAGTTCATCCGGCATTTCCACGTTTAACCCCTTGACTCCCGGACTAGTCCACTTAAAGCAGGTTGAAAGTAAAGCAGAATGCGCTTTATGCGCATTCTGCTTTACTTTCAGCCTGCTTTAAGCTATCATCTGCTAGAATATAGAAAATATTTTGTATTATACATATTTATGAATGTATAAATTGGAACTATTTTCTTCAGGGCAAGAATAAACTGAATGCGCTAAAAGGCGCTTCTATGGGGGAAAGGGTTAAAAACTATAAAGTCTTGAAAACTAGAAATGTTATATGAGTCACATGAAAAACAATCTAAGCATTCCACAATTTATTCATGCGCAGAGAATTCAAGTTTAACACATTCAACCCTAGCGACGAGTATAGCCACTCCCCCTACTCGTCATTTACTAAACGGTAAATATACACGTGGAAAGTGCATATGTTTATGCAAACAGTGTATAAACCCTAATCAGAGAGCTCCATATTTACCCCTGAAACTGTAAATGAACAATTCCAATGGCAAATTATGAAGTCCAATTTTGACAACTAGATCTAGCATTAAGCGTTGATTATTACAATACAGTGGAAAATTACAAACAGTGCATACCCTGCTCAGATGCTTTAGGAGCTCTCTGATTATACACTGTTTGCATATGACAAGTGTACTCTTCACATGTACACTGTTTGTTAATGACGAGTATCCTCGTCGCTAGGGCTAATTTATAAGTACAGTGCTCCCTCCCAACAACGATCCTGTGAACAACGATTCCCTCCTTACAATAACGCTTGTCGCTGTTCACTTACAGACAATTATGCCAAACCTTTTTACGAATGCACTATCGTCTGATTTAAATTGTTGTCTGCTGTTTTTCTCAAAGTCACATTTTGGACATTTTCACGGGAAAAAACATAATGACGCGTGACAAACAACTTGAATCCAGATCAGAGGCCGCGTTACGCGGTGTCTGATCTGGATTCAAGCTGTTTGCAAATGTAAGCTAATTTCCCTCCCTGTAACAACTCCCTCCTAACAACACATACAATCATCGTTTCCCATTGGGTGTTGTTGTCGAGCAATCGGTCATCTTATTTTCTGCAAAGCAAGACTCAAGGACCTGTCAGCCAATGAAAACAGTTGCATTTCCAAGTACCCTGTCAGCTCACAGGGTACTTGGGATCACGTCTAGGGCTCGGTGACCAATGAAAAGTAAGGAATTAATTTGCAGTATAATAATATACAATATACATTGTACACTTACTCTGGCAATGAGTTCTCCTTGGCAAAGGCGAGAAGATAACCACAGCCATGACTGAGAGCTTGAGCTATCCGGTACTCTATCAAACTTCGAATTCTATCTTCCACCTGAAACCAACCAAAACATCTTCAGTTGAATCATAACAACCTGGTATGAACTTAACCATTTTCAAATACAGTACCAATTTGATGAATCGAATTTTCCCGTATTGATACAAATGAATTTTATTATCTTTACCTCGCTGGAGTTGAACATATCCTTATTTCAAAGTTAAAACATGACTTCGTAGCGTTTTAACTTTATAATACGAATATGCTCGACTGAAACGAGTTTAAGGTTTCGAAGTGACTATAGTTGAACTTTAACATCTCAAACACGCAAAAATCCAATTTCTGTTATATTGAAACACATATACTGTAGGTTCAAATCTATTTAATTGAAAAGGCTTTTTTTAACGAACCCAAATAGTTTAGATCTTGGTCAGGCATAGTGTACCTCGCTTACAATTAAACATTCTGCAGCATATACATTTAACTAATCGCGAAAATTAGCTAAAATTAAACCTCGCAGACATTTTGGCCACTATACGTATAACCTCAAAAACTTTTATAAAGTGTTATCTGTAGTGTTTTTGAAAAATGCCAATATGATTCAGGGCTCCAGATAAGGGGGGGGGGGATTTCAAAAACTAAAATCTTTATTTCTGCTTTAAACCCTATGGTGTCACTACTCATTAGAATTCTAATGAGTAGTAACATCATAGGATTTGGTGCTGAAATAAGGGAGAAATGTTGGATTTGTGCAGTTTACTCCCTCTTATCTGGAGCCCTGTATGATTGTCAGAGGGTTCAAAATCAAACGCTGTGTAACTCGTTGTCTGGTCTGGATCCAAAGCGTTTGCGATGCAGTTGGTGTGGTCTAAAGCCATTAATCTATTACCACATAAATATGCCTTTTCAAGCCTTTAATTTATTCCTCCTTGATTTAAGTGGAAACCTATTTTCAATGCTAGAAAACTTACTATTTTCAACTCGAGGCTCATTCTCTCCTGTTCTCTGTTGGCACAGATCAGGTGCCTTTGAAGTGCCTTTAAGGTCGTGTTGTTCTGCCTTAGGAGTTCCGCGTGTTGCTTCTTGGAAACCTTTTCCAGTGTCTTAATTTTACTTTCAGTCTTTTCCTTTGACTTGCTCTTGGACAGAAAATCTCCTTTGCCTTGTTTTGTATTTTTGTGCTTTGCTATCAACACTTTTGCAGCTGTTATCAGACTGTCCAGCTTCTTACGTTGAATTGAATATTTCTGAAACGTGAAAGATAATCTTATTAGGGTTATTTGCTGTGGTGTGCTCTATAGTAAAACAACTAGAGGCGACGTGTAAGTGTTCCGTCAAATTCGTGTCAAAGACGGACATTACAAACTACATGTACAAGCATTTCGCGGAATTAATTGCCTCGCCTGATTCCTCCTTGTCCACCAATTACGTTTAGACTTGATACATCCAAGGGTCCAATGTTATAAAGAGTTTCAGTTCAGTCAGAGATCGTTCTCAGGCATTTGATTGGTCAGATTGAAGCTTTTGCTAAAATCTGACCAATCAAATGCTTGAAGAACGATCTCAGACTCAATTCAAACTCTTTAAAACCTTGGGGCGATTACTCCAAGCACTTATACTTTTAAACAACAGAGCAAAAACGAATACTGCAGCTAAATCCATAAATCCAAATGGGAAACTTGAATTTATAAAACTGAAACATGTAGCAACAAACAATACAGACAGCCGCACTTTGCATATGTTGGGCTATAGACTAGTGGCGACGCCGCAAATTGCTTCACTAGATCTTAATGAGTAAAAAACGGTTAAGGACCCGTCTTGTCGTACGTCAGATTCGTAGAATTCTAAATTATTATTTATTTCTCCATCTAACCCTGTCTTGTGACGTCTCTTAATTTGGATTCCAAAGAGACGTCACAAGACAGGATAAGATGGAGAAATCGAAATTATATGGTTTTTAAAGTTTTGACTTACGACCGTTTTTGTCGCACGAGGTTTCGTAAGACCAGGGGCCTGTCTTACGAAACGTCGTACGACATATGTTGTCGTAAGTCAGTTTCTAAAATTCTCAATTATTATTTATTTCTCCATATAATGCTGTCTTGTCACATCTCTTTGGAATCGTCTTGAAAAGACGATTCCAAAGAGATGTTACAAGACAGAATTAAATGGAGAAATCAGAAATTAGGCGTATTTTAAAGTTTTGACTTACGACCGTTTTTATCGTACGACGTTTCGTAAGACAGGCTCCTGGAAAATAAAACTGTGACGTCCATACCTTATGAGCATCCCGGAGTTTGTCCATGATAACTTGGTGTTCAAAGATGATGTTGGAGAGATCTCTGTGTAGACTGCCGATCAAGGTCAGGTCGTCCTTGGAAAACCTAATGAAGGAAGCCGCATATTACTGAGAGAACTAAAACCTTCGTACTCCCTCCCTACAAAGGCCACCGAACAACGATTCCCACTCTTCAACAATGCTTGCCCAAACGAGACATTTATGCCTAATATTTTCACTGCTGCAATATCTGTAGTTTTTTCCCAAAGTTACGTTTAGGGGACTTTTTGACAACATGTATATAATGACGAGTGACAAACTGCTTGAATCCAGATTAGACACCGCGTAACAGATTTGGATTCAAGGTATTTGCAAATGTAAACCAAGTTTTAATTTTCCCTCCCTATAACAACTCCATCCAAACAACACACACGCTTATTGTTTCCCATTGGGTGTTCTTGTAGAGTGGAATCACTGTATTATAAAAAAAAATTGAATAGAGTCTGACTTTGTTCTCAAGTATTTGATTGGTCAGATTTGAGCTTTGGTGCTTGAGAACGATCTAAGACTCAAACTTCCCATTCTCTTGAAGTTTTCATATCAATCCAAAGGAATTGAGTATCCTCTTGTTAATAAAAAATAGAAAGGAGCATCTTTTGAAAATGTTAAACTGTTTATTGATTTTATGTTAGTTCGAGAGAGAACCAGTTTGGAGCCTGATTGGAAGCCGTGTTATTCGACGTCTGGTCTTGCTTCAGTTTGTTGATAATGGAAATGTTTTAGTAGTCTAAGCACAAAGTTAACGTTTTATTCCCTCCCTTCAACGGCCCTCCCATCAACGATTGCCTCCTTACAACAATGCTTGCTGCTGTTCCCAAAACAAAATAATTATGTCTACCGCATTCACTACTGCAATATCGTTTGCTTAAAATTGTCGTCTGCTGTTTTTCTCAAAGTCACATAATGGACATTTAAACAGACAAACACATAATGACCAATGACACATAGCTGTAAGGCAGATCAGACGCCGCGTTACGCGTCGTTTGATCTGGATTTAAACTTTTTTGCAAATTTAAGTCAATTTCCATCCCTTATTTTTTGACCAACACATACGATCACAGGTACTTGACACATACTTTATTATCTATGAACCCCCTCCCCCCTTAAAAAAAAATTTTTTTTTTTTTTTTTTTAAGGGGGGAGGGGGTTCATAGATAATAAAGTATGTGTCAACTGTCAAGTACCTGTGCATACGATCGTCGTCTCACATTAATTGCCGTTGTAGAGAGGGGGCACAGTAAATAGAATCTACGGAACGTAAAGTGGTGTTTGCAATGCTTTCGGAAACGTAACTCTTTCCAATCAATTCTGTTCTGGGCCCGTTTCATAAAACTTCTTACGACAAATGTTGTCGTAAGTCAAAACTTTAAAATACATTTAATCTGTGATTTCTCTATCTAATCCTGTCTTGTGACATCTTTTTGGAATCGTCTTTTCAAGACGATTCCAAAAAGATGTCACTAGACAGGATTAGATGGAGAAATAAATAATAATTGATACTTTTATAATCTGACTTACGACAACATTTGTCGTAAGAAGTTTTATGAAACGGGTCCCTGATTTATACGTCACAAACTCTGCTATAGGGCCAGTGACTTACATTCTATATTTTGTGATCTTTGCAACTGGCGTTGTTGGTACGGTACAAGACATCCGGCGATCTTGTTCATCTCCCATCAGTTTGTTACATTGGTATGTCAATACGACGTCCTTCAGGAGGTTCAACACATCGTCCATTATGGTCAACCCTGTGACACAGAAGAATAATCAAAGTTTTGAGAATACTGATGATGGTTTCAAACTGAAATACTTGAATGCAAAATAAACCAGCAGGGGCTCGTCTTACTAAACAACTTACGCAATTTTTTTGCGTAAGTCAAAATCGTTTAACTCTTATTTTTCGATCATAAACGTTTGCAAACAGCAAATAGCCAGATCAAAGGACGCGCTAAAAGCGCGTCCTCTGATCTGGATATTTTCTGTTTGTAATAAGTGATAATAAAAAATATAAATTAAAATTTAAAATTTTGACTTACGCAAAAATTTTGCGTAAGTAGTTTAGTAAAACGGGTCCCAGATGAATAGTTCAGTTCAGTTCGCATTTATTGGCAAGTCGGCAAATTATGACTTTGGCCATTTACAAAGATACATGGGTATAGTGAAATGTCTGAAAACAATGCTTCTCTTTTAATGTCTTTGATAGTATGATTTGTAACTGTTTATATATGCAGAGAACCCCTAATATTGAATCAGGGCTGCAATAAGTTGATCATAAAAATCCTAAGATTTCAAATTTTCAATTTTTCAGACGCAATTTTACTAATCGTACCTTTACCCCATAGTCTGTTTCTTGTTTTGAAGAGACATGACTGCTTAAAACAGGTTGAAAGTAAAGCAGATTGCGCCTTAAGGCGCATTCTGCTTTACTTTCAGCCTGTTTTAAGCTACCATCTGCTAGGATAAAAATCCGAAGACTTAGGAAAAATCCGGAGAAATGGCAGCCCTGTTGAATAAGATTGTATGTAGCCGGAACTCCCAGATACGGCCTAAACCCATTTTCGTAAATGATTCTAATACATGTACTTGAATATTATTTCAGACATGTGTTTTGAGATTATCTATACATATGGTTTTTGATTTTTATCAAACAATCTCAAAATTGCCATATTGGCACCGAGGGCAGTGAACGAGTTAAACAACTGCATGTCGTCTGCTTTTATTATATATTTATAGTCACTACACGAAATGGACTTTTAACACATTCACCCCTAGCGACGAGTATACTCGTCATTTACAAACAGTATATATGTGAGGATTACAATTGTCCTATGCAAACACTGTAGACCCTGATCAGAGGGCTCCTTAAGGAGCCCTCTGATCAGGGTCTTCACTGTTTGTCATTTTGAAATATATTTTTAAAATCAACCCTAAGTAGTCAAATATGTACTAGAATTATTTTAATATTGGATTTACCCATTAAAGGTTTCAGGGATGAATGAGTTAACGGAAAGTCAGCAAACGTGTATATATAGGAGTTTAGGATAATTATGACATCAGTTGGCCGTATAGGGTTGGCATTGTTACCTTGTACGGGTTGATACCCAAGAAGTGCCTTCATGGTCTTCAGACTGTGGTCAATGCCAATGTTTATATTACTGGTGAACTTGGCCGACAGATTCACGAATACCTCCACTCGACGGAATCTGCAACGAGAAATAATGCATTGGCCCCTATAGTGACGCCTATACGCAGTTACGCACCCTTTAAACCCCTCTCCTCAAAAGAAATGCCTTTTAGCGCACTTGCTTTAATACTCCTCCACTTAAGAAAATAGTTCCAATTTATTCAGTCATTAACATGTACCAAAAGGAATATTTTCTATATCATAACAAATGGTGGCTTAAATAGGCATGAAGAAAAGCTGAATGCGCCTTAAGGCGCATTCAGCTTTACTTCCAACCTGTTTTTAAGTGGTCACCTGTCTTCAAACCTAGAAATATAGTTAACATACTCGTCACTAAGAACAGTATTACTGTGAACATTGTCCTTGACAAACACTGTAGACCGAGATCCAAGGACTCCTGATCCTAGAGGAGCAATCTGATCAGGGGTTGGACGTGTTTTTCATTTAGCAGTAAATTGTTAAAATGAACCTAGTTATGTAAAAATATATATATTTACTCTTAATTGGAAACTGGAATTGACCATTAGAAGACTCAGTGAGGAATGAGTTAAAACACTTTTCATTGCAAATAATGTAGACCATATCCAAATGATACTACAGGAACACAGTGATCAGATCTGCACTGTTTGTCAATTTGAGAAATATGTAAATTTGTAAATATAGTAAAACAACTAAATTAAATGGTAAAATATATAGATCTACTAAACTTAGTAAGACACTGGGATTGTTCATTTGAAGTGTCATCTTTGCTAAAATATGTCTGCAAAAATTGTAAATAATGTTCTTTTCATGTTTACAACAAAGAAACCTTCCAGATGAGTGTCAAACAGATTTGAACCAGATCAGACACCGCTTTCTTTATGATTTATTAAAAAAACGTTTGTATTAACATGCAGTAATGCAGCTATTGTAGTCTAAGCGACAAAAAGAAGTTAGTTATAAATGTTCGAATATGATCCATTTTCTGGTGACTTGGTTCATTCAACTTTAAATACACAGTAAAACCTCTCTATTACGGCCATCAAATTGTGTTAAATATATATAGGATATTACATGAGTGTTGATAATTTATTGGATTTATTAAACGAGTCTTTTAGAAAACGATAAAAACGAGGCTTTGCCGAGTTTTTATCGTTTTCTAAAACGACGAGTTTGATAAATCCAATAAATTATTAACACGAATGTTATACTCTTTTTATAACAAAACCTAGAAATGTTATTTATCGCAGCCTTTGAGGTCAAGTGAATGCTAAGCGCGATATAAGTAGATCTATACAGGAAAAAAGTTGTTCCAAATTAACCCCGTTCACTAGCATAATGCTTATGTTGTTATATGTATTAATAAACACTTTCATGTATATCTAATATTGATTAATTACACCAAAAATATATAAATTGAATCTACATGATGGAATGAAGACGTTGGAAATCGAACGCGCATAGAACGCATTTTAACGACATCACAAGTAAACGACGTCGTGGCGTACCTCATTTGCATAGTTATATAACTAGTTATATATGACATTTAAACAACGGGTGTTATTCAACGCTCACGCCGTCTGTTATGTTATAATAGGTGTTTACGACAGGTGACTGTTTGAAGTAAGGTGACAGTGAAACAGAAAGCTCATAGAGGAGCTTTCTGTTTCACTGTCATCTTGCTTTAAGCTGTCACCTGTCTTTTATACTTAAGAAATGAACTGATTTTTTCGGCGTTCAAGCGAAATGAACGACAGAAAATTATCGGCAAATACCACCATGAATAGCATTCGTTTAAGTGGTCGTAATAGAGAGATTTTACTATGTCCCTGTAAAGAGATTGTCTATTAATTCTGTATATGCTGGTAGCCTAGTAAGTTTGAGTTGAGGTTTACAACAAAATACTTGAGAACGACCTCAGACTCAACTCAAAGGCTATATAACCTTGGACCAAAGAGAATAAAATGAAGAAACTTTAATATGAGTGTCAAAAAATAAAAAGTGTTCACACTTGTAAGTACACGTGTGGCAAATCCAGGGCTGCCATTAGTTGATAAAAAAAATCCTTAACAGATTTCAAAATTTTCAAGCGCGATCTTCCGAGTTATACCTTTTACCCCTAGTCTGTTTCTAGTTTTAAAGACACGTGATAAAGTCCCATAGAGGTAGAAATATGAGCTTAGAGCAAATTTATGATTTAATCCTATCTTAAATCCCTTTTTGGAATATTACAGTGGAGAAGACGTTATTCTTTCCCAATAAACGCGTTTACGCTAAAACTATTATTTCCATTGCAAACAGTTTGGAGCCAGATCAGACGACGGGTTACCCGGCGTCGGATCAGGCTCCAAACTGTTTTCCACTAAGATAAACATGACTTGTCAGAATTGACCAAATTTTGTACTTTTCTACGTTTTAGTGCTTTGCGTTTGCGTTTCGTTAACATTTAAACGGGAAAAAAAACGTTTTCTCCACTGTAATATCTACATTTTTGAAAAGTTGAAGTCCATGCATTATTAACTATAATTTTGAAAAGTGGAAGTCCATGCATGGAGCCAGAATATCATTTCATAAAAATGTGATATTAAGAAAAGATAGATCTACATCACGTTTTCAGTAGACAACATACACGTACATGTACTTACATTTCAGAACCTGGCGTTCCTTTCAAAAAGTTTGGAATCAGACCAGTTTCCATATTTCCTTATAAACTAAATGTCAACGAGAGGCTTCTGAAACACAGCTTACAGCGCTAGCATAATGATGAAGTATGATGGTTAGTTACGACGTTGTTGCTGTGCATGTATGGCGTCAAAACGTTAGAAAGTAGACGTCACACATACATTTCCGTATACGAAATTGTTCGGCCATTTCCGTCAAGTTAAATCACAAGCGGTACGTTGCTCGACAATTTCCGTAAAAGATGTCGGTTGATATTTTTACAATCAAATGTTATTCCGATCAGGGTCTTCACTGTTTGTTTGCATAGTTGCCTTATTTGAATGTACTTCTCACATGTGCAATGTTTGTAAATGATGAGTATACTCGTCGCTTGGGTTTTATGGTTTAATTACCTGCGATCATATATCGAGTCAAGGTCTGAAAGGTTTGGCGCTATCACTGTACTGCGCCTATTTTTTGCTTTAATAAGTCTGCTTAGAAGTTTTCGTCTGCAAATTTCAAAAGTCCAGTTTTAAAGTATTTGAACTGAAGAAATGTAAAGGCGACTGTTAAAAGGTCTGGGACCGTTTCATAAAACGTCGTACGACAAAAATGGTGGTAGATCTAAGTCAAAACTTTAAAATGCATTTAATTTTCTTTTCTTTTCAAGACGATTCCAAAGAGATGTCACAAGATAGGATTAGATGGAGAAATACATAATAACTTACGACAACATTTGTCGTACGAAGTTTTAGAAACGGACCCCTGGATCATGATTAAACGCCGATTTTCTCTATGAAAAAAATCAAAAAAATTATTTTGACCAATTAACTCCTAGTGACGTATATTCACGTCATTTACTATAATAGAATACCTGTGATGAGTACACTTGTCCCATGCAAATAGTGTAGACTTTGATTAGAGGGTTCTTAGATGTGCCCTGTGGTCAGGGTCTTCTCCTGTTTGTCATTTTGAAAGGTAGATCTACTGTAAAAGCTAGAGACCACTAATTACTAATTAGTAAACATGTACTAGACTATTAACCCTATGCCTGCTGGTCGCGACTTTATTGATGTTTGCAAACAGTTTGGATCCAGATCAGACGCCGCGTTACGCGGCGTCTGTTCTGGATCCAAACTGTTTGACACTCGTCTTTAAGATTCTTTACTTAAAAAATGTATAAATCTAGATTTAACAAATTTTGTAGACGACAATTTCGAAGCAGACGATTTTACCGCAGGATAAGGGTTAAAAACTGGAACTATCCATTTCTTGTTTCAGAGGTCAGCGAGATAAGCACACCGTTGTATGTAGTGAATGCATGTCGCGTTTACATGTAATTTAGCCAAAAACGTGTGATTTGTGTAGATCCTATGCCAAGTTTAGACTTTAGGAGAATAAAATGAAGAAAAGGCAATAAAAGTGTCAAATTAATACAAAATTAATATAAATTTCCTCTCTACAACAACACTCAATGGGAGATAAAGGCTGGGTGTGTTGTTCGGAAGGAGTCATTATAGGGAGGGACATTGACTTTTCTACATTTGCAAACAGTTTGAATCCAGACCAGACGCCGCGTTACGCGGCGACTGATCTGGACTCAAGCTATTTGTCACTCATCATTATAAAAAAAATTCTGTTAAAATGTCCATTATGTGACTTTGAGAAAAGCAGCAGACATTAATTTTAAGCAGACGACATTGCAGCCGGGAAACGGTTAGACAAAACTGTCTTGTTTCTGGAAAAAGCACCAAGCGTTGTTGTAAGGAGGTAACTGTTGTTAAGAGGGCCATTGTGGGGAGGGAATTGACTGTATACAAAGTGTTCACAATTGCCATTTACACGTGTCATTGAAGACGTTCAACATATTTTAATTAAGTATTCAACAAATACAATCCGTTTCTAAACAAAATGAAGTATTTATTTGTTGATTTATAAAATTGCTCTTTTCTAATAAATTGGCCTCTATGGGCATATTATCTTCCTTGATATTTATTGCAGAATGCATTAAACAAACATGTGACGTGTATTTGGACATGGGTGTCTTTGATTAAGTCCCATAGACGTCGATCTATTAGAAAATATAAATTTTATAATTTAATTCAATCATCATTCCCTTTATGGAATATTATTGTAACATTGTTACATTCGTTGTTGAAGAAATGAAGTCCATAAAGACAGAATATCAATTATCATGAAAACCATATTGAGAAAAAGTTATTTTGCGTTTTCAGTAGACATTGTCTACTGAAAACGCAAATTAACTTTTCCTCAATATGATTTTCATGTTATAAATGATATTCTGGCTTTGTGTCTGACAACATACATGCATGTACTTACATTTCAGAACCTGGAGCTCCTTTCACAAAGTTTGGAATGAGAACAGTTTCCATATTTCTTTATAAAATAATCATCAATGAGAAGTTTCTGTGAAACAGCTTTTAGTGCCGACAAAATGGTGTAGTATGCTGGTTAGTTACGACGTTGTTGATGCGCATATATGACGTCAAAACGTTAGAAAGTTAACGTCATGCGTACATTTCCGTATACATAATACGAAAGTGTTCGTCCATTTCCGACAAGTTTAATTACAAGCGGAACGTTGTTCGGTAATTTCCGTACAACATGTCGGTTGCCTTTTCTTGCAATCAAATGGATTGATTGATTGATAGATGGTTATTCAGGTTACACATAGTTCACATAGTTGTTCAGCCGGATATGGGCTCCTGCCCATATAAACACGTGGTTTCTTACGCTGTTTTCATGTCTACGTTTTGCTGGTCTGTTTGTAGCTTTTTCAGCTGTCCGATTCCATAACGAATCACACATCAGTCTTCTTTAATATGCGGCGCGTATATACACTTTCTTTTGAATTCTTACTTAGTAAGATACTTATATGCATTACATTAATGTACAACTAATGGCTTAAAAACACTTCTTCAAAAACAACAGGATTCACTCACTGCACTTAGTTTATTGAATCCTGCCTACTGGCATCATTTACTTATTGTTCATTGGTTTTATCAAATAAGGCAGTTTTGTCAAACAAGACAATTTGGGCTGAACGTGTCAGGTCCCCAAACCCAGTTCTTATTTAGCCTATTCTTAAATGAGTTGATTGAGGGCGCCCTTACAATTTCTTCAGGCAATCTGTTCCATTGATCAACAACCCTACGGCTAAAAGAGCATCTTCTGGTTTCAGTGCGTGACCACTGCTTATAAACTGCTCTAGAATTATTTCTTAGATGGGTGGCTTTAGGACCAGGGAAGAACCTCTCCTTACACAAGTGTACGTGTCCATTCATTATTTTATATGTTTCTAAAAGAACAGCCCTGGTTCTTCTATACTCAACACTGGGTATACCTAGAGTTCTCATCCTCTCTGGATAACTAAGATTGGTAATGTTTCCAACCATGCGGGTTGCCCTACGTTGTACGTTTTCTATTGCTTTCTGATCTTTTTTAAATCTAGGAGACCAAACTGTGGAAACATATTCCAAGTGTGGTCTCACTAGAGATTTGTACAAGATTAGGAACATTTCTTGTGATATGTAAGTGAATGATCTTATGATTAATCCTAGATTTCTGTTAGCAATCTTTATTTTTTCATTTATATGTTTTGAAAAGGACAGTTTGGGGTCGAAATGAACCCAAAGATCTTTCTCAGATTCTACATCTGAAATTTCATGTATATTGCTGTTTCCGTCATTGATATAATATTTTTCAACCTGGTTACAATTTGTGGTTCCTATTCGCATATGTTTACATCTTTTATATTGAAAAGCAGTTGCCATGTATTTGACCATGTAAATGCATTGAAAATGTTATCTTGTAGTTCTATAGCATCAGTTGGTGTACCAGTTCTTTATATATTTTGGTATCATCTGCGAACAACCGTGGTACGCAGTTGATAGCTTCAGGGAGATCATTAATGTATATAAGGAACAGTACAGGCCCCATAACACTACCCTGGGGGACACCACATGACCGGTGCCCATCCCGACATCTGCCCGTTTACCAAGACTCTTTGTTTCCTATCACTCAAAAAACACTCTATCCATCTGTATAGCTGACCTTGAATGCCATACCCCCTTACTTTTTTCAGTAATCTATGGTGTGGAACTTTGTCGAAAGCAGCCTTGAAATCTAGATATATGACGTCTAGTTGTTTTCCTTCGTCTATCGACTGCGACCAATCTTCCATGCATTCTAGTAGTTGTGACGTACAAGAATATCCTTTTCTAAATCCATGTTGGTGCTTGGATATAATATTGTTTGTTTCTAAATGTTGTACAATGTAATTTCGTAAGATTTTTTCCATTATTCTTCAACATATTGATGTTATTCTGATTGGTCTATAATTTTCCGCTTTATTTCTGTTTCCAGCTTTGAAAATTGCCGTCACATTGGCATCTTTCCATTCATTTGGCAGTTGCCCTTCTAGGATTGATTTTGCAAAGATTGTATGAATAGCTTTAATTACTGTTGTTGAGCATTCCTTTAGCATTTTAGGATGTATTTTATCTGGTCCTACAGATTTTGATGGATTTATGTCCTTTATTTCCTTCCCAATGGTTTCTTCCGACACCTCTGCAGTTAGTATGGGTGTTATTTGCTGGTTATAACAGAACTCTGGTATATTTTTTAAATTTTCATCAGTAAACACACTTATGAAATGATTATTGAGTGTCTCAGCAATTTCTTTGTCAGTCATTGTCATTTCTCCATTTGGTTTTTCCAGAGGACTGGTGGATATAGGTGTTTTTGTGTTTCTTCGTACAAATTTCCAAAATACCTTACTGTTTTCTTTGCAGTTTTAGCCACTTTTTCCTCAAATTGATACCTTGATCTTTTCATTTCATAGTTTAATTTATTTCTTGCTATCTTGTAGTTATTGAAGGCTATATGATTTTTATTGTGTTTGTATTTGGTCCATTTTTTTCTTTTTCTTTTAATTGCTGCTGCTGCTTGTCTGTCTACAAAAGGATTTCCCCGCTTTGGAACATTCACTGTACACTTTGGTATATTGTTTTCAGCTGATTTATTGATTATTTCAGTGAAGTTGTTCCAACAGCTCTGGGCATCATTCTGTAGTACATCTAACCAGATGATGCGCTCCAATTATCTCGACATGTTTGAATAGTCACCTTTGGAGTACATTTGTATATGTATTTGTTGATATTGTTCTCGTAGAAGTCTAAATAACAGTTGAATTTGAAATTAAGCATAACATGATCGCTTTTACCTAACCCAGGTATATATTCAATATTGCTTATCATATTTTCTTCGTTGGTGAATATTAGGTCCAATAAAGAAGGTGTTTGATTTTCCCTAATTCTTGTGGCTTCTCTAACATGTTGGTATAAAAACATATCTTTTATACTCTCTAAGAACACTGTACTAACATGGTTTTCACCTCTAATAGATGTCTCATAGATGTCTCTTCGTGCCAGTCTATTTCTGGAAAATTGAAATCACCCTTTATTAATAGGTGTGTAGATCTTCTGGCATGCATATTTTTCATATTTTGTATTAACATATTTACATTTTGAATATCGCTGTTGGGACTGCGGTATACGCAACTTAACAACAGACTGTCACTGTTTTTTAATTTTATCTCACACCACACTGATTCCTGTTGTTGGACGTTTGACTTTATTCCGTAGGCTTTGAGATCTTTTCTGATGAAGATGAAAGTTCCTCTGCCATTGGCCATGGTTGGTGAAAAATGAGTCGTATTCCTCTAAATAGTATACGTCAGAGATTATATCTGATCAAAACTTGTGTTTTTAGGAAAAACTTCTGTTATAGCTACAACATGTGGTTTTTTACATGATATTTCTTGCTTAAGCTCAATCATCTTAGTTTTACTCAGGAAATCAGCATTCGTGTAGATAATGTCAATACATGGTTCATTGGTAAAATAATGTGAGTTGATAAAAGAACAGTTTTCCTCACTATTAAAAGAACTATTAGTCTGTGAATTTAAAACATTCCCCTTGTTGGGGATAAACCACAAATTAACCACACTGCTGTTGTGATCCATGCATTATGGACGACGTTTCATTGTTGATACCTCCTATGACAGTCTGGTCCATTAGTATTTTGTATCATCGGCAAAGGCATTGTTTACTACTTGTAGATTTAGGTCGTTTAGATTTTGTAGATCTTCACTGGTGCCGCAAGCTCCTTTTTGGTTGATGTTTCTTTCGGATTTTTTTTCTGGATTTTTGTTTTTTAGTTTTTCTTTCTTTTCATTTCTCTGTTCTATAGTTAGGTCTTCGATTATCACCACCTGTTTTAGTTCACCTTCCAACGAGTCTTTGATTTTCCTTGCGTTTTCTAGAAATATTTTTCTCTGTATCCTATTACTCAAAATAAATTTAGTTGGTCTAGGTTTGGTATGAATGTTGTTTTGTTTTTTCCCTAGTCTGTATGATGTTTCAATTTCTAAGTTTGGGACTTCGATTTCTGATGCTATTTCTTTTATTTTCTCTTGATCATAAATTTTGTTCTCCGACCCTCTTTCACTGGTACCCTCTGGTAAATTGAAAACTAAAATGTTGAGTTCTCTCCGGCGACGATCATCCATTTCGTTGGTTCTTTCATCAACCATTTTTTTCTTTTCTTGTTTTAAGTCACCTTTAATATTTTCTTTTGCTATATGCATTTTGTCATCAATGGTTCTCCTAGTGTTGTTTTCTAGTTGGTCCATTTTTGTTTCAAGGTTAGTAAGTCTTAATTCTTGTCTTTCATTAAGTTCTTGGAGATTGAAATTTATTCTTTCGAGTGTTGGAGTAATTGTTTTGCAGCTTCTACATTTCCACTTTTAATCATCAACTTCATCGCTTATGATCAATATATTGAAGGCCCTTTTGGATAAACATGTACATGTCATGCAATATATCAACTTACAACCATCACACTTTGCGTATGTGCTTTCTTCAACTTCATGATTGCATCTGGAACTTTTGCACACTTTTTACCGAAATAAATCTATCTATCTAGAGCATTTCATCTGTTCAGGACTTTTGACTAGGTCCTGTATTCTTTTGGGAGTTTTAACCTGTGGGTCTCTAATGTTTCTCCTATTTGGAGTACTAGTTAACCAAGAAATTTTGTTAAAACAAACATCATGTAAATATGAAATATGGAATAAACAGTGCATGCATGTTCCGGGTAGTTCATGCTATCCTTAATATTAATGACTTGTTTCATAGATATATTTCATTTGATTTCTATATCAATATTTTCCTCTGCATAACATTTGATTTCAATTTTAATAATTTTTTCTGCGTTACATCATAACGTCCTTACGATTGACATCAAGGGGAGGGCCTTCTCTAATGTTGGTATAACGTGTGGCCCAACCCTTTTGCAATATCTTATAATCTTTTGATAATTTGTTTACATACATGTATATACTGTTAAACTGTGTACATGTTAGTCGATAAATGTATATGATATCTGATATATGCAATAAAATATTATTAAATCATTTGATTTCTATATACGAACATGAATAGTGCAACATGTATAAAGCGTAATTTCTGTCCGTTGATGTCTTAACATAACATATATGTATACTATTTTCTGATACATTGTAAATGCCAAATACAACCGTTTTTAGCTCACCTGAGCTAGCTCAGGGTGAGCTATTGCAATCCTTGATTGTCCGGCGTCCGTCGTCCGTCGTGCGTCGTGCGGCGTCAACAATTTTAGTGTTTACACTCTAGAGACCACAATTTTTATCCAATCTTTCTCAAACTTGCTCAGATGGTATATTGCCATAAGAGTTCGGATGAGTTCGATTGCCTGTATAGCTCAGTGGTAGAGCGTCCGCTTGCAGTGCGGGAGGTTGCGGGTTCAATCCCCGGCCGGGTCAAACCAAAGACTTAAAAATTGGTAGTAATGGCTTTCCTCCTTGGTGCTCAGGATTTCGGGTTAGCATTACGACTGGTTCGTCGGTGTCAGGATAAAGTGACCGGCCGGGTACAGTCCCAATGGTGCACCTAAAAAGTGCCCCTTCTCATAATCATCAGTATTGATGGCGTAGAAGTAATAAATAGAAAATAGAAAGATTATGGTTGAAATCGGACAAATAGGTCATGAGTTATCTACCTTTGAACTGCTGAAAATGCCATATTTAACAGTGTTTACACTCTAGAGGCCACAGTATTTATCCAATCTTTCTAAAACCTGCCAAGATTGTATATGACCATAAGAGTTCGGAATTTTTTGATTTTGGTTGAAATCGGACAAATAGATCAAGAGTTATCTACCTTTGAATTGCTGAAAATGCCATATTTAACGGTGTTTACACTCTAGAGGCCACAGTATTTATCCAATCTTTCTAAAACCTGCCCAGATTGTATATGACCATAAGAGTTCGGATGAGTTTGATTTTGGTTGAAATCGGACAAATCAATCAAGAGTAATCTACCTTTGAACTGCTGAAAATGCCATTTTTAACGGTGTTTACACTCTAGAGTTCACAATTTTTATCAAATCTACTTGCTCAGATTGTATATAACTATAAGAGTTCAGATGAGTTTGATTATGGTTGAAAGCAGATTTATAGGTCGAGAGTTATATACCTTTGAATTGCTGAAAATGCCATATTTAACGATGTTTACATTCTAGAGGCCACACATTTTATCCAATCTTTCTCAAACTTACAATTTCAGTATTGTTTAGGCTCTAGTTATCTGTCTTTGATGTACTCTTCTATACTACAGTAGGTCGACAAACTTGAATGGATTTAGAATAAAACGGGTGAAATTCAAAGGTAAAGCTATCAGGCTTCATTACAAATGGTAAGCGATATCAGGGCCTTCAGGCCCTCTTGTTTATATTAACTAACCAGTTTTCGGAGAGGAGCTTAAACCACGTGACTTTGACGTCATAAAAGCTACCATGTCCAGCCTCGATTGAACTTTTGAAAGAGCTGTAAGTATTTTATTTGTTAAATCTAAATACAATCAGGATAAAATCAGTGAAAGCAAATCCCTCTAAAAGGAGTGCTCTGCTTTACCTTCCCTCATGGTGTATAAAACAAGCTGAATGTAAAGCAGAAAGTTCCATGTCAAGATGCAATAAAGCTTATCGGAACTTACTAGAAACATGAAACGGAATTGTCCAGGGGCCCGTTTCATAAAACTTCTTACGACAAATGTTGTCGTAAGTCAGATTATAAAAGTCTCAATTATCATTTATTTCTCAATCTAATCCTGTCTTGTGACATGTTTTTGGAATCGTCTTGAAAAGACGATTCCAAAAACATGTCACAAGACAGGATTAGATAGAGAAATAATAAATTAAATGTATTTTAAAGTTTTGACTTACGACAACATTTGTCGTAAGAAGTTTTATGAAACGGGCCCCTGGTATAAAGGTGTCAAAATGCGTTTGTTAGGGGGAAGCGATTAATTATAGCCCTTGTGAATGGCGACCTAAAAGGTAAAGGTAAGCTTTTTTTAACCCTTAGCCCGCCAAATAAATTGTTGTCTGCTATATTTCTCGTCTGCTTCAAGTTTCAAAGTGCTTCAAAGTTGCTCAAAATTGCTGAAAATGTTGTCCTAGTGTCAAACAGCTTGGATCCGGATGAGACGCCGAGTTACTCGGCGTCTCATCCGGATCCAAGCTGTTTGCATATGGAGCTAGTCGTGAGTGGCAGGCTAAGGGTTAACGTCGCACTATTTAACGAGGACAAATGCGGAGTCTTGCGCATCACAAGAAAGAAAAAGACTGTCATTTACTCCTATAAACTCCATAGTACTGTTCTGAAGGACACTGACAATGCTAAGTATACTTACGGGTCACCATAAACAAAGACTTAAAGCCGCATTGTGCTTTTGGGAAACCTGCATAAAACGGTTGCTTGGGATCCCATTAGAACTACATGGGACGTGATTCTTTCACAAAAAGCGGCTTTACCTAAGAAATTCGCTTTTTATTTATGTTTTTTAATTTATTTGTGCTAACACCAATTAATTTGACCTTGTCAACGGAAAGAAAGACAACTCTGTAAATACAGGGCTCCAGATAAGGGGAGTATTTTGAAAACTAAAACCCATTATTTCTGCTTTAAAACCAATGGTGTCACTACTCATTAGAATCGTCTCCAAGAGACAATTCTAATGAGTAGTAACATCATATCATTCGGTGCTGAAATGAGTGATAAACTGTTGGATTTGTTCAGTTTACTTCGGGTTAGCTGGAGCACATGAAGTGGTTAACCCTTATTCTGCTGCACAGACGTCTGCTTTGAAATTGTCATGTGCAAAATTTGTTTAGTTTAGATTTATTCATAGTTTTGATTAAAAGAACCTTAAGACGATTGTCAAACAGTTTGGATCCAGATAAGACGCCGAGTTACGCGGCGTCTGTTCGAGATTCAAACAGTCAAACAACTAGGTCTGACGTGTCAAAGGTCAGCCGAGTCCAATTTTTAGGTAACACAGCATTCCGCATGTTCTCGGACCATATTTTAAACAGCCGAGTTTCGTATATGAGGTGAAATAATGAAGGCGGAATTAGGTTAGGTATGCAAAGGCAAATAGCAGTATTTTTAGTAAGCGTGGGTTCGAATCCCACGTCGACCTTACACTTTTTTTATTTAAATCTTGCATGAATAGTAAAGCATTATATTCTATTCCATACTGTATAATAGAAGCTGACCATTTATGAACACGTTCGCCAGTGTTGGTGAAGGGTTGCTTTGTTTCAGTTCGAGTCCGATATTAGTCATATTTTAAACAATTAATCGATGATAAAATACATACATGTACATGTATATACATATAGGCTTCTATAATATTGAAATGTGATGAGTTACAAGCATGATCTGTTTACTGGGCTCCAGATAAGGGGGAATAGACACAAGTTTTCCAACATTTTCCTCATGTCTGCACTAAACCTTATGGTTTGATTGCATGTACTAATTAGAATGGTCTCTTCGAGAAGCTTTTGATTAGTAGTCACACTATGGGGTTTGAAGGAGACATGAAGATTTTACTTTTTGAAATACTCTCCTTGTCTGGAGCCTTAATTACGGTGAAACACATAGGAATCGACCACTCATTAAGGACTATTAAAGTGGTCTTTTTAGACAGGCTGCTGCTGAATGTAGAACAAAAGTAATGGAGACTGCCTTATGCATTATTCCCCCATTATGCTGTCACCTGCCTTATGCATTATTCCCCCATTATGCTGTCACCTGCCTTAAAGGCCAACAATGACTTATGTATAGAGATGTTTCATCGTATAATCATCTACATAGATCTACATTACAATGAAAGTATATGATGGTTGAAATGAAATTGGAAATAAAGTAATTATATCCTTAATATATTTTAGCAAAAAAAAAGTTTTAGGTTGATGCGAGTTTCAAACCCACGCCAAATAAAATGTCCCCGATCATATACTCGATTATGGGCCTACGACCTATCCATTACGCTATATTTCTGATAACTAATCCGCTCATTGTTTATACCTATAACTCAACCTTGTTTTTTAAAAGAATGAGACGAGGATATCCGAAATGCTGATCTCCCTTAAAAATGGACTCGGCGACCCCGTGACACGTCAGACCTAGTTATTTGACTATACTTTCGGTTTGTCATGGTTTTAAACTGCCACTTTTGATGAATTAGGTATGTCTTTAACATTTCATAGATCAGTTTGGCCCATAAGAAGGTTGAAACATTATTATTAACCGTTATTGTATTTCGGACATTAAAAAAAGGTCTGAAAACACAATGGGACTTTAAACTGGACAAGACACATCGACAATACTGTGGCCAAAGCCAAAAGTTCACTCCGTTTCATCAAAAGAAAAATGTGAGGACCTCCAAAATGATCACCAAAGAAGCAGCTTATAAAACTTACGTCCGTCTCAACTGGAATACTGCCCAATCAGTTGGCACAGCTGCCAAATACATCTTTAATGACTATAAATATACAAGTAGTGTGACCCAAATAATCAACTCCTTACTCTGGGACACTTTAGAACAACGTAGAATCCAAACTTCACTACTTATGTTATTCAAGATACAATGCCAACTAGTATATGTTACTATATAATGTAGATCACCACCACCATATCCCAACCAGAAACCTTAACTTTTTGATACCACAGTCCCGTACACAATACCATATGAACTCCTTTTTTTCCTAGATCAATAAGATATTGGAATAACCTCCCAGGTCAGACTTAGTCAAGCCCCAGTCTAGATGCCTTTAGGGTGTGACTGGGAGCAGTCACATACTAAGCACTAATTAAGAGCTTGCTTTTATATTTTTAACTTAACGTTGCACCCTGTTTCTGTTTATTCTTGTATACTTTTGTTTAATCTATCTCTTATCTTTGATCTCTTAATTTTTATGTAACACTAACTTTACTAACACTATAGACAACGCGCCTCCCAATCATAATCAGCCTTGATTGTTCGGAAGTATAAAGTTGATGTTGATGTTGATATGATAAACAATCCACATAAGCTCTGTAATGCTTTTATTACGACAAACAATGTATCCATTAACAGACATACTTACCTGGACATTACAATTACCTTCCTAGCAGTACCCTTATGCCGAGCGCCAGACAAGGGAGCTATATACTGGTACCGTTTATATAATGGTATTTGGTATGACCCGGTCGGGGATCGAACCTACGATCCCCCGTCTTGAAAGCATGCGCTCTTCCAACTGAGCTATCGAGGCGGCATGTGACTTACTTATGGTTTTGACAATCAGATGAGGACGGTGTGGAAGTCAAAGCTAAAACACAGTAGAAAACAGAAGCTATCCCTGTGTCAGTTCTTATTTTCCGCTGCGAGGCATGGACTATGACTACTGAATTAACAAAAAGTATCATGAAACTGATACCAGAATAATACGCGTAGTCCTCTGATCAACTTGGTATATTTTATAACGAACAATGAGCTATAATATGAAAACCGCCCAAAATTATCAGAGAAGATAAGATACAGAATATTGAAGTTTGCTGGATACTGCTATAGACGTCCAGAACTTCCAACTAGTTATTTGGTCCTTTTGGCAGCCTAGACAGGTCACATGCAGTAGGCGTGGACAAAGAAAAGACTATGTTACGTAGACTGTATTTTGGAGGAAACCGGAATGAGCAATACAGAGGAAATGTGGCATGTGTGATGACCAAGGAAAATTGGAGATCCGACGGACCGTGTCTTCTGAGGACGTCGGCGGAAGCGAACGGCTCAGTTGTTGTTTTATTTTAGGCCTTGTGCTGGCCTTAACTTTTGTGTAAATATTATTGAACGTTTTACATGTAAATGTCTACTTACATTTCATAATCTGGCGATTTCCTCAGAAAATCTGGAACAAATACAGTTTCCATCGTTGTTTATAAAATCTTTTTCACAGAGATATTTCTGTAATGCAGCTTACGATCCCGAAAAGGTAGCGCTTGGTAACGACGTTGTCAAAATGCGTATATATGACGTCAATCGTTATGGAATACGTCACATAGGACGTTCAACATACGGAATACTTCGGTCATTTCCGACAAACTTACCCGTCGTAAAGTACGGCTGTGAAACATACTTTTTAATATCGTAAAATGCAATTTCAACTTGTTGGTCTATGGCATTTTTGGAGAAATTGAGGTTTAAACTTTGGCAAAAAATTGGAAGGTATCTACACAAATGGCGTGTATTGTCATTGTATTATTTATACTAAATACATGTGTCTATTTTCATATGTTGTTTAGACAACAATTTTAACAATACATGTAGCCTGTTTGTAGTTTTGACGAATGGTACCCACTTAAAAGCAGGTTGTAGGTGAAGCATAGTGTGTATTCTTGTGTGAAGTTTCGAAATGCAATACGTGTTCCAGTGATATAGATCTAGTAGCAGTATTTACAATAGTTATAATTCTGTCACTTTCAATTATTGAAGAGCTTTGCGATATATCATGTGTACACAAGAACGATAACTGTGCCTTCCGCAACAAATGCAATATCAAGAGTTATCGAACATTGTTTGTTGTTGTTTTCTGCAAAATCAGGATCTTGTGGAGTTTGCAGCAATCTGAAAAACAAGACAGTCAAAAGAACTGTCGTATATAAACAGTTCTCGTGCTAAATATTTTCCAAAACTTCTTCATTTAACCCCCTCCTCTTTAGCCTTTTTCGGCGGAGCTGACTGTTTTCTATTTAGACACACTTAATTTATATTTGGCCACACATTTCAACCAATAATATTTGATCAGAAATTTAGAATTAAGAGCACCTGTTGAAACTGAATAGTCTGATTGGATAGTAGCCAGGGCTCCAGATAAGGGAATTGTTTCAAAACTTAAAATCTTTATTTGTGCATTAAACCCTGTGGTGTCACTATACATATGAATTGTCTCTTCGAGACAATCAAAATGAGTGGTAATACCATAGGGTTTGGTGCTAAAAGAGGTGGAAAAATGTGATTTGTTTAGTTTACTCACTCTTATCTGGAGCCCTGTAGGCTGGTTTATGTCCCATTACAGTTTTACATGATGTGGACTCTGGGTGTAAAATTTAGAGATACAGACTGGCTTTTACTACACACTGGGCTGATGAAATAGGCCACAGAAGTTAATTATGCTTCTATTTTAAGATATGATGATTGTTGTATCTGTACATTTGTGTATGCTATAGTTTGTTTCAAGAAACTCTATGAATGGAACAATAGATTAATGTGAGGATCTCCTACCAGTAGCTAGGATATGAGTTAAATTATTGTTTTGTTTTGCATTTCTGTACATGATAGTTTTGCATTTTAAATAAAAGTTACTGTTTCAATTGAATACTTGTATTTTTTGCTTTTCAATCCAAGATATTACAATTCTTTGAAAACCTCAATTTAATTCAATTTTGCACACCCATCTATATAGCCTTAGTTCAACCACTCTTTCCGCCGAATATCTTTTTTAAAGATATTTCTTGTTATAGTTTGTGCGATATAGGTGACCACTTAAAGCCGGTTCAAAGTCAGCCTATCTGCTAGGATATAGGCAACATTTCTTATGTTGCGCAGTCATTACTCAAAGTAAAAGAGATTTATTTTCTGAAGACACATGCCTTCAGCCCATAATACAAACAAAATAGTACTTATTTAAAATAAAGCCTTACTTTATAAAATAGAACTGCAGTACATGTTTTTTTTCAGTGGCGGAATTAATTGGCGTAAAAAAGAGTTTCTATAGAGTAAAGGATTAAATAAGCAGCCTTCAAGAACAGGCAGTTGTCTAGCTAAAAATGAGCCTCTCTCCCATGTTGCAACAGATGCACGTGCCTGGAGTTTAACCCACTATCCCATAAATACGCCTTTAATGCATCCATCCACTAAATAAAAAATTTCAACTTTATACAGTCATGGGCATATACCCGAAGATATATTTTCTTTATCCTATCAGATTATAGCTTAAAGCAGGTTGAAAGTAAAGCACAATGAGCCTTAAGGCGCATGCTGCTTTATTTTCAAATTAACAATCAACTATCTTCAATACTAGTCTAGAAGTAGGCTATTGGGTAATGGGTTATTAATTTTAAGCCTATTGGATGTAGGTGAAATTCCGAGTTACTGGGGCCCGTTTTACTAAACTACTTACCCGAAAAATAAGAGTAAAACGATTTTGACTTACGCAAAAAATTTGCGTAAGTAGTTTAGTAAAACGGGCCCCTGGTCATTTCATTGCGGTCCAACCGGTCTGCCAATATCACCAAAAGAGGCCTCTAGTAGTTAGATGGATATAGCACCCTTGAGAGGGTGTGTCCCTTTTACCTGCCTGTATCGACGTTACTGGTTGTTTCAAACAGTTTGGATCTAGACCAGACGCTGGGTAACTCTGAGTCTGAGTTTGATAACTTATGATAAGGATTCCTATTGTTTATCACTCATCTTAAATTTCTCACATTAAAGGTTCATCGAACTTAACGTGACCTAATTGTGTGCGTTGTTCGGGGGGGGGGGGGGGTATTTATAGGGATGGAAAATGGCTACTTTTGAAAAAGCGGTGTCTGATCTGGATTCAAGCTGTTTGTCACTCGTCATTAAGGTTTTTTTTTCTTTCAAAATGTCTTTTAAGTAATTTGAATAAAAACAGCAGACGACAAATTTAAGCAGACGATATTGCTGGAGTAAAAACGTTAGGCATAATTGTCCTTTTTAGGGAACTGCAACAAATGTCGTCGTAAGGAGGGAGTCGTTGCTAGGAGGGCCGTTGTAGGGAGGGAACACTGTATAACGTTGGGCTCATTATTTGCAAGCTTACGGTGAAACAATTATCGTCCGTTTTTATTTCTCAAATACATTGTATATTTGATTTAATAAATATTAAAATCAGTGTCAAATAGTTTGGACCCTGATCAGAATCCAACTTATAATTGTATTCTGAGTAAGACAGTAAAGGAATTAACCGCAATTAGGGTGAAATGCCAACACGTGCCTTTACAAATATTTGAGATCCAGATCAGACGCCGAGTAATTCGCTGTCTAACTTGGATCCGAACTCTTTCGGCACCATTAGAATTTTTTTTAAGGATTGTTCTGTATCAATTAACCGCCACGTGTAGTAATAGTGGTTGGTCTTACTTCTCCATTGGCCGCTTTACTCACTGAACTCTGCACTGCGTTCATTAACGAAAGCGCCTCATGACGCCTTGCCACTGCCCGCTTACCTCAGGGCATCCACAGGTTCACGTGCCTTCAACATTGCAGGCTTTTGTCGTTCTCCATAGTCCCTCCACCTTTGTGCTCCCAGAAGTAAGCGGGTCGTGGCAAAGCGCCGTTAATGAACACAGGGCTGGTGACACATAAAGTGATCCCTCCCTACAGCGGCCCTCTGAACAACGAGTCCCTCCTTTCAACAACTCTTGCCGCTGTTCCCCAAACACTTGACACATATGTCTGACATTTCACGGCTGCAATTGTCGTCTGCTGTTTTTTCTCATAGTCACATAATGGACATTTTGATAGAAAAAAACCCAATGACAAGTGACAAAAAGCTTGAGCCCAGACCAGACGCCGCGTTACGCGGATTGCAAATGTAGGCTTAGTCTCTCCCTATAACAACTCGCTCCGAACAACACACACATAATATGTGCACGGTCTCCCATTCGGTGTTGTTGCAGAGAGGGAACACTGTAGATCTATATGCGTTCTTTACTAGCGTATCTGTGAAGAATATGCTTGGCCTTTTAGACGTAGATATAGAATTGTGTTATAAACTAACTTATACGACCCCTGACACTTTTAATAGACAATTCTAATGCCTTTAAGTAGTCACCAGTCCTGTCACGGGCTATCAGGGTAAATAGTTCATGGCGAGTATAGGTATCAGGGCTACCATAAGTTGCTCTTAAAAACCTCTAAGATTTCCAAATTTCCAAGCGCGATTTTAAGAATTGTAGAAAAAAACTTGAACCTTTAAGATGCCAGGCTCTATATATAACACATACATAAGTATGCAAACAGTTTGGGTCCAGATCAGACGCCGCGTAACGCGGCGTCTGATCTGAATCTAAACTTTTTGACGCCCATACCAATGTTTCCTCAGTAAAAAGCGCATAAAATTCCCAAATTAAAAAGTAAGAGCAGAAATCCGAAGATTTCGGGAAAATAAAATCCGTAGGTCCGGAGAAATTAAGAAAAATCCGAAGATTTCGGAAAAATCCGGAGAAATGGCATCCCTGAGGCATGAGAAAAACGTAATTTAATTCGTGTTGGTGTTGTTATTTTTCTTATTTTTCTTTTTCTTATATTATCTTAAATAAAAACATGGTCATCCTATGGATCAGTCAATTCATGGGGTGCGATTACATGTAGGCCTACATTATTATTAGAATCGCTTTGAATAATTATGCGATTCTTCTCCTTCTTCTTTTATAATGGCAAACATCAAAAAAAAAAAAAAATTAAAAAAAACTTGAATATGATGATCATGCGCCAAATTTGATAGGGCTTCGTGAAGACATAAAGGAAAAAATGGTAGCGGAAAAGTAATCATTGATGGCACAGATCCTGCACAAATACATGTCTTTTTTTTCTTGGAGTGTCCTTTATTTATTTTTAACAAGACGCAGTGTATATTAATATGTATTCGGAATCGCATCTTCCATTCACCTAATACGAAAAATGGCGTATTCAACTCACCATATCGAGGTATGTACAATGACGTCATAATATATTTTGACGTCATTCACTTGCGAATTTAAATGGCGGCGCCCATACGTAAACATGCTTGAAAATGTTGAATATTGGAAAACTCTCGGTTCTTCTAAATCAAGAACCAAATTACAAGAAGAAGAAGCAATGTCGTTCAACACACAAATCCAAGAGACGGGACCAGCTACAATTATAGCCTTTACAGACGGGTCATGCCGTTGAAATCCGGGGCCAAGTGGCGCAGGGTCATTTGTATACGTACCAAGGCAAGACGAAGGTGTAAAATTAAAGAAGCCAGTGTCAAAAAAGGCATCAATCTTATTTGGAGAATTAGTGGCAATCAATATAACCTTGAAATTTTGCATTGAAGAGATCCAGAGGCTTAGATTTAAACATGTCCGTATTTTTTCGGACAGCCAACGCGCAATTGGTATTCTAGACCTTGAATGGGACTCTAGATAATAACTACAAGACTACAGTGATGGAAACCAAAAACCTAATTTGCCAACTGGAAGACAAAGATGTCATAGTGGACTTGTGTTGGACTATAGCTGGAAACGAAACAGCTGACGCACTTGCTAAAGAAGCCGCACTGGAAGCAGAAAACATGGAAGACAGCACCAGTATCACTATACACTATCACAGATATCAGGACAGCAGCAAGAAAATCGTGTATGGTGAAGTGGCAGAGGAGGTGGGAGTTATCTGACAAAGGAAGACATCTTTTTGACATTAAACCGGAGGTAACAACTAAGGACCTACATACAAAGTATTTGAGATCAGAAAAGGTAATACATCAGCTGAGAACAGGTTACTTTAACCTCAGCTACTACAGACACAAAGTAGGCCTTGATGCTTCTCCATTATGTCAATGTGGAGATCCTGAAACTGTTGACCACTATATAGAAGATTGTAGTCGATATGAGAACATTAGAGAACAAACACGCACCAGACTATGCAGAGATACAGGGATCTACGAATTCGATAAAGACTTGCTGTTAAGTGTGTTAACAGAAGATCCTCACTACCAAGACCGAAGAACACTCTTAGGAGCCCTAGATAATTTCGTTATTGAATCAGAGCGATTTGATATTTAAGACTGTTCAACCAGTTACCTTGTAAATGTGCACACAAAAAGTTTCAAAATTACCTGCGAGTTATATTTACAAAGTTGTACCAGAGAGATAATATACCAGAGAGATAGTCGGGCCTTAGCTACAATACTACAAGGCTATAATTTACCAAATAGTATGATTACTGTTCATGAATGCCGTGATCTGTGTTTACGGTCTGCAAAAATGCTGACGAATGTCTTTGTATGTCGAAAGTTGAAGTAGGTTGAATCGTGCATTTTAAACTTTTATAGGCCTATGCACGATCTGTCGATCCATCCATCTCGCCATGTGCAGAGCATAGATATCTTAAGAGACTAGGTCGGCCACCTAGCGCTGAGCTCCCATTAGTCGACGGTCAGAAAGACGCCATTTTGGTACGTGTATCATACATTTTCCCTATAAGCGATTTTTTCAAAGTATCAAACTTTTTTTCTATCATTGTTTTTTGGAAGAGCTGTTTATGATGAATGAAAAAATGGAAAAAAAATGTATATGGTGGTGTCCTTTTTATTGAGCTACAGCGATTTGAAAAGATATGTCAAATTTGGACTTGTTCTCTCAAATTTTACCCATTCAGAGTACAAGCTTCAGTAAAATCTATTTCAAAACAAAACAAACATGGTAATTTGGGTTTTCATTATTTATTTCATGTCTATGGTGGTATTTTCACATATAGAAACCAAATTTAGACAAAGCATGCACTAGGTTTGAACAATATGGATCCTCGAATATCAAAAATATGCTTCTTATAGGGCATGATTTTATTAGATTTTTTATTTTATGAAAAAAAAAGTAAAAAAGTTTGAAAATGAAATAGTTCTAGTATTAAACTTTTTCTTAAATTCTACCAGATGAAAACCCATGCCAAGGCAGTTAAAAATATGAAAAGAAATTGAAAGGTCAGTGTTGTTAATTTTGAGTTATTAAAGTAAAAAGAGTTATATCCCTTTACAAAATAGTACCATATCGATGATATTTAGAGCTTATAAATTTCAAATTCTGTGGCTGTTTTCTCTTAAATTAGTGTTTGTTTGAAGAAATACTACCGTAGACAGGAAATAAATAACACAAAACCAAATTATCATATTTGTTTTCATTTGAAATGGATTTTATTGAAGCGGGCTATTTGAAAAGGACAAAATAAGAAAGGGTGGGTGGGGAATTTGAAATGGCCGAAGAGCCAAAAGTTGTTCACCAAAATGTACACTTTTTCTATTTTTTCATTCATCTTAAACAGCTCTTCAATACAAAACCATCATAGAGTGTTTTCATATACTTTGAAGATTTCCCAAATTCACGAGTTTTATACACCCTTAATGGAACACAGCTACTCGCTTTGATCAGCATGCTTTGGACAGAAAGTCATCACATAGGCCTATATATTTGGCGATATATACGCCAAACGTAAACGAACTTTAATCTTCTTTTAACTTTGTTTACACCTAATGGAAATGTCAAATAATCAAAATAGCACCAATTCGGGGGCAAATGCCTTTTTGTAGACTAGCGTATCCCTTTTCGCGTTTAATAAGTACGGAAGTCCATTTTTGTCGTAATTTCTGAGTAATGTTGCAAGTGACTGTCGATTAGTCGAATTTATTACAACTACCCGGCGACTGGTCTGGCTCCAAACTTTAGCATTTGACAATTATAACGATGTTAGAATATTAAAGACGTTTGTTTGGAAAAATTAACGTATTCTACGACTTTATTTATGACTGACTACTCATTAGAATCGTCACAACATGCGGGGTTGTGCAGGGGACTCAGTCTTAGCTGATCTCTGGCTCTCTATATAGTTTCCTATAACGTTTTGAGGGGTTAAATAATTGCAAATTTGTTTTGTTCTCAGTTCGATATCCGATCAAATATGTTAACTACTGAAATTATTCTGAGAAATCTATTCACATTCAATTTTTACCAAAGCTGGTGTCTTTCGTGAAATCATGGGGACGCCGTGAAATTCAAACGTTTCAGTAGATTTAGATCTATACAAACAAAACAAAACAAGAAACACTTATTCACAGACGCCATTGAAACCGTACGCCTTGGTCTGCAGTCAAACTCGAATTTTAAAAATCGAACTTACCAGTAGATCTAGATCTATTTCAAAAGTCTAATTTCGAACGTATCCGTATTTCAATTAGCCACGTTTTTACTTTGAAATATGGGTATGGTACAACTTACGCGAGTTTCGAATTATCGAGTTTCGACTGTACATGTAGCCTGTTTACCTGTGTTTTCGCCACCCTTAGCTATATTTTTCGCGCATGCGCTTTCTGATGTAACATTTCTTACTTGTTCACATATCTAATTCTGAACTGAACCTTCAATAACACGAATATACTAGTACAAATAAAACTTGTGAAATAAATACAAATGTAAATAACTGTACCGTTTTCGAACGAGGTCATTGCTCTGGATCACCGGGACGTTTCTTGTCAATTCGCCACCTCTGATTGGTCGTTCGATAATTAGGTCAATGTAGGCTCTGTCAGTATGTTATAGTTTGTTTCATGAAATTTGAATATTGTTTAATGATTTTTTTAAAAGTAAAAAATAACTTTTACAACTTTACAATAAACATATTGAATTAAAATTACCAACATGTCCTTTGATTTGAAACTTTTTGTGAATTATTGTTATTTAACCTGTTTCTTTTGCATTTTCGGCACTTGAAATCTTCCTTAGTGAAACTGTCCTAGTATTCGGATATCCTCTGTAGTTTTCGGACATCCTCGGTAGCCTGCTCGTGACGGAATTCTAAGTTTTGCTTAGGTGGTGAATTGACAAGAAAGTGGCGAAATGACAAGAAGCAAGGTTATATGATAAAAAGCGTTCGCATTAGTTGAGTGTCTAAAAGTTTAAATCTCGACCAGATGTCGAGTAACTAGGCGTCTGATCAGGACCTGAACTGTTTGGTAAATTAGATCTAGATCTACCGTGCATGAACACATTTTCAGTCAAGATTTTTTAAAAAAAAGTTGCAGACGACAATAAGTATTCTTTACAAAGTAACAGCAAGGTAAGGGTTGAACTTTCAGCATATATTTACAGCACTCACTCTCTACAACGACATCCAATGGGAGACAACAATTATGTGCGTTGTTCGGATGGAGTCGTTCTAGGGAGGGAAATTGGCGTACATTTGCAAACCGCTTCAATCTAGAATCAGACGCCACGTCACGCGGCGTCTGAACTGGCTTCAAGTTGTTTGTCACTCATAATTAATAAAAAAAATCATCAAAATGTCCATTATGTAAAACAGCAGACGACAACTTTAAGCAGACGACATTGCAGCAGTAAAAGCGTTATACATTAATGTTTAGTTTGGGGAACAGTGACAAGGGTCGTTGTAAGGAGGGAGTCGTTGTTAGGAGGGCCGTTGAAGAGAGGGAACACTGTATTACAACTGAAAAATTATTTTCATAAACGATGCCCGTGTCAAACACGCGATTTGGGTCCTGAATGTTCTGTATCTATTCGCTTGCTTACACGATATTCATTGAGGCGCGGTTACTAATGGGAGATAAATCTATACTCTTGACTGGTCACGTAAATCTACTTCTAAACAACACCAAAAAATCTATATCTTCCTTATACGTTCTATTTACACTACATTTCGCTAGGTCACCGCGTGAACATCTTACTGTAGCCAAGCGCTATCTCGAATCTACGACCTACACAGAAGAAACTACACACTCAAACACCGCTGTATAAACGAGCATACATGGTTGGTCATAAATACACAAAGTGACAAGCGTTAAAGTTCGTTGCTCTCTCATTTATTCGTGTTTAAAGTTTTGGTTGCAAAAACACTCTTGAATCATCTTATAATATTTAGTAAGGACGGGCCTCTACACGAACCCGAAATATAATTCTGCAAGATATTCTACACTCCGCTCACATGGCGCTACTTTTCTCCCGCGATCCTGTACAATATTGATGCAGACGAAAATAATGAAATCGAATATATCTCGCGCACATGTTGTCATGGTGTGCCGACAACGATTATGCCGAGTTATCTCCCATGCTATACTCCGCGCTTGTTTGTTCGACCCTACACACGATTTTCCTTCATGTTTGCTTTCGATATATGCTAACACGCGGGGGGATGTTTTATAACGGGAACAGCCTCAAAATTCGACGAATTTATTTGTTCTCAAAACTTCGTTTTCATGCTCAAATTTTCTGTATATTTCTTAAGTTTTGTGAATTTTACATAACGCTTGCTGAAAATTTTGATTTCGCACAATAATTCAGCTGCTGTGTCTCACACCAGATTATCTAAGGTAAAAAATGAACAGACACTAATGTGCGCTCAATAATACGAGACTTCGCCGATGATTGACGTCAGAACGAAAGCCCTGTGGCAAACTTTGTACTGATGTGTTTACCTCCCTTCAAACATGATTTCAAAATACAAAGCTTGTCAGTCAACACAGAAAATTCATTGTAAGATTAAATATATTCTAAAATTCGAGATGAATTCATATGAATTTTTGTACATGCTAACTTGGAGTATTCTTTGAGAAAGAACCGAATAACAATAAATTTCTTCTAGTGGGAGGTAAACACACCAGCTAATTGAAACGGCAGAATTGAAAAGAATGCCTGTGACGCATCACCGCTATAGATGTTTCTTCTTCCGCCGAGTGGACGAACTGCTAAAAAGAAATCCCTAATCTTATCGAATAAATAATCAACGTTCAAGAATGAATTTGACTGAAACATTTAAAGAATTTTGGTAACATTTCACTGAAAGTGTCAAAAACGCTTAATTCGGGGCCTATATTTTTCAGTTTTCCAAAGGTTTTGTTGCGTAGGAATTCTATACTGATCTTCTCAGATATTCCCGCTTAGTGAAGTGTACCATATAATAGGTCTGTTTATGATAAGGCCATGCTGCCATCCAAGCTATTTTCTTGACTCAAGGTATCACCCCTGAATAACAATACACGTGTGTCAGACACTGAACTCACGTCAAAGTGGATAGAAAGAAAAGGACATGTAATTTGGATGAACAGAAAAGGTCACTCTGCGTTCTCGGATTTCGGGGAGTATGTTTTGTTGCTTTCAGATAGAAAGAACGTTCGGACAGATAAATGAGAGGTATGTGTTGTTTATAATTGTACCCAGTTTACCTTGATAGGTGGCACAGGGACCAAGTTATGAACTTGGAGAATGGAGAAAAACAGAGAATGTTGAGCTCTAAACTGCGCTCATCTAGCCAACACAGTGAAGCTAACACAATGGACTCATTTCAAGATGGTGGTCACCAGCACATGAATGCCGAGCATACAGATTACCAGACCGGTGTAGAAGGTTCGTACATGAATCCAGAGATGAACAACTATGTGCCCAGTCCTGGAGAGCAGGCTATGGGCAGTGAAGGTTTTGGGAGGATGAATGATGGGCTGCATCAGCCACAAATGTCACAGTATAATTCCTATGGTAGACAAGGCTTCTCCAACATGGAGAGCAATAATATTGGAGGAAGTGAATATTCTGGGCATGGAGGAGGCTATGGTCAGTATCTACCACCTGGGAGTCGTCCAGGCTTCTCAGGTGTGCCGAGACCAGGCATGTCTCCCATGAGACCAGGAATGACATCCCAGGGGATGGGAATGATGCCAGGAGGTTATAATCCAAATCAACAAAGAATGATGTCAGGACAGAGTATATCACAACAGTCAGGGCCAACGCCAACCCTGAATCAACTTCTACAGACCCCGAATGCACAGCCACGATACCCACACAACAGTTTTGATGGCTATGGGGGTCCACAGAAGGGCGCAGACATGGCTGGTTCGAATGGTCCTTATGGTGTGCCCCAAGGGTGGATACAAAACCAAAGAGGGATGGGCTCCTATCCCCAAATGCCAATGTCTGGATCAGCCATGTACAGGGGACAGGTAAGAAAATGTTTTGATATCAAATTACATGGTGCTGGGTAAGGTGGGTATTTCAATTACTAATTTCCTTAATTCACCAAACCCTAAGTTGTGACAACTAATTAGAATTGTCTTAAAAAGGGGATTCGAACAAGTTGTCACAATATATGATTCATTTAAGTTGTGAAGAATAAAAAGCTGGAAATGTTCAGAATACCCAACTGTTATCTGCAGCCCTGAGTTTTAACTCTTGTTCACTTGCTGTGCAGAATATCAATAACACATTCATATCACCCGCGGTTTTGAAGATGTTTTATTGACATTTATTTCGTGTGTGTTTATCTCATCTGATTAATGACTCAGTCTATTGTTATATAGGTTAAACAGTAATCTAGCTGGATTGGGAAATTCCCAATACTGTGAGGTTAAGTAGTTATCTTTGGGATGTGCAGAATTCCTCTGCACAGGTGGCTTAGTCTACTGAAGTGTTATGCCCATTACCATGTACTGTCAAACTTATGTCAAGTACAGGATTCCTGATGAGAGGCAGTAAACTGAATCGTTCAACGAATCCAGCATTTTCTCACTTATTTTAGCACCAAATTCTATTGGTGTTACTACTCATTAGAATCAACTCTTCGAGATGATTCTAATGAGTAGTGACACCATAGGGTCTAAAGCAGAAACAAAAAAAATAGTTTGGAGCCCCGGTCAAGTAGCCACTCTGCAGAATCATGAGGATCTCAAGTCAAAGACTGTCAACCTTGTAATAAGTTAACCCATTACTCCATAAATAATGCCTCTTATTATTTGTAAACTAAGAAAAGTAGTCCTTAGCATAGAAATTCTGGAAATGAACAATAGATCTATGGCATTTCCATTATTTTTTCCAGATTGAAGCTTTAAGGAGACTGAAAGTAATTTAGTACACGTTTACTGCTTTAGTTCAACCTTCTTTTAGTGGTTGTCGTCTTGAATTAGAGACAGGCTATAATAGGGGTGTAACGATTCGCCGAAACCTGCATCGCAGTTTATCGCAATACGGAGAAATCGAATCGCAATATATTGCAATATACCGTGTAAGTATGGAACAAGCATCTGCCATCGTGTTTACTGTATTAATCTTGTTCAACCAGGCCCTTGATTCGCTACTTGTTTCTTAATAAGAGCGTCTCGTTGAGCGAGATTAAACGGAAACGAAATAGTACTGTTACACCGGCTAGGGATATGGATAAAACACCGGACTGCGTCTACTACGCGTTGTTTCGAAAACAATTCCGCGAAACAAAAGTAAGTTTGTCCATTCTTTTACCGTTTTAAATAAGGCAAAGAAAATCGGTTTTTCTGAATCTGAACCGCGGGGCAATATTATTCAGCTCACACCGCAATATATCGGTACACCGCTGAATCGTTACACCCCTAGGCTATAATAGGGTAAAGGGGTTTGCGGCCACTTAGTGAACATTAATACCGCTGAGGCAAGTGACTGCATGATAAAATGATGCTTTTTACATAATTTTTGTCCTACATTACCCAATAGTCTGTTTCTAGTGCTAAAGAAAAGTTACCAAGCAGGTTGAATGTAAAGGAGAATGTGCTTACTTCAGGTCCTTGTGACCTCTGGCCTCAATAGTGGTTAGGGTAAGCAGTGTGTATATTGTCCGGTGAACTCATTAAGTTTAAAATAATGAGGTGCAGATTTCAGGTCTCTATGACCTTGACCTTTGGCTTTGATAATTGTTAGGGCAAGAGTAAGCAGTGTGTATCAAATCACCAGTTGTAAACGTCTGTTTCTGCCATCTATGGGCTAATTGGACGTCCCAGAGAGAGGGGAGCGGATACAGAGAACCCCGGCGCGATGCACTACTATCGAAAGAGTTCTCTGGTTCAGACTGTTCCTTATAGATGCCAAGACTTTAAGACCTTGTAAAGCATTCAAACATAGGACCTCAGTTTTTTAAGTCTCATCCGAAGGACTTGGTCCGGTGGGGATCGAACTCACAACGCCTGATGTCATAAGGGGGTGTTTTACCCCTCAACTACAGTTGAAGAAATTCAGGTCTCCTTGACCTGGCTTTGAAATTGGGGAAATTTTTTGAAATCTTGTCCGGTGATTTTTTCCTGCTGGTTTTAATCTCAGACACTTTTTACTTTGTATACATGATAATCATGAATTGTAGTTGTGCTGGACGCTAATTTTAGGTCCTGGTGACCATGACCTCTGGCCTTGATAATGGGTTAGGGCTAGGGTTAGCAGTGTGTATATAATTATTGTCTGGTGAACTCCTTCAGTTTCAACATAAGTCCTTTGGTACTTGGCATATAATGTTAATAATGAGTTAAAGATGTGCAAGAGGCAAATTATAAGTCCCCTTGAGTCTTGACCTCTAGCCTTGCTAATGGGTTATGGCTACCTAAGTAAGTAGTGCGTATCTTGTCTGGTAAAATCCTCCTTCAGTTTCAACGTCTGGCATTTGATACTTGGCATGGATCAATCACACGTGATGTGCAAGACTAAAATTCAGGTGCAGTGGCCTTGACATCTGGCCTTAAAATGAGGAAAATCTTGTTAAGAGTTGTTGCAGTGCAAGACAGGGGGTATTCGTCACACTCTGTGCCATGTCTAGTTTTTGGTTTGTCCACAACATAATGAAATTGCTGTCCATAACTTTGATAAAGACATTGTATTTGTGTACTTATACATAAGCCCTTGAGCTCAGGTCAACTTGTGTAATGCATATGTGACAAAGCTCAAGGTCATTTAGAGGTCATGGTCACATGAGGTGAAGTTAGTGTTGAAATTGAATGGGTAAATTAAACAAAGATAAACAGGTAATTCAACTTAAGTTTGTTTGAGATATCAAAGTTTGACTATAGTTTATATGTATAGTGTATAATTATACAGTCATAGTTTTCATAAGTTACTGCTTTATAATTGCCTAAATGATAATTAATATATTTGAATGGACCCTGACATTCTCACTTTGAAATGTCTGACATTTAAAGCATTCTCGGCGGGATGTCATTTGTGCTGATTCTAATGAAGTGCTGAAAAAATTGGGAAATTACATAAGTGTTTGGAGGCATTGCTCACAGAAATTTTTAGCTCACCTGAGCCAAAGGCTCAGGATGAGCTATTGTGACCGCAATTTTTTCCGTCGTCCGTCCACATTTTCAAACAACATCTCCTCAGAAACCACTGACCCGATTTAAACCAAACTTTGTCAGAAGCATCAGTGACGAGGGGGAACGAAATCTTGTTCAAAGTTTTTGGCTTGAGTTATTCTATTCCCCTTCCCATGGGACCAGACTTTCTAACATGACCGTATGATGCATAAGAAAATCTTAAAAAATCTTCTCAGAAACCGCTAGGCCAAGACCTTTGATATTTAGTATGTATCATTACCTAATGATCTTCTACCAATAGTGTTCAAATTTTGACCCATGGGCCAAAAATGGCCCCGTCCTGGGGCTTATCAGTTTTTCTTAGGAAAACTTTTAAAAATCTTCTTCTGAAACTGTATGGCCTAGATCATTAATATTTGACATGTAGCTTTGCCTTATGGTCCTCTACCAAGATTGTTCAAATTATGACCCCGTGTCAAAATAGGCCCCGCCTCGGGGCTTATCAGTTTTACATAGACTTATATTGGAAAACTTTTAAAAATCTTCCTCTCTGAAACTAAGGCCCAGATCTTTAATATTTGACATATAGCTTTGTCTTGTGGTCCTTTACCAAAATTGTTCAAATAATGACCCCCGGGCAAAAATTGGCCCCGCCCTCGGGCTTATCAGTTTTTCCTAGGAAAACCTTTAAAATCTTCTTCTCTGAAACTGTAAGGCCCAGATCATTTATATATTTGTCATGTAGCTTTGCCTTATAGTCCTCTACCAAGATTATTCAAATTATGACCGCGGGTCAAAATTGGCCTAAAGGCACATTTTGCTTTACTTTCAGCCTGCTTTAAGCTAAAATCTGCTAGGCTTTATAAAATATTTGTAGTTGTAATTGTTCATGAGGGCATAAACTGGAACTATTTGCTTCAGCGGAGGAATAAATTAAATACACTAAAAGTCGCTTTTCTTGGGGAAAGGGTTACCTTATAGACCTTGCATGGTAAAAGAACAGAGCTCCAGATAAGGGGAGTTTTTCCAAATTTAAAATCTTTATTTCTGATTTAAACCCTATGATATCGTTACTCATTAGAATGGTCTCTTTGAGACAATTCTAATGAGTAGTGACACCATATAGTGCTATTTCTAGCCACCTAAAAGGGGAAGGGTGCAGCAAATAAAAGGGGGCAGGGTGGCAACGCGACGGATGGGCATGAGAAAGGGCAGGTTGGAACCCGGGACATTGCAATTACTATATTACAGTATTTTATGCTGAATTAATTTCATGTTACAATTGTAGTAAATTAATTTATTTTTAACTTTAAAGTTTAATTGTTACACCCATTTTCCTTTTATTTTACAATAAATGAATGAATTATAAGCTAGATGTTAAAACTTATCAATAGCCTACAAAAGGCACTCAGGGCTTGGCTGGGAATTGACTTGGTCAAGTCAAGTTCTATGGTACTGCATACCTTTCCTACACTTAAAGCTGAGAAAAGGCATCTCATTTTCCCTCCTTCTTACTGATAACTCATTTGAATTTCCTCTCTAAAAGGAACTTACTATTAAAAATTAAGTAAAAAATAGATTTAGATCTAGAGTCTAGTATCGTAAAATGGACTGCTAATTTTCAATTTTTTAAAAATTAAGTGAATGAATAGAATAATCTTTTATCCATATTATGGTTATACTCATTCAAACTTAGAGTAGATATTATTCATAGTTTAAAAATGAAGCCCAGTAGATCTATATCTAAACTGAATCAAATATTTGCTTTTAATTGTCACAAGCAGGATTGTTTTAGTGTCTCTGAACAGGGAAATTAATCCGTTTCGAATCACTGCCCAAAAAGGAAAAAAAAAACCACTAACTTATTTTTTCCTACACAAATCAAAATGTTGTCTTAAAAATTCTAATAATAAAAAAAATCATCAAAGTTGCTTTATTTGAATCTGTCACTTTGCGTTAGTTTTCCGCGAATCTAATGTGAATTCTTTCCCCCGCCCAGCTCCTCTTCATTATGTTCTCTCAGTTCGCGGGCGAATGCAGTAGAAAATCAACACAATAGTGAGATTTCTTGTAAATAGTATTCAAATTATACATATTCCGTTGTGTCCTGACTCAGTATAAACTTTGTTCGAACTTGCCTGAACGTTATCATAGTGCTCAATTTTCGGAATAACGCATCGAGATTTCTACCGCGAAAACTAATTGCAAATCAATTTTACGAGCGTAAATTGTTGCAAGACCTAATTTAATTTACATAAATCGTGTGTAAAATAGAATTTAGATCCAATTTCTAATTTAAGGAATACCTTTTAATATTTTTTACTAACAATAAATAAACGTGTCCGTATCGTAGCAAAAATTAATGCGCCCTGCCGTTTCGTAACGGAATTAAAAGTCGAAAGTTTGTTTCTGTAACAATAATGATTATTCAACGAATTTTGTGTGTGTGTGTGTGGGGGGGGATCAATTCATTAATATTAATTTCTGTTTATCATTAATCTAGATCTGTGGGGTTTTTCTCCTCTACCTTCGGAGAATACTTTGATTTTATTCATTGAAATCGGTTCCGTACTGTATAGACAGTCTGATTGTTCGCTCGGCCGATCTGTCAATCACTTTTTGGTAACCAGTTAAAAATGTGTTAAAACCCATTCAGAAGGCATGGTCAAACCTAAGATTATTATGACACTTACACATTTCCCGGCCTTATCGATACCATATAAAGGCTAACTATCTAACGAGCGGGGAACCAGGTATACATGTGTGTGTTTATAAACACATTCAGAATGGTTTGCGGCTGACAATTGCTGTGTACTAGGCTTTTGACACGCGTTACGCAAGAAATATCAATGACTGTTGTTTTAAGAGATGAGAAAGGGGCTACGATGATTGGATTAGGGCAGCAGGGTGCATGAAATGCACAATTGAGGGCACAAGGGCGGATCAAAAAGGCGGCGGGGCAAGGCGCCCCGACATTCCGCTATAGAAATATCACTACCATAGGATTTGGCGCTGAAATGATTGAGAAACTGGATTAGTTCAATAAATCTTTCTTATCTGGTGCCTTGAAGAAGCTTTCTGCATTACTTTCTGTAACCTGTTTCAGGTCGCCAAGGTTTCATGCATTGACCAGCTGTCTGTTTCTAATTGCAATGCTTCATGAAATGGTAGCAGTCGGCTGCAGTGTATGTAGTGATGGCTGGTTGGCAGGAAGTTAAAACGGGCTGTTGGGTTCAAGAGTCTACACATGTAGGCGTTAAAAATAGACTTGTACTTTTAGGGGGGCTAACTCATAACCACATAGCCTGTTTCTAGGTCTAAAGACAAGTGACCATTTAAAGCAGGTTGAAAGTAAAGCAGAATGTGCCTTGGGCTTTGCTTTCAGACTTCATTAACCCATTACTCCTTAAATACGCATTTTAACACCTTTAATTTATTCCTCAACTGAAGAAAAGATTTCCACATTCATACAGTCATATATAAGACAAAAATTGCAGTTCCAGAACTCGTGGCTGGACAAATAATTTTCAAGGCAAGCTGCTCAAAATTTTGGACGCCCCATATTTTCATTGGAATATTGGTCAAGGTTGGGGGCAGGGGCACGGACTATTGCTGTGTTTGATTGCTAACCAAGTGCAACTAGACAATAGGTTGGTTTATTTACAAATTTTCAAAGAATTTGAGCTTGCCCAGATCGGAAAATCAACTTTGCCGAGGGCAATTTACTGTCTGAATTGGACTTGCCCAAACAGAATTTGAGCTTGCCCATGGACGGGCAAGTGGATTTGTCCAGCCCTGGTTCAACTGCAAATTACGAGTTAGTGAGAACCCTGTAACCCATCTCTCCATTTAGCGCATAATTTATTCCTCCACTGAAGAAAATAGTTCCAATTTATACAGTCATCAGTATGTATCATAAGAATTATTTTCTATAACCTAGCAGAGCTTAAAGCAGGTTCAAAGTAAAGCAGAATGTGTCTTATGGCACATTCTGCTGTACTTTTAACCTGCTTTAAGTGGTTACCTATCTTCAATACTAGAAAAGGGTTATGGAGTAATGGTTTAACTCTTTCCTCCCTAAAACTTCAAATGGACAATCCCAGTTTCCATTTTAGTCTAGTCCATTTCTGACTTTTAAGGGTTGTTTTGGTCAATGTTTTGCATTATGACAAACAGTGACAGCGTTTTTTTTCCTTCTTTGAACGGGTCCGGGGAACGGACCCGTTCCCAATTGGAGACGGACCCGTCCCAATTTGACGACCGGACCCGTCCCAATCAAAAGAAATCAAATATCGGACCCGTTCCCAATCAAAATAAACATATTTCCCAATTGTCAAATTACTTTTTCCCTTTAAATCATAGCAAACCATCCATATTTCAACTTATCTTTTGCTACAATGAATGTCTCGTCAAGGAAATATACAGAAGTTTATAATTCCGTGGTCTCATGAAGTGTAAACAAAGTTACGCAACTCCATTGACATTTTTGGGAGTATGTATAAAACAATACCAGTGATTACGGCCGAATATCGGAAAGGGTCCGGGCGAAGATTTATACATGCCCCTTAATCCAGACTGGTTAATGTTGCGTGATCGCAAAATCCGCTGAAATTGATAAGAGTTTACAAACCCAGTCTGACTCTGTTTACCATCATTCCTACAATTAAAACAATCATGAGCCATAATTCCAAGTATTACAGAATTGTTTTGAGAAAGACGATAATGAAGAACTTGAATCTAGATCACTGCCTTAACACTCGCGAGCTTGATTGGCAGTATTCAGAGATAGATAAGATAAGATTTTGGATTTTACCAAGTCACCAACTCTGTCTCGGCCGCAACAGCGTCTACTGTGAGTAACACACCCAGCGTAGATTTAGTTTTTACACCATGTTTACCATCATAAACAGTTCTAACGGTTTAGTAACTTAAATTCCCAATTTCTGCGTTGTCATCATTTCAAAACTCGTTTTTCCCAATTTGACTTGAAAAATTCCCAATCTGAGGGGTACCGGACCCGTTCCCAATTGGGTGAAAAAAAACGCTGAGTGAAGATCCAGTACCGTAATCACTGTTTGCATAGGACAAGAGCACTTTTCACATGTTTACTGTTTGAAAAGGACGCCTATATGCGGGACTAGGGTTCAAAGGGTTAAGCAGAGTACTGGTAAGGCTGTGCAAAATGGCATTGCTTCATCTCAACGGCTTGTATGTCCACACCCAACTTAAAATTTTAGAGTTCAATATACCCACGCGCCAGCATAAAGCAGGATTAAAATAATGCAGATAGTTGTTATTTTTTGACTGATGTTTTCTTCTTGACCTAAGGAGCATCCTATGGCCTAATGCGGAGGCAATGGTTTAATTAATGAAGGACTGCAAAGAGGATTTTCTTTATATAGTATGCTTGTTTGAGTTTTGAGTTTCTCTTGGAGAAAAATGGAATTAATTAACATGTCTGTAATTCTTGATCAGATATAAGACGAAGTGTCAATGTATCAATTCTTGTAACATTTCATTAGTTTTGATGTATTTATTTTCAACGCCATCAATCAGAAATTGAACCTGAGTGTCAAACAGTTTGAATACGGATCAGGCTTGAGGCCTGATTTGCAGCTAAACTATTTTTAAAAGTTTTCTACAAATAAAAGACGAAAGGCAGCCAGCATGCAAAGAGGTGATAATATAAAGCTTTTGTAAAATTTTAAGAAGAGCATCAACCAAATGTCTCAAAAGGCCAAAACAACCAAATTACTTCAGTTCTGGTACAACTATAAGTTACATGACTGTATGGTTCAGCAAATTGTGCCATTTCAGAATTCCACATACGGTGACATACCTGCTTGACAGTGAGAACATATTCCTCATTTGAGAGTAGTAAAATATTGGTGTGCTGTGTAGTGTAATACAGCCAACAATATGACCAATGTTATTTAACCCTTTTAACCCTAGTCCCGCATATAGGCGTCCTTTTCAAACAGTGTACATGTGAATAGAAAACTTGTCCTATGCAAACAGTGAAGACCCAGATCAGAGTATGCAAACAGTGAAGACCCAGATCAGAGGGATCCAAAAGGAGCCCTCTTATCAGGGTCTTCACTGTTTGTCATAATGCAAAACATTGACAAAAGTCAGAAATGGACTATACAAAAATGGAAACCGGAATTGTCCATTTAAAGTTTCAGGGAGGAAAGAGTTAAAGGCAGTTGGTATACTTAAAGCAGGATACCGTAAAGCAGAAAGTCTGCTTGACTTTTCATCAGGCTTTAAACTGCACCAAGTCTTGCAATCTTATTGAATTGCCTGTGTTTGAATCTAAGATTTAAATTGAATGCAATGTAATTCCAGTCTCAGACAAACTTTCATAATTCCATTCATGATTGGCTCGTGTATTAGAAGCCCCAAACATTGCAGCCAGTCTACCTGTTTACTCAATCATTCTGTTAATACTATTTGTCAGGAGTACTTCAAAGTAATGAGCGATTTTAATCTCCCTCAGAATGTTAAGTAGCCCGTTTGTTTCTATTTAAAGAATGTGTGTTTTCCACTTTTCCCTGCCGATTAGTGCATAAATTGGGTCAAAATGAGTGTAAAACCTGCGGTTGCCTTTCATTGACCTCGGGAAGAGATGTAAACATTGACAGCATGTGGCAAAGTTTTTTCAACAGGTGTCAGAAAGAAAGTACAGATTCATTGTAATGTTGACCTTTAGTCTGTGTTCTCCTAGACTGTTGCATCATTTATGCATTAAGAAAGAAAACAATTAATTTGAATTGAAATTGGCAGTTATTAGTCGATTTAGTGAATATTGTTAAAAATAAGTTGATAAAAAATAGTTAATTTTAAAAAAAAGAATGGGATCCAAACTGTTTACAGTTAAACATGCCGAATGCACATGGTTTATTATATTCATATTAAAGGATGAACAGTCAAGCCTTTTTTAAAGGCCATTCATAAGTATTGGTATTAGTGATAATTTAGATAAGTGGCAGGTATATACTATATTTAGTTGAAAAACGAATGCAGCGTCTTCTGCATTACTTTAATCTTGCAGAAAACAGCCATGTGTGTTTAGACAGTTCAATGATTCTTCATTCATTGGTCCTGAAACAGCATGTCAACTTTTAGCACGCTAGCAGTGAAATCTTTATAACCATTGCAAACAGTTTGGATCTTGATGAGACGCCGCATATACATGGCGTCTCATCAAGATCCAAACTGTTTGACACTCTGACTTAGTTTTGAAAATAAATTTTGAAAATTTAATTTTAGAGACAATAGCAGATGACAAGACTACGTGTTGCAGACAAAAAATTGCCCAGCATGCAAAGAGTGTTCAACTTATCTATATGCATGCCAGTTATCAATCATTAGTTCATAGAGACTTGAAGTGATAAACGTGCAGGTAAATCACTTACAAGTGCTTCCCTTGATTGGGCCCGAGTGTTTTCATAATGGATATTGATCTGTATCAGATAACTGGGGCATTAAAGAATGTAGCAAAAGCTGATTAGCTGCTTCATGGGAGACGCACAATAGTGTGAGTAAGTAACACTGTGTTGGCACCGAGACCACGGCAATTGATTGATAATCTCCGTGACCTGCCGTGCAGCAGATAGCAGTCCATGAATGTGCTTTATTTACAAATCTATATTAAGTACACAGAGTGGGTTTTCCCAGGTTTTTCATTTTCTTTGCATTAATTATCAGGGCTGTGACCTTATTGTCCGAGACACACTGTATTGATTACATAGGCCTTTTGATATGCAAACAGGGTCAAGTCACTTCTCCCCGCTGATAGGAGTGCAGACACTCTTTATGACTTGCTCTATAATAATTGCCAGCACTGTGCCGAGGACTCTATTGTATTACCCAGTTGTTGTGTCTTTTCCATGGACTGATATTATTACAGGAGTAGAATAGGGGATCTGTTGTTAATTAGCATTTAGCGGTTAGATAATATTAGATAGTTGGCTCATATTCTTAAAGTACTTTAACCCTTATCTTCATAGAAAGGCATTTTCACATTAATAATTAGGGATCCAGATAAGGTTGAGTAAACTGATCAAATCGAACAATTTCTCACTCATTTTAATTAAACACTGAATCCTATGGTGTTATACTCATTAGAATCGTCTCTTCGAGACGATTCTAATGAGTAGTGACACCATAGGGTTTAATGCAGAAATAAGGATTTTAGTTCTTGAAATACTCTCCTTATCTTGAACTCTGCATTATGTTTTCTGTAACCTATCCAGATTGAAATAAATGTCTTACTCTTCTTCTCTGTTATAAATGACAGACAGATAACCTTAGGGGAGTATTTCAAAAACTAAAAAAAATCATTTTGGCATTAAACCCATGGTGTCACTACTCATTAGAGGCCCTGATATTAGTCGTAGGAAACCTTTTCTGCCTCCTGACAGTTGGATACTTGGAGGAGACTGAAAAATAACACAGAAAGCTCGCAAAGGAGCCATTTGCTTTAAGCAACCGTCTTTCTTAACCAATTACCCCAAAAATATGCCTTTTGACACCTTCAATTTATTCATCCAATGAAGAAAATAGTTCTTACTTATACAGCCATGAATATGCATTATATGAAATATATTCTATATTCTGGTAGATGGTAGCTTAAGGTGCATTCTGCATTACTCTCAACCTGCTTTAAGACTTTAAAGTTATCAGTTCACTTCAAAATTAGAAAGGCTATGGTGTAAAGGGTTATCTATTGAAAACAAGCAATGGAGTAAAGAGTTAAGACTTCATTTTTGGCACGGCAGCTTGCCTTTATAAATCTGTTGTAGAGAGACTAGTGAGATTAGAGTTGATTTTTTTTATGGCCATGGCAACTGTCTGGAAAAAATGTGTACAAAGATGTTTGTGAAAGGAATGGTTCGTAAATTCTTGCTGAAACAACTTGGCGCAAAATAAGAGGGGAGTTATCTGAACAAATCCAATATTTTCTCACGCATTTCAGCACAAATCCTATGGTGTTACTACTCATTAGAATTGTCTCTTCGAGACAATTCTAATGAGTAGTGACACCGTAGGGTTTAATTCAGAAATAAAGATTTTAGTTTTTAGCTCTGGGTGAGCTATTGGGATGGCCCTGAGTCCGGCATCCGTCGTTGTGCTTTGTACATCGTCCATCGTCGTTAATGACATCTCCTTATACCGCTTTACAGATTTCAACCAAACTTAACAGAAATGTTCCCTTGGGTCAAGCTCTTTTAAATTTGTTCAAAGAATTAAAAACAATGCAGAACTCAACCAAAGTGAAAAAATAAGGAAATCTTTAAAAATCTTCTTGTCAAAAACTGCAAGGGCCAGAGCTTAGATATTTGGCACATAGCATCATCTACAGGTTCCTATCAAGTTTGATCAAATTATGCCCCTGGGGTCAAAATTGGCCCCGCGGGGGGGTCACAGTTTTATACATTGAGTTATATAGTGAAATTTTCAAATGTCTTCTCCTCTGAAACTAATAAGGCTAGAGCTTTGATATTCGGCATGGTGACAGTTCTAAATATCTTTTACGTATTTTGTTCAAATTGTTCTGGTCTGTTGCATATCTAGGTCACAGGAGCTAAAAATAGATTTTTTCAATGAAAACTTAAAAAATCTTCTCGTCAAAAACCACAAGGGCTAACCTTAGATATTTGGCATATAGCCTCGCCTACAGGTCCTCTTATCAAGTTTGTTCAAATTATGCACCTTGGGTAAAAAATGGCCCTGCCCCTGGGTGTCGCGGTTTTACATCGAGTTATATAGTGGAATTTTCAAACGACTTATCCTCTGAAACTAATATGGCCAGAGCTTTGATATTCGATATGGTGACATTTCTAGATGTCCTTTACCTACTTTGTTCAAATGGTTCCGGTCTGTTGCATATCTAGGTCACAGGAGCTAAAAATATATTTTTTTTCAATGAAAAATCTTCCAGTTCCAGAGCCTAGATATTTGGCACATAGCATCATCTACAGGTCCTCTATCAAGATTGTTCAAATTATGCCCCTCTGGTAAAAAATGACCCTGTCCTGGACATAAATCATTATCTGTATTTTGTCAGCTATTCTTAGGTGAGCGAAATATGCCCCATGATCAGCGTCTGGACTGGATATCACAAACTAAAAGCGTTAGGGCCATGGATGGAACTTGCACCATAGAAGGCCTTAATGAGTACCGCATTTTAAAATGTAGTTGGGTGACCTTGACCTTAAGGGTCAATCTAAAGGTTTTGCTTTAAAATCTACACATAATTTAAAGTCTGTTCAGGCCTAACTACTGCACAAAGGGGCACAAAACTTCATATGTAGATGCACCTCAATGAGTAGACCAGGATGGACCACAGTTTAGTGACCTTGACCTTTGACATTGAGGTCTAGGGCGTACATTAAGGTTTTGCGTTAAAATCTGTTTTGAGCAAACGAATGCACCTACGGTCACGAAACTTTAAATGCTGATGAGTAGACTACAATGCAAGCCAGTTTAGTGACTTTGACCTTGAACTATAGGGTCAACCTTAAGGTTTTGTGTTAATATCTATTCATAATTTAAAGAATGATTCTGGCCTAACTAGTGCACATAGGGTCACAAAACTTCATATGCTGATATACCTCAATGAGTAGACCATGATGTACCACAGTTTGGTGACCTTGACCTTTGAACCTGTTCTTAGCATACAACTGAATCTTTTGACTCGAAACTTTATATGCTGATGCTGTTAAACAGGCCCTGTGTTCAATGAGTAGACCAAGATGCACTGCAGTTTGTGACTTTTTACCTTGAATAAAGTTAAGGTTTTGTTTTAAACTCTGTTCTGAGCAAATGACTGCACCTACAGTCACAAAACTTTATATGCTGATGCACTAAATGAGTAAACTATAGTGCACGATAGTTTGGTGACCTCACTCTCTGACCTTGACCTCAATGGTCAACCTTGAGGATTGGGTTACAGTCTGTTCTGAGCAAACAAGTGCATCTATGGTCATTTAACTTCATAATATGCTGATGTGCCGTAAAACACCATTCAATCATTCATATGCTGATGCGCCTCGCAGTTTCGTTACCTTTACTTTTGACCTTGACCTGACATTAAGGTAAAATTTGCAGGAGTTAACCTTCGTAATCTTTGATTACCTGTTCTGTTCTTGGTCATGCATTGACATTTTGAATTGAAATTTGGTATAAAGATATATTATGGCAAAACACAGGTCAAGTTTGAATTTGGGTTTTGGCGAAATAAGTTTTGACATTGTAGTGCCCCATGGACTTGGAAAATTTCCCACAATTTGTTATTTCCGCTCATTATCTTGGTCATACATTGACATTTTGAAATGAAATTTGGTATATAGATATTTCATGGCAATACACAGATCTAGCTTAAGATTTAGTTTCCGCCAAAAAAGTTTTGACAGAGTTATGCCCTTGGACTTAAACATTTCACAAATTTTTTGGCTTCTGCTTATTATCTCAGTCATATGCATTAACATTTTGAATTGAATTTGGTATATAGATTCATCATGGCAACAGGCAGGTCAAGATATTGTTTGGTTTTGGCCAAATAAGTTTTTGACAGATTTATGCCCCTTGGAAATTATGTATTTCAGACAATTGTAGTTTCCTTTCATTAAGTTGAATTGAAATCTGGCATGTAGATACATTACGATAATATGCAGGTCATGTTTGGATTTGGTTCTGGTACAATAATTTTTAACAGAGTTTTGTCTCTTGTACTTAGAATATTTTGAACAGTTTCCGCCCAATATCTCAGTCATTCATTATCACTTTGAACTGATATTTTAGGTAAAGGTACATCTTGAGAATACTCAGGTCAGGTTGGAATTTAGTTTTGATTAAGTAAATCTTGGCATTGTTATGCCCCTTGTACTTAAGAGAGATTCCTAATAATTCATGAGTTAAGCCACCATGAGTTCAGAGCAACATTAAACTTTGGTTCCAGCAGGGGCATTGGTGTTGCACGGACACATCTTCTAGTTGCAATTTGTGACGCAAAGGCATGTCCCAGATTGAACAGGGCTCCAGATAAGGGGAGTACAGTTTTACTTCTATATCTTGAACTCCCTTAGCTCGAACTATCCGATAGTTTCGCATATGAACTGCATTATTTCATGCTCAGTTAAGTCGAATATACCCATATTTCAAAGTTAAAACGTGGCTTAGCCACGTTTTAACTTTGAAATACGGGTATGTTCAACAAAACCGACTTCGGGGGAGAAAATGTTGGACTTGTTCAGTTTACCCCCTCTTATCTGGAGCCCTTGATTGAACTAAGCAGTCACCTTCCTTAACCCATTAGGTCATAGCCTGATTAAAGTTATGAAAAATGGTAATCACCTAAAGCAGGTTGAAAGTAAAGCAGCATGTTAATACTTGTACATTCTGCTTTACTTTCAGTCTGCTTTAAGCTCAAGTCTGCAAGGCTTAGAAAAGATTTCTTGTGCTGCATATTTATGCCTCTATAAAGTAGATCTATTTTCTTCGTTGGAGGAATAAATTAATGCATATCTGTGGCATAATGGTTTAATGGTCTCTTATTTTTTCACCATATTCTGCACATTATAAATCTGTATTATACTTTTAAAATTGGCATTGTCTGTTTTTGGACCTGCATTAGCCTTGAGGTTTTTCTTCAGAAAACAGTTTTAAAGTTTAAAAAAAATCCAACATCTGAATTATTGCTGGAAAGTCCCTGATTTCACTCACATGATAGCAAGCATACAGGGGTTGCACTAAAGATTTTTTTCAGGAAGTCCCGACTTCCAGTATGATGAAAATGGAAGTCCTATCCAAAATTCCAGGAAGTCCCAATCTTTCGTGCGCGAAAATGCTGTAATATCTTGCCTTAAATTTGTATGCATTACCCAAACTGCTAACATATTGATATATTGCTTCTTAAATATGGTTATTTCTGCAATAACATGTATTTTAGACTTCAATGTTTCTTCAGTGATTGGCTGCAGCTTAAACCCTTAATTCAGGTTTCATTGTACTTGAATCTTGTTAAAAGCAAGATTTGATACAGTTTATAATCAAAGTCTCACTTCAAAGTCAGCACAAGATAAGTATACTATGCACTTATAATTTTGAAAAATTTACTGTACAGTAAAAACCTGAAATAGAACTGCTAAATTTGTACAAGTATATATTTCTACAATTCATTAATAGTCAAATAGACAGAAACAGAATACAGTAGTTTCAACTCTTTGACAGCTTTTCTTGCTTTTGTGAATATTTCAGATCAAGATTAAATACTACTTGAAGTACCTAGGACCTGGCACCTGGCCAGGGTTGTAATTGTAGTTACTAGAATCAGAGCAAAATTTCAAAAATTTGACAGAAGACTTTTTGATATTGCACATCATTATGTTAATTATTCAAAGGGATTGAAAGCAGTTTGTTATCAATTTTCATAAAGTATTTAGGTGTTAATTTTATTGATTTCACAGTACAACAATAAACAACTTATCTGAGTAAATATTCTGAAAAACCGTTTCTTGTTTTAAAAAAAAGTCCCTATACACAAACTGCAACAAAAATTCCCTGTACACAAACTGCATTTTAAATATAATTAAGAATTTTCATTTCAACTGTTAAAATCAACAAATATGCCAGAAGAAAAAATGCAGACCGTTTGGTACACATTTTGAGGCTTAATTGTTTCTAAATACTTTAATAGAATTAATAATTATCATCTAAAATCAGATTATCAATGGCTACAATTTCTTATCCGAAATATGTAATGTCCGAATTACTGTACTACTGTACTTGAAAATCGGCGATCGATCGAAGTAGATAGTTAAATTTATGAAACATATTTTTTGTTTTTGAATGCGATATACTTATTTAACATTCATATTAATGTTTTCTAATCGTACTGTAGTTAATATACTGAGGAAATAGCTTCTAGTTAAATTTGAAGTTTTCCGAATGGGAAACTCGCACCGAAAAATCGGTAAATTCCGTGGTTACAATAATACCGTTTCGACCGGATTTTTTCGTAGTTTCTTTATGAAAATAAATCAAACTCCACAATTTTATAAATAGATTGTTTATTTCTTGCAAAACCGGATAATATCGCATAAATATATGGCTGTACTTGATCGCTAATTATGGCTAATATATGGATCAACATATGGACCTCCGACGAAATTCAATATGGCCGTCGCTTTGTTTATGCCTAGTGAAAAGGGATTAAATCATCAATTAGAGATGATTACCTTACCCAATTGACAGTTCTGCGATATTTCATTGACAGGTCAGAAATAATTGTATAAACCAATCAAATGATAGCTGTTGGTTATTAGCCTGTTTTAGAGGCGGGGCTTAATTGGTTGGGTATTCCACTGACTGTCACTAGCGGGACGTCGCATGTCGATAATTCGGCAGTATTGATTTTTCTATGATCGTACGCCCGGAGGGTTATATCTCGGCGTATTCATAGAAAATGGGAATTCCACCGTACGTCTGGCGGATTAAATCTGGACGTATGGACCTCAATTTTGGGCGTAATATACGCCCGTACGGCCGTTAGTGCAACCCCTGGCATATATAGCTTGTAATTCACATCAAGCGTGCCTGTACCAGGGTGTTGCTTTCATATTTGGTGTGCATGTGTATATGAACAAGACCTCTCCATGCATGCAAAAAATTGACCCTTGTGACCTTGACCTCAGAGTAAGCTTCTAAATGTGCTGTTGGTGAGCTTTGTTGTCACTTTGACAAATATTTCCTCCCAAAAGGCATTATAGGAAGCCATTCTTCAGTATGGCACCCCAACAGTGTTGCAGTTGAATATTAGTGACGGCGCAGGGCCTTTTCTCCAAAAATTGGGAATTGGCCTTAGCCTTTCTATTTGGGAATTTCAAGTTCAAGATTCGACCAAATTGAGTTCGATTATGGTTGAAATCTGACTAATAGGTCAAGAGTTATCTACCTTTGAAATGCTGAAAATGCCATATTTAACTGTGTTTACACTCTAGATGCCACAATTTTTATCCAATCTATCTTGAACATGCTCAGATTGTATATGACCATAAGCGTTCGAATAAGTGTGATTATGGTTGAAATCGGACCAATAGGTCAAGAGTTATCTGCCCTTGAATTGCTGAAAATGCCATATCTAACAGTGTGTACACTTTTGCAACTACAGTTTTCCATTGAATTTGATTATACTTGCACACAAAGTATATAGCTATAAGTTCTTGAAGAAGTGCAATTATTGTTGAAATTTAATCATTGTGGCAATAGTTATCTGCCCTTGATATACTTTAAAATGCTAGAAAGGCTTCATTTCATTATTGTTTAGGCTCTAGTTATCTGCCTTTGATGTACTCTACGTACTATACTAGAGTTATGAGGTTGTATTCCAAAATTGTTTACATGCTATACTACAAATTTGAATGGTTTAGATTTAAAAGGGTGAAACATAAAGGTAAAGCTATCAGGCTTCAGTACAACAGGTGAGCGATATCGGGGCCTTCAGGCCCTCTTGAATATTTTCTATCCGATGGTGCATTCTGCTTTACTTTCAACCTGCTTTAAGTGGTTACCTGTTTTCAAAACTGGAAACGGGCAATGGGGTAATGGATTTAAACACAGTTGTTAGATATTTGCACACAACAATTATAGGAGAAAGGCTTATTATAGCATAATCATGTGACAATGGAAACTTTCTGCCTTTCTTCCAACTTGTCATGTAAAGGGTTCATTTTGATTTGGCGCAATAGCTTGGAGTTCTCTCTGTATTCGAAGAAATCCATGGTTAGAGACTAGTGGTTATTGCGATGTGGTATCTACGCCGTACGGCTAGGCCTGCTTCATCTTACATAAGATGAGGACAACGTATTGATCTCAACACTGGGAAAGCTCCAGTGAGTCCTACTCCGATGCTACAGCAGAGTATATACATCAATATTACAGTAGATTGATCACAGATATTTCGATGGAAAACCCAGCTTTCTAATTCTGGGCAATATTGGAGTTTTTTGTTAGGTGTTTACACCATATGCTTCTGTTTTCAGGTCAGAAAAATAGCAACTTGTATGAAAATTGAGGGTTTGAAATTCGTATCCAAATCGAATCTGAAAGGCAATAGCTGCTTGTCATGTTCATGAGTTTGTTGGAGAGAAAAATCGAATCCCCTGGCAACGTGGTGCCGTGTTTTCTGGTATTTTTCATTCTGAATGGTTCTAGGGTTAATTTAGGATTTGCAGTTTGGATGGTGAGTCAAGAACGCTTTCAGCTGGGTCTTTTCAGTATTTTGGAACCAGTCAAACCTGACCTTGTAATTTGAAGGTTTTACAATGTCCTTTAAACTTTTGGAAGAAAAAAAAATATCCACACATAATTACAGGGCTCCAGATAAGAGGGAGTTAACTGCACAAATCAAAACATTTTCTCACTTATTTCAGCATGAAATCCTATGGTGTTACTACTCATTAGAATCGTCCCGAGACGATTCTAATGAGTAGTGACAACATAGGGTTTAAAACAGAAATAAAGATTTTAATTTTTGAAATACTCACCTTATCTGGAGTCCTGCAATTAGAGAGAAATGGTGCTCTTTGAACAGTCGAACTTATGATCAGCAACTATTTCGTACAGATGCATGGGCGATTTACGTGGTCATTTCATCATGACAGATGTGAACGTATTGCAGTACAAAAGTCATGCAGAAAGCTCCTAAAGGAGCTTTCTGCATTACTTTTGTACTGCATTAAGCCAAAACCTTTTCTATTGTTTAATACTTCATTGAAAGATAGCTGGGCTCTGGTTTGACTGTAGTTTCCACTGATTTCTATATAGTAGCCTGTCAGTTTTGTTCATGTCAGTCTGTCTTGAACCGCCTAGAAAAGTAGATTGATATTAGGAAGCGTTGGCCTGGTAACTGAACACATTTATGTCTGGATATTCTCAATGTATCAATCCATTATATTTGCAGAGAGAGTTCATTTTCAGATATTGTGCTCTAGAAATAATTAAATTGAGAAAACTTACATATTAGAATAAGGCATTAAATACTAAGATTTAGGCTTAAAATACTTCAATATGAGTATGAAATTACACAACCAACAATAGTTTTTACCATCTGGACATTACATGTTTATATTGTCTTTAAACAAACAAATTTTACGTTTTATAAAGAATCGAAAATTTTAAATTGGTATCAAAGAGTATGACCATGTTTGAAAATTGTATAATGAAAGTTTTTCCCAGATAAATTGAAAAAGAATGAATATCATAAAGTTTCCATGCTTGAAATTGATATTAAGTGAAGTTTGTCCATGATTGAAATTGGTAAAATGAATTTGTCCAGAATTGAAATTGGTAGCATGATGTTTGTCCATGATTGAAATTGGTAGCATGAATTTTTCCAGAATTGAAATTGGTAAAAAGAAGTTTGTTTATAACATTGAAATATATAGCATGAAGATAGGCATGACAAACAGTGCAGACCCTTATCAGAGGATCCCCTTAGAATCCCTCTGATCAGGGTATATACTGTTTGCATAGGACAAGTATAATTCATATGTACACTGTTTGTAAATAATAAGAATAGTAACTGTTGTTGCTAGGGTTGAATGTGTTGGAGCAAATTGAAATACATGTAAAACAGAAAGTTTAACAACAACCTGGCTATTAACTCATTTCCCCATAATAACGCCTTTTTACGGCTTTAATTTATTCCTCCACTGAAGATATTAGTTCCACTTTATACAGTCATAAATATGAATGATAAAAATATTTTCTATATTTTAGCAGATGTTAGCTTAAAGCAGGCTGGAAGAAAAACGCAGTCTGCTATACTTTCAACCTGCTTTCAGTAATCACCCATCTTCAATACTAGAAATAGGCTATTGGGTTGTGGGTTAAAGCAAGATGTAAAGCAATATTTTTTTTAAGGAGTTTTCTGCTTTACTTTCATTTTGCCTTTTAATAGCAGCAATCTCTAATCAGCATCAATGAATGACAATTTGTGATGCTTATGCAGAGAAAAGGGTTCAGATTACCATTCGTCATCTAATGATTTGATGCAACTCTTTGCATGCTGGGTAATTGTGTTTTGTCTGCAACATATTTTGTTGTCTACTCTTGTTCTAAAAATAGATTTTTCTAAATTTCTTTTCAAAATTGGTCAAAGTGTCAAACAGTTTGGATCCTGATGAGACGCCGCGTTATGCGGCGTCTCGTCTGGATCCGAAATGTTTGCAAAGGCCAACCACTGTGGCAGATAGATCTGTCGCTAGCGTGCAAAGTCTTAAGAGTTAAAAATGATTGCCTTTATCAGCCATTACTGGTGTAATAAGGAAGTTTATTATTTTCACTAACTTTATATTGCAGGGCCCGCCAAACTACAACCAAGGATATAATCAGTCTATGCCTCCAAATCCTCAACCCCAGTATAACAGCCAGGGCTCAATACAGCAGCAGCCTCAACCCCCAGGACAGCCCCCAGGGTCGTCGCCCCAGCAACAGAGACCCACCCCTCAGCCATCACCTCATCAACGGGTTAGCCCCGCTCCTTCTCCTGTACAGCGTGTAACCCCAAACCCGTCCCCAGGACCCCCTCCACGACCAACGCCCCAACCATCACCAGGGCAACAGAGGTCATCTCAGCCTTCACCCTCGCCATCTCAAAGGTCATCATCATCACAGTTATCACCGCCTGGGTCGTCGCCGGGACAACACAATTCATTTCCAAATATTCAGCATAATCATCAATCTAGTCCAAAGGTAAGTTTCTAATTGATTATTCCTTTACTCCATAGTCTGTTTCTTGTACTGAATATAGGTGAGGCCTAAAAAAAAAAGATGTGTGTTTCCGGTTTCCCGACCGACCCTATTTTTTAACCCCGACCCTAAAGTTTTTAAAGAAAAATTAAAAAAAAAAAAAAAAAGAAAGTTTTTGTTTTTTATTTTTTGGGGGAAAGTTTTTTTGGTGAGGGGAAAAATATACAGGAGGAGAAGGGCCCGTTATTCGGGGCCCATTACAGAAGGAAATAAAAAGCCTTGTATTAAAAGCAAACACACCACATTTTTTTTAAATATAATATTTATTTGATGCAATGGTTTTCAGATTGAAACAAGAACTATTTCACATAATTATGAAATACCTTACAATTTAAACTTGCAAATCAAGATAAATCATTTCAGACACTTTCAATGTTGAATACAACAAGAGCAAGGTCATTATTTGTCATATAAACCCATCCTTTGATTGTAAAAAAATCCGCATATATGCCCTATATAAAAACTTTTTAAAAAATAAAAACTTTTTCCTACCGACCTACCCTAAAATTTTGAGAGGGTGAAACCAGAAACACACTTATTTTTTTTTTTAGGCCTGACCACTGAAAGCAGGTTGAAAGTAAAGCAGAATGTGCCTTAAGGCGCATTCTGCTTTACTGTAGGCCTGCTTTAAGCCATGAACTGCTAGAAAATTAATAACAGTTCTCATAATACCTTTAAATTGGAACTATTTTCTCGAATGGAGGAATAAATTAACTGCTAAAAGGCAATTCTATGGAGTAAACAGTTATGTATATTATATTGCTTATTGCTCTAGATATAAAGTTTATTATAATATATGGATCTTTCTCTCGTTTATGTATGTAGTAAACCTTATGTGGTGACTGCTCATTAGAAATGTTTGCATTATAAGGTTTGGTTTAGAAATAAGATTTTCAGTAAATAGTCAAAAATGGAGTAGACATAAGTTCAAACTGGAAATTTTCCATGTGAAAGTATAGGTAGTATGAGTTAACTCTAGTATTTCAACACCATGGTCCTGTTTAGAATAATTCATTACATTTGCACACTGTGTAGAAAATTATATACTCTGCCAAAAAAGAAAGTACCCGGGTCCCCTGCTTTTACATGGACTTTACATAAAGCATATTTTAAAGCTCCATATCTTTTAAAGTACCGAATCAACCCTAGTTTTGTTTTAGATTTTAAAGGTGCATACATTCACAAATACGTTCACAAATGCATTCCAGCTTAAAACGACACATTTAACGAACATGAAACACTTAAAGTTCATTATTTTCAAATCAAAGGGAGGTAATTTGATATTATAAGACTTTCTGGTGGTGCATATTGTGTTGACAGAAAATCTAATGTGATTTTTTTTTCTTTAAGAAAAAGTTCTACCTGCTGCATATGAGCACCATTGTTTCTCTTCTATGGAAAACATTTCTAAGCAAAAATGCTGTTTTCAGGAACAAGAGTTATAGACCTTTTATTTTCAATGTAGTGTGCGTGCAAGTTATTTAGCAACAATGATTTGAATTTCATGTCGTCTTTAACTTTCTATAAAAGTAAAAGTAAATACAGTTTATGCGTGAGACGCTGATAATTTAGAATTCAAAAGTGGGTACTTTCTTTTTTGGCTGAGTATGTATTCAATATTTTCAATATTTTCGAAATCAACACAGATGATCCTGGACATCCAATTTGATTGAATTTTCACTCATACACGACAAAAGGAACAAAACCATAGTGTAACCTTGTGAGCCTTAAGTGCTCAAATGTATGTCCTTTGCAAGCAGTGTACCTGTTAAGAGTGCACTTGTCCTATGCAAACGATGAAGTCTCAGATCAGAGGGCTTCTAAAGGCACTGGTCGTTTTATTATATGTCGCAGAAAACAACCTGAAATAGTCATAAATGGACTAATAGATTTAATTGGAAACTGGAATTATCCATTTGAAGTTTCAGGGGAGGAATGGTTTAAGACGTTAGTCTTTATTGATTATGAAACTAAAACGAAGTCAAGAAGAGAAATATGGTCACCGTTTCAATGATAGTTAAAGGGTCTTTATTTCAGCAGATCTGAATAAAAAAGAGATTGCTCTGCCTAATCCAATATGTTTGCCCAATCATCGTTTGAAATATCAAAATTTTATGACACTGTGTTGCCTGGGTAATTACAACCTTTAAGTATCATTTCTCATTTGACATGTGAAAAATATAATTACACAAAGGCAAAGTTACAGTAACTGTTCCTAACATGATTAGTATTGAATGAAAAACATCAAACACTTAAAATCAGAGCTCCATTTACCAGTAACCCTTTACCTCATAGCCTGTATCTAGTTTTTGGGGACCACTTAAAGCAGGTTGAAAGTAAAGCAGAATTAGATAATTATGTCAAACATTTTTATTCCCCTGCATGGCTTATTTGGGGGCTTATTGTTTTTGTCCTGTTTGTCGGTCTTGCACAACTTTAAAATCTTGGCCATAACTTTGGAACTACATGTGATAAAGTCTTCATATTTGGTATGTGTACTTTATTCAAGAATCTCTTGAGCTCAGTACAAGTTGGGTCATGGCCAACAAAAGTCAAGGTCATTTAAAGGTCAAATAAACTGAACTTTACATTGACCTTTACTTTGGAACTACATGTGCTAAAGACCTCATACTTGGCATGGGTTCTCAACTCATGCAACTTTTGGGATCATTACAAATTTGGAGATCCCAACAAAGTTCAAGGTCATTTAGAGGTCAAATAGGCTGAATTTAACATTGATCGTAACTTTGAAACTACATACGATAGAAACTTCATATTTTGCATATGTACTCAACTCAAGAACCTCCTGTGCTCTTTACAAATTGGGTCATGTCAGACAACGATCAAGGTCATTTGGACTTTGGAGGTCACATCAAGGGCAGAGTGTTTCAGAAACACATGTTGCATCAGTTTCGTCTCGTTTAGAGGTTTAGTTCAGTGTAGACTAGCTCATTTTCAGCGATTTCGACAGACAGCTTCTAAATGTAGGCTGAAAAGTAAAAGCAGTTATCTCCCATAAGGATATTTCTGCTCAACTTTGTTTGTTTTATAAGCAGCCCATCTGTGAGGATGTAGGCAAAGTTTCCTATGGCTCTAGTATCAGAATGTGATAGGATCATGAAAAGTCTGGGCTCCAGATAAGGGGAGTATTTCAAAAACTAAAATCTTTATTCCTGCATTTAAACCCTATGGTGTTACTACTCATGAGAATCGTCTCAAAGAGTACTTACACCATAGGATATGGTGCTGAAATGAGTGAGAAAATTTTGGATTTGTTTGATTTACTCCTTATCTGGAGCTTTGATGAGAAGATGAGAGAATGTGTTCAAGATGTAGTTGATGAAAATATAGGCATTTTTCACTGGGATAGTGATAAGCAAAACCATCTAAAAAGTCTGAAAAGGTTTAATTAATAGTTGGGATTTAGTTCTCTTTTATTCTTTCAGAAATTTTTAGGGCTTCAGTCCAAAAAAAAAAAAAAAAAAAAAAAATTAACAATGGAAATTAAGTATTTATAAAAAAAACAACACCTTTTAAACAGATGGCTGCTTAATGTAGTGTGAAAGCTAGTTAGATTTATACTGCATTAAGCAGCCACAACATCTCTCAGAAATTCTCAGTCTTCTTCACTGAATATCTTCCTGAATACATGTTGGAATGTAGAACTTAAGTCCACTTCATAGTTTGAATAGACTGGCGACTGTAAGCAGTTTGGATCCAAAGTAGATCAATCTGAACAGAATATAAACCCACATTCAGCATGATTAGGGTTAAATTAGTAGAAAGCGTCTTAATAATGGATGTGTACAGTAGAACTCAGCTAAAACAGTCACTCGAAAGATCAATTATGTATATTAATTTGACACAGGTAAACTGTGAATTGCTGGACAAAAGTAAAGCAGAAAGCTCCTGAAGGAGCTTTCTGCTTTACTTTTGTCCTGCATTGAACATTAACTGGTCTTTACACAGATCCATACATCATGAGGGAATAGCTGTTCCACTCTGTATGTATTGTCTAGTAAACAATGGATCTCTCGTTTAAAACAAAAGGGTTTGGATTTAGGTCACACAGTTCACATTGTAGGCTTCAGCAATTAGGGAAATTATACTGATGTTTCTATTTTCACCCCAACTCAAAACGATCAGATTCACCTGTGCAGGTGAAATTTTGTGAATTCAGACAACATGAAGACTGGGAAAAAATGTTGGCCATGTTTCCCATTACCCTGTAGGAGCAGCATCCCAGCGCACTTGTCAATGAGGTTTTGACAGGTTTTCGCGTATTTTGACTGTGATTAGGTATACAGGTTTGACCATGTGTTTGACGACCATGTGAGAGGTTTGTTTACAAAATGAAGTGATGTATAGGGATGCTCTATTTTTGCCAATTACAATGCTTTTCTATTAATATCTGAAAGATAATGAGGGAAACCCCAGCTGTTCTGTACAAACTAAGGTGCGTCGCAATGTTTTGCAACCATATTTCTCATGTGGCTTATTTTGCCGGAAATACTGGTGGACTTGTAATAAACTCACATGGGCAAGATACATTGGTGTATTTTAATTGCATACTAGAAATATTGAGTAAATCAAAACTAAAATATTCATTTGTGTTACTAGAATGTTAATCGAAGTATTGTAATCAGCTTTATGACGCATTTCTTTTCCTAATCTTTTATTCAAAGCCATAGATAAGGTTACTAATTGAACACATTTCGTTTATTGAATTTCATCATCTTCACTTTCTTCTAAAAAAGCTGCCTAAATATCGTTTTGCCTATGTGACTTTTCTCTAGCCCCGCCAGGGTTTATAAAACCTGGTGCATTAACATGTGAATGTGCCTTTAGATAAATATTCTCTCCTCGCCAAGGCTTGAACAATCTTCTGTGTGCGGCAGTCAATAATCTAACACACAATCTATGGCAGTCGCTAGCAAATTCAAAGCTAGGGGAGTATTGATTTTCTTCTTTGCCTGCGCGCGAGGCTCCCAGTGGGGGAATTTAGCTGTTTTGATCAATAAAGTGCAAAAAATGGGGTTTGAATAAAAATCTGTTGGATGGTTTGTCACAAATAATTTGAGTCAAAAAATGTGTTAATGTAATTCTGCAGTTAAACAGAATAGAACAGTACTAGTCATGAGTTGTGAGAACTTTTGTAGAGTTGTTGTTGTTAAGATTTTCCTGTTGGTAGATAATGATTTGTTTGAATTTCCCTTTTAGATTACCCCTTTCATATTACAGCGGTATTGAAGAGCCCTTTGGATAGAACCAATTACAATATGGGTTGACTATTGAAAATATCTTAAATTGAGGCAAATTATAGAGCTTTTACTGTGGAAATTAAACCGGGAAACTTTTTTGAAACTTTATTGGTAATGCATGGCCAATGCACCTAGAAGTTTCATACAAACGCAATAATTCGCCATGATTTAAAGACATCGTCAGCTTTATTATTACTACGGCTGTATGTGCCTTATAAATAAAGAATAATACATGGCTACACGCTACACAAGTCCATGTACACCGAGGCCTAGTCTAAAACACAGTATTGTTACTGCATACCACTCTAGGAAAATCTCTGAATATTTACTCTGTATGGCTAGTTTCTGGTATTTTCAGATAATATATCCGACCAAGGGATTTTCAGTTCTATGTACAGTCTACCTTGTGTTTAACGACAAACCTGACTTGAGATGAATTAGTAATCTGTAAGACGTGACAGCTTAATGTAGAACAAAAGAAAAGCAAAAAGCTCCTTTAGGAGCTTTCTGCTTTTCTTTTGTTCTACATTATGCAGTAATTACCTGTCTTTAGAGTTCATGTTTCTTGAAAAGAGTGACCGTTTAATACAGGTTTAGCTGTACAGCCTTCAGCAAGCTGTGGCCCGGCCTATAATTGACACAAGTTGATAAATGGTCTCAGTCGGTAGTCGGGCTTTGTCCCTGTATGTTTATTGAACCAGTCAATCTCTCGCGCTACAGCTATGGTAATAGGATCGTCCTACTGTCTGGCGTGGGGACAATAGGTGTAATCACTGGCGCATGGGAAATTTATCTATTGTATTTCCATGTTTCAGAAAATTGTTACTTATTTGGCATCGGGTTTTAAGAGGGGAAAGTACACTGCTTTCAATCCAGGAATGGATCTCGTGGGCTTTGTAGGAAGGTTGGCTATTTGAAAATTTTACTTGGTATAGCCTGCCATCCCTGCCCAGTTCTATTTTTAGCCGGCCAAGTATTGAAGCAAAGTTGGTGTGTGTGAATGTATAGAGAGAAAGAAGGGGAGTTATAGCCAGCCGGCTTTGTATGTTGTAGAGTTAAGGCTTTTGTAAGTAAAATTCACAGGTAGAAAAAAAGTGTGTTCCAGTCTGGCTGCATTGTAACCTGGTGGGAATTACGAATACTAGGTAAACTATTTATAATGTGAGCACATTGATTAGTTATGAGGAGGGATGTGAGAAGGAAGGGCTTCAAATCTAATCAATTTTAAAGTAATTAGGGAGAAGGGCTTTCTCTGTGAAAAGGGTTTTGGTCACCTGTTGGTGGCCCCTATTTAGCAGACTTCTTTTTTTGTGGGGGTTGTAAATTAAGAGACTTGAGGAAAATTAAATTAAAAAGGTGAAAAAGTTCACAGAAATTTGAAGTTCTTTGTTTTGAGGGATCAATTAGGGGTCACATGTGTGTCGTTGTTAGAGATGGGTTGATGTAGCTTACACCTGTTCTGCTGTTTTGTAAAAAGTACAGTAGAACTTATAATTAAGTAGCCAATTAAGGTTAATTAGAAATCTTTTGATACAGGTGACAGCTTAATGCAGAATAAAAGTAAATCAGAAAGCTCCTTAAGGAGCTTTCTGCTTACTTTTGTTCTGCATTAAGCCGTCACATGTATCTAGAAATTTCTATTAATTTTCTTCTTGGATGCCTAGCCAAAGTTTGATGGTGCATGTCATTGTTGTTTTTTTCAGAGAGATTTTTCAGGACTTTGTTTGATTGGTGGAAATTCAATATGCAGTTGATAATTAATTGGAATTTTGTTTACAGGTTTTTAGAACAGATGATATGCAGCAGTGGTGATAGTGGTGGAAATATGAACACTGTGAACTTATGTTTTTTCCATTGTCTGATTTGATAATATATTTTGCCTGAAGAGGTAGATCAGTAGATCATAGATGTGGATGTGGCTTAACCCTTTGAACCCTAGTCCCGCCTATAGGCGTTCTTTTCAAACAGTGTATATGTGAATAGTACATTTGTCTAATGTAAACAGTGAAGACCCAGATCAGAGGGCTCCGAAAGGAACCCTCTGATCAGGGTCTTCACTGTTTGTCATAATGCCTAACATTGACAAAAACAACCCTTAAAAGTCACAAATGGACTAGACTAAAAAGGAAACTGGAATTGTCTATTTAAATTTTCAGGGAGGAAAGAGTTAAGAGATAGGCTCTTTTAGACTGACCTCTTGTGAATGATGAAAAAATAATTTATTTACAATCAAGCCAATCCTTTTCATGCTAATAGTGTATTTTGATCTGAAACTTTTTTTTTTTTGGGGTGGGGGGGGTGGGGGGGGGGGGGGGGGGGGGGGGGCATTAAGGCGCATTCTGCTTTACTTTCAGCCTGTTTTAAGCTTACATGTGCTAGAACATAGAAAATATTCCCTACACTATTATATCCATGACTGATTAAATTGGAACTATTTTTTCAGCGGAGGAATAAATCATAAATGATATCCGCTAAAAAGCGCTTCTATGGGGGGAAATGGAAATGCATTTCTTTAAAGACGAAGTAAGGTGTTTTTAGTGGAGACTCAGTGGAGATATAATTTTATCAGGATCTGCAAAGTTTGTTGTTCCTTACAAACATGAAAGCCCAAGTTGCGACTCCTCATTAGATAGCTTAAAGCAGGCTCAAAATAAAGCAGAAACAACCTTTAGGCACACTCAGCTTTACTTTCAACCTGCTTTAAGTGGTCTCCTATCTTCATAACTTGAAACAGGCTATGGAATAGTGGTTTAACCCATTACACCCATTAGTACACCTTTTTACACCTTTGCTTTATTCCTTCACTGTAGAAAATAGTGCAACTATGAATATGTTTCATAAGAAATATTTGCTATATCCTAGCTGATGATAAGTTAAAGCAGGCTGAAAGTAAAGCAGAATGTGCCTATAGGCAAATTCTGCTTTACTTTCAACCTGCTTTAAGTGGTCACCTGTATTCAAAACTAGTAACAGGCTATGGGGTTAAGTGGTCTCTCTTCATAACTAGAAACTGGCTATGGAATAATGGGTTGAGCAATGTTCTCGTACATGTGTATGATTCAGGCAAGCAACTCCTACTTCTGTTGTGAGTCAGAAACCCAGTCAGTACAGAGTACACTCTCTGAATGCTGCACATGAGAGTGGTCAATATCAGTCTCAGAACAAGTCATAGAAGTTAGAACCCTTACAGCAGAGTACAGTAAAATCTCTATAAACCCACCACTCCATAATCACGCCTTTTAACCCATTATCCCATAGCCTGTTTCTAGATCTGAAGATTAGGTGACCACTTATAAAAGCGGGTTGAAAGTAAAGCAGAATACGCCTGAAGGCACATTCTGCTTTACTTTCAGCCTGCTTTGAGCTGTATTCCTCAGATACATAGAATATTTCTTATGGGACATATTCAAGACTGTTTAAATAAATTGGAACTATTTTAATCAGTGGAGGAATAATGAAAGGCGTAAAAAGGCGTATGTATTAGGTAATGGGTGAACCCACTACTCCATAAATACATGGTACACCTTTTTGACACTGCTATTCATGTCCACACTAAGGAAAGTTGTCTCTATGACCCATCTACTAAGTCGTGAACATGAAACACAGGCTTGGCATTTTCTCTTATCTTTTCAAGCAGGTTGAAAGTAAAAGCAGAATGATTATAAAGGAGCAGTTTGCTTTACTTTCAACCTGCTCACCTGTCTTCTGATCTAAGAACAGGCTATGGGATAAAAAGCTTAAGCAGTTTGAAAGTCCTGCTGTTTTGAAAACAGAATGGTTACTAAAAGCAGGTTAAAAATAAAGCAGAATCCTCCTTGCAAAACTTTTAGCCTGTCTTAAGCTACCATCTGCTAAAAGCTCTTTCATACGGTGCATACTCATGACTACATTACGTGGAACTATTTCTTCAGTGGAGGAATCAATTGACTCCGTAAATATGCCTTTTTATGCCTTTAATTTATTCCGCTTAATAATTTATGAATATACACCATAAGATTAGCAGAATGTGATGGTAGCTTAAAGTAGGCTAAAATTATATTACCTGTTTTAAGTGGTCATCTGTATTCAAAACTAGAAAAAGACTACGGGTCAATGGGTTGAAGAGAAAATCTTTGAACTATTCTTATCTGGAACTTTCGGACAATGATTCTTGAAACATTAATTGACACTAATAGTGTAGACAGAACTGTCTCGGCTCCAGATAAAGGGAGTTTTTCAAAAATTTCAAAATTAAAAATCTTTAATTCTGCATTAAAACCTATGGCGTCCCTTCTCATTAGAATCGTCTCACCGGGACAATTCTAATGAGTAGTAACACCATAGGATTGGTGCTGAAATGAGTGGGAAAATGTTGAATTTGTTCAATGTACTCCCTCTTATCTGGAGCTCTGCTGTCTCATGCCATGCTGTGTCTGATCAGCAGTATCATAAGAGAATAGAGAGGGAGACTGTAGATGAGAACTTGCAGTACTGATCTGGGTCTACACTGTTTGCCGTTACTAAGTTCAGGTTCTTACTATAGAGATGGAGCTCAGATGTAGTCTATTGATTACCCGTTATCCAGCTCGATTCATGAACACCAATATTGTACGGTTTCGAGATGGCCAGAACTTAGCCAGGCTGTTTCAGACAGGATCATACAATGGAACAATTGGGTCTAAGGTGAAGTCAGGTTCAGATTTTTGAGGCACTTAACCCTTTGAACCCTAGTCCAGCAAAAAGGCGTCCTTTTCAAACAGTGTACATGTGAATAGTACACTTGTCCTATGCAAACAGTGAAGACCCAGATCCAGAGCTGGACAAATCCACTTGCCCTTTCCATGGGCAAGCTCAAATTCTGTTTAAGCATGTCCAATTCAGACAGCAATTGCCCTGGGCAAGGTCCATTTTCCAATCTGGGCAAGCTCAAATTCTTGGGAAAAGTTGTAAATAAACCAACCTATTGTCTAGTTGCACTTGGTTAACAATCACACACAGCAATAATCAGTGCCCCTGCCCCCAACCGTGTCCAATATTCTGCAATGAAAATATGGGGCAAGTAACATTTTAGGCAGCTTGCCCTGAAAAATATTTGTCCAGCCCTGCCCAGATCAGAGGGCTCCAAAAGGTACTGGTTCATGTTTTTGGTAACTAAAATGATTCTAAAGGGAATATAATAACCCTAAAGAGATATTTAGTGTTACAAGAGTTATTATAACTGCACAGTGTAGACCTGAAGCATGTTTAAAAGACAAAACAGTTTCTATTTGTAGCTATTTATATGCCATGATTACTACTTCAGTACGGTAACAGCCTTTGATAACAACTAATTTTTAAGACATACTTTCGGTCTTACAGTCAAATATTAGCTAAAAGCTTGGTAAAAGTGAAGCAAGAAGCTTCTTAAGGAGCTTTCTGCTTTACTTTATCTACTTGCGATCTTTGAACATTAAAAATGAGCCTTTCGATTGTTCCTTATATCGAGGATGCGCTGTAATTTTCCAGTTACTAAATCAAGTGTGTGTCAAGTGTTCCTACTCTGATAAAGTTTTTGTCCTGTACAACACTGAAGACAGTGTGTTGATGGTCTTGGCATCAGCTTGGATCTAGATATGGCCCCTACTAAACATGGGACTCGATCAGGATGCACATTCCGTAGATATAAAGAAGAGGGTTCCAATCATTTTCACTAAGTGACAGTTACTCAGTGTTAATATGTATAGATAAATGTAACTTCAAAGGAGATTTGCCATAAAATGTACATTACGTTGATACTAACCGGTGCTGCAAACAATGAAGACCCTGCTCTTGAAATCATTTCATTTAGACCAGCTTTGAAACATGACTATTTAACCCATTACCCCATAAATACGCCTTTTTATGCCTTTAATTTATTCCTCCACTGAAGAAAATAGTTCCAATTTATAATGTCATGAGTATGTATCATAAGAAATAATTTCTATACTCTAGCAGATAATATCTTCAAGCAGGCTGAAAGTTAAGCAGAATGCGCCTGAAGGCGCATTCTGATTTACTTTCAACCTGCTTTAAGAAGTAACCCGTTTTCAAAACTAGAAACAGGCTATGGGGTAATGGGTTAAACTAAATTTAGACCAGCAGTAAAAGAAAAGGGTTAAAAAGGCTACATGTGTCCCCAACCATTTTGTGTCTCGTTTCTGTAAGTGTACAGTCTATCTTTGTTGGTAAGATTTACCTGAACGTCTAGCTAGACTAGTCATCGCTATATTGCCTGTATAACTTTATACATTGGGTTTGTGTGAAAATTTACCTGTGTCAAACCAGATAGTGGCTTGCTCAAGTGAACAGCGTATACACCTTTATTTGTTCCCATGTAGGGGACCACTGCTCGTCTCTATCCAACAATATTGCCGAGTTTAAAGGGCAAAAAACGTTTCCGCTTTTAATCACAAAGATGGGGTTTTGTATATTTCATTTCACTGCAGTGTTTCTTAGGTTTAAACACCTGGAAAGATTTTAAAATGATGATGTATACGCTATCTTTGCCGAACGGCTAAGTTCCTTTCCTTTGCACGACTGATGATGTCACAAGCTTAAAATTCTGTTAGCTGAAATTAAACAATTCCTAATTGTTTCTGTAATACTTTCAAAATGAAATCTGAGGACAGAATGTTTTGGTCTTGTCAGATTATAACGGAGATGCTATGTATACGATCAGGAACCAAACCATAACCGCAGTTATGAGTCATATAAGTATGGTAGTTGTTAAAGGACATCGCTATCGTTATGTTTGTACCTGGCCTTTGGCAGATAAAGATTGTCAAATATAGCGGTGGTAGACTGGTGTGGCGTGTTTAACATAAGCGGTGGTGAGTTTAAGCTTCTTCGGAACTCTATGGTGCAAGAAAAAAAGTTCTGGCAGGTATTTCATTACAGACTTTAGATGTTTATAACCCAATACCCGGCCAGGGCACCAGATAATGGGAGTATTTAAAAAACTAAAATCTTTATTTCTGCATAAAACCCTATGGTGTCACTACTCGTTAGAATCGTCTCGAAGATTTGGTGCTAAAATGAGTGAGAAAATTATGGATTTGTTTGGTTTACTCCCTCTTATCTGGAGCCCTGACACCATAGTCAGTTTTCTTGTTTTGAAGACAGATGACAACTTAAAGCAGGTTGAAAGTAAAGCAGAATGTGCCACACCTTGAGACGCATTCTGCTTTACTTTCAGCCTTCTTTAAGCTGCAATTTACTAAGATATTTCTTATGGTACCTATTTATGACCATAAATTTGAATAATTTTCTTCTGTGAAGGAATAAATTAAAGGTGTAAAAGGCTGGTCTTGTTCAAATTTGTTTACAAGTGTCAAGTCGGCCTAAATTCTAACAGGGTTGAGAGAAGAACATGTAAATTCGCTATTTTCTCCATTATTGGTTCATGAAACCCTATGTTGTGAATACTTGTTCGGAATGTTGCAAGGCAGTGATACTTTCTAATAGTCACGTGATTATGAGGGTTTTATGGAAGCATGAGGATTTGTTTGAAATTCTCTGACAGGCTCTTTAAAGCGACTCGCAACCAGATGGTGCATTAAAAATAGTAATTTGTAAATATGTGTCAAACGCTTATATAAATGGTAAAGAATTAGTTTAGGATAAGAAATTCTGTTTAAAAAAATGTATTTCAATAAAAAAAAATATTGGTCACTGGTGTGATTCGAACCCGGGGCCCGGCATTGGCGGACAGAAGGCAAAATAGGGGAAACCGCTTAGACCAATGGACCACAGAACTATCCGTTTATCTCGGATCGATTTAACGTATTTCAATGTGTAGCGATCGAAAGTGCATACAACTTCGTAATTCGGCTCGGGTTTATGTCTGAGCCCGTGTAGAGAAGCAACAACAACAACTATACCGTCTACTAGTCGGTATAGAAAAACGATGGAAAATATCTAAAAATCTAAGATTTGGTGACGATTCTTGAGACTTTTTTTGGAGTGATCATATTCTTTTAATGTCAGAAGCCAAATAATGCCACAAATTTGCTTTTATTTGAGTATTTTATTTTGACAAGTACACCATCCGGTTGCGAGTCCCTTTAACCTGGAACTGTTCTCAAATTAACCTATTAGTACTGGTATCCAACAATAGATTAACCCAATACCAAATACACCTTTTTACGCCTTAAATTCATTCCTTCATTGAAGAAAATAGTTCCAATTTATACAGTCATGAATGTGTATCATGAAAAACATTTTCTTTATAATATTCTAGCAGATAGTAGTTTAAAGCTGGTTGAATGAAAAGCAGACCTGCTTTAAGTGATCACCTGTCTCCAAAACGAGAAGCAGGCTATGGGGTAATAGGTAAAGAATAGCAAATATGTACAATGAATGTTGGGCTGTTGTTGAAAATGCTCAGTTATTCATGGATTAATCAGAATTTTAAAATTAACGACCTGCTGTTTTGCTGGTCTTTTAAAATTCCCAATGTCAGTAGTTTTTGTCTTCACAGCCTGAATACTGATTTAATGTGATGGCAGGAATATGTCGCTGTTTCAGGGCTCCAGATAAGAGGGAGTTTTCCAAACAAATTAATTAATCCAACATTTTCTCACTGATTTCAGCACCAGATCCTATTGTTTTACTACTCATTAGAATCGTCTCAAAGAGACGATTCAAATGAGTAGTGATACCATAGGGGTTAATGTAGAAATAAAGATTTTAGTTTTTGAAAAACTCGCCTTATCTGGAGCCCTGCTGTTTGATCCCTCGTTCACTAGGGTTGGGGGGAAAAAAAGAAACAGTTAACTGTTTGGATTATGGTTTAGTTGTATGCTGCAAATTGCCAGTGTCCAACTGTGTTTAAGGCAGTTGACTGATTAAAGCATGATAAAAGTAAGGTAGAAAGCTCCTGTAGGAGCTTACTACTTTACTTTGATCTTGCTTTAAGCTACCACCTGTATTTAATGTCAATGAAGAATTTCTTGTGTCGTTCTGTCCTCATATTTGTAACTACTTTTGAAGGCAGGTGACCACTTAAAGCAAGAATGCTGTGCTTTACTATCATCCTGCTTTAACCCATTACCCAAAAGCCTGTTTCTAGTTTAGAATACAGGTGACCAGTTAAAGCAGGTTGAAAGTAAAGCAGAATGTGCCTTCTGGCACATTCTGCTTTACTTTCAGCCTGCTTTAAGCGATTATCTGCTGGAATATAGAAACTATTTTGTATGATTTTTATTTGTAAGGGTATAAATTGAAACTATTTTCTTCAGTTGAGGAATAGATTAAAGGTGTAAAAAGGTGTATTTATGGGGGAATGTGTTAAGCTTTTATCTGAAAAGATGCTGGACATGCCTTCTTTATTTTAAGTTCATGACTTTCTATGTGGATACTATTTTCCTTTGTTTAGAAATAATAATCTAAAGGTGTGAAAGGGTGTATTTAAGGAGTAATGAGTTAATGAAAGGATTGAGTATGTAAAGGGTTCAGAAGGCAGGTGAGTTTTACCCCTTAGCCTGTTTCTAGTTTTGAAGACAGGTTACCTCTTGTAAAGCAGGTTGAAGGTATTAACCCATTCATTACCCCATAACCTGTTTCTAGTTTTGAAGTGAAATGTCCACTTAAAGCAGGTTGAAAGTAAAGCAGAATGCACCTTAAGGCACATTCTGCTTTACTTTCAGCCTGCTTTAAGCTATCATCTGCTAGATTTAAGAAAATATTTCTTAGGGTTCATTTTCGTGACTAAAAATTGGAGCCATTTTCTTCAGTGGATGAATAAGTTAAATGAGCTAAAAAGCGCTTCTATGGGGAAAAGGGTTTATAATTTGGTGTAGGCACAGTTTTGAATCTTGTTAGGAATAAAGCATAGCTATGAGAGTTTCCAATTGAGCATTTTACTGCTAATTAATTTCATTGTCTTAGTCCTGACATAATTCTCTTTCTCTTTTTGTGTTGCCTGCATAGTTGTAAGACCGGAGAATGTAGTTGTAATTTGAACCAAAAAAGTCTCTTAATTCCCATTCATATTCCTGGTAGATGTCTTGTGTGCTTCTACCGTTTCCATATAAAAACAAAAGTTGCAACGGTTAAGTACATTCTGTCAGGCCACTGGTTAACCCATAACCCCAAGCCTGTTTCTTGTCTTGAAGAGGACTAACCACTAAAAGCAGGTTGAAAGTAAAGCAAGGCACATTCTGCTTTACTTTCAGCCTGCTTTAAGCTACTATCTGCTAGGCTAAGAAAATATTTCTTATGACATATATTCATGACTGTATAAAGTGGAACTATTTTCTTCAAAGAAGGAATACTTTAAAGGTGTATTTATGGGGTAATGGGTTAAATCAGGCTGAAAGTAAAGCAGGGAGATATGTGGTTAACTTTCAGCCTGATTTAAGTAGACACCCGTCTTTAACATTGGAAAAGGCTATGGTCGGATGGGAAGGTTTATTCAGTTTTCAACTTCGCTTATAAATAACATTAGTTTATAACTTATTCATATACTCTTTGTTCTGTTCTGTATGTTTTAATTAAAAACTCATTCCGATGATTCCTGTTGGACAAAAGAAATCTTTATTTCTCTAAGCTACTTGGTTAGACAGGGTTTTCTTTCTTTTCTGTATTAATGGCTGATAGCGAAGCTCGTTCTCTCTCTCTCCCAGTTTATATATGCTGTACGTACCGAGTGACTCACTGTGCAGTAAACATGGGGAGAGACTAGTCGTACATGCTTGGATGTGTGTATGAGCCGTGTATGTGTAGTCGGCTTGTATATAACATCTCCTGGTTAAAAACCCTCCCTTTTAATACCCCAGGTTTTCACAGAACTCATTTTTTAAAGACAATTAAAACTAGGCTCTAGGGTAGAGTGTTATTCTGAAAAGTTTTAACCTCGGTATGTAGAAGATACTGTTGTTATCCCAAGGGGTGAGGTTTATAACAAAATACAAGCAGGCGTACAGTCATTGTTGTGTTCATCTATTGTTGAGCGGAGGACCATGGGGATGACGCGTGCTTATTGCAGGACAATAGTAATGCAGAAAGCTCCTTAAAGGAGCTTTCTGCATTACTTTTGTCTTTCATTAAGCTGCAATCAGTTTTTAAGCCTCCTAATGAATATATTGTATAGTTGGTTCACATGTGTAGTAGCTTTCTCATTGTGTAGTAAGCTTTCTTTGTTATGAATTTCATGTAAGACAGCTCAGTGGGGAGAAAAGAAAAGTATGTATGTGTAAATTGTCTAAGTTAAAATTAAAGAACTGCTAAGTTTAGTTGTTCTTGTATGTATTATTAGTGTGAAATAAGTTAGCAAATGAAAGATAACTGGTTTAGTGTTACCATTGATTCTAGTACAGTAAAACCTTGATAAACTGAAGTGTTCTGGAATGAGAAACTGTTTTTGCTTTGGAGAGTTTTCTTGTAAGCCTAGTAGTCATTTTTAAGAAGTTGAGTTGGCTGTCAGATGGGCACTTAAAAGCAGGTTGAAAGTAAAGCAGAATGCAGAATATTGATACACCCCCTAAGAAGCAGCATAACATGGCGTTCTGATCTAAATTTAAACTCTTTTCCACTTGTATGTTTTTTTCTGTCAAAATGTCCATTATGTAAGGGACAGTGCCCACAACAATTTTAACCCTTTACCTGATAGCCTATTTCTAGTACTTCAGATAGGTAACTACTTAAAGCAGGTTGAAAGTAAAGCAGAATGCGCCATAGGGCGCATTCTCAGTGTGTTCATTAGTAACCGATTGCCGATGCAAACCATCGGTTGAAATCGCTTCTGCATCGGTTGTTTTTTGTACAGATACAAATTTGAAGAATCACAAAAATGAAGTTTCACTCAAATATTACCGTTTTCGGCAAGTTAATTGAGTAAAACAAAAGCCTAGACCTCTTGAAACTTTGAAAGACGGACGTTAGTTGCCTAAAAATAGCGCCGATTATTGTAATTGTCTGAGTTGTTGCGTATACGTAATGCTCTCGGATCTTATCCTTACGATCTATATAACCTATTAGCTTCCGGTTTAAATATCTTATTTATTTGTTATAACCCGTTGTTACCGTTTGAGTTTTCGCAAGTTTCGCATGATGTTTCTAGCTTCTTCAGGGACGTAGATAAGATATATTTAATCTATGTCCCTGGTTTCTTGTTCAGTTTTCATTTACGATATTAACGTGAAACGTTCGATCGCCGTCGGTGTCCGTACTCATGGAAATAGTAAAACTTGAATATATCCTTAATGAAGTATTGTTTCCCCTCGTACTAATTTCGCCAAACATCAAAACGAATCTTCGGCATATTTAAATCACGGAATTATACACGCACGTGTGTATAGATGCTTTCATATGCTGCTGAAAGTTTGAACAAGCTGTCGGTAAAACCACGAAGTACTTAGGTCTAAGTAGAGCGGGGTCGGGTATTTTCGAACGTGCTTGTTTTTCCGAACATTTTTTTCAAACCGTTATCTGAATAAGTTTTAAACTGTATATGAACATTTTGACGTCATAATATAACGTCATTATTCTTTGTTGACTTACTCACCTCTCCAGACAGCTACACTGGTGCTTAAAAACAAACTTTCGGGGAACAAGAACACGTGATCTTTACAAGTAAGTATTTCTTACGGCATCGTTAACAATAAGTGACGTCATACATAAGTTTTTCGACAGTTAAGTTGTACATGAAATTTTAATTCTACTGACTTGCTCATACATATGCATGTGTAGAGTGAAGGAAAATAACTCATAACTACAGAGGGCATCAATTCTTAAGAGTTACACGGGTGTTCGGAAAAAGAAGAAGTGGTCCTGACGTGTCCTTGTTATTCTGAACATGCAATGTATATAATAAAGTTGTGAATAAACAAACAGATGCAAGTTTCTGCATAGCTCTAGATCTGCTTGTTTGGATACGTAATAAATCATGATTTAGCACACCAAGAAAGAGAGACAGAGAGAGGCAGGGGCATAGCTTGGAAGAGAAATATATGGTATGTGTAGGCCTAATGTTGAGAGGGTTGGGGTCCTTCCCCCAGAAAAAAAGTTGATCATAGGACGTCGGAAATGCGTTTTGGCGTATATCTAGAAGAGATATAGACAGGCAGAGAGAGAGAGAGAGAGATAAAGAGACATTCACACACACACACACGACATACACAGAGAATGATGCTCTAGATCTGAAGCAATAACTATGATAGTTAACACTTAGATCTACTGTGAATTTCCCTTTGCCTTTCAACATTGAAAAGATCAGGGTAGGTCTAACCTAGATTTTTCTATGATGAAAAGCAAGAAGCGGAGGAGCTTACCTATTTGAGACTTTAACATTTATCGCGCTGATTTAGATAAAGACTCTTAAATAGAATGCTGGTATTCTCATGATGGAATCTTAAATGATTCTCTCGAAACTTACAGAAACTGTTTGTCAACTTCGACTCAAGTGGAAAACAACCTGAATCTCAGATCAGACGCCGAGCCTATCGCTGCCTGATCTGGATCCAAGTTGTTTGTATAGATTTGTACTGTATCGTAATAAAGAAAGTAATATACCAAGTTATAGTCTACTTTCAGTCCGAATGACCGCTCAGCTGACTGCGTATTTACCCCCTGATCATTGAGCCATCTTGCCTACAATATTGAGCACTGCTAACATATGGCGCAATCAAATGCAGACCCTTCACATGTACCCTTTTAACCCCTGGGTGGAGAGAAGCAATTCGCGATACATGTCTTGCCCAAGAACATTCCTGTACATCATGGGGGATTCAGAAAAAATCCCCTAGTCAGACCGCTGGTCCGGCGGGGGATCGAACTCATGACCCCTGGTACCGTAGTCCAATGTGTTACCATTGGACCACTACCGCCGATTCTTTGTAATGGTTAGAGAAAATTACCAAATTAAACCAGTAATAGAGTGGTGATATTATTTTTTCCAGGTGTATGAGCCGTGAAATAGGTGTCAAGGGGTAGTAGTACTCGCTGCTTCCGTAGATTTCACATTCATTCACATAATGTATGGCATATAATGCCATGAATACCATCTTTTATTATCCCATTAAGGAATGGCGTTGCAAATTTTTAAATGCTATTATTGTATACGTATGTATGTATAGTGGATGTGCAATGATGAGATGTAAATAAAGATTCTAAAGATTCATTGTGTGGAAGACGACTGTCGGAATTTGGATGGCTTACCTTTTGAATGCAAATATTGTTCAACCTATTCTTGTACGTGTGCATTTGCAAAAAAGAGTAGACTTAAATGAGGCAGTTTTTATCAGTTGCCTCATCCGATTCTACTGTTTGCTTATAGGATATTATCTAGATCAACAATTATGTTCAGATTGTAATAAAGTGTATGGCCTTTTATCAGCGTATGTGATTTTATTTAAAAAAAACATGAAAGTGTTCGGAAAAGCAAGCATGTCTGTTCGGAAAAACAAGCTGTTGTTCAGTAATGCAAGCAAGACTGTCTGATTCCTAAAGAGCATTATTTTGTAGTTAGTGTAATCACAGCTACTCGGATATTGTGCAAACTCGAGGATAAATGCAGAATCTTTCCAAATTTGAAGAAAACCCATGGAATTTATCTCCTATTACCGAACATTGACATATTATGCCTTAAGTGTTCGATAATACCCGACCCCGCTCTACTCCATGGTAAAACGATATACAAGATAATCACCTTGAATTCCAGCGCATCCGCGTATTTTGAAATAAATACATTAGCGCGCAATCAAACAAGTCGGCGTTAGTTAAAGAATCCATTTTTTTGTTTATTTCGTAACACACACCACTGCAGGGTTCGACACTAACGGGAGTCAGGAGTCCGAGACTCCTTATTATCGTGTCGGACTCATTTGCATGTTGGCAGTCCCACGGACTCCTTAAATCTGGAGAGAAAAAACTAGAACAAAAATCATGTTCTGCCGATTTTCTGTAGAGCTCTAGCACAAATCTACTTATAGAAAGTTAAAAATCAAACATAAGTCGGCGCTATGTTTTGTTTATTTCGTAACACACACCAGGGGATTGATTGACATATTAAGTGTAGTTATATAATGAAAGTAGCGCTAAAAATAGTTTTCACTTGCTTGCTTTATTCGTTTAAACGTCTCACCCGAGTTATCGTTATCTGTTAAGACTAAACTATTGCGGGGGAGCGTATAAATTAAAGTCTACGGCACCCGGTATTCCCAGGCGGTCACCCATCCAAGTACTAACCGGGCTCGACGTTGCTTAACATCTACATCATACGTTGGTGCAGTCACTATATATATAATGACTATTACCCAACGGGTTAACTTCGGTGATCGGACGAGAAACGGTGTTTTCAAAGTATTTTCAAACGTGTTCAATTGCTGTTAAAAGATTTTCGGAAATCCGTTCTAAAGATAGCAGGTATTCCCTAAAATGTGTGCGACGGAAAATAATTTATGCGTTGAACTAATGCCGCATAGTCATTCGTTACTGTTCGGTACAGCTCGTAAAAGGCGGGAAAATAATTCCTTTGTCTTTGTCTTAGAAATCTTAATTTATCAACCAATGAAACACGGAATTCCGTACACACACCCTCACCAGAAGTCACGTGTGATATACGTCACTATTACACGTGATTTGTTATCTTTCTAGGTATTCCTCTTTCAAAACAATCATGGCAGTCTACGCTTCATTGAACAGAAAAGCGAGACCATAAAAATAGTAGCTAGAGAAAGCCAAATATAGTCGTACGAAGGCACTCCTAATGTGGCAGTTCTCTGACTGTTTAATGCAGTGGGAAACTGAGCCTTAGGTGTGTACAATGTTTCTTAAATATTACGTAATTGCTTATCTCCCGCACTGGTAAATTGACAATCTTGTTAATAACACACACGGCCGAGCACTTTTGACGAGCATTTACGGAGGTAAGAGAAAGTTGGATCCTAGAAATACGCCGATGATCTCTTACCGGAATTAACGTATATATCTATATACGTTCCTGGTGTCCAAAAACATGGAAAATACTTTTGATCTTGGTGTCCGAAATAAGAGGCAAAAAATAATTTATTTTCATGAAAAATTATAGGTTTCCGAACTCTAAGAATGTCCGAACTGTTGGAGTTAATGCGGTACGGTAGGTTGTGAAATTTGGCCAAGGAGAGCTCTTCTTTGGGGGTGTCAAAATGGTTAAAATCGTTTTCGGCCGGGGGGCTTCGCCCCCCTGGCCCCCTACCAGGGCTTTGCCCTGGACCCACAGGGGACCTTGGCGGCCCCCTTGACCCCCCGCCGAATCGGTTGGTTTCACAAAATTATCCCTTGATACAAATCTTATTGACAACCCTGCATTCTGCTTTACTTTCAGCCTGCTTTAAGCTATGATGTACTATACTATAGAAAATATTCCCTATAATACATATTAATTACTTATTAAATTGGAACTATTTTCTTCAGCGGAGGGATAAATCATATTCGCTAAAAGGCGCTTCTATTGGGTAAAGGGTTAAGTAGACGATATTGCAGCAGTGAAAGGGTTATACATAATTGTCTTGGGAACAGTGGCAAGTGTTGTTATAAGGAGGGAGTCATTGTTCGGAGGGTTGTTGTAGGGAGGGAGTACTGAAGTACCATAATGACCTTAACCCTTTCCCCCATAGAAGCGCCTTTTAACGCATATGATTTATTTGTCCGCTGAAGAAAATAGTTCCAATTCAATCAGTCATGAATATATATCATATGGAATAGTTTCGATTTTCTAGCACATGGTGGCTTAAAGCAGGCTGAAAGTAAAGCAGAATGCGCCTAAGGGCGCATTCTGCTTTACTTTCAACTTGCTTTAATTGGTCACCTATCTTCAATACTAGAAATAGTCTATCAGGTAAAGGGTTAAGAATCCGGAAAAACAAGCCTGAGCAAAGGGAGCAGTCTGATCAGGGCCTTCACTGTTTGCTCTTCAGTTTGAACACTTTAGACAAATTACTCTGTGATAAAGACAAATAGTTTAACTCTTTGTAGCTAGTGATGGATATACATGCCACAGTGATTACCTCTGCAAACTCCAGATGAGGCGCTGCGTCATCAGGAACCAAACTGTATGCCATTCTGACACTGAATTCAAAAGAAATTTTGAAAATTCTAATTTTAGAACGATAGCAGACAACAAATTGTTGCAGACTAAAAAATTAACCAGCATGCAAAAGTTCAAGGATAATTGCAGCAGTTCTTCAAGGTGTCCCAATGATTAGAATTTTTTTTGAATTATTTGTCTTATCTAGAGCTCCAATACGCTTGATAAGTATAGGATCAGCAACATCACCATGAAAAAATGCTGATAAACTATGGACAGAGGCACCTGCCACATGATCAATATCTGACATCGACACCTGAGCAAAACTGAGAAACTAACACGGTTACTTTAATACTGATAACTGTCTCAGAGTGTGCCATCAGTATTGAAATCAAGCTGCATGACAAGAAATAGGATCGCCCAATGTAGTCATGTTACACACTGTGTGAACCTAGATTAGTCGCTAAGGGTGCCAAATATGGTGGAGTAATCTGGTCAAATCCAACATTTTCTCACTAATACTGCATCAAATTCTATGGTGTCTAATAAGTGGTCACAACATAGGTTTGGTGGATAGATTAAAGATTGAAGAATTTGAAATACAAATACAGTAGAACCTCTCTATTATGACCACTAAAAAAGAAGGTTAATTTGTCTGCATAAAAGACAGGTGACAGCTTAAAGCAATGTGAAAGTGAAAGAGAAAGCTCCTGTAGGAGCTTTCTGCTTCACTTTCACATTGCTTTAAGCAGTCACCTGTCTTAAACGACTTATAGTTGGCACAATTTAGTGGTCGTAATAGAGAGGTTCTACTGTACTCTTGTTATCTGTGGCCTTGATCAGGCTCTATAGATATTTTGTTTTTGTCACTGTGCAAACAGGTTTGTAGGTGATGATCATATTCTACATTGCTTACAATGTTCATTATCCAGTTTTCTCTCTACATTTCTGTAATGTTTCTTCTCTCTGTTCTGCAGGATTCCTCGTTGGAGGATATAAAAGGGGAGCTTACTCCAGCGTCAAACTCCACTAGACCAGAGCCATCACCAGGATCTGTCGGGTCACGGTCAAACACACCAGCTTCCATTTCTGGTAAGTTCTTCTTTGACAAATAAATGTCTTAACCCTTTACCCAATAGTCTGTTTCTAAATTTGAAGAATTGCGACCACTTAAAGCTGGTTGAAAGTAAAGCAGAATGTGCCTCAACCCTTTCCCCCATAGAAGTGCCTTATAGCACATTCAGTTTATTCATCCACTGGAGAATATAGTTCTAATTGATACAGTCATAAACATGTCTCAAAAGGAATATTTTCTTTATTCTAGCAGGTTGTAGCTTATAGCAGGCTGAAAGTAAAGCAGAATGAGACTTAAGGCACATTATGCTTCACTTTCAACCTGCTTTAACCCATTACCTCATAGCCTATTTCAAGCTTTGATAACAGGTGACCACTTAAAGCAGGTTGAGAGTAAAGCAGAATGTGCCTTAAGGCACATTCTGCTTTACTTTCAGCCTGTTTTAAGCTACCATCTGCTAGGATATAGAAAATATTTCTTCTGGTACATATTCTTGGCTGTATAAATTGGAACTTTTTTCTTCAGTGGAGGAATAAATAGATGTGTAAAAAGGCGTTTTTAAGGGGTAATGGGTTAAGTAGTCACCTATTTACAAAACAGTGTATGGGGTAGAGGGTTAAGGCACATTTTGCTATTCTGTCCGCCTGCTTTATGCTACCATTTGCAAGGATATAGAATTTTTTTTTATGAACATATTCTTGACTGTAGAAATTGGAATTATTTACTTTCGTGGAGAAATAAACAAAAGGGGCATTTATGGGATAATGGGTTAAAAGATGATAATCATGCTTTGACTAAGGAGCGAAAGTATGGCATTGACGAGGATTAAAACTTCATTAAGTTTTTGCTGAGTTCCAGATAAGTGGAATATTTTAAAAACTAAAATCTTTTTTTCTGCATTAAACCCTATGATGTTACTACTATGATGTCCTGATGATACAGTAAAGACGTGTACAGTGGATATTTAATGAAGACCTTAGATAGGTTACTGCTTGATATAGAACTGAAGTAATACAGAAAGCTCCTGTAGGAGCTTTCTGCATTACTTTAGTCCTGCATTCAGCTGTAAAATCTTTTTATCGTATATCATAAAATTGATATTATTTATAATTGAATGTTCTCTTCAGTAGCTTCTGTACACGGGTTTATAACGCATGACTTGCTAATAGAATAGATCCTGAGGTGGTATTGTCATTGATAAGTTGTATTTTGATCTGGGTCTACACTGTTTGCTAGGCACATTGCTTTTGCTGTATTGTTCTGCATTGTTTGTCAGTGTGTATGTGGGAATGCTAGTCATAGGTGGGTATTTTCAGCTCTAGTCAGGAATATCAATATTGGTGGTAGACTGAGACTGTGTTGAAGTTAGAGTTGTTTCCCTTGCATTTGTAGCTTCAGTATTTGAGGAGGGAAATACTAAACCTCAACTCAATCTCCATATGTTTAGTTAACATGTTTGCAGCAAGACTTGTTTAACAATGTCTTCCAAGTTATGGCAGATTGATGCATAAAGGAGGCTGAAAGTAAAGCAGAAAACAGTTTTCAGCCTGCTTAAACCCATTTTCCCATAAATACACCCTTTTACGCCTTAAATATATATTCCTGCCTTGAAGAGAAAAATTCAACTTTATACAGTTATGAATATGTATCAGAAGAAATATTTGTATATGTACAGTCGGCTGAGCGGTCATTCGGACTGAAAGTAGACTTTAACTTGGTATATTACTTTATATTTTAGCTGATGGTTGCTTAAAGTAGGCTGAAAGTAAAGCAGAATGTGCCTTAAGGCACATTCTGCTTTACTTTCAACCTGCTTTAAGTGGTCACTTGTTTCCAAACTAGAAACAGGCTATGGGGTTATGGGTTAACACATGTTATACCGTTGCTCATTCCGATACAGACCCAGTGAGTCTATAAAGCAGTGAACATCTATTGATTTCCAATCATTGAATTTATGTTGAAGGCTTCAAGGCCTATCATGATTGGGATGAATATCTTCGATCTTTGCAGACCAAGTTGATACAAGTCATACAGCACATTATTAACCACAAAGGCAAACACATTAACCCTTTCCCCCTTAGAAGCACATTTTACCACATTTAATTTATTCATCCACTGCAGAAAATAGTTCAAATTTATAATCCTGAAAATGAATGAAGATCTATTTTCTATACCCATGCTGATTGTAGTTTAAAGCAGGCTGAAAGTAAAGCAGAATGCACCTTAAGGTGCATTCTGCTTTACTTTCAACCTGCTTTAAGTGGTCATCTACCTTCAATACTAGAAACAGGCTACTGGGTACCGTAATGAGTTAAAACACAGACCTCTCTTGTACTTGTTGGAAAAAAAATCTCAATAATGAAGTTTCAAACAGGAATAATTTCAGACTTTTAAGAGAGTTTCATGGTCATTGTTGTGTGAGATGACTTTAACCCATTCCTCGATAAATATGTCTTTAATTTATTCCATCACTGAAGAAGTTCCACTTAATACAGTCATGAAATGGGGCCATCGGGTAAAGGGTAACCGCAACCTTCCATGTTTTACTGTTTAGCACGTGTGTTAACAAATATGTACATGTAAATAGAACGATGATCTATTAATAGAATTGGAATAGGTATAAAATAATTACTCGACTCGCCAGATACCGGCGACAAATTCGAAATATTACGGTCTTCGGCATAATAACAATCATTACAATATTAACTTTCAAAAAGTATAAATGAGTATTGGTATGTTTAATCATGAAATTATACACTTGGTATGTACATAATTCCGTGGTTTAATATAATTAATACTACACTCAATTGTTAATAATATTCCTATATTCATAATAGATTCACCGAATATTTATAAACGTGTTTCCTTGTCAAATTGTGAATTAGTATGTATGGGACTGTTCTCATGTTTTTGTATGTTACAAACTGAGAGTGAAATAAATAAAACTGAAAACTGAAGTACAAAAAATGCTCAACCCTTTCCTTTAAAGAAAATACAAATAACCCATATCCGTTGTGTTTCAGACAGGTATCTGACTATCTGCTTTACTTTTATCTTGCTTTAACCCATTACCTCATAGCCTGATTCTAGTTTTAAAAATAGGTGGCTACTTAAAGCAGGCTGAAAGTAAAGCAGATACCTGCTTTACTTCCAGCCTGCCTTATAGAGCTACACTTTGCTTAGATATATAGAAACTAATTCTTATGTTACATATTCATGACTGTATAAATTTGAACTATGATCTTCTGTGGAGTAATAAATTAAAGGCGTAAAAAGGTGTATTTCTGGGGGAATGGGTTAAGCTTGTCCCTTTATTAAACACAGTGAATATTTATTTGTTACACTAAGACTTATGCAGAGAAAAGAGTTAACCCATTTCCCCCATAAAGTGAGCATTTTCTTGCCTTTACCTGTTTTCCACATAATGCATTTTCATGTTGCTATGATGCTATCCCAACTTATGATATCTGTCAGCCATAGGGAACTTTTCTTCCATTTGACTGGTTACTGCAGACTGAAATGAAAGTAAGGTTGAAAGCTCATGTAAGTTGCTTTCTGCTATACTAGTAGCCTCCTTTAAGCTGCCACATGTTAGGATGTAGGAAAAAAATTTCTTTGGGTCTTTATTAGGACCCTGGTGAGGTTTCTGTGATTTGGGTATTTACTTGAAAAGGGTCTATGAAGGAAAAGATTACTGGAGGTTGTTTTATTACCCTTGCTTTTAAAAGTTCAATCTATGATTCAATCTTTAGGCCAGATTTGTTGTCAAATTTCAGCTTCAGTGAGCACTTTAAGAAATGAAATTTGAACTCGACCATAAACAATATGCCTCTTACTACTGTTAAACCTAGATAAATCAAGTTTGATAAAAGTTGCATGCCTTGTTATTAAGTCAGATGACTGCACATTACAGAACAAATGTAATGCAGAAAGCTCCTTTAGGAGCTTTCTGCATTACGTTTGTTCTGCAGTGTACATCTATCTGTCTATCGAGATCGACATATATTTTCATCGAGATCGACATATTTTCATTGACGGGACGACTAGACATGGCTATGACTGTATTTTAATAAAGATTGGAGATTTTATCTGTGAGAAGCACATTTTCGTAGTAAGCTAAACCATGGAATTTGTAGTAGGTGTTGATCAGCTGACTGTTACACTGTGCAGTAATAAAGTTTTATGAATGAAAATGTCATTATGACTGCTCCCCTGAGACTGATTAGACTGTCTATCACATCTGGAGGAAATTACCACCTATACTGGCATAAATAATTACAATTGATACAACCAGTCTAGAGATCAGCAAAAGATTAAGAGGGGAGACTTCCTTTGTCAATGTCGAGACTGACTTTGAAAGAAATCAATTCATTTCTTTCTCCTATCCCTTTAAAGGCTTTTAGGGAGAATGTGGGAGTTGTCAGGGCTCAAAGTGAGTTAGAATGTAAAGGGATTCATATCAAATCCCTAATTGTTTATATCTGATCAAGATCCAAACTGTTAATCACTTGTGTGTGTTTGTAAAGGTAGAGTAGAAACAATCAACAGGTAGTGTTTCGAGCAAACAAGATTTATCTTTGAGCAGACAGCGTTTGAAGTGCATTAAAAACATGAGCAGATGACATGTATTGAGAGATTATATATTCACTGAAATTTCAAAGGATTTAACCCATTACCCCATAACCTGTTTCTAGTATTGAATATTGGTGTCCACTTAACCCATTACCCCATAAATACGCCTTAACAATATTCATCCACTGAAGAAAATAGTCCAAATTTATACAGTCATGAATATGTATCACAACAAATATTTTCTATATTCTAGTAGATGGTAACTTAAAGCTGACTGAAAGTAAAGCAGAATGCGCCTGAAGACGCATTCTGCTTTATTTTCAACCTGCTTTAAGTGGTCACATATCTTCAAAACTAGAAACGGGCTATGGGGTAATGGGTTAAGCAGGTTAAAAGTAAAGCAGAACGTGCCTGTAGAATTCAGCCATCTTTAATCTACAACCTGCTAGGATATTTCTTTTGGTACATAATTATTGATTACTTTATAAAGTTGATCTATTTCCTCAGTGGAGGAACACATTGCAGGCGTATTTATGGAATAATGGGTTAACAAAAGAATTTTGATACAGTATTGGTTTCATTACCTCATAGCCTGTTTCTAATTTTGAAGACCGGTTACAAGCAGGTTGAAATTTAAGCAGAATGTGCCTGAAAGACATTACCCCAGTCCATTCAATTCTAATTTTGAAGACAGGTTACAACTTAAAGTAGGTTGAAATTTAAGCAGAATGTGCCTTAAAGACATTACCCCAGTCCATTCATTGTTCTTAGGCATTAAAGTAACTGTTAAGCACAAGATAATTGTGCAGGCAACGGCTCAGCCATCTGAAGTTTTTAATAGAGGCCCTTACATACTAGATCTCAATAGGTTTTTCTAACCAAACTATCAAATATTAGGTGTGGGCCTCACATGAGACACCTGAACGATTCTTTTCCTAGATGCTAGCCAAGTAAGTGCATGGGCTCCATGCTTAGACTCAAACTTTCTACGGTGCTAGGTGTTACCACCCAAGCTAGGTCAAGTAATGTCTTTAAAGTTCTGACACTGTGCATTTGATATGTTTAGTTTGTTGCGACACTGGTAAGCGGACAGGAGCCCCTTGTCTGATTTCACGAGCCTGTTGTTAAGTGTAGAGAGGCAAGTTTATAATAGTGAAACCATTTATAACTTGAAAAGATGTCAGGGCAGTGTTTCACACTGGTGACAGTGGAAGAGGCAACTCTTTGAATGCACAGAAAAGTTATCATCTGCAACAATTGCTGTCTGCTACCCTGTTTTCTTAAAAAAAATAAAGGGGTCCATTAACTCTTTCCTCCCTGAAACTTTAAATGGACAATTCCATCGTTTAAATTTAAGTCTAGTCGATTTCTGACTTTTGAGGGTTGTTTTTGTCAATGTTTGGCATTACGACAAACAGTGAAGACCCTGATCAGAGGGCTCCTAGGAGCCTTCTGATCTTGGTCTTCACTGTTTGCATAGGACAAGTGTACTATTCAAATGTACACTGTTTGCAAAGGACACCAATATGCGGGACTAGGGTTCAAAGGGTTAATAGTGTCAATAGTCAAACAACCCTTTCTTTCTCCAATAGAAACGTCTTTTGATGCATTTACCTTTTCCTGCTAGAAATCCTTTTTTGTGACTTCAAAGAATTACAGGAAAGTTTTCCTGCACCCTGTCAGGTGCATGTTTTAAGCTTTGAAAGTCAAGCTTTCAGGAACTTTCTGCTTTACCTTCATTCTGCTGTAAGTCACTATCTGTCTTAACTCTTTGAACCCTAGTCCCGCATATAGGCATCCTTTTCAAACAGTGTACATGTGAATAGTACACTTGTCCTATGCAAACAGTAAAGACCCTGATCAGTGGGCTCCGAAAGGAGCCCTCTGATCAGGGTCTTCACTGTTTGTCACAATGCCAAACATTGACAAAAACAACCCTTAAAAGTCAGAAATGGACTAGACTAAAATGGAATTTAAAGTTTCAGGGAGGAAAGAGTTAAACACTTAAAACAAGCTGATGGGGAATGGGGAAATAATATTCTTGTCACAGCATTGTGAGATGTAAGCTACAGTGTTGGGGGAAATAGCATGTCTATATCGCTGGCACATCAATCACTGTCGTCTAACAGGCCCATAATCATGTCAAGTAGAAATTAAATCATGACCCATTTATTGACAGCTTCACAGTGTTTTGAAAGTGGGGAAATCCCAATAATTGAGAGTGAGAGTGTGTGTGTATTTGATGACTTTTATTGTAATCATCCGCAGTCTAAGGTTAAGGGTCAATAAGAAAATAGTTCCCAGAGCGGAGTGTTTGTTTTGTTGCGTTGCATAAGATTAATGTTTGCCATTCAGTCGCACACATTCATTGTATTGTTAGGGTAGTGGCTCACAAAACATCTGGAGCAGTGATTAGCTGCCAATTTTAAGAATAGCTTTGGGGGATTCCGGGAGTTTATATTTATTGCAGACTGTGGAATTTTGTTGTTCTAATAATAGCCGACTAATTGGCAGCCAGCGATGAGGTCATGAAGTCATTGACACCTGTTCACTAAGGGGAATGTGAGAAGTAGATTTATTGCCGAGATGGCTGCAGGGGTGATAAGCTGTTTTCAAGGTCAGCCTACCACCAATTAGCCCTGATCCGTTCTATACATGTCATCTGCAAAACAAGTCACTACAATGTTTTTCGAAATCCAAAACCATTTCAAATCAGTTTGACCGATTTTAAAGTCCGAGTGACAAACAGTTTGGATCCAGATCAGGCCCCACTTACGTGGGGCCTGATCTGGATCCAAACTGTTTGTATTTGATACAAGAATGTTTTTCCGAGATTGCTATGGGTTAATGGGGGGAGGTCTGTATAGATATCTGTGAACAAGCTATGAGTGATGGGAAGGTTAGATAAGGTCAGGTCTGGCATTGTGGGGGCGGTGGGACAAGTGCACTGAGTGACCTTGATGGTAATTGGATCAACTAGATGGGAGGTATAGACAACACAATCAGTTATAGCGGAAACAAGTGTAAGTTGTAAAGTTAGCCCAATTATGACCGGGGCTTTTGTTCATTGGTTACTTCTGTTTGGGATAATTGGAATGGTTGATTATTGAGTGTGGTTTATTGTCTTATAACCTATAGCTGTAATACATATAGCAAAAAGTGCAGACCTAGATCAGATGTAGTGTTTTGTGTTGTCTCTGTGGGTTAGCATTGATTGACCCTATTCACTAGGTTGATAAAGAACTTAAAAAAGATGCAAGGTTGGATTGACATTTAACTTTGCAAATTTCCCAACCAGAATACTTCTATTATTTAGACATCGCTCTTTATCCAAATGACTGTTAACTCCTTCCCTCAAACCCTTCCCCACATAGCCGGTTTCTTGTTTTGGAAATAGGTGATGCTTAAAGCAGGTTTAAAGTAAAGCAGACCATCTGCTAGAATATAGAAAATATTTCTTATAGTACATATTCATGACTGAATAAATTAGAATAATTTTCTTCGGGGGGGGGGGGGGGGGGGGGGAATGCTAAAAGGAGCATATATGGGTTAAAGTGTTGGGAGAGGTTGCTGCTTTATGATGACAAAGTAAAGCAGGAATGTTTCTAGCTCCAATCTGTTTGGAAGAAATTGCTATATTTATTCATGTCTTAAAAATGCATAAATAATGCTCACTTCAGGTATGAAGACTTTTCTAAAATGAAGGAAATTTTTCTCATTACCCCATAAATACACCTTTGTACGCATTTAAATTATTTCTGCACTTACGAGAAAAGTTTCAATTCATACAGCCATGCATATGTATCAGTGTTGTGCCTAGGTCCAAATTTTTGGGGGACACGGTGGCGCGCTGTCAAAATTTTTGGGGGACATTTGAAATTTTTGGGGGACACACTAAAAAAACCTTTAAAACACGATATACCTACCTTTTAATTAGAATACTGTTTTTACAGCTTACGGTCTTTAACTGTCATGACTGATTCTGTAAGACTGTACAGCTAGGGAAGATTCTCCGATCGGGAGACAGTCGCTGTTCTCGTATCGTAGAGTCGCTGTTTACACGACGGGCAATTTGATTTTTGTCTTTTTTAAACATGTTGAAGCGAGTGTCTTGGTTCAGATGATGTTGAAGGAGTATCCTCAACACTTTGTTTAAACGAAGCATCGTCTGCTAGTTGTCTATTTTAATCGGAAAGAAAATCTGTCAAGCGCATCGTTCCGACGCCATTATCACAAAGCGGAACCAGACTGGTTTACATACTTATTCTATATGCCGATATACTTCACGTATATTATACGCGCACAGTCTATTTTCAATACTAAGATTAATCTCCCTTTGTGATCTCTCTATTCTCCGGAATTGAGTCGGAATGGAGCAGAAACTAGTAGAAATTGCCGAAAATGCGATTTTTTACGGCGCGCCCATACGCCCGCGCAAGGCGAATTTTTAAGGGACAATCGTGAAAAAAATGCGGGATTCCCGCAATGCCGCGGCCTAGGCACAACACTGTGTATCATAAAGATTTTCTGTATTTTAACAGATGTAAGCTTAAAGCAGGTTGAAAATAAAGCAGAATGTGCCTTAAAGCTATGGGGTAATGGGTAACTTTGAAATCAAACCAAAGTAACGCAAGTAGTCTATAGACAGGGCTTGAAGCAATGAGGCAGATCAGCAGTTTAAAGGTGTTTGAAGGGATTTGAGGTGAAACTTAATCCGATATCATAAATATCCTGGTTCTAATCTCTTACCTTTAAAGTCAACAAAAAGTGAAAGCTTTGCATAACATAACCCATTACCCTAGTATATTCTGTTTCTAATTTGGAAGATCTGTGACCACTTGAAGCAGGTTGAAAGTAAAGCAGAATGAACTTAAGGTGCATTCTGCTTTAATATCAGCCTACTTTAAGCTACCATTAGCTAGGATATAGAAAATATTTCTTATGATACATATTCTTGACTGTATAAATTGGAACTATTTACATCAGTGGAGGAATAAAGGCGTATTTATGGGGTAATAGATTAATGCTGATTGAAAATAAAATAGAAAGCTCAGCCTCATAATAGAGATTTCTGCTTTACTTTTGCTTTACATTAAGCAGGGGCCTTTGACAAAGATTGATTGAGTTAAAAGTATATTTAAGGGGTAATGGGTTAAAGAACTAAAGCTGCATTCTGATTTACTTTCAATCTGCTTTAAGCTACCATCTGCTAGGATATAGAAAATGTTTCTTATGATACATTTTCATTCATGACTGCATCAAGTGGAAACTATGGTTAAATTCATAGCTCGGTCTGTAGGTTGAACGTTCTATGTGCTGGTAATTGTTTCTGTGTGAGAGATAATGATCTATGCCCCAGTCTGTACTGATAATAGATATTGACATTAGAATTGCCCCTAAGATATGAAATTAACAACAACACTATGTAACCTCTGCATTGCATTCACATATGACTGCAACTGACTGTGTAGCAATGTATATTTAAACTGGCGATAAGCAACCATCCATAAGATGTATGGATAGTTATCTTAACCCTTTCCCCCATAGAAGCGCCTTTTAGCCAATTAATTTTATTCCTTCACTAAAGAAAATGTTCCTTTTTATACAGTCATAAATATGTATCATACAAAATATTTTCTATATTCTAGCAGATGATAGCTTAAAGCAGGCTGATAGTAAAGCAGAATGCACTTAAGGCGCATGCTGCTTTACTTTCAACCTGCTTTAAGTGGATACCTATATTCAATACTAGAGACATGCTATGTGGGAAAGTTAACATACCATGTCGCAGTTTAGTGCATATTTAACCCTTCCCACCCATAGAAGCACCTTTAAGCGCATTTAATTTATTCCTCCATTTAAGAAAATAGTTCAAATTTATACTGTTATGAATATGTATTATAAGAAATATTTTCTATTTTCTAACAGATGATAGCTTAAAGCAGACTGAAAGTAAAGCAGAATGTGCCTAAGGCCCATTCTGCTTTACTTTCAACCTGCTTTAAGAGGTAAATCAGTGCGTCTAAGGCTTACTTTCAACCTGCTTTAAATGGTTACCTATCTTCAATACTTAAAAAAAAAAAAAAGGGGGGGGGGGGGGTTCATACTACAAATGACTGAGAGTTATGTCTTTAAGTGGTTACTTCTCTTCAAAACTGGAACAGACTACGGGCTAAAGGGTTAATAATATATTATATATGAGACATGTATTTTAACATTATGCGTCTTATTTCAGGTGCAAGTCCTATGCCACCTCGTCCTCCGTCTCAGCAAGATGGAACACAAAACAGCATGCGTATGAGCCAATCACCAATGCCTGCCCCAGGTACGACTAGTCTTGGTCAGTCATAGCTGGCTGTCTTAGAACTGCATTAACCCATAAACACACCGTTTTACGCATTTGATTTATTCCTCCTGAAGAAAGTATTTCTGTATATACAATAATTACTTGTATAATAAACTAGAACTATTTTCTATATCTAACAGATGGTAGCTTAAAGCAGATTGAAAGTAAAGCAGAATGCGCCTTAGTGGTCACCAGGCTTCAAAACTAGAAACAGGCTATTGAGAATTGGGTTAACCCTTTGAACCCTAATCCCGCATATAGGCGTCCTTTTCAAACAGTATACATGTGAAAAGTGCATTGTCCTATGCAAATAGTGAAGACCCAGATCAGAGGGCTCCTTAAGGAGCCCTCTGATCAGGGTCTTCTCTGTTTGTCATAATGCCAAACATTGACAAAAACAACCCTTAAAAGTCAGAAATGGACTAGACTTATATGGAAACTGGAATTGTCCATTTAAAGTTTCAGGGAGGAAAGAGTTTAAGCAGATTGAAAGTAAAGCAGAATGCGCCTTAGTGGTCACCAGGCTTCAAAACTAGAAACAGGCTATTGAGAATTGGGTTAACTTGTTAAGCTCTAGTGATGTGTATATGCATTATTAACAAACCGGGTACCTGTGAAGAGTATACCATGGCTTATGCAAACAATGTAGGCTCAGGGTCTGCATTGTTTGTCATTTTGCAACATCATATAAAAACAACTTAATTAAGATAACATTAAAAAATTGCCTAAACTTAATTGGAAATGACCAATTGAATGAAGTTTAGGTTCAACAAGATACCAGGCACGATTTCAGAATTTCAGACTTGTGTCAAGACTTACAGTACTTATCAGAATGTAGGATAAGTTTCTGTGACTCATTTATAGGTACATTGTATGATACCTTTCTAAGAGGAGTAGGTTAACTTTATGGCACAAACATGTTTCTATCGGAGAAAGAGTTAGTGCTAAATAAAGCTTGTATGCTTTTAACTTCAGTGTTTCACATAATGGGTTGCTTAACTCTTTCCTCCCTGAAACTTTAAATGGACAATTCCAGTTTCCATTTTAGTCTGGTCCATTTCTAACTTTTAAGGGTTGTTTTTCTCAATGTTTGGAACTATGACAAACAGTGAAGACCCAGATCAGAGGGCTCTAAAAGGAGCCCTCTGATCTGGGTCTTCACTGTTTGCATAGGGCAAGTGCACTTTTCACATGTACATTGTTTGAAAACGACGCCAATATGCGGGACTAGGGTTCAAAGGGTTAAGCAGGTTGAAAATTGAGCAGAAAGCTCCTTAACTCTTTCCTCCCTGAAACTTAAAATGGACAATCCCAGTTTCCATTTTAGTCTAGTCCATTTCTGACTTTTAAGGATTGTTTTTCTCAATGTTTGGAACTATGACAAACAGTGAAGACCCAGATCAGAGGGCTCTAAAAGGAGCCCTCTGATCTGGGTCTTCACTGTTTGCATAGGGCAAGTGCACTTTTCACATGTACACTGTTTGAAAACGACGCCAATATGCGGGACTAGGGTTCAAAGGGTTAAGCAGGTTGAAAATTGAGCAGAAAGCTCCTTAATTATTCACTTGTCAGGATGCAGGAAAGGCTTCTTATGGCATCTAGGTATGGTAGAAATGGTTAACCCATTATCCCATAAAAACACCTTTTAATGTCTTTTAATTCAGTCATCTACTGAAGAAAATAGTTCCAATTTATACCGTTACAAATAAAAAAATCATAAATATTTTCTATATTCTAGCAGATAAAAGCTTAAAGCAGGCTGAAAGTAAACTCAGCCTGCTTTAAGTCGTCAACTATCATCAAAATTAGAAATGGGTTAAATTAGCTGTAGAAGTCTAGCTTTTGTTTCACCAAGACTAAGATATTGGTTTGCCATTGGTGTTGACACTTGCAATTTATTTTAGTCTCTCCTATAATCCTATTGTGGCGAGACATTTAATTTGGTGTAATTCATGTTTAAAAGAAATTTGGTTTTGTTGTTGATGATAGAACTTGAGATTTTTTTTTATCATTTTGAAGCTAGACAAAAGTAAAGCACTGATTTTTCTGCAGTTACTGATATGTTTCCAGTTGGATTTGATGAATACTAAAACATTTTATTGTATTCAATATTTCAAATACTGAAATCCTTATTTCTTCTCTAAAGAATATACTGTTACTCCTAAGTAGACTCAAGATGATTTACTGGCTAGGGGATTTAGTTGAGAGACAAAGGAGAAACTTTTAAAAATGATAGTTTGCTATCCCTCATCCGTCCCAAATTTGTCTAAGTAGAGGGTATATTAAAGTGTTATGTGTGTGTGTGGGTGTGTATCTATGGAGTATCGGGTTAAGATGTTGTGTGTGTGTAGTTGTGTATGATATCTATGGAGTAAATTCAGTATTGGGTTAAAATATTGTTTAAATTAATGTATGTGCCTGTGTGGTTATATATCTATGGAATAGCCGGGTTAAGATGTTCTGCGTGTAGTTGTGTATCTATGGAGTAATTGGTTAAGATATTATGTGTGTGTGTGGTTGCATATATATGGAGTAATCTGTTAAAATGTGTGTGTGTGGTTGCATATCTATGGAGTAATGATTAAATATATTCTGTGTGTGTGGTTGCATATCTATGGAGTAATGGTTAAATATACTGTGTGTGTGGTTGCATAGCTATGGAGTAATCTGTTAAAATGTGTGTGTGTGGTTGCATATCTATGGAGTAATCTATTAAGATGTGTGTGTGGTTGCATATCTATGGAGTAATCTATTAAGATGTGTGTGTGGTTGCATATCTATGGAGTTATGGTTTAAGATATATACTGTGTGTGGTTGCATATCTATGGAGTTATGGTTAAATATATATTGTGTGTGTGTTTGCATATCTATTGAGTTTTGGGTTAAGATATACTGTGTGTGTGTTTGCATATCTATGGAGTTTTGGGTTAAGATATACTGTGTGTGTGTTTGCATATCTATGGAGTAATGGGTTAAATATATATTGTGTGTGTGGTTGCATATCTATGGAGTAATGGATTAAGATGTGTGTGTGTGTGTGTGTGTGTTTGCATATCTATGGAGTGTTGGGTTAAGATATACTGTGTGTGTGGTTGCATATCTATGGAGTAATGAATTAAAATCCAGTGTGTTTGGTTGCGTATCTATGGAGTAATGTGTTAATATATACTGTGACTGTGTGTGTGGTTGCATATCTATGGAGTAATCGATTAAAATGTGTGTGTGTGTGTGGTTGCATATCTATGGAGTAATCTGTTAAAATGTGTGTGTGTGTGTGGTTGCATATCTATGGAGTAATGATTAAATATATTCTGTGTGTGTGGTTGCATATCTATGGAGTAATGGTTAAATATACTGTGTGTGTGGTTGCATAGCTATGGAGTAATCTGTTAAAATGTGTGTGTGTGGTTGCATATCTATGGAGTAATGAGTTAAGAATTGTGGGTTGTTGATATTATATGTGGTTCCATATCACAGGGCTGCCATTTCTCCGGGTTTTTCCTTAGTATTCAAATTTTTATCCTAGCAGATAAGGCGCATTCTGCTTTACTTTCAACCTGTTTTAAGCAGTTATGTGTCTTCAAAACAAGAAACAGCCTATGGGGTAAAGGTACGATTAGTAAAATTGCGTCTGAAAAATTGAAAATTTGAAATCTTAGGATTTTTATGATCAACTTATGGCAGCCCTGATATCTGTGGAGTAATGGGTTAAATATATATTGTGTGTGTGGTTTCAGGCTACAACCAGCAGATGATGCCTCCTCCCATGGGGCCCAATCAGATGGGAGGTTATAGTCAGGGCCAGAAGATGGCACCTGGGGCATACCCTCCACACTACCAGAACTCTCAATATGCTCAGTCAGGTGAGTGCTCAAAAGCTGCCCGTTTCATTAACTCTTTGAACCCTAGTCCTGCATATAGGCGTCCTTTTGAAACAATGTTCATGTGAATAGTACACTTGTCCTATGCAAACAGTGAAGACCCAGATCAGAGGGCTCCGAAAGAAGCCCTCTGATCAGGGTCTTCACTGTTTGTCATAATGTCAAACATCGACAAAAACAACCCTTAAAAGTCAGAAATGGACTAGACTAAAATGGAAACTGAAATTGTACATTTAAAGTTTCAGGGAGGAAAGAGTTAAACAAATGTTGTCGTAAGTCAGATTACAAAAGTCTCAAGTATTATTTATTTTCGATCTAATCCTGTCTTTGAGACATCTCTTTGGAATCGTCCTGAAAAGACGATTCCAAAGAGATGACACAAGACAGGATTAGATTGAGAAATCAGAAATTAAATGTTTTGGCTTATGACCTTTTTGTCGTACGAAGTTTTATGAAAAGGGCCCCAGCTCTGCCACGCCTCATCAGCAGAGTGTTTCAAATACTGAAATTCCCTCTCTAACTTCCAACAGTTTTATGGATCTTCACCAAATTGGCAGAAAGGCAGAAAACATCAATGTAAAAACTTGGTCAAGATTGATACCTACTCTAATCACATGAGCCATTACAGGATTATGACCAATTCAGGGCTCCAGATAAGAGGTAGTTATTTCAACAAATCCAACATTTTCTTACTCATTTCAGCACCAAATCCTATGGTGTTACTACTCATTAGAATCATCTCATAGGGTTTAATTCAGAAATAAAGATTTTAAGTTTTGAAAAACTACCCTTATCTGTTGCTCTGCCAATTACCCCGTAGCATGTTTCTAATATTGAATATAGTTGACAATTGAAAGTAAAGCAGAATGTGCCTTAAGTTATTTCCAATGTCTTTCCAGATGGTTGCTTAAGGCTGGTTTAAAATAAAGCAGTTAAAGAGCATTCTGCTTTTACTTTCAACCTTCTTTAAATGGTCACCTGTTTTCAAAACTAAAACAGACAATGGGGCAAGGGTTAAATATAGAGAAAACAGTGACTATGTATTGACATATGTTATTGTTTGTTTCAGGAAACTATTCCATGAGGCAGCCCGGGATGCCAGCTAACTATCAGCCCAACATGTACAATGGGCCAAGCCAGATGGGCCCTGGTGGCCAGACTATGTATAACAACATGGGGAGCCCAAGTATGGGCAGGAATTATAACATGTATAGTGGCAATATGATGGGAATGAACAATCAGTATGGGAACTTCTCAGGCCCAGGACAAAGTGCAGGGCCGACGCCCACAATGGGCAGCCAGGCCGGACCTGGGCCTAGCATGGGAAGCCCAGGTCCCAACACAAATGGACCACCACAAGGTGGCATGAATTCTATGGGATCTAATTCTAGTGGGTCAAATGGACAAATGGCGGGTCCTCCAGCCCCGAGTCAGATGGCCAGTGGTCAAGCTGGGCAGATGGCTGGAGCCCCAGGGCAGGGGCAGACCCCTACTAAAGGTGCTCAGGCAGCAGCTCAAGCAGCCCTGGCAGCTGCTAGTGCAGCGGCACGCTCACAGCCAAATCCAGGCCCAGTACGGCCCGTCATGAACATGGCCCAGCCACAGAGAATGTACAATGCCATGCCGATGGGTGGACCACACTCGATGCCCCCTCAGTCCATGAGCCCCCTGAGTCAGATGGGGCAAATGAACCAGATGGGGTACGGCTCGACAATGAATAATATGCCTCACCCTCCAAACTCCGCGTCACCAGTGCCTAATGCGATTGGACATCAGCAAAACATGCCTGGTGGTGGCAAGATGCATAATAGTTCTAGTGTTAATTGTTATAGCGAGCAGCCCCTCCCCAAATCTAAACCATCAAAGTCGAAGTCTGTGACCAATAACTCTTCATTACCTCCATCAAACCTCCCAAACAGCGTACCTGATAAACTCACTAACACTTCTATGCTGCCCCAAGACAATATGATATCAAGCCCCATGGTGCCTGATCACAATATTCCAAGCACGCAACAATTGCCCTCCTCCACTCCCACATCATCATTGTCAGACGCAAGCTCACATTCGAACGACTCGTCGAGTATGGGACCAGTAGCAAATAGTGATCACAACAGTGGTATGCCATCAGGGCCGATATCGGACAATTCTATTTCTACCTCGGGCACAGCCGCTCAGAAACGATCTCTGGAGGATATGAATGCGTCCTCGCAGAATGATGAGCAGCTGCCAATTACAACAACAGCTAATCACACATCAGTGGGTAAGTTACCATAGAAACAGATTCTGTCGACTTTAGTGTCAGAGGCAGGGTTACCAAACTGTACTTTACTTTTACCAACGCTTTTCCATACATCTACTTACATCTTCTAGAAATACCTTATCATGCTTCTAAGATGGATATTCCATAGCCACTTAAAGCAGGTTGAAAGATAAGCAGAATGCACCTAAGGACATATTCTGCTTTACTTTCAGCCTGCTTTAATCTACCATCTGCTAGGATATAGGAATAAAACTTCTTTTGGTACATATTCATAACTATGAATTGGAAATATTTACTTCAGTGGAGAAATAATTGAAAGATGTTAAAGGGTGTATAAGGAGTAATGGGTTAATGAGCTATAGGAAAGATCATAAAAAGGTGATTGCATTAAGTTGGCTGAATGTAAAGTAGAACATTTTTAGGAGCTTTCTGCTGTACTCCAGTCTGCTTTTAGTAATCTCCTGTTTTAAAGCTATGATTGAAAGGGTAAGCCATTTATTTATCAACAATTCAATTCAGTGACGAAGCAGCTTCTTAACCCATTACAGTAAAACTCTGATATAGCGAATTTCAGGGGACCACCAGATTTACTTCACTATAAGCATACTTCACTATATTGATATAGTGAAATAATTCGCTATACTTTTTAAACTCAAATATGGATTCATATACTCCTATATGTACAGTGCATAGATCTGCATGTACATGTATGTGTAGCTGAATCTGTATTTAAGTGAAATACATGTTATTCAACAGTAAATAATAACTATTAATTCATGTAAAGTAACTTTATATATTTAGGCTAATTCAGTTTATATTAATATAAACGCAGTGAATAATTAAAGCATGCATATTTGTACATGTATTTCAATTATGATGGAAAATTAAAAATTTATGCTTTATTTCATGTTTGCATCGTTCATTGAAATGCTTTTAAAAAACAAATTTAGATTTTTCTATAACCCATTTTGTCCTTCATATCGCCTGTTTGGACTGTGTCCCATCTTGTTATCCGCAGATACCACAACTACAGTGACTCAGAGTATAACCAGTCCAGTGACCAGCATATCAACTGAAGCTGGAAACAGCAATGACAGTCAACCACTTCCTATGGAGCCGGTAACCGCCCTGCAGAACTGTATCCCCGTAGTCCCACCAATTGCTGAAGACCCGCCGGAAAAGAAGCGTAAAACGGTAATAACTGCGGGGTCTTGAGTGTCAAAGCTCTGTATACATTATGATTGTTCATACTAACACCTTTGATATCAAAATAGCCAAACAATTGCATATAGAAGGGGCATTGTGTTAAACACTTGCACAGTTTAGAGTTACCTTATCTTGACTCTTATACAGTCCAACCTGTAGCAAGTGACTCGGAGCTCAAGATCTGGTGCCTGTTTCATAAAACATTGAAACTCTTTCCTGAAACCTAAAATGGACAATTTTAATTTTCAATTTAGTCTAGTCCATATTTTACTTTTAGGGTTGATTTTTACAATATACAGTAAAACCTCGGAAAACCGAACACCCTCCGGACCAGGTAAAAAGTTCGGTTTTCTGAGGTGTTCGGTTTTCTGAGTTTTTCATGAATCAGTGCTAACATTTAGGCTGAAGCATCTTCACAGACCGGACCTATAACTTAATAACATGAACGTTACAGTGAATTCTCATCTAGATCAAAACTGTTTGATAGAATGATCAAGAATGAGAATTAACTTTCAATACGACAGAGCATTTTTAACAATAGCGCAATAATTATTTACCGTTTTTTGCCGCGTATAATGTGCACTCGTGTTTACTCTGTATTTGTAGGGTTAAATTATAGGATATAAACGTATTCCCATCGGTTAGAAGCATCTGTGTTATGAATAAACACTTCAATTTTTAGGTTGTCGCAACCATCATAAAACGAAACAACCGCTGTAGTTTTAACTTTTGATGGGCTTACTTTATTCGCATTTCGAGCAGCACATTATTCTATGGAAGTTCGTAGGTTCAGTATAATCAAGAACGTTTCCGAATTTGCGAATATGTCGCTAAAGGAAATTTTTGCTGTGCAAATCGAGTATCGGTGTTTTCGTTTAGATGACCTAATTGAGCGGGTGTTTATACAGTAAGACTTTGCTTCTACAACACAATCATTCAGTACGCAATTGCAAACAATAATTATGAAATATAACTGAGTTATTTCCTTTCTTTCTGTCTTCAGAATGCCTTACTGAACTTTTATAAATTTGAATTCTAAACAGTAAAGTGTGCCGACGTACTTCGAAACAAACTACGAACAATGTAACGCATTTTGTTACTGTAGCATTGTCAGATCGGAGCCTAATTTTAATAAGCAATCAAGTGTCACAACCGTGAAATACTCGTGTCATCTCCAACAAACACCCCACCCATTACGCAATCTTAACACTTACGTTTAGTGTCCCAGATGTGTTTAACGGTCGACTCGGTTGAATGAATTTTCCCTGATAGCCATGGTAAAAATTGAGACTCGAGGTGATAAATACAGTGGATGTTCGGTTTTCCGAGGTAATGTTTATGTGTGTCTGAACATTTTGGGCCGAGAAAATCGTTCGGTTTTCGGAATTCTGAGGTTCCGGTTTTCTGAGACTTACTTTTGGTTAAAATGAGAAGGAAAACAATCGGGACCGGACAGAAAGTTCGGTATTCCGAGGATTCCGGATTTCTGGGACTCCGGTTTTCCGAGTTTATACTGTATTTCAAAATAACAAACGGTGTAGACCTTGATCAGAGGGCTCCTTAAGGAGCCCTCTGGTCAGGGTATACACTGTTTGCATAGGACAAGTGTACTTCCTCACATGTACGCTGTTTGCAAATGACGCATATATGCGTGACTAGGGTTCAAAGAGTTAAAATACATCTAATTTCTAATTTTTCTATCTTATCCTGTCTTGTAACATCTCTTTGGAATCGCCCAAAGAGATGTCACAAGGCAGGAATAGATTGAGAAATAAATAATAATTGAGACTTTTATAATCTGACTTACCACAACATCTGTCGAACGAAGTTTTATGAAATGGGCCCCGGGTGAGTAGTTCAAATTATGAAATACATTCAAACAGCGATCAGGGCTACAGATAAGGGGAGTGTTTCAAAAATTGAAATCTTTATGTCTGCATTAATCTCTACTGTACAGTTACACTATAGGCTTTGGTGCTGATATGAAGGAGAAAATACTTGATTTGTTCAGTTTACTTCCTCTTATCTAGAGCCGAGTTAAACCTCATACTAGCTCAAATCAAACTAACCCCTATTTTTTTGGTTGAATTTCGAAAAGTTTAGTTTTCTAAAAGTCAGACATACCCGTATTTCAAAGTTAAATATGCTGAATGTCTTAAAATACAGGTTAGGCAGTATGTACTATGTAGTATACCAAAGCATGAGATTAGGGGAGTTTTTCAAAAACTTCAGATCTTTATTTCTGCATTAAATCCTGTGGTGTTACTACTCATTAGATTCGTCTCTTTGAGACGATTCTAATGAGTAGTAACACCATAGGATTTGATGCTGAAATATTTAAGTGAGAACATATTGGATTTGTTCAGTTTACTCCCTCTTATCTGGAGCACTGAGTATATTGAGTATTAACCCTTTACCCCATAGAATATTTCTAGTATTGAAGATATGTGACCACTTAAAGCAGGTTGAAAGTAAAGCAGAATGTGCCTTAAGGCACATTCTGCTTTACTTTCAGCCTGCTTAAAGCTATGATCTGATTGAACATGGATAATATTTCTTATACATATTTATGACTATTAATTGGAACTATTTCCTTCAGTGGAGGAATAAATTAAATGTGCTAAAAGGAGCCTCTATGGGGGGAAAGGGTTAAACATGTGCTGTACCTATCTAATATCATAGAAGAAACTCTCGTCATCTGTAGCAACGGTCATACAATCATAAGTTAGGAGAGTGTCTGTAGTATTAGATCAAGTTCATATGTGCTTGACACTGGGTTGGTGTGGCTTGTTAAAGACAGCTCCAGATAAGAGGGAGTAAATTAAAATAGAACAAATCCAACATTTTCTTGCTTATTTCAGCACCAAATCCTAAAGTGTCACTACTCATTAGAATCGTCTCTTCGAGACGATTCTAATGAGTAGTGACACCATAGGGTTTAAAGCAGAAATAAAGATTTTAGTTTTTGAAATACTCCCCCTATCTGGAACCCTGTAAAGACCCCTATTTGCCTGGCTTTTGGGGAGTTTTCTGACCATGGTGGTTGTGTATTGGCCATGTTAGAATGGTTTTCGGGTTTGCATTGGTTCGGAAATGCTCTGATAAAAGGAAATATTAGGAAATTATTAACTAGTATTCTTTCATTGCCGTTACAGTTTTGATCCATATCAGACACTGATCAGCCTGGCATCTGATCAGGATCTAGACTGTTATATTTGTACAGGGCTACCATAAGTTGACATGAAAAATCCTAAGATTTCCAATTTTCATTTTTCAAGTGCAATTTTACGAACCGTACCTTTACCTCATCGCCTGTTTCTAGTTTTCTTTGACACGTGGCTGCTTAAAGCAGGCTGGCAGTAAAGCAGAATGCGCCTTAAGGTGCATTCTGCTTTACTTTCAGCCTGATTTAAGCTATCATGTACTAGAAAAAAAATCCGAAGATTTAGGAAAAAATCCGGAGAAATGGCAGCCCTGTTTGTATCAATTTCTCTATACATGTAGTTAAAAATGCAATATATTTGAAAATAAAATGCAGTTTTGATGCAGACAGGGTAATGACAGAATTTGGCACTTTTAGTTTGAATCACGTTACTGGTAGTTATAAAGTAAGGGCATGAAATTTAGGACAAAATGTTAACAATTGCAACTTAAATGTCAGAATAAATGTTTTTGGTTATACATGTTCATGAAAAATATGAAGCACCTATCTTATGTTACATTTAAATGCCTTTCTCTCTTAAATTGATTTAACAGTTGAATCTGGTTAATGTGTTTGTATACATGTGTGTGTTTTTGTGTGTGTTATGTTAATGCAACAAGAATTAATTCCAGCGTGTATAGGACAAGTTCTAGACGAGTTAGTAGGAATTAGCAGTAAGAATTATTTGTATAAGTCACACATGTTTTCAGAATAAGCTATCAAGGGTTGTATTATTTTGACAAGACTATGTATGCCATTGCTTTGTAGGACGGTTCCAGCAATTCACAAATGCCGTTTACCCGTGTGGCGCCGTCCCCGGGCGGGGCCAGCGTGGCTTCGTCAGGCACGCACGAGGATATAGATAACATAGGAAGCCCGGGGTGGCCCAACACTCCAGTAAGTGGCATGTCCTGGTCATGCCGGTTGTTATACCTACATGTATATATCTTGACGCGCGGGATCGTCCTGCCTGGTGGTTGTCATGCTCAGCTGTAGTTTCTTGTGATGTAGTCTCCCTCCAGCATCTTCCATATACTGTATAGGTATACTGTACAAGGGCGACAGATAAGTGGACTATTTCAAAAATCTAAAATCTTTATTTTTGCTTTAAACCCAATGATGTTACTACCTACTCATTAGAATCGTCTCTACGAGACGATTCTAATGAGTAGTAACACCATAGGATTTGGTGATGTAATGATTAAATTTGTTCAGTTTACTCTTTATCTGGAGCCCAGTGGTACTGCATTACATGGTCATGCAAAAGATTGATGGTCTTAGACAGGTAACAGCTAATATACTGTATAGGTCTTGGCAGAGCTCCAGATGAGATGGAGTAAACTTAACAAATTCAACATTTTCTCACTTATTTCAGCACCAAATCCAATGGTGTCACTACTCTTCGAGGCAATTATAATAAGTAGTAACACCATAGGGTTTTATGCTGAAATAAAGATTTTAGTTTGAAATACTCCCCTTATCTGGAGCTCTGGTCACAAGTTCTCACAACTTTAGATTCGATCCTCCCCCCTAAAAAGGTCCGTACTCGTTACTGTGTCTGTATAACTTCCACTGTTCAGATATTTTATTATTGCTATGCCTTCTAAGCCTTCGAATGTCTGAATGTCTAAATATTATCTGCTTGAAAATTCTTCAACTGAAGTTCTGAAAAATAGCAAGGAAAAAAACCCGATAGAAAATCACAAGACTTTTTTCCCTGAAATTCTGAAGAAAAAGAATACTGAAAATTTCTGTTCTACATTTGCTTCATTTCTAAATGGCTTTGCTTCATTTCTAAATGGCTGTAAAGTTTGAACAATGGTGAATGAAAACTAGATTACCTATGGAAGATGCTAGAGTGAGGTTGTGAGTCAGTACAATGGTATGTGGAGACATCATGTATTTCTTTTTGACATCTTCATCCTCACCAACACCGGCACCTCCATTCTTCACGTACAGTCAAACTTCTATATCTCAAACTCGCTTAACTAAAAATATCAGATATTTCGAAACATGAATTTCCATTATTTCAAGCTCGGTTTAGGTGAACATACCCATGTTTCAAAGATAAAATGCGGCTTAGCCGCGTTTTAACTTTGAAATACGGGTATGTTCTAGTTAAGCGAGTTCGAGATATTGAAGTTCAACTGTATACTCTAACCTCATTGGTCAATATTGTGGCTCCAGATACCCAACTCATCCTTCCAGTTACCAGCAAACCATATTAAAGATGACAGTTAACCCTTTACTCCATAGATAGTCATATTTTAACGCATCTTAATTTATTCCTTCATTGAAAAAAATAGTTCTAATTTATACATTCATTTTATCACATGCACTGTTAGAAATATTTTCTATATCCAAGCAGATGGTAGCTTAAAGTAGGCTGAAAGAAAAGCACAATGGGCCTTAACTCTTTCCTCCCTAAAACTTTCAATGAATAATTCCAGTTTCCATCTAAGTCTAGTCCATTTATGACTTTTAAGGGTTGTTTTTGTAAATGTTTGGCATTATGACAAACAGTGAAGACCCTGATCAGAGGGCTCCTTTCGGAGCCCTCTGATCTGGGTCTTCACTGTTTGCACAGGACAAGTGTACTATTCACATGTTCACTTTGAACAGACGCCTATATGCGGGACTAGGGTTCAAAGGGTTAAGTGGTCACCTGTCTTTAAAACTACAATCAGGCTATGAAGTAAAGGGTTCAGGTAAGAGGCTGATTTGGATTGCTCTTTCCTTTTGATTACTGTCAAACAAATTTTTTAAAAAATTGCTAACATTTCCGATCCTGATCAGACCCACATTTGGCGAATTATTCCCAAATAAGTCAGATTTTTAAGAAATAAAAGGTAATAAGTTCTGATATTGTTAAACCAGTGAGCCTTAATCATGATCTCAGGTTAGGGTAGACATTTTTCATTTGTTTTCTGTCATTATTTTGTCATCCAGCAGTCCTGTTCCATATCTCACATGAATACCAGGAACTCCGTGCCCCGTGCTGTAGTGGGCTGCAATGATTTCTTGCTTGTCTCCGGTCTGTACTCTGGCACCGCTCATGAATATTCATGCATCAAGCTCTCTCTAGCAGTGGCCAACTGAATATGGCTGCTACCTCGGCACAACAGTTGTAAACAGAGAGTATTGTCAGACTTGTGGGAAAGTGATAGAATAACCCATTACCCAATAACCTGTTTCTAGTTTTGAAGACAGGTGACCACTTAAAGTAGGTTGAAAGTAAAGCAGAATGCGCCTAAGGCGCATTCTGCTTTACTTTCAACCTACTTTAAGCTACTATCTGCTAGTATATATGTAATGTTTCTTATTGTACATGTTCAAGACTGTAAATTTGAACTATTTTCTTTGGCGAAGGAATGAATTAAATGCGCTAAAAGGCGCTTCTATCAGGTAAAGGGATAAGACACATGAATAGTTCTCTTAACCCTTTCCCCATTAGAAATGCCTTTTAGCGCATTTAATCGTTCGTCCTCCGAAGAAAATAGTTCCAGTTTATACAGTCATAAACATGTACATGTACAATGCAAGCTGAACTTAAAGCCCTTAAGGTGTATTCTGCTCTACTTTCAATCTGCTTTAAGGGGTCACCTAGCTTCAAAACTAAAAACAAGCTATGAAGTGAAGGGTCAACCTATTACCTTTTACACCTTTAATTTATTCCTCAACTGAAAAAATAGTATTACTTTATAAGGTCATGAATATGCAGCATATCAAATATTTCGTATATATCCTAGCAGATAGTAGCTTAAAGCGTTCTGAAAGTAAAGCAGAATACTGTATAGGACCATTCTATTTTACTTTCAACCTGCTTTATGCAACCATCTGTCTTCAATACTGAATCTATGGGGAAAGAGTTAACACAAGTTTGACTTTAACCCATTACCCCGTAAATACGCCTTTTTACGCCTTTGATTTTTTCTTTCACTGTAGAAAATAGTGCAACTTTATACAGATATTAATATGTTTCATAAGAAATATTTACTATATGCTAGAGGATGATAGCTTAAAACAGGCTGAAAGAAAAGCAGAATGTGCCTTTATGCACATTCTTCTTTACTTTCAACCTGCTTTAAGTAGTCACTTGTATTCCAAACTAGAAACTGACTATGGGGTAATGGATTAAATACTCCCCCCCCCCCCCCCCCCCCCCCCCCCCCCCATCATTGCCTTGCACCTGTGCCTAGACCCCCCTCCGAAATATTGATGTATGAATTTTGAACTGCATCACCAAAACAGTATTGCAAATTGTGTAGACCTAAATGGGATGTTGAGTGGTTATACTGCATCTGATCAGGGGCTTCACCATAGATTATGGTAAAAAACAACAGCATATCAAGTAGCCCTAAAGCTTTTAATTTCAGCCTGTGTTAAGCTACTATCTAATAGGATGTCGGGAATTTTTCTAGTGGTGCATATTCATAACTATAGATTGGAAGTAGTTTCTATAGTCGAGGAATTAATTGAGGGCGTAGTGGGGTAATGCATTCTGTGATTTCCATGTCTTAAGCATGCTCACTATGGCAACACAATTTCTGATATTTTTACTTTTGAATGCAGGAAACTTTTTTCTGACTTTATCTCTTTATTCACCTATCTGCAGAAGTATGATCTAGTTGCAAACAGTATGTATACAGATCAAATGCCACTGCCGGAGCTGGTTGCAATCTCTCTGCAGCTGATGGTCCGTCACTACCAGCACTCTGAATGCGTCATCTCCAACTAAATGCAGGGTCCGAGGTTATAAAGCTTTTGCGATGAGTCTAAAGTCGTTCTCAAGCATTTGATTGGTCAGATTTGAGCATAGGCTCAAATCTGACCAATCAGATGCTTGAGAACACACTCGGACTCAGCTCAAATGCTTTATAACCTCGGACCCAGGGCTCCAGATAAGAGGGAGTAAACAAATCCCAACAAATGAGTGAGAAAATGATGGATATGTGCAGTTAACTTTCCCTTATCTGGAGCCCTGCAGGGTTAAACAAATAATGTATTTGACAAGGCAGGCAATAGAGAGGGAGAAATGATATAATTTGCATGCTGTGCTCACTGCGTAGACCTCATGTTCACCAATCTCATTCTCACTCTCATTCTCTCATCTGCATCTGATCTTGGTGTAAACTGTTTGGCGTAAATTGTTGTTGAACCGTCTGAAACTTTCTTTATGGCAATGTTGAGATTTTATATATATATCTTTTTTTCAGTCATGAGTTATGTTATTTTTTATCTCTGTCTATCGTTCACTGTCTGTCTGTTGCATGTGAATAAGTCGGGGCTCCGGATAAGGGGAGTATTTCAAAAACTAAAATCTTAATTCCTGCTTTAAACCCTATGGTGTCACTACTCATTAGAATCGTCTCAAAGAGACGATTCTAATGAGTAGTAACACCATAGGATTTTGTAATGAAATAAGTGAGAAAATGTTAATCCCCTTTATCTGGAGCCCTGTCAGTGATTATATATATACGTATATCTTTGACTTGTGCATTTAAAGTTTTCACAACTAAAATTTTTCAAGTCGACAGACTACCCACAGGTTGATGTGGCAAAAGAATTAACACTCAAAGCGAATTGGCCCGTCACTTTCACTAATGTTTTTTGGGCATGTGTTAATTTTAAACGAAAAAAAAAAGTTTTATCTTTTTACGTTACAGTACTTGTATTATCTTGGTCATTGTTAATGAATGAAATATTCAATCATTTTATACCTGTAGTCAGAGTGAGCAAGTTGTGTGAAACAGTTTGGATCCTGATGAGACGCCACGTTACACTGCTTCTCAACAGGATCCAAAATGCTTACAAAATTATCACGGTTTTGCCGCTAACTTTCTAAGAGTTAATTGCTAAAGACAAATGGTTACTTAAAGCAGACAGAAAGTAAAACCGAAAGCTTTTAAAGGAGCCTGTTTTAAGCAACCACCTCAATTAAACACTGGAAACAAGATTTGAAGGGAGAGGGTCAAAGGGTTGAATCATTCTTAGTGAGAAGCAAAGGCATGGACAATCTGAACGTTGCACCCCATAGAATTGTAAGATTTAGAATAAGACAATTTAATCATTTATCCCATTACCCCATCACCTATTTCTAGTTTTGAAAATATGTGACCACCTAAAGCAGGTTGAAAGTAAAGCAGAATGTGCCTTAAGGCACATTCTGCTTTACTTTCAACCTGCATTAAGCTAACATCTGCTAGAATATAGAAAATATTTCTTATGGTGCATACTCATGATTGTATAAATTGGAACTATTTTTCGGATGAATAACTGAAATGCGTAAAAAGGCAAATTGATGGGGTAATGGGTTATTGACATGGAGAGGCGAGCCCAGCCTGTCCATGAGACAGCGGGATCCTATGTACACAACACTAATTTCGATCCTGTATGACCAGTCACTCTGCTTTTATAATTCCGTTTTTTTCCTGTGCAAACTAAACTTTTATTTTATGTCTTGATGAAAAGATGTATTAATACACTTGTACCTGTGTTAACAAACCAAACCAAACATGTGCTGGACCTCTATTGAAGACGTGGGAAAGCATGGAGACCTCTTAATACATTCCCGCCATAGCCTGTTAATATTTTTGAAGACGAGGGACCACTTAAAGCAGGGTCTGATCAGATTACAAACTGTTAAGCAAGTAAAGATGATTGTGCTTTTTGCAGTGAAGGAGTTAAATGAGGACAGGTGACCACTTAAAGCAGGGTATAAACAAAGTATTTCCTATGGTACATATTCATGTTATATGAAAAGGTACATTTGTATTTTGTTCAGTGGAGAAAGAAATTAAATGTATATCTATGGAGTTATTGGTTTAACATATTACCCCATAAATATGCCTTTTTATGCCTCTAATTTATTCCTCCTCTGTAGAACCTAATCTCACTTTATACAGTCATGAATATGAACCATAACCTAGCTAGACCATAAGTAATATCTTTTATATTCTAGTACATAATAGCTTAAAGCAGGCTGAAAGTAAAGTAGAATGCACCTTAAGGTGCATTCTGCTTTACTTTAAACTTGCTTTAAGGGATCGCCTGTCTCCAAAAGTAGAAACAGGCTAAGGTGTAAAGGGTCAAAATCCATCTGTCATGATGCAAGAAACTTATGTATACAGCTTGCAATTGTCTTATAGACTGTCCATTCAAACTTCTAAAATCATCACTTACCACAGGTATGAATGTTTATGTTGAGATTAGATTTTCGCCAGTATCTGGCCATGTGTTTTATTTACGTGTTTTTGTTGCAGTCTAGTTGTGGCAGTGACTTGCATGCAGGGATTCCACTGTTTTACTGTCCTTTTTTTCTATTGTGTATTTTATGGGATTGGTGGCATGTTTCATCTTTCGACAGGGCCAAGACTTTGACCATCCATGAACAAAATCCATTTTTAACCCATTACCTAAAATGCATTTATGATGTACAATAAGAAATATTTTCTTCATCCTAGTAGCTGGTAGCTTAAAACAAGCTGAAAGTAAATCATTAACTCTTTCCTCCCTAAAACTTTAAATGGACGATCCCAGTTTCCATTTTAGTCTAGTCCGTTTCTGACTTTTAAGGGTTGTTTTTGTCAATGTTTGGCATTATGACAAACAGTGAAGACCCTGATCAGAGGGCTCCTTACGGAGCCCTCTGGTCTGGGTCTTCACTGTTTGCAAAGGATAAGTTTACTATTCACATGTACACTGTTTGAAAAGGACGCCTATATGCGGGACTAGGGTTCAAAGGGTTAAGGTGCATTCTGCTCTACTTTCAACCTGCTTTACCTGTCTTCCAAAACTAGGAGTAAAGGGTTTAAAATGAGATCTGACAGCTAAAGGGAGATAACTCTTTAAACCTTGCCATTCTTAGATATTTGTTAAAATTGGTGTCTACACAGATAGCTGCTGTACTGTCTTGAAAAAACAGGATTTTCAAAAATAACTTTATTGGTGTCAACAAACAGTTTGGATTTAGATCAGGCTATACAAAATGCGGGGCCTGAGCTTGGGTCAGACTGTTTGTAAATGGTTTCAGAACAAGTATCACACATGTAATTAGCTCTTTTCCGCGTAGAAATGCCTTAAACAGGCTGAAAGTAAAATAGAAAGCTCTAAAATGAGTGACAGGTGAACACTTAAAGCAGGTTGAAAGTAAAGCAGAATTCTGCTTTACTTTCAGTCTGCTTTAAGCTACAATCTGCCAGGATATAGAAAATATTTCTTTTTTGCACATGTATGTTTATATGACTGCATAAATTGGAACTATTTTCTACAGTGGAGGAATAAATTCAATGCGCTGAAAAGCACCTCTATTGGGTAAAGGGTTTTTGATGAAAATAAAAATGAACGGAAGACAACTTGCTCATGAAAGGATGGTCAGAGTTTTGTTAACCCAGTCAGTATTGCACAGTTTATCAGACTCTAGTAAACCTTGGAATACCAGTGAAACTTTTACACAAATACTTTAACATGTGGTATGTCTGCCAATGGTTGTCCCTTTATGAACAGTGCAGGGCTCCAGATAAAAGTGAGTAAACGGAACAAATCCAACATTTTCTCACTTATTTCAGCACCAAACCCTATGGTATTACTACTCGTTAGAATTGTCTCTTAAACTGAACAAATCCAACATTTCCTCACTTATTTCAGCACCAAATCCTATGTTGTTACTACTCATTAGAATCGTCTCTTTGAGACGATTCTAATGAGTAGTAACAATATAGGGTTTAAAGCAGAAATGAAGATTTTAATTTTTGAAATACTCTCCTTATCTGGAGTTCTGCCCATGTGGTATGTGTACCAATGGTTGTCCCCCTTCTCAACAGTGAATGGCATATAAACATTGTAGAATTTTTAGTCGACTACAGTAAAACTGTTGAAAGGCTGTAATGTGGTGTGGTACGTTGTGCAGTACTCATTTTAAACAGGACCAGTGCAGATTTCTATCTTTCTACTCTCATTGACCGACTCTCTGTGAGGAAAGTGTAGAGCACTTCAGCATGGAGCTTCTACACAGACATTAGTTATCTCTTAACCCATTAGCCCATAAATACGCCTTTTTATGCCTCTAATTTGTTCTTCCACTGAAGCAAATAGGTCCAATTTACTCTGTTATGAGTATGACCCATAGAAAATATTTTTTATATTCAAGCAGATGGTAGCTTGAAGCAGGCTGAGAGTAAAGCAGAATGCGCCTTAAGGCGCATTCTGCTTTACTTTCAACCTGCTTTAAGTGATCACATATCTTCAAAACTAGAAACAAGCTATGGGGTAATGGGTTAAAACATACAGCAATAGTATCATCTCTACAACAGTAATCATTTGCAACTGTTATAACCCTTTACTTCATAGCATCGCCTTTTAGCACATAGAATTTATTCCTTTACCTGAAGAAAGAAGTTCAAATTTATACATGTACAGTCATGAATTTGTATCATAAGTAATATTTTCTATATTTTAGCAGGTGGTAGCTTAAAAAAACAGGCTGAAAGTAAAGCAGAATGGGCCTTAAGGCCCTTTCTTCTTTACTTTCAGCCTGATTTAAGCTGCCATCTGCTAGGATATTGGAAATATTTCTTATGGTGTACATTTATATCTGTATAAAATGGATTTATTTTTCTTCAATGGATGAATAAAACAAAGGTATAAAAAGGCGTATTTATGGGGTAATGGGTTAAGCAAACATTTCACAGAATTCAATTACTTGCTTTTTACACATATTTGAAAATCTGCTTGGACATTGCCATCTTATCAAAATGCTTACACATACAAACCTGTAGATGACCACTTTAAAGCAAGTTGAAAGTAAAGCAGAATGTGCTATAAGGGGCATTCTGCTTTACTTTCAGACTTCTTTAAGCTATAATCTTCTAGATTATAGAAAATATTTCTTATAATACATAATTATTCATAAACGTATCATTCAAGTTGAACTATTTTCTTTAATGTAGGTTTAGATTAAAGGCGTTTAAAGGTGTATTTACATGTATAAGGTATTGGGTTAACGGTCAACGAACTAATTTATTATACAGATTTGACTGCACAAAACATTTCTACACAGTCATTTTCAATCAGACACCAATAACTTTTGAATGTCTACACAGGGCTCCAGATAAGGGGAGTATTTCAAAAACCAAATCCTTATTTCTGTCAAAACCCTATAGGTGTTACTAATCATTAGAATCGTCTCGAAGAGACGATTATAATCTCTTCGAGACGATTATAATGAGTAATAACACCAAAGGATTTTGGTGTTGAAATAAGTGAGAAAATAAGCCTAATCTCCGTTATCTGGAGCCCTGCTACACTGATATTTCTTAGGTAGATTTCTACAGACATATCACCCAGAATTCTGCACAGCCTTTACTTATCTTGTTATTAGTTTGTTTTACTATTTAAATTTTTTTATTTGTTACTTATTTTGGATTTTTTTCCCCTGTCATTTTGTCCATGCTGTTAAGCAGTTTGTCTATTAAATAATAAGTTAAGATATCCTCGAGATAAATCTTTTCTCTGTCTTTCTTGTTTTAATTTAATTTTAAAGAGTGTAATACCTTCAGTGCTTCTTTATATTAAATGGATGGAACATGTCATCACATTGAAAGTTTTTATTATACTTGCACCAACGTTTCTATGCATTTGTATCTGTTTCTTCAATTAACAAAGATCTCCTTTCTGTCTCTTTCTAGCGTTAGAGCAGTAACAATGAAACATTACTGACATGACATGTATATAGAACTATTCCCGTCTAGAGTATTATCTTGTGTACTATTTCAGGGCTTCAGACAAGTGTGAGTCTTTCTTAACTCATTCACCCCTGAAACTTTTCCAATTTAAAACCCATTAAGCCATACTGACTCATTGAGCAATAGCCTCATATTGACTCATTTTGACACACTTTAGTCCACTAGCTTGTATTGAGATAAGCATTGATAATTGTTTATCGCTTATGAGTTAATGGGTTAAGTCTAGTCCAGCTTTGACTGTTCAGGGGTGATTTTAACAATATTACAAAATGACAAACAGTGCAGATCTTGGTCAGAGGGCTCATTCAAGCGCCTTCTGATTTGGATCTACATTGTTTGCATAGGACAAGTGTTACTTTGACAAGTACACTGTTTGTTAATGACGAGTATACGTAATGGCTCGGGTTGAATGTGGAAGTGTCTCCACTAAGCCCTATGTTGTAACCATTCACTAGAATCGTCTCTTTGAGACGATTCTAATGAGTGGTTACAGCATAAGGTTTGGTTGAGCGAGAAGGAACTTAGAAAATGAAATGCCCACCCTTATCTGTAGCTCTGAACACTTACATGAATGTAAAATTATTTCAGTATACAGTGATTACTATTATTATTATCATATGATTTATAACGTTCAATGTTTCTTATACTTACAGAAGTCTGGAGCTGGTGACCAGATGAAATTATTTGACATGGGCAATGAGCCCGGGCGTCGCCCGTTCCTGGACCGGCTATTTGGGTTTCTAGAAGAGAAGGGTACTCCCATCACTAACATGCCTGTGATTAGTAAACAGCCCCTGGATCTCTACAAACTGTACTTGTGTGTACAAGAGCGAGGAGGAATGGTAGAGGTATGATATCCTTGCTAATGATCAGACCCTGCAATTTGATTTATGTCCCAACTGAAGAAAATGGTTCCAATTTATATGATCATAAACATGTACCGAAAGAAATAATTTCTATATCATATTTTCTATATCCTAGAAGATGATGGCATAAAGCAGATTGAAAGTAAAGCAGAATGTGCCTTAAGGTACGTTCTGCTTTACTTTAAACCTGCTTTAAGTGGTCACCTGTCTTATAAACTAGAGACAAGCTATCAGGATTTACCCACTGCACCATTATAAACACACATTTTTTTTCCTTCATTAAAGAAAATAGTTCAATCATTTATGCACCATAAGAAATATTTTCTACATCATAGCAAATGTGCCTCAAAGAGAACTCTGCTTCACTTTCAAACTTTTGTAAGCAGCTATTTGTCTTCAGTACTGAAAAAAGGTTAAATGAAACAAAATATTTAATGTATATATAACTGGCTCATATTTGCTTTGTTGTGTAGGTTACCAAGTTGAAGAAGTGGAAGGAGATCTGTGGACTGGTGAATATCAGCGGCTCTGCCAGCGCAGCCTTCACTCTGAAGAAGAACTACATCAAGTTCTTGTTTGGGTACGAGTGCCGATTTGACCGTGGAGGGATGGATCCAACTCCAATCCTTGCTCAGATGGAAACTGATCTGGAAAAGAAGAGAGCTGCCAAACAAAGAAACAGAGCCCCCTCTCCAGGTATGTAGTCTTGACACTTGCTCATGGTCTATAAGTACAGGTTGATATGTAACAGTTGTCCTTTTCTGTCATAGAAACAATTTTGGGGAAAGAGTTTACCCTTTACTCCATAGAAGTACTTTTTAGCACATTTAATTTATTCTTCCACTTAAAAACACAGTTCCAATTTATAGTCATGAATATGCAATATCAGAAATATTTTCTATATTCAAGCATATTATAGCTTAAAGCAGGCTGAAAGTAAAGCAGAATGCGCCTTAACTCTTTCCTCCTTGAAACTTCAAATGGACAATCCCAGTTTCCATTTTAGTCTAGTCCATTTCTGACTTTTAAGGGTTGTTTTTGTCAATGTTTTGGATTTTGACAAACAGTGAAGATCCAGATCAGAGGGCTCCTTAAGGAGCCCTCTGATCTGGGTCTCCACTGTTTTCATAGGACAAGTGCACTTTTAACATGTATACTGTTTGAAAATGACGCCTATATGCGGGACTAGGGTTCAAAGGGTTAAGGCGCATTCTGCCTTACTTCTCAACCTGCTTTAAGTGGTCACCTATCTTCAGTACTAGCAACGGGCTTTGGAGTGAAGGGTTAAACCTTTTCCTCTGCAAAAAAATTTGAAGTCCGGAATCCCTCCAGCTGCCTTGCAGAAGGTCGGTGATTCTACCCAGTTGCCAATTTGTGCCTGAAACAGTGCATGAATAAATGTTTACTCATTGATGGGATTTGATACACTTGACAGTTTAAAAGCAAGATGAAAGTAAAGCAGTACTTATTTGCATTAAGCAGTATCCTGCCTTATACAGGAAGAACAATACGTTTACGACTCAACATTGGCATGAATGTCAAACAGTTGTGATCCTGATCAGACACTGTGTTATGCAAATATTTGTGTTGTCTGTAAGGCAGTTAAATGGTACAGGAGTAGTTAAGGAATAGTTAGCTTTAGAGGTTTGACCAGGGATCCAGATAGTGAGAGTATTTTAAAAATTAAAATCTTTACTTCTGCATTGAATTCTAGGTGTAAATGCTCATTAGAATCATCTCTTCAAAATGTTTCTAATGAGTAGCTCCACCATAGGATTTTGTGGTGACGTAAAGGAGAAAATGTTGGATTTGTCCAGTTTACTCTTTGTTATCCGGAACCCTGTTTAACTATACAATAAAACCTCTCCATTATGAAGGCTATATTATCTGACAGGTAACTGCTTAAAGCAAGGTGACAGTAAAACAGAAAGAGAGGAGCTTTCTGGTTTACTGTCACCTGTCTTTTAATTAATTAATAAACCTTCATTTTAGTTCCCGTAATCAGGGCTCCAGTTAAGAGGGAGTAAACTGCCAAAATCCAACATTTTCTCGACTTATCTTAGCATCAAATCCTATGATGTTACTCATTAGAATCGTCTCTTCCAGACTATTCTAATGAGTAGTGACACCATAGGGTTTAAAGCAGAAATAAAGATTTTAGTTTTTAGCTCACCTGAGCCGAGCTATTGGGATGGCCCTGCGTCCGTCGTTGTGCGTCGTGCGTTGTCCGTCGTGCGTCGTCGTTAACAATTGCTTCAAATGACATCTCCTGCTATACCACTGAACAGATTTCAACCAAACTTCACAGGAATGTTCCTTGGGTCAAGCTCTTTCAAATTTGTTCAAAGAATTAAAAACAATGCAGAACTCTGGTTGCCATGGCAACCAAAGTGAAAAAATAATGAAATCTTAAAAAATCTTCTTGTCAAAAACTGCAATGGCCAGAGCTTAGATATTTGGCACATAGCATCACCTACAGGTCCTCTATCAAGTTTGTTCAAAAAATGCCCCTGGGGTCAAAATTGGCCATGCCCCAGGGGTAGCAGTTTTACATAGTTATATAGTGAATTTTTCAAACGTCTTTTTCTCTGAAACCAATGTGGCCAGAGCTTTGATATTTGGCATGGGGACACTTCTAGATGTCCTATACCAAAATTTTTCAAATGGTTCCGGTCAGTTGCATATCTAGGTCACAGGAGCTAAAAATAGATTTTTTTCAATGAAAACTTAAAAAATCTTCTTGTCTGAAACTACAAGGGCCAGAGCTTCGATATTTGGCACATAGCATCACCTACAGGTCCTCTATCAAGTTTGTTAAAATTATGCCCCGGGGTTCAAAGTTTTACATAGAGTTATATAGCGAAATTTGGCCAGAGCTCTGAAATTTGGTATGATGACACTTCTGAATATCCTTTACGTATTTTGTTCAAATGGTTACGGTCTGTTGCATATCTAGGTCACAGGAGCTAAAAATAGATTTTTTCAATGAAAACTTAAAAAATCTTCCAGTCAAAAACTACGAGCGCCAGAGCTTAGATGTTTGGCACATAGCATCATCTACTGATCCTCTATCAAGATTGTTCAAATTATGCCCATCGGGTAAAAATTGGCTCAGTCCTGGACATAAATCATTATCTCCATTTTGTCAATTATTCTCAGGTGAGCGAAATATGCCCCATGGGGCTCTTGTTGAAATACTCCCCTTATCTGGAGCCCTGGCCGTAATAGGAAAGTTTGACTGTAAATGATGTGTTTTACAGGTTCCCAGAGTTCTCAAGATGGTATGCAGACAGCCAACCAGTTCATGCAAGGTGACCCCAACATGAACAACATGGGCCATGGAATGATGGGTAATCCAATGATGAATAACATGGCTGGACCCCATGGCGGTCCTATGATGGGCCCAAACAATATGGGTGGTCCTCACCATATGGGGCCGGGCATGCAAGGACCTGGTGGACATATGATGGGAAGCATGGGACCGGGGCCACAGGGCATGATGGGACCTGGAGGAAATTCCGGCTACATGATGCAAGGTGGTCCAAACAGCATGATGGGAAACAGCATGGGTCAAGGACCTGGCCCTGGTCAAGGCCCGCAGGGTGGAATGATGGGACCCGGGGGCATGCAACCTGGGCCCAATACTATGATGGGAAATATGGGGCCTCAGTCTGGAAACATGATGCCCAACAATATGAGTCAACATGGTATGATGAACAACATGAACATGCCTGCTAACAGCATAATGCCTCATAACAACATGATGCAGGGAAACATGCCTCCTCACCAGCAGCCCAACATGATGCCACCAAGCTCTATGAACCAAGCACCCATGAGAAACAACATGCCCCAGTCAACGGGCTCAACTGGCCCCAGTTCTGGACCCATGGTGCCCCCTACTAGCATGGTTAGGGGCCCCTCAGAAAGTGTCAGCTGCCAAGATCCATTTGCAGATGAGCCATACTCTAGAGCCAACGCCGGAGGATCCCAGCCAATGCCTCAAGGCCCATTTCCAGGGATGCCACAAAGTAATTCAGGAATGCCATCATCTAGCTCACCCATGCCGCCAAACAGTGGTCCAATGTCAGTGTCCAGCAGTAACTCGATGACTGGGCCAACAAACAGCTCGGAGATGCCCCCTCATAGTTCAGGGCCTGGTATGGTACCACAACAACAAGCCCAGGTGTCTCAGCACATGAACACAGACATGGCCTCTAGAAGTTCATCAGTGACGTCACAGAGTGGAGACAACAGCGCTCCAGTACCAGCCAGTACTAGTATGACCCTCAACTCCAGCATGCCACCACAGAACTCGGGCTCCTTCACCATGGCCATGACTAGCAGCAGTGTTTCCACAACAACTGTCTCCTCGACAACCAGCTCACAGCCAAACAACTTTAGCCAGGACAGCAATAGTAACAGTAGTATGCCAGGGGAGATAAAACAAGAACAGACCACACCTCCACACTCCACACCAATGGTGTCTGCAGGGTCTGAACCCCAATCAAGTGCACCTCAATTTGGCAACAATCCACCATCTATGATGTCATCCGGTGGAGGAGGAAGACAGTTCCCTTTTGGGGACCAGTTCACTAAGCCAGAAAGGTAGGCACTTGCACAGTACTTAACTTCATACTCAAAATTCTGTTACAGTCGAACTTCGATATCTTTAACTCACTTAACTCAAACTATCCGATATTTCGACACATGAACTGCATTATTTCATACTCTGTTAAGTCGAACATACCCATATTTCAAAGTTAAACGTATGTTCGACTTAACAGAGTTCCAGATATCGAAGCTCGACTGTATCTTGCGATTTGATGTATTGGCAGTCTCGGTCTGTTGATTCCTGTGTAAAAATTCCAGGTACAGTGAAGCTCACCTATAACTAAATATTGGATATAACCAAACAAATTTATTCCAAATCTCTAATTAACATATAGTTAAATTGAACTGATAACATGAAATTTGGATATGGCGAAGAGAGATTCACTGTATTCTTTAAAATCGAGATTAGAGTTATTCATACAGTGCTCCCTCTCTACAACACTACCCAGTGGGAGACACAGATTGTATGTGTTGTTCAGAGGGAGTTCTTATAGGGATGGGAAATTAATACCCTTGGGAGTAAATTTGCAAACAGTTTGAACCCAGATCCAACGCCGTGTTATGCGGGTTCTAATCTGGATTCAAACTGTATGTCGCTCGTCTTTATGTTTCGTCAAAATGTCCAATATGTAACTTTTAGAAAAACAGCAAACAACATTTTTAAGTAGACGATATTGCAGCAGTGAAAGCTTAACCCATTACCCTATAGCCTGTTTTTAGATTTGAAAATAGGTTACCACTTAAAGCAGGTTAAATTACTTTCAACATGCTTTAAGCTACCATCTTCTAGAATATAGAAATTATTTCTTATGATACATATTCATGACTGTCTAAATTAGAACCTTTTTTCTTCAGATGAGGAATAAATTGAAGGCGTAAAAAGGCGTATTTATGTGGTAATGGGTTAACAGGGGCAAATATTGTTATAAGTAGGGCAGAGCACCAGATAAGGTTAGTTTTTCAAAAACTAAAATCTTTATTTCTGAATAAAACCCTATGGTGTCACTACTCATTAGAATCGTCTCTCCGAGACGATTCTATTGAGTAGTAACACCATAGGATTTGGTGCTAAAAAGAGTGAGAAAATGTTGGATTTGTTGAAAAAACTACCTCTTATCTGGAGCCCTGAAGTAGAATTCTTGTTTGGAGGGCCATTGTAAGGAGGGAGTACTGTGACAGCTCATTATGATCAAAGGGAGGATACTTATAACTAGTCGCTTCATAGGGCTTGGTTGAGACATGTTAGTTTTGAAATACTCAGCTTATCCCTTTACTTCATAGATAAGCTTTTTGACACATCAATTATTCCTTGACTAAAGAATACTACATAAGAAATAATTCTTGTATCCTAGCAGATGACAGCTTAAAGCACAAGTTGAAAGTATAGTTGAATGCATGTTAATTCTGCACTAAATTCTATGGTGTTACTACTCATTAGAATCGTCTCTTCCAGTGACACCATAGGGTTTAAAGCAGCAATAAAGATGTTAGTTTTTGAAATATTCCCCTTATCTTATGAATGTCTATACATTCAATGTTTGTTTCAGGTTTGACCAGAGTTCCCCTAGCATGTCCACACCCACCAATCCACCAATGTCACAAGCCCCTATGGCACAGGCCCCAGTCTCCCAGGGACCTATGATGAACCAGCCCAATATGACCCCACACCCACAAATGGCCATGAACCAGCAGGCTCCCTTTCCTAACCCACAGCAGTCAACTCCAATGTCCGATGGCTCGGGGTTTCAAGGTCGCTATGGAAACCAGGTTCCGCCCAGTCAGGGGCCACCGCCACCAGAACACTTCAATCAGGGCCATTTCAACAGTCAAGGACCGGGTTACAGTGGTCCGAGACCGATGATGAATAGCGAAGGTTTTCAAGGTTACCCAAACCAACAGGGGCAGTATGGGAAGCCGCCCATGAACAGAGATATGTCGGGATCCATCTACAACACCCCAAACAAGCGTTTTCCCGATGGTCGTAACGAATCGTACATGTCACCAGGTATGAGCTAAGTTTCAGTTTCAGTTGGGCAAAGACTGAGTTTAGTTAGAATCGTATTTTGAGTTATTGCTTTCATACAGTCAGGGCTCCAGATAAGAGGAAGTAAACTGAACAAATGCAACATTTCTCATTTATTTTAGCACCAAATCCTATGGTGTTACTACTCATTGGAATCATCTCTTCGAGGCGATTCTAATGAGTAGTGACACCATAGGGTTTAAAACAGAAATAAAGATTTTAGTTGTTGAAATACTCCCCTTATCTGGAGCTCTGTTCAGTTCATTATAAAGCTTTCTGCATTGCTCTTCATATTCACAGAGCTCCAGATAAGGGGAGTATTTCAAAAACTAAAATCTTTATTTCTGCATGAAACCCTATGGTGTTACTACTCATTAGAATCGTCTCTTCGAGACGATTCTAATGAGTAGTAACACCATAGGATTTGGTTCTGAAATGAGTGAGAAAATGTTGGATTTGCTCAGTTTACCCCCTCTTATCTGGAGTCCTGTATTCATCATCATGCATCACATTGAGGAAATAGTATTGCTTACAAACAACAAGAAAGTGTAAAATGTTTTAGCATTCTGCATGGATAGCTTCCCAAAATGCTTAGATTACAGAACTGAAAGATTAGATTTAGTCTATAGAATTTAGGTAATAGATTAGAACTTTTAGATGAAAGCAAATAGTGAGCGACTTTTTACAGTTGAAACTTATGTAAAAAAGATCATTTAACCCATTATCCCATAGCCTGTTTCTAGTTTTGAAAATGGGTGACCACTTAAAAGCAGACTGAAAGTAAAGAAGAATGTGCTTTATGGCACATTCTGCTTTACTTTCAGCCTGCTTTAAGCTACTATCTTCTAGAAGATAGAAAATATTATTTATGCTGCATATTCATGACTACATAAATTGGAACTACTTTCTTCAGGGGAGGAATAAATTAAAGGCGTAAAAAGACGTATTTATGGAGTAATGGGTTAAATGGAGAAGCATGTACTTTAACAGGTGGCAGCTTAATTCTGAACAAAACACAGGCAGGCAGCTCAGTCATTCAGCCTTTTTCTCTCTGACAATTTCAATGCCTATATAGCATATATTGCATGGTAGCTGAACATATTGTTACGGTACCTCTTAGACTGAAATGATAGCGACGGCTTTGTAACGTTTTATAGAGATTTCAAGAGCTTAAGATAAGGCGATTATTTAAAGAAAAAACAACAAAAAACTCACCCCAAAACTCCCTAAAATCTTTATTTTTCAAACAAACCCTATGATGTGACTACTCATTAGAATCGTCTCAAAGAGACGATTCTAATGAGTAGTCACACCATAGGATTTCGTGGTCATATTGAAGAAATTTATTATTTTTAGGAAATGTTCAGTTTACTCGCTCTTATCTGGAGCCCTGGCAATGTCTGTTTAATGAAAGATTCTACAGGAATGGTGTTGCATTTTAAAGGTCCCATGGGTTCCATGAACTACACCCCCACCCGCCCTAATTATCCCGATTATGGTATGGACAGTAATATGGGTAGGCATTTTCTGTGTGTGGTCACCATCGTCATCTTTTCAGTTCACCCCTAACACCCAGTGCTTACCCAGAATGGAATTGTAAGAACTATGATCCGTTTCGATTTGGGCATTACCGTATATAACTAAAAATTGGGACAGCCTTTGTCCAAAATGTGCAAACTTAACAACAAACAGTGGAGACCTTGACCTTCAAATTTTACTTCGCCTAATAATTCAGTGAGCTCCTGAAACATAATTATGCAGATTTAGTGGAACACTAGTTCATGAAACAATTCCATTCTGGGCAAACAGTTGTCTTTTGTATCTCTGTCACCAGTCTTTCGGTTTTACTCACAGTTAACTCTTTGAATGCTGGGTAATATTGTCGTCTGCTACTGTTCTAAAAATAGAATTTTCTAAATTTCGTTTCAAAACGGGTCAGAGTGTCAAACAGTTTGGATCCTGATGGGATTCATCAAGTGGTATCTAATCAGGATCTGAACTGTTTGCAAAGGTTCTTGTGGTTTCATTGCTCGTAGTTTCATTGCTAGCATGCTAAGAGTTAATGTAATACAGTGGAGAAAACGTTATTCTTTCCTGTTTAAACGAAACGCAAAACACTAAAACGTAGAAAAGTGCAACGTTTGGACAATTCTGATAAGTCATGTTTATCTTGGTGGCAAACAGTTTGGAGCCTGATCAGACGCCGGGTTTCCCTGCGTCTGATCTGGCTTCAAACTGTTTGCATTTTAAATAATAGTTTAAGCGTAAACGCGTTTATTGGGAAAGAATTAACGTTTTCTCCACTGTACAAGGGAAACAAAAATTAATGGAATCTAGGACTCCAGATAAGGGGAGTATTTCAAACATTAAAATCTGTATTTCTGCATTAAACCCTACAGTGTCACTACTCATTAGAATCGTCTCGAAGAGACGATTCTAATGAGTAGTAACACCATAGGATTTGATGATGCAATGAGTAAGAAAATGTTGCATTTGTTCAGTTTACTACCCCTTATCTGGAACCCTGCAGCTGGGAGTCTATAGAGGATCTATCTCACTTGGTTTAGTGTGATATTGTGCGGGGAACACAGGAATGAACTTGTCATGATGTGTACATATGGAGTTGTCGAAAAAATGAATTATATTGCAGGCATATTGTAACCCTTTACCCCATAGCCTGTTTCTAGTTTTGAAAATAGGTGACTACTTAAAGCAGGTTGAAAGTAAAGCAGAATGGGCCTTAAGGCACATTCTACCTTACTTTCAGCCTGCTATAATAAAGAAAATATTCCTTACGATAAATGTTCATTGCTGTATAAATTGGAATTATTTTCTTCAGTGGAAGAATAAAGTGAATGTGCTAAAAGGCGCTTCTATGGGGCAAAGGGTAACCAGTTCCTTCAAAGCTGTTTTCATTGTTTCAACTCTTTACATGCTAAGTAATAATGTCGTCTGCTACTGGTTTTCCAAAAGAAAAGAAAATCAAAGTCATTGTGTTAAACGGTTGACTGTATTTTACAGAGCTCCAGATAAGGGGAGTATTTCAAAAACTGAAATCTGTATTTCTACATTAAACCCTATGGTGTTACTCCTTATTATAACAGTCTCTTTGAGACGATTGTAATGAGTAGTCATACCATAGGATTTGGTACTGAAATGAGTGAGAAACTGTTGAATTTGTTCATTGTACTCCCTCTTATTGGGAGCCCTGTGTATTTAGTTTTAACTAAGAGTAGTGGTAGAGTAATATCACAGTAACACTTAATACTCATATTTACATCATAACTGATACAAGTTACATGTCAATAAAGCCTCTCTCAAATGAAGCCAAGTGTATTGTTTAACCATCATGCCAATATGAAGTATGGACAGTTTCTAAGACCTTGCAGCTTTAAACAAAACTGAAGTAATGCAGAAAACTCCCCTGTGGGCTCTCTGTATTACAGATTTATTGCATTAGCCCGTTGATACCTAGCAACGAGTATAGTTATCCTTTACATTATACCTGTGAGGAGTACACTTTTCCTAAAAGCCTAGACCCAGAACAGAGCGGGCTCCTCTAGAAGCCCTCTGATCAGGGTCTGGCACGGTCAGTTTGTAATAAATTGTAAAACAAAATAACAACAAAAAAAACCCTACCAAACTGTATACACTTGTAGTCTGATGTGGACTTGACTTTATTGGAAACTGGAACTGTCCATTTGATGTTTCAGGGATAAATAAGTTAACCCTTTCCCCCATAGAAGTGCGTTTTAGCGCATTTGATTTATTCCTCCTCTGAAGAAAAAAAATAGTTCCAGTTTATAGTCATAAATTTAAACCAAAACACATAAACCAAAAGAAGTATTTTCTAATATCCTAGCAAATGGTAGCTTAAAGCGGACTGAAAGTAAAGCAGAATGCGCCATAAGGCGCATTCTGCTTTACTTTCAGCCTGCTTTGAGTGCTCACCTGTTTTCAAAACTAGAAACAGGCTATGGGATACTGGGTTAAGCAGCAGTTTGCCTTTCTTCTTCATTGAACAGAACAAGTTTTGACTAATGCTTTTATCACTGAACACTTCTCTGGCTCTGTCCGTATAATCCACCTGGTTTGAATAGTGCTAGTTATTTCTGTGTGGCGCTTTTTTTTCTCACCCGTAAATTTTGATTAACATATATATTAGATGATCTTTTTCAATTGACAGTCTTTTATTTTCAACATTTATATCTACTTATATATATATCCTTTGTATTGTATTTCCCCACAGTGTATTTTACTTTCTTTCATTCCATTTATATGCACTTGTATATCTCTAGTCTAGATACTGCCTAAATTTGTATTAAGTGACTGTTCTTTACCTGGTTCCGGATACGAGAGAATAAAGTCAAATTTTTCAACATTTTCTTCATGTCTGAAATCAAACCATATGGTGTGACTACTCATTAGAATCGTCTCATCGAGACGATTCTAATGAGTAGTTACACCATAGGGTTTGGTGCAAAAATAAAAGATTTTAATTTTGTTTAGAAAGTGTGAAGGTGCTTGCTTAATGAAGTATGAAAATAATGAAAGCTACATTTCTGTTATCCAGTATTAATTAGGCAACTGCTTCTAAAACTGCTTTGGGTATTTCAATACATGGTTACTTAATACATGATTGGCGGTTGTGAGAATTATATATTGTACTTAAAATAAGTATTTATTTTATACATTTATTCAATCATTTCAGCTGAATACTTTATAGACCTGTATATTTATTAACGTTCTAAATGATTTACCAAAATTTCAAGATTTTTATTTAAAATTAAATACAACCCAAGATGTCTTTGTATGCGTAAATAATTATGTTGTTTTAATATATCTTGACAAACAAGAGGTAACGATCTTGATTACATTTTTGGTATGATTTTCATTATTGTGTCTGTTTTAAACTGCAAAGAAATGATATAATCAGTGAAAAATAATTAAGTTTGATTTTTAAAATATTTTGTTTTTACTGTTTTGTGAATTTTTTGCAAGCCACAGAATTAATTGGATGGTTGGTTTCTCTTTTCCACAGCCTATGGTGGTCATCCGTACAGTTCTTCGTACAGTGACTCAAACGCTCCTCAGTATCAGTCGCCCCACCAGTACAGTGACTATAGCGGCGATACTGGACATAGCCAGGGTATGCTGTCAAAACAAATAGAAAACAAATGCTCACAGAATATACTCCATCAGTTGTAAATTGAGTTATAGGCAAGGGTTACTTAGTTCTGTTCAAAAGATGCATTGGCAATTCTAACCCTTTTCCAGGGCTCCAGATAAAAGGGAGTAAAACTGAGAAAAATCATTTACTGACCCATTTCACCGCCATATCATATGATGTTACTACTTATTAGAATCGTTCGAGACGATTTTAATGAGTAGTGACACCATAGGGTTTTATGCAGAATAAAAATTTTAGATTTTGAAATGACAACCAAATCCACCCCCTCCCTTTATCTTTAGCCCTGCTTTCCTCCAGTGCAAATGTGTTTACAGCAGGATAATGCTGAAAGCAAGATGAATGTTTAACCCTTTATCTGATAGCTTATTTCTATTATTGAACATAGATGACTACTTAAAGCAGGTTGAAAGTAAAGCAGAATGCGCCTTGAGGCGCATTCTGCTTTACTTTCAGTCTGCTTTAAGCTATCATGTGCTTAAATATAGAAACTATTCCCAATAATATATATTCATGACTGATTAAATTAGAACTATTTTCTTCAGTGGAGGAATATATCATATTCGCTAAAAGGCGCTTCTATGGGGTAAAGGGTTAAGCAGAAAGCTCACTCAGGAGCTTTCTTCTTTACATTCACCTTGCTTTATTAGCTAGCAGCTGTATCGAATATTCATATGTTGCTCTTATATGGGGAGGGTAGTGGGGCTCTAAGCCTGGGTGATAAACTCGCTGGTTAAGTTCCTTCACTATTACTGATGGAGTGTATTTGCTATGTTTTTCCTTTGTTCTGCCTGCCTAGGTGTGTGACTTGTATCCATCATCTTAATTCAGTAGCTGTTCTTTACCATCTGTAGATCTGTAGCTAGCCTGTAGGTCTGAAAACTGGCCAAGAATTTCACCACACCAACATGTTTTCAAAATTTTTAAAATAAATGAATTTCAGCTTTAACCCATTACTCCATGAATAGGCTTTTAACTTATTCCGCCACTGAAGCAAATAAATTCACTTTAAGCAGTCATAAATATGAACTTTAGGAAATTCTTTTATATCCTTGTAAGTGCTAGCTTAGAGCAGGCTGAAAGTAAAGCAGAATGCGCCTTAAGGGGCATTCTCCTTTACTTTCAACCTGCTTTAAGCTGTCACCTATCAGAGGAGGACCAGGTTTGATTAAATTTAATCCCAGAATTGTCCAGTACAATCCAGTGTCGGATCCCTAGTTACTTTCTATATGCTAGAAACGAGAAACCACTCTGGATTAGCTTTTCCTTGCCTTTCAAGTACTTGTTGGTGAAATTCCTTGTTTAGATATTGATAAAGTTGGTAGTAGTAGTGTTACAGTGAAAGCAAGACTAAGGTTCCAATAGCAATGACATTGATGGCAGTGGTGTATAACTCGAGTATACTGGAATCACCATACTGGTCTTGCTTTTACCTCTCTTTCAGATATCTAGTTCTTCAAGCTTGTTTCTGCAGTTAAGTTGACAGCTTAACCCATTACCCCATAGCCTATTTCTAGTTTTGAAGATAGGTGACCACTTACAGCCGGTTGAAAGTAAAGCGGAATGTGCCTTCAGGCACATTCTGCTTTACTTTCAACCTGCTTTAAGCTATTATCTGCTAGAATATAGAAAATAATTCTTATAATACATATTTTTTTCAGAGGAGGAATATATCAAAGGGCGTAAAAAGGTGTATGTATGGGATAATGGGTTGATAGGGACTTGAAACTTGGAAGTTCATTTGATCTTTCCCATCATGGTTCTTCATGTAGCATCCATTTTAAAGCTTTCTCATGTAGCATACATACATTTTCATGTGTTCCTGACAGTTTCCACTAACAGCACATATTGTTTCTGGTGCACCTACATTCTAACATTCAGGATCAGTGTCTATATTAATCCAATACCTCAATGCCTTTTAATTTATTCCTCTACCAAAAACAGTGTGGGCCAAGAATTTTACCACACCAACATGTTGTCAAAAAATTTAAAATAAATAAATTTCAGCTTTAACCCAATTACCCACTGAATACGCCTTTAACTTATTCCGCCACTGAAGCAAATAAATCCACTTTAAGCTGTCATAAATATGAACTGTAGGAAATTCTTTTATATCCTTGTAAGTGCTAGCTTAGAGCAGGCTGAAAGTAAAGCAGAATGCGCCTTAAGGCATGTTGTGCTTTACTTTCAACCTGCTTTAAGTGGTCATCAGTTTTCAAAACTAGAAACAGGCTATAGGGTAATGGGTTAAATGTGAGAAATAGATGGTGTGGATGTATATTGGAGTGTTCGTACATTGTTTGGTAATTTGTGTTGTGCTGTGTTTATTCAAACAAATCTTATAGATGCAGCTTCATATTGAGTGGAAACACTCAAGTCCTGGGTCCAAGGTTATAAAGCATTTGAGCTGAGTCTGAGTTTGTTCTCAATCAAATGCTTGAGAACGACTTGAGACTGAACTCAAAAGCTTTATAACCTTGAACCTTGATATACCAAACTCGTTATACTTGAGTGAATTCCAATATATTCTCCTGTATATCCACAAAACCCTATGTTGTAAGAAGTCTTAACCCTTTACTTCATAGCCTGTTTCTAGTTTTGAAAACAGGTGAAAACTTAAAGCAGAATGAAAGTAAAACAGAATGTGCTGTAACTGTAAGGCACATTCTGCTTTACCTTCAGCCTGCTTTAAGCTATCATCTCTAGAATGTAGAAATATTTCTTTCATGATTGTATAAATTTGAGCTATGTTCTTCAATGGAGGAATACATTAAATGTGATTAAAATGTGTTTTAATGGAGAAAAGGGTTAAGAATATTCCAGAAGAGAAAAGTCATATGAAAGGCTTTGATTTTGATGACACAAAGTTGAAATACTATCTGGACCCTTGTACTTCTATGAAATAATTTTAATGTTTATACAATTTTTTTCAATTGCTCGACTATTGCTATAAGGAAGAATATTTGTTAGAAAGTTGTAATGGCAGTAACTTGAGAAAATTGTAACAGCAGTAAGAAATATACAGTCATGTATGGGCATTTGTAGATTGAATCTGACAACCTACAAAAACATCAAGGTTCAGAAATGCTTTAACCTTATACTCCATAACCTGGATTCTAGTTCTGAAGACAGATGACCTCTTAACCCATTACCCCATAGCCTGTTTCTAGTTTTGAAGATATATGACCACTAAAGCAGTTTGAAAATAAAGCAGAATGTGCATGCTTTAAGCTGCTAAAATACAGAAAAATTATCTTACAATACTTATTCATAACTGTATAAATTGAAACTATTTTATTCAGTGGAAGAATGAATAAAAGGCATATTTATGGGGTAATGGGTTAAAGCAAGTTGAAAGTAAATTAGAACTCTGTCACCTCTTCAAAGCTAGAAACAGGTTATGGGGAATAGGGTTAAATACCAGAAACAGGGTAGAGGACAGGGTTTACTATTTGCAGTATTGCTATAATTTGTTATTTCTCAATCACTTGTTTACTTGTAGATCGTCGAGATCCAAACCAGTGGTCTCCAATGCCACCTCAGAGAGGCTACCACAATGTACCATCCTATGGTCCCCCTCCACCCCCAGGCATGAATGCCAGTGGGCCCCCAAACATGAGCCATATCCCTCGCATGAGGATGTCACCAAATAGAAGCCGAGACTTTTCATCATCTCCCAATAATAAACAGGTAGGAGACGTCGGAACACAGGCAAAGCATTCAGTAGATTAAGTGTAGGGCTCCAGATAAGAGGGAGTTATTTTTAACAAATCAAAAAATTCTCACTCATTTCAGCACCAAATTCTATGGTGTTACTACTCATTGGAATCGTTTCGAAGAGACGATTCTAATGAGTAGTGACATTATAGCTTTTAATTCAGAAAGAAGGATTTTAGTTTTTGAAAAACTCCCGTTATCTGGAGCTGATTCACATTTCAACTCATTTACCCCGGAAACTTCAAATGGATTATTCCGTTGATGAGTTTCCAAATTAAGTCTAGTCCTCTTTTGGCTATTTAGGATTTTGATTTGCAATATATTTCCAAATGATAAATAGTACAGACCCTGATCAGAGGTCTCCTATAGGAGTCCTCTGATCTGGGCTTACACTTTGTTCATTAATCCATTACACCATAAATTCACCTCTCTATGCCTTTAGTTCTTCCACTGAAGGAAATAGTTCCACTCTATTCAGTTATGAATACCTATCAGAAGAAATATTTACAATATCCTAGCAGATTGTGGCTTAAAGCAGACTGAAAGTAAAGCAGAATGTGCCTTAAGGCACATTCTGCTTTACTTTCAACCTGTTTTAAGTGGTCACCTGTCTTCAATAATAGAAAGCAGCTTGGGGGTAACAGGTTATTGTAGGGTTGTATTCAAGGCAATTCTATTGATAGGGATGTTCTGTGTCTTACAGAAAATGATGCCACATGGAATGCATGGTCACTACAAGAAAGACATGCACTTTCCAGTGGACTCTGTAGAATCTACGCAGCCCCTTCTAAACAAGAGGAGACGACTAACAAGACATGATATAGGTATGTAGTTCGTCATAGTGATGATGTCTAGAGACGTGTTTGGTCGTCGTGTGGTATTAACTATCGTGATGCTCGGGGTGTTTGCATTTTCGTATTAACCTTTTCCTCAACCAAGCGCAAGTCATCATTATCTAACTGTGTTTAGAGCAAGAAACTTTCATTGTGCTTCAACTCTTTACCCCATAATTAAGCTTTTAAAAAATGTAGTCTCCATCTAGGAAATCCTGAAATCGAAATATAAAATATAGATTATTTCCATACTTTTTCAGAAGGGAGCCTAAAGCAGGCTGAAAGTGAAGCAGAATGCTCCTTCAGGAGCATTCTGCTTTACTTTCAACCTGCTTTAAGTTGTGACCCATTTTCAAAACTAGATACATGCAATGGGGGTTATGGTTTGAGCTGGCCCCTGTATTTATTATCATAAATGATAGGTGGAGCATTTTTAGCTGGAGGAGTAGGAAAAGGCGCTTCCGTTGAGGAAAGGTTAAATACATGTATTGTAAGGCTCCGAGTGTTTTGCATTTTCATGTAAGAACTGAGAAGTTTATGGGATGGGATAGAGTAGGTGCATAGTCTATTGCCCTTTGAACGTGGAAAATGAAGTATTCAAAATCTTTCAAATAGTTTAAAACTGCTCATGACTGGCCAGATCTGGGGCTCGTTTTATGAAACGTAGTACGACAAAAATTGTTGTAAGTCAAACCTTTAAAATACATTTAATTTCTGATTTCTCTATCTTATCCTGTCTTTATCTTAAAATGTGACTTACAAGAGAATATTTCGGCAATAGCGGGACTATAGGGCAATATGAAGCGCATGGGTATGGGGAAAGGAGTGCTTATGCAGAATAGTATGATAAAAGGATCTACATGTACCGGTATACAAAGTTCAGACATATTAATAACAACATAACCATTGCTAACCCACTCATGCCGGGGCAGTATCAACGAAAGCCCCTTCTATGCTTTGTAGGTTTCGCTGTCAACCTATCTTCAAAACTATAAACAGGCAATAGGGTATTGGGTCAGGGCTTAAAAAATGACGGCTGAATTAGCAGATTGAGAATTTCTTTGGAATGATATGGAACTAAATAAGAAGGAATCAATGGTAATACAGTAAAACCTCTCTATTATGACCACTAAAATGAAGGCTAATTGATTGTAACAAAAAGCTTTGTTTTACTGTCATCTAATTCTTGTTTAACCCATTCCTCCATAAATACGCCTTTATACGCCTCTAATTTATCCCTCCACTGAAGTAAATAGTTCCAATTTATACAATTGTGAATATTAAACATTAGAAATAATTTCTATATTCTAAAAGCTGGTAGCTTAAAGCAGACTGAAAGTAAAGCAGAATGCGCCTTATGGCGCATTCTGCTTTACTTTCAACCTGCTTTAAGTGGTCACCTATATTCAATACTAGAAACATGCCATGGGGGTATTAATGGGTTAACCCATTACCCCATAGCCTGTTCGTAGTTTTAAAGAAAGATGATCACTTAAAGGAGGTTGAAAGTATAGCAGAATGCGCCTTGTGGCACATTCTGCTTTACTTTCAGCCTGCTTTAAGCTATTATCTGCTTGAATATAGAAACAAATTCTTATGATTTTATTTGTAGCAGTATAAATTGGAACTATTTTCTTCAATGGATGAATAAAATAGAGGCGTAAAAAGGCGTATTAATGGGGTAATGGGTAAAGCAGTGACCTGTTTTAAACACCAAGTAATTAAACAATTTAGTGGATATAGTGAGAGGCTGTACTGTATTCTGGCCCAAGTCACTAGTTATACATATGGTTTTGAATGTAAGGTTTGTTTGATTGGAATACGCCAAATTAGAATGGGTTGGGCCAACCAAAATAGAAATGGGCCAGAAGTACTCTTACCTAAGAATGGGCCGTGGTTAACCAAAGTAAAATAAATGAGAATGGGCTGATTTTTTTCATGAGATAACTAATATCATTGTGCTAATACTGATAATACTGGGGGAAATCATACATAGAAGTCTGAATTGCTGCTACAGACAATAGAGTAGTAAATTAACTCTTAAGAATGTTGAAATCTCGAAAGCCTTGCAAACAGTTTGGATCCTAATGAGAAGCTGTGTAAAGTGGTGTCTCATCAGGATCCAAAATATTTGATACTCTGACCATATTTACTCTTTAGAGTCATCTAATAATGATTTTAATGATTCTATAATGGGTATTTATTGTAAAGGATTTTCTGAAATACAGTTAAACCTCTGCTAAGTGGTCACATGAACAGGGCTCCAGATAAGAGGAGTATTCCAAAAACTAAAATCTTTATTTCTGCTTTAAACCCTATAGTGTCATACTCATTAGAATCGTCTCTTCGAGACGATTCTAATGAGTAGTAACTCCATAGAATTTTGTGCTGAAATGATTGAGAAAATGTTTGATTTGTTCAGTTTACGCCCTCTTATCTGGAGCCCTGCATGAAAGAATATAAATTTTCAGCATTACAGAAGGTTGACTACTTAACCCATTACTCCATTGTTATGCATTTGGTTTATTGGTCCACAAAAGTAAATGTTTCACTTAAATGTGACTTTAAACAGTCATGAATATGTGGCATAATAAATATTTTCTATAACCTAGCAGATGTTAGCTTAAAGAAGGCTGAAAGTAAAGCAGAGTGTGCCTTTGGGTGCATTCTGCTTTACTTTCAACCTGCTTTAATTTAAATGTTAACCTACAAGCTATGGAGTAAAGGGTGAACAGAGGTGTTATGGTATTCTTCTGATCTGGAGCCCTGGCTGAAGATTTAAATTGATGTTAGGCGTGTATTACGGTGTATATGGTTGATATAAAGCTTATTTGTAGTTATTCACCAATATATTGTTTCCTTTTTTGTGTGTCAATCTTTTCCTTTTCTCATCTGGTATAAGAAACAGTACTTAATCATTGGGCTCTTGGTGTAACATTGTCAGTGTGTAGAGTTGTCATAGTAACCACTAGGTGTTCCTGTAATATTTACATGATTGTGCAAGTAGCATTTATCTGTGTGATTACACCATCTCACCATCTTTTTCACCAAAACAGCTGTAGTGTCATCAATGTTCGCATGATCCTGTAAATGTTCTTTTTTATCTCAGCAAGAAAACGCATTGATAGGATAGATATATTAGGACTTTTGGGATATTTTCCAGTGCCTAAAAGTGTACTTGCTGTTTTTGACAAAAGAAAAGTTTCTTCCCAGATGTGGAGGGAATAGATGGATTGTTTTGTAGTCTAAATTCCGAGAGAAAGGAAACATGAACTTTAGATTTATTAAAGAACTATATGGAATTATGATAATTCCAGGGGATGCAAGAATCAGTTCTTCTAGCTTTGAAAATGAATTTTTCATACCTCCAGATAAGGGGTGTTGTTAAACTACTAAAATCTTCATTTCCCTACAAAACCTTATGTTATGACTACTTATTAGAATCGTCTCTTTGAGACGATTCTAATAAGTAGTCATTACATAAGGTTTAGAAGAGGTGTAACGGAGAAAAACAAATGATGTTGATTTTAGTTTACTCCACCTTATCTAGAGCTGTGTGTCTCATGCTAAATTGTGTCTTCTTCCCATATTTCTTGAAGCTACTGGGGAATTGTGTACAGAAGTTTATCAAGAAGCAAGTATACTTTAAGGTACTAAACGTGGTACATAGATAGGCGCTAGCTTGTATATGTTACCGCTTATATTTGTTGCATTAAACTTGTCACAGGGACTGAGTGTGAGATGACTTTATAATGAAAGATCTTGTTTAGTTTTACCAATTATTTTGCTTGGATATTTTTTTTTCAAGGGATGCTGACATTTTGCTTATTTGAAGGTCATAGTTAAACCCATTACCCCCTAAATATGACTGTTTATGCCATACATTTATTCCTCCACTGAAGAAAATAGTTACCCTTTATACAGTCATGAACATGTACCAGACAAATTATTTACTATATATCCTAGTAGATTGTAGCTAAAGCAAGCTGAAAGTTAAATAGAATGGGCCTTAACCCTTTACCCCATAGAAGCGACTTTTAGCGTATTTAATTTATTCCTCCGCTGATGAAAGTAGTTCCAGTTTATACCCTCATGAACAATAACCATTACAAATATTTTATATAGCCTAGCAGATTTTATCTTAAAGCAGGCTGAAAGTAAAGCAGAATGTGCCTTAAGGCACATTCTGCTTTACGTTCAACCTGCTTTAAGTGGTCACCTGTCTTCAAAACTAGAAACAGGCTATGAGGTAATGGGTTAAAGCACTTTTTACTTCCAACCTGATTTATTTGGTCACATGTCTTCAAAACTAGAAAGAGGCCATGGGGTAATGGGTTCAGTTTTGATATTATAAAAGGAAGCATCAACATTAATGAATAAAAGTAACTGGTTAAGTGTTTATTTTATGAGTTCAGGATCTTTATGATTACTTTCCAGCTGCTTTAAGCAATCACTTGGTCTGAAAAAAAGCTAGAAAAAGGATAAAAACTTTTGTTATTGCAGGGTCGCCAATTTGTATCTGCCATGTTTTGCTCAAATTTCTTCTCCCTCTAATTATGGGATTCTAATACAAATCATCAAAAGAAACAAAATAAAAAATAACACACAAGCTTTTTGGATGTAACCTGTTTCAGTTTGATGTTACTTTACCCTGGCGCATTCTGCTTTACTTTCAACCTGCTTTAAGTGGTTACTTATCTTCAAAACTAGAATAAGGCTATGGGGTAATGGGTTTACACAGTTACAACTATGGGTTCCAAGTCCAAGGAGCAAACATTTGGATTCAAATCGAATGCTGTGTTTTGGTGTGTCTGATCAGGATCCAACCCTTTGCAGAAAACACATTAAAAGGTGATACTATTTCAGCAGGATTAAGGTTACCATTTCTAGTATTGAAGATATGTGACCACTTAAAGCAGGTTGAAAGTAAAGCAGAATGTGCCTTAAGGCGCATTCTGCTTTACTTTCAGCCTGCTTTAAGCTTCCATGGGCTCGAATATAGAAAATATTACCTATATTATATATTCATGACTGATTAAACTGGAACTATTTTCTTCAGCGGAGGAATAAATCATATGCGCTAAAAGGCGTTTCTATTGGGTAAAGGGTTAAGGTTGATCTATGAGACAGTTTTTGTAATAGATCAAAACAGGGGGTTGGAGGAAATTAAGGATTTAGGTATTTGAAATAATGTCCTGTCTGGAGTGTTGTCACTTGCCGAAAGCCTTTCCTCCAAATTTAGATACAGTAAAACCCCTCTATGACGACCACTAAAACAAATGCTAATTGATTGTATAAAAGACAGGTGTCAGCTTAAAGCAAGATGACAGTGAAACAGAAAGCTCCTAAAGGAGCTTTCTGTTTCACTGTCACCTTGTTTTAAGTACTCACCTGCCTTAAATATCCAATAATTAACGATCTTTAGTGGTCGTAGTAGAGGGGTTTTACTGTATTTTCATTGTTTATATTTGTGGTACATTTCAAGTTTTCGATTAAATATTTTATATTTCAATGGCCTCCTGTCAATCATAATTTGACAGGCATTTGCTCTCAGTTTGGATCCAGATCAGAAGCAATATGACCGTTGGATGACATCTAATTTTACCCTTGATCGTTGGTTTTACAAGTAAACAAACCCATTAGACTTCTGTTCAGTAGGCAATATTTTTGTTGCAGGGGAGATTTAACTGTCATGAAGCTGCACCATAAAAAATATTTTCTATATACTAGCAGCTGGTAACTTAAAGCAGGCTGAAGGTAAAGCAGAAAGCGCCTTCTGCTTTACTTTCAACCTGCTTTAAGTTGTCACCTGTCTTCAAAACTAGAAACAGGCTATGGGGTAAAAGGTTAAGAGGTGTGGGTGGGGAAACATTTTTGTTTTAGACTTGTACGATTTAGGCGCATTCTTGCGATCAGCTATCTTCAAAATTAGCATCATGCTATGGGGATAAAGGGTCAAGAGGTGTGGGTGGGGAAACATTTTTGCTTTAGACTTGGTATGATGATATTCAGTCCCTGTGACGCTTGTACATGTTGTTAACCATTTACACAGGCATGTATTTTCATTATTTTATTTGTGTGTGTATTTCCTATAACACTAGGACCCTTAGGCTATAAACTGTTCGCCACCGGAAGCCGACGAAATCGTGGAATCCCAGCTACAGGTGATTAATCTGTCCTATGTCACATGTCCTAACGCACTTGTTCAGTTCACCTCCTCTTCCCGCCCCGTCACCAAGGGTTCTCCATACAAGCTGCCTCAGTTTGAAATACACTTTGCATCATGGTAACTCTTTCAACACTTGGTAACTATAGTCTGCTAAAGATGTCTGCTGAAATTGTTTTCTTCTTTATATTATCAGAAATTAAGAATTGAGGGACAAACTGTTTGGCTCCTGATCAGGCCCCACACAGTGGGGCCTGATCTGGACCCAAACTGTTTGCTAAAATTCTGAAATTGGTTAGGCCTGTATATTAATAGAAATGGGGTCTGGTTGATAAATAAAATGTATCTAGGGCTCCAGATAAAGGGATTATTTCAAAAACTAAATATTTTTTTCTGCATTAAACCCCATAGTGTCACTACTCGTTAAAATCGTCTCTTTGAGACGATTCTATTGAGTAGTTACACCACAGGATTTGGTGCTTAAATGAGTTAGAAAATGTTGGATTTGTTCAGTTTACTCTCCCTTATCCGGAGCCCTGGTTTCCTAATCAAGCCTCACTTTTAGTTGGGTCAGATCTGGATCCAAACTGTCAATAAAGTCCTCAATATAGCTACTGGGTGTTGATAGAGTTAGTAAATAATGTATTACTCATAGGCTCTATGAAGTTTGTCAGGTTCCTGCAAAAATTCTGTCATTTAAGCTTGAATTCATGAATTTCTTATATCAATCAATCTTTTTTTCTTTTGCTAAAAATCTGCATACATAATACTTGTTTTGCATGCTAAAAATTAAAATTGGAATAAGACTGAACATTAGGGTTAAATTTGCATGGACATCTTTAGAAACAGGACACTGCTTAATGCTTAACATACAGCAGAATGCCACCTATCATTATTCTTAAAAACCTTGAAACTTTAAATGGACAATTCCAGTTTCCAATAATGTTTGACTGTTTAGGGTTGTTTCTTTCTCTTTATTGCAAAATGACAAATAGTGCAGACCCTGATAAGAGGGCTATTGGAGCCCTCTAACCAGGGTCTACACTGTTTGCACAGGACAAGTATACTCCTCACAGATGCACCGTTTGTAAAGGACTAGTGTACTTCCCGATAGGGCTCAATGAGTAAATCCTTTGAATGAGCTCTTAATTTATGTTATATGATCCGAGTGACGAATCTTATTGGTCTTAATCAAATACCGAGTTACTCAGCATCTGATCAGGATCAACACTGTTTGTAAAGATGAAGGAAAAAGACACCCGTAAAAAATCTAAAAATTAGGACACTGCGTATAACTGCTGTAATTATACTCAAATTTAAAACTAAATGATTTTATCACACAGTAAATTGTCCAAAGGGTGCAATCTCAATGGCAAATAATGTAGATCCTGATCAGATGGCTCCATCACTGACAGAGCCGTCTGCTCAGGGTCAACACTATTGCTAATTCTGGTCTGTCCCAGTACTTTCAGCCATTACGGTAGCTTCTTTCACTTATAGGGTTAAAATTGTACCTTGGATCTTACGATTGGCTGCTGTAGACCCCCCAGTTTGAGTACAGTAAAACCTCTCTATTACGACCACTAAATTGTGTTAACGATTAGGTGTTTCCTACAGGTGACTGCTTAAAGCAAGATGACAGTAAAACAGAAAGCTCCTGTGGGAGCTTTCTGTTTTACTATCACCTTGCTTTAAGCTGTCACCTGTCTTTTATACTCAAAAAGCCTTCTTTTTAGTGTCCGTAATAGAGAGGTTTTACTGTAGTTTGAGTAGTTTCCTAGCATGTTGTCTACTAACTAACCTTGTTTCATGTTGAGTGCTAGGCCAAAGGTCATAAAGCATCTGAGCCGAGTCTGACAAGGTTATCAAGCTTTTGATTGATCAGATTTGAGCAAAAGCTCAAATCTGACCAATCAGAAGCTTGAGAACTATCTCAGACTCGGCTGAGATGTGTAATATGTCCTTGGATGTTCACCAGTCCTACCTTAAACTCACATTGCCACCATTGCATGTTCTAGTATTAACCCTTTTCCCAATGGAAGCGCCTTTAAGCGTATTCAGTTTATTCCTCCGCTGAAGAAAATAGTTCTAATTGGTACAGTCATGGGTATGTATAAGAAGAAATATTTTCTATATTCTAACAGATGATAGCTTAAAGCAGGCTGAAAGTAAAGCAGAATGCGCCTTAAGGCACATTCTGCTTTACTTTCAACCTGTTTTATGTGGTCATCTTCGTAACTAGAAAAAGGTGATAGGGTAATGGGTTAAACAACATATGGAATGCCTGTACCATTTCCCCTTAACTCCATAGCGACACCTTATTCAAGCATTTAATTCATTCTTCCACAGTAGAAAATAAGTCCTATTTTACAGTCATGAATATGAACCTTAAAATATTTTCTGTACCCTAGCAGAAAGGTAGATTAAAGTTGGTTGAAAGTAGGGCAGAATGCACATTATGGCACATTCTGCTTTACTTTCATCCTGTTTCAAGTGGTCACCTGTTTTCATAACTAGAAACAGGCTATGTGGGTAAAGGGTATATATTTTATTTCGATATTTAGAACCAAGATGGTTGAAAATACATACACACAATGTATAGGACTAGATCAAAAGTTAAAATCTTATTTGGATCTTCTCTTTGAAGATTTTACAAACAGTTTGGATCCAATCCAGGCCTCACTATATGGGGAGGAATCAGGGTTGCCTGATCAGGATCCAAACTGTTCGTCATTCAGGGGCTCGTTTCATAAAACTTTGTACGACAAAAAGGTTTGTAAGTCAAAACTTAAAAATACATTTCATTTCTGATTTCTCTATCTAATCCTGTCTTGTGACATTTCTTTGGAATCGTCTTGAAAAGATGTTTTATGAAATGGGCCCCAGTTCTGTAAGCATTAGAAGAGGGGACCAATATCAGGATTAAAGCAGACATTTTCTGCAGACAAGTCTTTCATTGTTTACTCATTAACCCCTGAAACTTTTAATGGAAAATTCCAATTTCAAAATATGTCTAGTCCATTATTGAATATTCAGGGTTGATTGAACAATATACATGTATTTCAAAATGACAAATAGTGTAGACTCTGATCAGAGGGCTCCTTAAGGAGCCCTCTGACCAGGGTCTACACTATTTGCATACTTACAAGTACACTGTTTGTAAATGACAAGTTTACCTGTGGCTAAAGTTGAATGTGTTTAATGTCTTTGACTAGTTCTATTGCTGTGCTCTACATCATGTAGAAAGCCAAAGCTCCAGATAAGAGGGAGTAAACTGAACAAATCCAAACATTTTCTCACTCATTTCAGCACAAATCCTATGGTGTTACTACTCGTTAGAATCGTCTCGAAGAGATGATTCTAATGAGTAGTGACTCCATATAGTTTAATGCAGAATAAAGATTTTAGATTTTGAAATACTCCGCTTATCTGGAGCTCTGGAAAGCACAGGTTCTGTGTATGTACTGTCGCTTTAATTGCCAAGGTTAATTTGGCCCTCTTACTCTTTACACAGTTAATTCCTCCCTTGAAGTAAATCGTTCCATTCCTGGAATTAAATAGTTCCAATATTTATACAGTCATGAATATGTATGGTAAGAACATTTTCTGGGGACCATTTAAAGCAGGATAAAAGTAAAGGGGACTGCACCTTTAACCCTTTGAACCCTAGTCGCGCATATAGGCGTCATTTTCAAACTGTACATGTGAATAGTACACTTGTCCTATGCAAACAGTGAAGACCCAGATCAGAGGGCTCCGAAAGGAGCCCTCTGATCAGGGTCTTCACTGTTTGTCATGATGCCAAACATTGACAAAAACAAGCCTTAAAAGTCAGAAATGGACTAGACTAAAATGGAAACTGGAATTGTCCATTTAAAGTTTCAGGGAGGAAAGAGTTAAGCTATCATCTGCTTACATTTAGAAAATATTTCTTATACTTTTTCTTGACTATATTTTGGAACTATTTTCTACAAGGCCGGAAGTGGGGGGATAAATGAAATGCGCCGCTTACATGGAGGAAAGGGTTAAGCTAAAATATCACAAATCTTCCGTAATGAATTGTTGCACACGAGAATATTTATGCAGCATTAATTTGTGCATCTTCAATTCATGCATCTTGATGAGAGAAACTTTCATTCCATTCATAGCCTTAATCCAATTCCATGCATCTTGGTCAGAGAAACTTTGATTTTATATGTTGAGTCTTGTTGACATATGAGTGATGAAACTAAAATGTTTGTTTGGTTAGAAATTTATTTTAGGATTGAGGCTAACTGTATTTGTATTAGTGTATCAATATCACCATGGGTGATAGCTTCACCGTGTCCAGTCGTTGTCTTCTACCTTATTGTTCTGTCAATCTTGTATTTAGTAATCACGGAATGAGGAAAGCTGGTGGTCTTTAAAGACAGGTGACTGCCTAATACTAGACACAAGTAATGCATTACTATTGTCCTGTATTAAGCTGCCACCTGTCCTAAAAGTCTGTAAATACAACTTAGGCTGTACTTGTCTTTTAGTCTTGCAGAAAGCTCACCTTAAAGTTAAAGTACCCATACTTCACTGAATGGAATCATAACATAGACTTCCTATAGTGAATGCACAGTGTATTCACCTTAACCCATTTACCCCTGAGCACACATATAGGCATCATTGACAAACAGTGTACTAATGTAGAGTACAGTGGAGAATCTGTTATTCTTTCCCGTTTAAACGCAAACGTACGCAAACGCAAAGCACTAAAACGTAGAAAAGAACAACTTTTGGACAATTTTTGGACAATTCTGATAATTCTTGTTTATCTTGGTGGCAAACAGTTTGGAGCCTGATCAGACGCCGGGTTACCCGGCGTCTGATCTGGCTCCAAACTGTTTGCACTGCAAATAATAGTTTTAGCGTAAACGCGTTTATTGGGAAAGAATAACAGATTCTCCACTGTACACTTGTCCAGTGTGAACAGAGAGCACTGATCATGGTATGCACTGCTTGTCATTTCACAATTCATGGTTAACCTCAACCTTAAATACATGTTTTTATGAAAAGAATAAAAAGGGATAATACAGTCGAACTTCGATATCTCGAACTTGGTTAAGTCGAACATAGCCGTATTTCAAAGTTAAAATGTGGCTAAGCCACATTTTAACTTTGAAATACGGGTATGTTTGACATAACCGAGCATGAAATAATGAAGTTCATGTGTCGACATATCGGATAGTTAGAGTTAAGCGATTTCGAGATGTTGAAGTTCGACTCTAATTAATTGGAAACTGGAATGGTCCATGTGAAGTTCCAGGGGTTAATGGGTTAATTGCATGTCTTAGATGCCTGACTTTTGTCTTTTCCTATGAAATTTTTTATGTGAAATAATTATAAATATTGTATATGTTGTTTTCAGTCTACTTTAACACTTTCCTGCCACATTAAAATCTATATTCCAACAGATGTCTTCTTAAGTAGACTGAAAGTAAAGCAGCAAACTTACAGAACCTCTGCTCTATGTTCAGTGTTCTTTAACCCATTGCATGCTGGGTAACATTTGGCGGCCATTTTAAAATGTCGTCTGCAGCAGGTATAAATCAAATATTTGCAAAAGATTTTAGCAGCTTCTGATAGAATATTGACTTAGCAGCAAACAGTTTTGATCTCAGATCAGGCCCCACAACATTGTGGGGCCTGGGGCCCGTTTCATAAAACTTTGTACCACAAATATGTCGTAAGTCATATAATAAAAGTTTCAGTTATTATTTATATCTCTATCCAATCCTGTCTTGTGACATCTCTTTGGAATCGTCTTTCCAAAGAGATATCACAAGACAGGATAAGTTAGAGAAATCAGAAATTAAATGTACTTTAAAGTTTTTACTTACGATCATTTTTGTCGTACGTTTTATGAAACAGGCCCCTGATCTGAGATAAAAAACTGTTTGCTTAGAGGTACACCTAAAAGTGTATCCCCCATAGAATGGGTCAAGCAGCAACCTGTCTGCACACTTTCCTCTTTAGCTAAAAGTGCAAAATGCCCTACATCAAAACCTGTTCAAGGCATGAACACTTAAGGCAAGATGAAAGTAAAGCAGTGAGCTCCTACAGGAACTTTCTGCTTTACTTTCATCCTGCTATAACCAATTGCTCCACAAACACTCATTTTTACGCATATACCTAATTGTGTTAAATGAATGTGCAACATAAATATTTTCTATATTCTAGCAGATGGCAGTTTAAAGCAGGCTGAAAGTAAAGCCTAATGTGCCTTTAGGTTCATTCTGCTTAACTTTCAACCTGCTTTAAGTGGTCACCTGTCTTCAAAACTAGAAATAAGCTATGGTGTAAAGGATTAAGCGTCCAGTGAACAATTTGGCCCATCATAAGGCACTTCTGTAGAGAAAAGAGTACAGCATTCCCTCTCTACAACAACACCCATTGGGAGACAAAGATTGTGCTCGTTGTTCGGAGGAATTTGTAATAGGGGAGAAGTTTGGCTTACATTGCAAACAGCTTGAACCCAGATCAGACACCTCGTAATGCGGTGTCTGATCTGGAATCAAGCTGTCTGTCACTAGCCATTAACTTACAGCAGACAACAATTTTAAGCAGACCTTATTGCAGCAGTAAAAGCGTTCAACATAATCATCCTGTTAAGGGTATTGGGCAGGGGTCGTAAGGAGGGAGTGGTTGTAGGGAGAGAACACTGTAGACTGTGAAGGACAGGGTTGTCATGTGGTGGAAATCTGTTCATCTTTGTTCATCTTACAATACAAGGGCTAACATTTCAATGACTTGTGAGTAAGCAGCTGTTTTACATTGTATATTGCAGGTCAAATAGAGGCATGGAGGATTATGATGTCACTGAAGTCTGGCCTGTTAGCTGAAAGCAGTTGGGCCCTAGATACTTTGAGCATTCTACTGTATGACGATAATACTGTAGCATATTTTGGGCTTGCTCATTTGCCGGGCTTGTTGGAGGTGCTACTGGACCACTTCCGGAAGTGTCTTATTGAAATGTTTGATGTTTTCGATGAGACCCAGATCGGCTATGGCCATGAGGAGTTCAAACAGAACTTAATCAGGATGGCTATACTGGAGTCTGCCAAGGAGAGTATCAGTGATTCCAATCAGGAGGCGAAGGAGCTGAGTAGAGCGAACAAAAGCATAGGCAAAATAGATAACATAGTGAAAGACAATTCAGTAGAGAAAGAAATCAAACTAGAACGGATATCAGAGCCAGAAAAAATGGAAGTAGACAATGATAGTAAAGACAAAGAGAAGGATAATAAAGACAGAGAAAAAGATAGCAAAGAGAGAGAGAAGGATAATAAAGATAAAGAGAAGGATAATAAAGAAAGAGAAAGGGATAGTAAAGAAAGGGAGAAGGATAGTAAAGAGAAGGAAAAGGATAATAAAGATAAAGAAAAGGAAATAAAAGAGAAAGAAAAAGAGAAAATTCACAATAATAAAATGTCAATGCAGGATTTAAAATCTCGCGCCAATTATACGTTCCTCACGAGGCAGGGGAAGGAGGTGAAAGTGGAGGAAGATTCAGATCCTAATGGATTACTGGACGAGAAAATCTGGGATGTTTATTGTGAGTTTGGTGACCAAACAGATCTCTGGGAATACGGTAAGGGTGACTTGACTGAGCATATAATCACACATCTAGAAGAATTAAATGGTAACAAAACATGTAAAAGGAAATTTTACTGTAAACCATTGAAATCTAAAGAACCTGAGAATATGGAAGTGGATACTGAAAAAGTGCATAGTTCCAATGACCAAATGAACGCTGACAAGAAAGAAGCGATGGAAATAGAAGAGACAAAAGATTTTACTAACGCTGAATCTAAGTCACCATCAAATAAAGACACTTCAGAAAACGAGAAAAGTAACTGTTCAGATTGCACAGAAGAAAAATTGAAGTGTGAAAATGAGCACACCTGCAACAAGTTTTTACAGGGTGTGACAATAAAGAATGAACCAAGAGACGCTGACATGGAGAAAACAGATTCCAGTGATAAAACGTGTAATGACCAAGGTGTAGAAGTGAAATCAATGTTTGGAGATGAGCCGAGAATAAAACTGGCAGTGAAATATGAACTCTTGACAGAAGACCAACTGGTTCAGCATTGTAAGAACTCTTTTGGATTAAATACAGAAGGAGAGAGAAATAGTGTTGAGGACGAGTCATACCAACGAAACGAGCCACCGTTGTGCCTTACAACAGAGGCCCAGAGTGAAGTTGGTAGAAGGTGTGTATGTATCTCAAATATTTTCCGTAGTCTCTCGTGTATTCCTGGAAATGACACAGAGATGTCAAGGCATGCAGGACTTGTGTACATTTTAAGTAAACTACTTCTACTGCACCACAAACACCTACCTCGATCTCGGGTACGACGCAAGTTTGATCGCGATGAAGTTAGTGAGGATATGGTTGACACTTCTCAGGGCCAGGAAGAGTGGTGGTGGGACAACCTGAATGTGATCCGTGAAAATATTCTTGTGATTTTTGCCAACATATGTGCTCAGTTAAGACTTGATCGATTCCCATACGAGGTATGTAAGCCCGCATTGGAGGGCCTGCTACACTGGGTGGTATGCCCATCGTCCTGTGCGTCAGATCCACTTCCTACCGTAAGCCCCACCTCCGTCCTCTCCCCCCTCAGACTTGTACTGGAGGCCCTGTGCAAACTCTGTATTCATGATAAGAATGTGGACATGCTCTTGGCAAGCCCACCATATGAAAGGATAGTGCAATTGTTTAGTGTACTTACAAAACTTCTCGCAAACAAAAGTGAGCAGGTCACTGTGGAGTTCTCAATAGTTTTGTTGTCTGAACTTGTGAAAGGTGGAAGTAGTGCAGCTCGGGGTGTGGCACTGCAGCACCCTAGCATATCATTGTTGATAGACTTCTTAGAAACAGCCGAACAGAAGGCTGTGCAGGTCGCAAACATGCACAGCATTCAGATGCTTCGTGATAACCCAGAAATGATGGGCACAAGCTTGGACATGTTGCGGCGGGCAGCAACAGTGTTACTGCATTTAGCCAAGATGCCCGCCAATCGTAGATTGTTTGTTCATCATCAAAGTAGACTATTATCTCTGGTAATGTCACACATACTGGATCAGACTGTAGGATCAATTTTGTCAGATGTATTATTTCAGTGCTCACAACTCTCATAACATTGGTCATTTACAGTCATACAAAGAGACTTAACTACAAAGGGACTTCACTCTTGGTACCCCAAAATGACATGGAGTGATTTCTCTTGAACAGGGTGAACTTCAAAAGAGTGTTTCTTGAGTCAAGAAGAATACAGAAGAAAGTTTTTCCATAAACAAAATCAAGATGCCATGTATAACATGGCGCCACTAATTCATTATCTCAGCATATGAGATGCTTTGTACATAATAACACCAGTTTCGATGTTGAGTGTAGATGTATATTGACTTTTGATAATTATCTCATGTTGTTAAGTATATACAAACAGTTAATCATACATTTTGAATCATTCAAAGTTCATGCATATTCATTTCCTTGTTCACTGTTCATTAATAAACATGAACACTTCATTTGCATATTCATCGTACACATTGTGTTGATTCACAAACTATTTTTCAAAGAAAAACTGCCTATTAAGATGTTATTTTCTACTTGTTTTCATTAGTTGGTATACTTAAATACTGATATTGAATTTGTGCAGAGCTCCAGATAAGAAGGGTAAAAAATTAACCCATTTAAGACTAGTGTCTACGAAAGTGAACATTGGCAAACAGTGTGGACCCTGATGAGACGCTGCGTGACGCAGCGTCTCATCAGGTTCTACACAGTTTGTTATATCATATGAAATGTTTTTCTGTATGAACAAACACTACAGGGCCCTTAGATCACCCGTGTATATTTACAATGATATCTTCCATCACGTATACAGGGAGAGTTCATTGCAATATCCAGGAATAAATGGGTTAAGATTTCTCACTTTTCCTTCTTTTATTGTCCTGACTAAAAATCCCTATAATGCGATTACTTACTAGAATAGTCTCAAAGAGACAATTCTACTGAGTGGTCCCAAGGTAGGGTAATTTTGTGAAGGAATTTCAGTATTTGAAATAGAAATCTACATAGTATTCTTCTGGTCTGGAGTTTTGTATTGTTAAAGCCACACCACAGGAATAAGCAGGTACATGTCGTTTTTGTGGGCGATAAGCCCCAGGGTTGGACACTTTACAGTTGGTCTTGTTCGACCGGTACTCTGTTCGCATTTTTCCAGTGACTCGGCTTTCATCATGTGCAGGAAGTTTCAATTTTATTTTTGTATACAGTCATTTTTTTTTCTCCTTCACAAAGAGTCAAAAGGTTTGTTTCGAAGCGTCCATACTTGGCCCTCTCCTCCACAGAAGTGATTCACGCCAGGGCTGCCATTTCTCTATATTTTTTCCCAGTACATGGTAGCTTACAGCCTGCTTTAAGTAGTCGCATGTCAACAAAACAAGAAAAAGGCTATGGGGTAAAGGTACAATTCGTAAAATCGCACTTGAAAAATACAAATTTGGAAATCTTAGGATTTTTCATGTCAACTTATGGCAGCCCTGTCACGCTAACTCTACTGGAGCGTCATTATTCACTGATAGCGTTGTTCATGCAGATGTAAGCTTAAAGCAAGATGAAAGCTTTTGATATAATTTCATCTTGGTCAAAGCAGTCACCTGCCTTAAACGAAATTGGTTATGCTGTACTAACCCCCCCCCTAAAAGCTTAAAGCAGGCTGAAAGTAAAGCAAAATGCTCGGGAGCATTCTGCTTTACTTTCAACCTGCTGCAAGCAACCATTGGTATCAATACTGAAAACAAGTTTCAGGAGAAAGGGTTAAAATATGTTTTGGTGGTGGATTATAAGAGGGGGTGCCTTTAAATCGGGGGTTAACAGTAGATGTTATTCACTTTTGGCTGTCGAGGAAAGGGTTAGTAGCGGGAAGTTTGTTGAATGAATTTGTAGTGTTAATTTGTAATCAGTCAAGTGTGAATGTTGTCGGGTGTTGTCTCATACTACAGATTCTCCTTTGTAAATACCGTATTTATTATAATACAGGCAGCCCCGAAACAAACACAGTCAAAACTCCTGTTCAGCAGCCACTCGGAAAAAGACTAGTGTAATTCACCCTTGAAACTTTTAATGGACCAATTCCAATTTACAATTAAGTCTAGACTATTTTTGATTGATTTTAACAATATGTTGAAAAAATGTAAACGGTACAGACCATGATCGAAGGATTCCCTCCTGCCGGAAGGAGCCCTCTGATCAGGGTCTTCACTGTTTGCATAGGACAAGTGTACATTTCACAGGTACAATGCTTGTTAATGACACAGTTGATGACAGCTTTCGGCCACCTGTCTTTTCGAATACCATCTCTCGAACAATGGGTGCAAGATACAAATTATAGATCTTCAAGCTACTTTTCCATCCATGTTCACAATTGATCTTCAATAAAGTTTGCTAAAATGTGAAGTACATCAACTCCTCAACCCCATTTGTGTGTTTGCAGTGTACCTGTACAAACTACACTTGTCCTAGGCAAATAGTATACCAAGAACAGAGGATTCTTACAGGGGCCCTCTGATCAGAGTATGTTCTGTTCGTCAATTTTGTATTTTAAAGAAAAGACCATTAACTAAAAATTTACATGTCAGGTTCCTTTTTATACTATCATGAATATGTACCATAGGAAATATTATCTACATCCTAGCAAATGGAAGCTTAAAGCAGGCTAAAAGTAAAGCAGAATGCTTTACGTGGTAACCTATCTTCAAAACGAAGATGGAGGCTTTGGGGTAACGGGTTAACCAATTACCCCATAGCCTGTTCTAGTATTTAAGATAGGTGATCACTTAAAGCAGGTTGAAAGTAAAGTAGAATGTGCTTAACTTTCAGCATGCTTTAAGCTATACTCTGTCGGTATAAAAACTATTTCTTATGGTAAATATTGATGACTGTATAAACTCAAGTTTTCTTCTGTAAAGGAATAAACATAAGGCGTATCTATGGAGTAAAGGGTTAACGCAATTCTTATATAATTATTTGATGGTAAATTGTATAAGATTTTTATATTACAGTTGACCTGTCTGTTAGAAAGTTATATAGTTACAAGTTCGCTGATGTTTTAGTATTTTGTTATGCACATGTGCAGAATGTTTTTGACACAAACTTACATGCTTGGCACATTCAACCCTAGCCATGAGTATACCTGTCACTTTAAAACAGTGTACCAGTGAAGAGTGCACTTGTCCTATGCAAACTGTGTAGACACAGGTAAGAGGGTTCCTTCAGGAGATCTCTGATCAGGATCTGCACTGTTTGTCATTTTGCAATATATTTTAAAAATCACCCCTAAATAGGATTGGAATTTTCCGTTATTAGTTGCAGGGGTGAATGAGTTAAAGAGGACACTGTTTCTGCACTCAAAGGGTTAATGAAATGCTACAGTGATCCCTCCTCCTTACAACAGTGATTGCTGCTGTTCCCCAGACAAGACAATTCTGTCTAACCTTTTCACAGCTGCAATGTCTTCTGCTTAAAATTGTTGTCTGCTGTTTTTCTCAAATTTACATATTGGATATTTTGACCCAGAAAGCCCCATAATGTCAAGTGACAAACAGCTTGAATCTAGATCAGACTCCGCGTTACGCGGCATCTGATCTGGATTCAAGCTGTTTGCAAACATAAGTTAATTCCCCTCCTTATAACACCTCCCTCAGAACACCACACACAATATTTTTCTCACATTGGGTGTTGTTGTAGAGAGGAAGCACTGTACATGTTAATTTTTCAAGAGGCTTAGCATTGATAGCTGAAGCATAATTTAATTCAATAATAACCCTTTCCCTGATAGAAGCGACTTTTACTGATAGAAGCGACTTTTAGCACATGCATTTTATTCATCCGCTGAAGAAAATAGTTCCAATATATACTGTACTGAATATGTGTCATATTTAATACTTTCCTTATTATAGCTGGTAATAGCTTAAAGCAGGCTGAAAGTAAAGCAGAATGCGCCTTAGGGCGCATTCTGCTTTACTTTCAACCTGCTTTAAGTAGTCACCTATCTTCAATAGTATAACTAGGCTATCAGGTAAAGGGATAATTATTGTTATTTCTAGAGCTCCAATACTTGCAATTAGTTTACATTGATTGATGCCAATTTAATTTATATGATGCTAATGATCTGGAACTTACAGACAAAATCATTAACACTTAATGATGTGTAATTGAACAATTTACAAACAGTTGAAGACTCAGGTTAGGGGCTTTCTGAAGGAGTCTTCTGATCAGGGACTTCACTGTTTGTCATTTTGAAGTAAATTGAAAAAGTGGTCATAATAGAGAGGTTTTACTGAATTTGTCTTTGGAAAATAACATGCTATACTATTGTAGTGGCTGCTGTGCATGAATTTTACAGTATAATTCGTCAGAATGATATTTTGTTACATGTTTTGGGTTGTAACAAGTCCTACTTAAGTGAAGATTTTTATGTTGGAAGTGTACAAGAGTTAGCTGGAAAGATGTGTTACATTAAAACGCATGGCAGTGTGATTATTATGTGTGTTTGTACGGTGCTACTTTGTGTGAGTTAGAAGTGCAATTTGGGTATATGTGTAAACCAGTCGAGCTTTTCACTGCAGAAATATGCATTGAACCAGCTTATAATAATTTAACTCTTCACTAGTGAAGGAAGTCAACTTTTACTACTTCCTGTTCATCTGTGAGAAGCTTTCAGTTCAACTGGAAATATATCTAGTTCTTCTATCAAATTTACCTTCTGCTTCTGGAAGTAGACATATTTTTCTTCTTGCCTATAATGCATATTTTTGCTTTAGGCAAGCTTTTTGTGATTTTTACCTCTACAATTAGAATTGTGACATTGGTTTCGTTGCCTTTATCACAGGGTGACTTAAACCGGTCCCCTTCAGAGATCTGTCATACAGCTCCTGTATTATATACAGTAAGATCTCTCTATGACAACCGCTAAATTGTGTTGATTATTAGGTGTTTACGACAGGTGACTGCTTAAAGCAAGGTGATAGTAAAACAGAAAGCTCCTAACGGAGCTTTCTGTTTTACTGTCACCTTGTTTTAAGCTGTCGCCTGTCTTTTATACAACCAATTAGCTTTCATTTCAGAGGTCGTTATAGAGAGGTTTTACTGTATAAACATTTACTCCGTAGATATGCATTTTAACAGCTTTAATATACTCCTACACTGAAGAAAACAGTTCCAACTTGTACAGTCATGAATGTGCACCATTAGAAAAATTGTTATACTAACCAGTTTCCTGCTTTAAGTGGAAACCCGTCTTCAGTACTAGAAAGAGACAGGGATAAAGGGATAACTCACTCTGTAAAATCATGTTCATAGAGCTAACTATTGGATATAAAATTACGCTCATTTTGCTTTTCTTTAAGCCTGCTTAAAGCTACCATTTGCTTGAATAGATAAAGAAAATATTTCTTAACTGTGCATATTCGTTACTGATAAATTGGAACTACTTTCTTCAATGGAGGAATTAGTTATATGGGTATAAAGGTGTATCTATGGAGTAAAGTTTTTGAGCAGCAGTATAACAAGTTTTGACTGTATTTTCAGTATGGGCAGATAATTCTCCACTGTATTTTTCCGACAGGAAGATAATTCTTGTCTGTATTTTTCACGACAGGCAGATAATTCTTGTCTGTATTTTTCACGACAGGCAGATAATTCTGTCTGTATTTTTCATGATGGGCAGATAACTCTTTAACTGTTTGTGGTTAGCTGATTATTGGTATAGTGTTTGTAGTTCATGGTCAAATATGTAAATGGTTCATTCTCGTATATAATTGTCCACTTTGTGCAAAAAAAGCTTTATTACATTACGTCAGACATTGAAATGTGTAAATAAATTATGAAGAACAAAGCTTTGATGTGTTTCTTGTTCTGTTTGTTTACCAATGCTGAACCCAAGTGAATACTACAATCAGTATACCTGTGAAGAGTCCTCTTATCCCATGCAAACAGTGTAGACCCAGATCAGAGGGCTCCTTCAGGAGCCCTCTGATTTGGGTCTACTGTCAATTTGCAATATATTGTAAATTAACACTAAATAGTCCGTAATGTACTAGATTTAATTGGGAACTGGAATTTTCCGTCTTTAATAAATTTTAAGGGGTCAGTGCTGTTTCAACTTGTTCTTCACTTTAGGGTGTTAGGATATCTTGACCCATTCCTCTATATTGACACCTTTGGACTATTTCCACCAAAAAAGGGCCTTAGGAAGTTAGGATACCTCTATCGTATCCAGTGACACATTCAGCTAAGGGAAATGTTTGATATCAATGATAATGGTATCGGCGGGTTACACCCCCTCAAACTATATCGTTTATTCACACTCAACCATGGTCTAACCTGTACGTAATTTGAAAACAATTGATACTACATTTCGCAATGGGATGAGGTATAACACTAATATTTGCAAGAAAAAAATGTGTGCTGCACATGTTTTCCTTAGCTGAATACACTCGAATGAGGTCTTGTAGGACAAGGAGCTCCTGCCAGCAAGCATCAGTTATGGCCAAAATGAAAAGCTTCTGTATAGCAGAAGTTAATGCAGTATAGCAGAAGTTGCTGCCAGAAAAGAAAAGGGGAATAACTCACTGTATTGGTGCAAGAGTACTATTAACCCATTTCCCCGATGGCCTGTTTCCAATTTTGAAGACCGGTGACTACTTAAAGCATTCTGCTTTACTTTCAGCCTGCTTTAAGCTACCATCTGCTAGAATATAGAAAATATTTCTTTGTTTCATATTCATGACTGTATAAATCGGAACTATTTTCTTCAGTGAAGGAATAAATTAGAGGCATAAAAAAGCGTATTTATAGGGAAATGGGTTAACCTTGTACAAGACACTTATCATCAATATCCTATAATGAAATTTCATGTCAAAAGTTTGAAATAATGTGGTTGAAAAGGGGATTAATTCAAGAGTTATGCACCTTTGCAAGACGCTTCCACTGTCGAGCTCTTTCTTTCCATAGATGAAATTTCATCTTAAAAGCTTCAATAGAACAGGAGTTATAATCAAAAGTAAATGTGTGAAAGATGATGATATCCTGCCTACAATAAATGACCTGAAATTTGGCCATAGGAAAGAGTGCTATTTTGTCTACATTATTTGTCATCCACAGCAATTCTCAAGAAAGAAATGTAATAATCAGAATATGACAGTCAATTGAATATCTCTTAACCTGTTACCCGTTGCCCTGTTTTGCGTTCAACCTACTTTAAGCTATAATAAGCTAGGATATTGAAAAAAATGCTTATTATGGTACATACTCATGACTGTATAAAGTGGAACTATCTTCATCAGTGGAAGAGTAAATAAAAGATGTAAAAAAATAAATATTTATGGGGTAATGGGTTAATCTTCATGACAGTTTTCCTTCACCAATTACTCCAAAGCCTGTCTAATTTTGAAGATAGGTTACCGTACCTCTTAAAACATGTTGAAAGTAAAGCAGAATGAAGGCATATTCTGCATTACTTTCAGCCCCCATCAGCTAGAATGTATTTTTATGGTGCTTATTCATGACTATAAAGGGCAATTTATCAAGACTATAAAGGACAATCTATTCTACATTGGAGGAATACATTAAAGATATTTATAGAGTAATGGGTTAAAGCGACTCGCAACCAGATGGTGCATTAAAAATAGTAATTTGTAAATATGTGTCAAACGCTTATATAAATGGTAAAGAATTAGTTTAGGATAAGAAATTCTGTTTAAAAAAAATGTATTTCAATAAAAAAAAATATTGGTCTCTGGTGGGATTCGAACCCGGGGCCCGGCATTGGCGGACAGAAGGCAAAATAGGGGAAACCGCTTAGACCAATGGACCACGGAACTATCCGTTTATCTCGGATCGATTTAACGTATTTCAATGTGTAGCGATCGGAAGTGCATACAACTTCGTAATTCGGCTCGTGTTTATGTCTGAGCCCGTGTAGAGAAGCAACAACAACAACTATACCGTTAGCTAACGCTATGGAAAAACGATGGAAAATATCTAAAAAACTAAGATTCGTTGACGATTCTTGAGACGTTTTTTGGACTGATCATATTTTTTTAATGTCGAAAGCCAAATAATGCCACAAATTTGCTTTTATTTGAGTATTTTATTTTATTTTGACAAGAACACCATCCGGTTGCGAGTCCCTTTAAAGACTGAAAGTAAAACAATCTCCCTGAAGAAGTCTCCTACCGACTTTCATTTAGCTTTACCCCACAGAAGCGCCTTTAAGTGCATTTAATTTATTCCTCCTCTGAAGAAAATAGTTTCAGTTCACACAGTCATGAGTATGTATCATAACAAACAAACATTTTCTACATTCTAGTAGAGCTATAGACCAATTTTATTGACCTGGCAGGGAGGAGTTTCGATGCGGACCTTTACATTTCAACTTTGGGGGCAGCAGCAGGCTCTTTTATTAGGATTCAATCTGTTTTCAAATGTAACCAAGTCTTTATTTTCTCTTCCTATAACTCCCTCCTAACAACACATGCAATCTTTGTCTTCCATCGGGTGTGGTTTTAGAGAGGAGAGGGAGCACTGTACACAGCTTTTTCACGTTGATGTGGCTGTACGCCCATGTGTAGTATCGGAAAATAGCTATTTATACGGAACTTAACCTACTACCCCTAAAATCAAATTTTAAAGTAGTTTATCTTTGCCAAAGGTAAGCTCCGCCCTGCCAGGTGAAAAAAAATCAGCCTATAAGCAGAATGTGCCTGAATACTAGAAACAGGCTATGGAGTAAAGGCTTAGGCTATCACTTCCCACCATAGCTTGGACGGTTGCTTAACCCTTTGAACCCTAGTCCCGCATATAGGCGTCCTTTTCAAACGGTGTACATGTGAATAGTTCACTTATCCTATGCAAACAGTAAAGACCCAGATCAGAGGGCTCCGAAAGGAGCCCTCTGATCAGGGTCTTCACTGTTTGTCATAATGCCAAACACCCTTAAAATTCAGAAATGGACTAGACAAAAATGGAAAGTGGAATTGTCCATTTAAAGTTTCAGGGAGGAAAGAGTTAAAGCAGGCTGGAAGTACAGCAGAAAGCTAATGAAGTTTCTGCTTTACCCTTTACCCCATTACCTGTTTGTAGTATTGAACATAGGCAATTGCTTAAAGCAGGTTGAAAGTAAAGCTTTACTTTCAGCCTGCTTTAAGGTACCACCTGCTAGAATTAAGAAAATATTCCTTCTGATGCATATACACGACTGTATAGATTGGAATTATTTTCTTCCTCGGAGGATTAAACGGAATGCGCTAAAAGGCGCTTCTATAAGGTAAAGGGTTAAGCCATGGCATCTAGGTAACACAATCAATGAGTCTTCATAATTGGGACAACTTCAAGGCATATAAGGTCAAAATTTGAACAAATTGTTATTCTTACACAGTAATTAGTGCTTATGGTGCAAACTGAATGGCAACCAGTGCGGACGGATCGGACTGTTCCCTCAAAAGCAGTCTGATCAGGGTCTACATTGATTTCTCCATCTAATCCTGTCTTGTGACATCTCTTTGAAATTGTCTTGAAAAGACAGGATTCAATGGAGAAATCAGAAATTAAATGTTTTTCAAAAGTTTGAGTTACAACCCTTTTTGATGTACAAAATTTTATGAAACGGATCCCTGATCATTACTGTATAGTGGGAGCATGGACGCTGGAAAAAGAAAATGAAATCAGAAATTAAATGTTTTTCAAAAGTTTGAGTTACAACCCTTTTTGATGTACAAAATTTTATGAAACGGACCCCTGATCATTACTGTATACTGTATAGTGGGAGCATGGACGCTGGAAAAAAAAGAAGAAATATCTGTAATCAAATTGGATGTTATATTATTTTATTGCTGTAAAAATATACAGATAAAAGCCTCCCACAAGCACCAAAACCTACATGGTACAAAAATACTTTAATAAAACTTACTTATATTAACTTTGATCCATTATCTCATTGGCAATTTAACCTATTACCCCATAAATACGCCTTTTTATGCCTCTTATTTATTCCTCCACTTAAGAAAATATTTCCGATTTATACAGTCATGAACATGAATTATAAGAAATATTTTCTATTTTCTAGCAGATGGTAGCTGAAAGTAAAGCAGAATGTGCCTTAAGGCACATTCTGCTTTACTTTTTACCTACTTTAAGTGATCACCTGTCTTTAAAATTAGAAATAGGCTATCAGGTAAAGGGTTTAATAAAACAAATCCCAGTTTTAATACAGTAATGTTCAAAACTCTCGAAATTGTGTTAAATATTAGGTGTTTACAACAGAAAACTGTTTAAAGCAAGGTGACAGTGAAACAGAAAGCTGTCACCTGTCTTTTATACAATAAATTAGCCTTAGTTTAAGTGGTCGTTATAGAGATGTTTTACTGTATATCAAAATGACAAAAAGTGCAGACCCTGATCAGAAGCCCTCTGACCAGGCCTACAAGGACAAGTGTACTATACACAGGTACACTGTAAAGGATGAGTATACTCGATGCTAGGGTTCAATATGGTTGTCCCATGCAAACAGTTTAGACTCTCTCAGAGGGCTCCTGCAGGAGTCAATTTGCAATATAATGTTAGAACCAACTCTAAACATGCTACATCTACAACGGCCCTCCCAACGACGACTCCCTCCTTACAACGACCCTTGCTGCAGTTCCCAAAACAACACAATTATGACTAACCCTTTTATTGCAGCAATGTCGTCTGCTTAAAATTGTCGTCTGCTATTTTTCTCAAAGTGACATAATGTACATTTTTGACGGAAAATAAATTATTGAGGAGTGACAAAAGCTTGAATCCAGATATGATGCCACGTTATGCGGCGTCTGTTCTGGATTTAAGCTGTTTGCAAATGTTAGCCAGTTTTCCTCCCTATTACGACTCCCTCCAAATAACGCACACAATCTATGTCACCAAATGGGTGTCGTAGAGAGGGAGTGCTGTATAACCCTTACCTGATAGCCTATTTATAGTACTTAAGATAGGTGACTACTTAAAGCAGGTTGAAAGTAAAGCAGAATGCGCCTTAGGGCGCATTCTGCTTTACTTTCAGCCTGCTTTAAGCTATCATGTGCTATAATATAGAAAATATTCCCTATAATACATATTCATTACTGATTAAATTGGAACTATTTTCTTCAGCGGATGAATAAATCATATTCGCTAAAAGGCGCTTCTATTGGGGAAAGGGATAATGTTAGAACCAACTCTAAACATGCAAAAAAGAACTATAGACTCAATTGGAAGCTGGATAAGTCTATTTGAAGTCTTAGGGGTAAATTAATAAATAATGATCAGAGTTTGCGCTGTTTTTAATTTAGAAATACAGTGCTCCCTCTCTACGACACACAATGGGAGACACAGATTGTGTGTGTTGTTCGTATGTAGCTGTTATAGGAAGGGAAAATTAAGACTTGGCTTACAGCTTGAATTCAGATCAATTGCCGCGTAAAATTTATTCTATCAAAATATCCGCTTACATGTGACTTTGAGAAAAACAGCAGACAACAATTCTAAGCGGACGATATTACAGCAGTAAAAGCGTTACGACATAATGGTCTTGTTTGGGGAACAGCGGCAAGAGTCGTTGTTATAAGGGCCATTGTAGGGAGGAAACGCTGTATCTTAATAAACAAAACAACCCTAAATAGTTAGAATTGAACTTTAACTCATTCACCTCTGAAACTTTAAATGGACAATTCCAATTTACAATTAAATTTAGTCAATTTTTGAATAATTAGGGTAGTTTTTAACAATATTTTTACAAAAATACAAACAGCGTAGATCCTGATCAGAGGGCTCCTTCAGGAGCCCTCTGATCAGGATCTACACTGTTTGCATAGGACAAGTGTACTCTTGAGAGGAATATCATTTGTTCATGACAAGTATACTCGTCTCTAGGGTTCAATGTAATAAAGTTTTGTTCTGTTCTGTTAATTTGAAACTGGAATGACTCATTTGAATGTTCATGAGTGAACAAGTGAGAACAGCCTTTTGTTGGAGTGATCGTTTTATCAGAACTTTACTGTACCCACAGAAACACTTCAATATTCTTTAACAATTACTATTATGTACAAAACTGGTTTGTAAAATCATACAAAACAAATAATTACATGATTGCAAATAGTTACTATGAGTTTACAATTCTTCTCATAATTTTAAACAACATTCTTCTCACACTTTACAAAAAATACTTTCAAATATAATTTTTACCCTTTCCCCCATAGAATCACGGACACCTTTTAGCGCATTTAATTTATTCCTCCACTAAAGAAAAAATATTTCCAATTCAATCAGTCAGGATTATGTATTATAAGAAATGGTTTCCATATTCTAGCAGATGGAAGGTTAAAGCAGGCTGAAAGTAAAGCAGAATATGCCTTCAGGCACATTCTGCTTTACTTTCAACCTGCTTTAAGTGGTCACCTGTCTTCAAAACTAGAAACAAGCTATGGGGTAAAGGGTTAATACTCAGCAAATAAAGAAAGTACCTACTTTTGTATACTAAATTATCAACTCCTCATACATAAGCTGTATTTCATTTTTTTTTTTATAGAAAGTAGTGGACTACATGAAATCATTGTGGCTAAATAACAAGGGCCCGTTTCATAAAATTTTGTACGACAAAAACGGTTGTAAGTCAAAACTTTAAAATACATTTAATTTCTGATTTCTCTCTCTAGTCCTATCTTGTGATATCTCTTTGGAATCGTCCTTTCAAGATTAATAAATAATGTTTGAGATTTTTATAATCTGACATACGACAACATTTGTCATACAAAGTTTTATGAAACGGGCCCCTGGCACATTGTAGTGAAAATAAAAAGGTATGTAACTCTTTTTCCTGAAAACAGCATTTTTGCTTGGACATTTTTAACTTAGAAGAGAAACATTGGTGTTCATATTCAGCAGCTAGAACTTTTAAAGGAAATAAAATCACATAAGTATCTCATTCATCACACTATTCACTGCGTTATCAAGACTAGAATAGAAAGTCTTATAATATCTTATAGAAAGTCTTATAATATCAAATTACCTCCATTTGATTTGAAATAAGAATGAACTTTAGGTGTTTCATTTTCGTTACATGTGTCGTTTAGTCTAAATGATTTTACTGGAATACATTGGTAAACGTATGAACCTTTAAAATCTTAAACAAAACTGGAGTTGATAAGGTACTATAAAAGATATGGAGCTTTTAAATTTACTAATGTTAAGTCAATGTAAAAAGTGGGTACTTTCTTTTTTGGCTGAGTATATAACATTGTCACTAGAAATTGCACTTTGAAATTGAAAACTCTGATTAGATACAGTGGAGAATCTGTTATTCTTTCCCGTTTAAACGCAAACGTACGCAAACGCAAAGCACTAACACGTAGAAAAGAACAACTTTTGGACAATTCTGATATTTCATGTTTATCTTGGTGGCAAACAGTTTGGAGCCTGATCAGACGCCGGGTTACCCGGCGTCTGATCTGGCTCCAAACTGTTTGCACTGCAAATAATAGTTTTAGCGTAAACGCGTTTATTGGGAAAGAATAACAGATTCTCCACTGTATACCAATCAACTACACTTGAAACAGTACAGTAAAAACTTGATTCTACGAAGTCGCGTTACATCCAACATACCCATATTTTGAAGTTAAAACGTGGCTTAGCCACGTTTTAACTTTGAAATACGGGTATTTTCGACTGAAACGAGATCGACTTATCAAAATAAACTCATGAAATACTTGAAAGATCGATTTAAGCGACTTCATAGTATCTAGTTTCGAGTGTATGTGGATGGAAGTTGTCATCTCAAAGCTGGGAAAATAATACGAGAGGAAGTAATGCTATTAGAAAGAGCGTTCGACATTAAATTTGTCCAGGAACACTACTACTACTAAATCCTGAGTTTATTTTTCAACTGCTGCGGGTGTCCCTACAGGGGTAGGCAGCAGGCGGCTAGAGATTCCCACACCTAACCTCCAGGCTTCTCTATTTTGCAGATCAATAGTCGCTGAAATACCAAGCTTCATTATTCACTGGTTATTGAACACAAATTGGACTTGTATGTATAGAACACAGTGGCATTTTAACCCATTATCCCATAAATGCGACTTTTTACCCCTCTAAATCAAAGGCGTATTTATGGGGTAATGGGTTAACTCTAACGATTAGTATACTCTTCATTAACAAATAGTGCACCTGTGAAGAGAATAATTGTCCTATGCAATCAATGTAGACCCTGATCTTGGACTGCACTGTTTGTCATTTTGTGACAAATTGTTAAAAAAAATCCCTAAATAGTCAAAAATGGACTAGACTTTATTGGAAACTTTTGAAGTTTCAGGTGTGATTAAGATAACTCATTACTCCATAAATACGCCTTTTACGCCTCTAATTTATTCCTTCAATGAATAAAATTGCTTCAATTTATACAGTCATGAATATGCACTAAGAATAATATTCTTTATCCAAACAGAATGTAGCTTAAAGCAGGCTGAAAGTAAAGCAGAACGCGCCTTTATGCGCATTCTGCTTTACTTTCAATCTGCTTTAAGCGTTCTATCCTCTTGAAAGCTTATAAACAGGCTATGGGGTAATGGGTTAAACGATGTGGCTATTTAAACTCTAGTTTCGCTAATGATCGTTTAAGAGGTGAAACTTCAGAAGTGTTTTCAGTCTGTCGTCGTTTAACAATTAAATGATTGTCATCCATTGTTGTATGTCGCTTGCTCCCCGGTGATGTCAAATGGTTTGACCCGGATGCTGGTGGTGAATCGAATATGGGCGGACTGGTGGCTTTAGTCGGAGTAAGGAAACCTACAGCTTCAGGGGACCTTCTCACGCTATAACTGTCATTCATATGATTGTTTTCATGTACCTTTTCTGGTGTTTTGTTCATATGGCTTTGTATCATACTGCTTTCATCACCATAGGGTTTTGCCATATTTTGTATATCTTCAATGTCTAGTGATATGTACTGGTCATCATCCGCTTCAGACCACATGCTGTTGGTGGATATGTCACACTGAAGCGGGGCACCAGCCGGTATTGATACACTGTCTCTAGTCAAACTGGTTCCCGGCTTTATCACAGACTTTAATGCTGTATACTGTACAGTGCTGTTAGAAGGAAATAGAGAGGAAACTAGTGCCTGTGAACTTCCTTCTTTCGAAGGAAGTTCACAGGCACTAGTTTCCGCTCTATTTTCCTGTGACATTCTAATGAATGTGCTATCATCCATTTTCAAATAATCACTATCGTTAACATCTGACCACTGTGATTCGTTACTTTTCGGATCACCAATCATATCAAGTTCTTGTTCTCTTCTGGGGGAATGTTGAAACAAGTGTGCCCCAGGGGAGATCACTCCTGGTGACTTGGTTGCTATAATTGGGGAGTTGTTAGATTTGAAGTGACACAAACTTGGTTTATCTAAGAGCGGTGAACTGGTGCTAGGGATGTTCTTCAAGTACTCTGGCCTTCCACGAGAGCCAGGTGTCACCAAGTGGCTGCCAATACCGTGATTTGTGGCTATATTTGGCATACCAGCTGCTGACGTCGTACCTTTCTCCTCGTACACAACTTTACCCCCATTGTTCTTCTTGCTCAGACGTCCTTTCTTTTTCTCTGCTGTTTCCAGGAGGATGTCTCTTCTATTGTTTGTACCCTGAACAATACTTGGTTGAGTACCGATCACACTTTGAGACATTTCATCATCATCATTACCTCCTGCTGTCTCGTCTAGATATTCATCAGAGATAGCCTCTTTCTCACCCACTTTGCCACTAGTAATTGATACTTGACCCTGTCTATTGCTACTCTTGCTGTTTTTGTACTGGTTTTTGCTACAGTTTCTGTCTAGTTTAGGTTTAACAGATGCGAGTAAACTATCGGAGCTGTCACTATGGAACTCCTCAATATCGTCAGTCGTTGGTTTTGGTTTGACTTTGGTCAGGAGGCTATCAGAGCCATCACTGTCATACTCTCCGATATCATCATCATCATGATCAGCTGCCAGCGAACTGAGCACGTCTGAAAGGCAAATACAGAACACTAATTGAGCTAACAACATGCCAATTACACCAGGGCCCCAGATAAGGGGAGTACAGTGGAACCCCTCTAAACCGGAACCTCTCAATATTGGCATTCTCTCTAAACCGGACAAAACCTTTGGTCCCGTTTCCAACCCTTCTTTCTTTTAACCCATTACACCATACATATGCCTTTTTACGCCTTTGATTTATTCCTAAACAAAAGAAAATATATTAATGAATATGTATCATTAGAAATATTTTCTATATTCTAGCAGATGATAGCTTAAAGCAGGTTGATAGTAAAACAGAATGCTTTACTTTCAACCTGCTTAAAGTGATCAGTTATTTTCAATACTAGAAACAAGATATGGATGAAAACCCCTATAAACCAGAACCCCTCTAAACCAGACACTTTTTTATCAGCACACATGTCCGGCTTAGAGGGGTTGCACTGTACATGTATTTCAAAAACTAAAATCTTTATTTCTGAATTTAACCCTATGGTGTCACTACTCATTAGAATCGTCTCTTAGAGACGATTCTAATGAGTAGTAACACCATAGGATTTGATGCTGAAATGAGTGAGAAAAGGTTGAATTTGTACAGTTTGCTCCCTCTTATCTGGAGCCCTGATTAACTTTAAAGAAAAACGTAAAATTGTGCTCTGAGAAAAAGAACCTAAATACTCAAACATGCCAATTGTTTATCTCATTACCCCACAGATACACTTTTTTACACCTTTGATTTATTCCTCCACTAACAGCAATAGTTCCACTTTATACAGTCATAAATATGAACCATAAGAAATATTTCCTACATTCTAGCAGATGATAGCTTAAAGCAGGCTGAAAGTAAGGCACCCTGCTGTACTTTCGATCTGCTTTAAGAAGTCACCTGTCTTTAAAACTGGAAACAAGCTATGGGGCAAAGGGATACCCAATTGAACCATAAAGATAATGTATATATGTCCTTTATAAAACATGTATTTGTTAAGAATACACTCGTCCTATGCATACAGTGCATATCCTGATCAAAGGACTCCAGTAGAGAGTCCTCTGATCTGGATCTGCACTGTTGATACTTTGTAATATTATATATCCCCCATGACAACTAAGCCTGAGAACGGCTGATTGCAGGAAGATGTTTCAAGAGACAAGTAGCTACCTTTCTTAACTCTTTCCTCCCTAAAACTTCAAATGGACAATCCCAGTTTCCATTTTAGTCTAGTCCGTTTCTGACTTTTAAGGGTTGTTTTTGTCAATGTTTTGCATTATGACAAACAGTGAAGACCCAGATCAGAGGGCTCCATAAGGAGCCCTCTGATCTGGGTATTCACTGTTTGCATAGGACAAGTGCTCTTTTCACATGTATAATGTTTGAAAAGGATGCCTATATGCGGGACTAGGGTTCACAGGGTTAAACACTTTAAAACATTAACCCTTAGCCTGCCACGCACGACTATAGCTCCATATGCAAACAGCTTGGATCAGGATGAGACGCCGAGTAACTCGGCGTCTCATCCGGATCCAAGCTGTTTGACACTCGGACAACATTTTCAGCAATTTTGAGCAACTTTGAAGCACTTTGAAACTTGAAGCAGACGAGAAATATAGCAGACGACAATTTATTTGGCGGGCTAAGGGTTAAGAAGGAAAGGTTTGCACAAATTAAACAGGGCCCAAGGTTATAAAACTTAACTAAACTCTGTGCTAAAAACTCATTTTCGATGTGATTTGAATATCTTTCAACCGCAGAATTATGTATGCAAATATGAGTTACAGTCAAACTTCGATATCTCAAACTTGGTTATGTGGAACATACCCGTATTTCAATGTTTTAACTTTGAAACACAGGTATGTTCGACTTAACCAAGCATATTCATGTATCGAAATATCGGCTAGTTCGAGATAAACAAGTTCGAGATATCGAAGTTCGACTGTATATATAAAATATCAGTTGAAGTGTTATGTGTTGAGAAAAATTCTCAGTTTCGCACATACAGTTTATTTTAACATTTATAACCTTGGGCCGGTACCAGTCATACCCTGTGTAGAGTTCAGAATTCTACTAGTGATTGGGCTTGGGTTATCTCTCCTTGTAAAGAAATTCATAATGCCATTTGTCTTTTCCTTTTGTGGAGATTTGTCATGGGGAATAACTCTAGAGACACTCTTGCTTGAGGTAGAGTTATGTGTTGTGTTGTTAGGTACACCTGGCTGAGTTGAGGAGATAGTTTGATTTAACATTGACTTCTGGCCAACCATGGTTGCGTTGAAATTTGGGTTTTTCTGAAAAGAGAGAGTAGGGCTTCAGATAAGGGGAGTAATTGGAACAAATCAAACATGTTCTCACTCATACAGCACCAAATCCTATGGTGTTACTACTCATTAAAATCATCTCTTTGAGACGATTCTAATTAGTAGTGACACAATAGGGTTTAAAGGAGAAATAAAGATTTTAGGCTGGAGCCCTGATTGAGAGACAATCACATGTACAGATATTGCAACGCACAGTCATACTGTATTCATTGGCAATTCATTCAAGAAGGTTTTATTATATTTATCATCACACTTTCAAACAGTACCTGGAATTTCTCAACCAGCTGTTTACGTAGGCCAGTCTGTCGTTTGATTTCGGACCTCTTTATTGCCTCTCGTAGAGTAGACTCCACACTAACGATGAACACACTCTTGCGCCCTCTGGTGATAGCTGTGTACACATGCTGCCAGTTCTGCCGTCTACTCTTGCTTCCCACTATATACACCACATGGTCTGTCTCTGATCCCTGTAGTAACAGACATGCAGGGCTCCAGATAAGAGGGAGTAAACTGAGCAAATTTAATGTTTTTTCACTCATTTCGGCACCAATCCTATGGTGTTACTACTCATAAGAATCGTCTCGAAGAGACGATTCTAATGAGTAGTGACATCATAGGGTTTCATGCAGAAATAAAGATTTTAATTTTTGAAATACTCCCCTTATCTAGAGCCCTGATGAATAATTTTATAGAATGCAATTGTATAAGTATCAAAGCATTCTAGTAAGCAGTTAACCAAGAAATAGCCCATCGTATATAATCCAAGTCCTAAAGAGGTCAAGGTCAAAGTCAAATCAAGGTTGGTTGGATTGGGAATGGTCCAAGGTGACAATTGTATAAGTATCCAAGCATTTTAGTAAGTAGTGTTGATGATTGATGAAACGGTAGAGTCTAGTTAAACTCATACATGGATGAGGGAAAGACAGGACAATCACTACAGTGAAACCCCTCTAAACCGGACATGAGTGGGGACAACATAAATGTCCGATTTAGAGGGGTTTCCGGTTTAAAGGGGTTTTAACCCATATCTTGTTTCTAGTAGAGAAGAAAGCTGATCACTTAAAGCAGGTTGAAAGTAAAGCAGAATGCGCCGCACATGCTGCTTTACTTTCAACCTACTTTAAGCTATCATCTGCTAGAATATAGAAAATATTTCTGATGATACATATTCATGAATGTATTTTCTTCAGTGTAGGAATAAATCAAAATGGTATTAAAAGACATAATTATGGTGTAATGGGTTAAAATAAAGAAGGGTTTGAAACTGGACCAAATATTTTGTCCGTTTTAGGGATAATTCCGGTATTTAGAGGTTACAGTTTAGAGGGGTTTCACTGTATATGCGAGGGGAATAATAAGTGAAAGGGCATACAGTAAAGTCTCTCTATAACGACCACTTACTAACATTAATTATTTCGTGCTTAAGGCTGGTAGCTGCTTAACCCATTACCCGATAGCCTTTTTCTAGTTTTGAAAATAGGTGACTACTTAAAGCAGGTAAAATGTAAAGCAGGATGCGCCTTAAGGCGCATTATGCTTTACTTTCAGCCTGCTTTAAGCTACAACCTGCTGGGAAATAGAAAATATTTCTTGTAGTACATATTCTTGACTTTATAATTGAAACTGTTTTTTTCAGTGGAGGAATAAATACAAGAGCCGTATACAACCCTAAATCGCTCACCTGGAACCATTGATGTAAATGAAAAACAGCTTGGAAAGCCAAGAAATTATGACAATATGATTGTGCAAATTGCTGAGTAGATGATGCTGTGTGCCAAATATATAAGCTCATGGTAATGTGGTGTATGACAAGAAGATTTTTGAAGTTTTCATTAAAAAAATCTATTTCTAGCTCCTGTGACCTAGATATGCAATGGACCGGAAATATTTGAACAATACTGGTAAAGGACATCTAGAAGTGTTACCTTGATGCCAAATATCAAAGCTCTGGCCACATTAGTTTCAGAGAAGAAGATGTTTGTAGATTTCACTATATAACTCTATGTAAATTTGTGACCCCCAGGTGGGGTCATTTTTGACCCCATGGACTAAATTTGATTAACATTGATAGAGGACCTGTAGATGATGCTTTATGCAAAATATCTAAGCGCAGGGTGCTGTGGTGTACGACAACATGGAGGAAGTATACCCTGGAGAAGTATCCGGCTGGCTCGCGATTTATCTTGTCGTCCAAAATCGGTCAATCAGCGGCGCTCGCTGGCGGCTAGAAAACAACGTTTTTCCGAAAGTTAGGTGTTAATAGAAATGCTTTTAATGTCATCTTTCCGTTATAAATTTTAATACAGATGTTTTATTAGACAATAATCTTACGCGTAGTACAAAATTTGAGGCGATAGCTTATAAATTGTTAGTTTAGTGAGGTTTTGAAAATGAGAGAAAAACGTATTTTTTCGTTTACCTACGAAGTTTGGTGTTTAATAGAAATGCTTTTAATGTCATCTTTTCATTATAAATTTTAATACAGATGTTCTATTAGATAATAATCTTACGCGTAGTACAAAATTTGAGGCGATAGCTTATAAATTGTTAGTATAGTGAGGTTTTGAAAATGAGAGAAAAACGTATTTTTTCGTTTACCTACGAAGTTTGGTGTTTAATAGAAATGCTTTTAATGTCATCTTTTCATTATAAATTTTAATACAGATGTTTTATTAGACAATGATCTTACGCGTAGTACAAAATTTGAGGCGATAGCTTATAAATTGTTAGTATAGTGAGGTTTTGAAAATGAGAGAAAAACGTATTTTTTCGTTTACCTACGAAGTTTGGTGTTAATAGAAATGCTTTTAATGTCATCTTTTCGTTATAAATTTTAATACAGATGTTTTATTAGACCATGATCTTACGCGTAGTACAAAATTTGAGGCGATAGCTTATAAATTGTTAGTATAGTGAGGTTTTGAAAATGAGAGAAAAACGTATTTTTTCGTTTACCTACGAAGCTTGTGTGTGTCTATATTTCTCTGCCACTGTCTGTTTGCCTCTTGTCTGTCTCTCTGTCTGTCTGTTTTTCTCTTATCTCTGTCTGTCAGTCTCTCGCTTCTTCTTTTCTGTCTCCATCTTTCTGTATGAATGTCTGTCTGTCTGTCTCTCTCTCTGATGATCCTCATGCGGAGAAAAGATAAAATGTGTCATAAAGAGCTTAATTTGAAAAAGGGGTAAACTATATTTCAAGAGACATACTCTATGAATCCGACATTTTTGCAGCCTGGTCTGGATTACAACTGTTTGCAATTGCAATAGTCATCATGTTACTGGTATTCAGTAATGAGAGGGTTAATCCAGTCATCAACCAAACCAGGTGCATTGATGTTGGTTTTTTTTTTCTTTTTTTTTTTTCAATTCAATTCTATTATCTTTATTTTTTGTGATTTGTATAATATATAAAAATCATGCGGTTACAGAAGTCAAAAACACATGTTCAAGTTACACGCACGGGTAGCATTGATCTTTTTTATTAAAGAGGAAACCCCCTGGTGTCCAGTTCCCTAACAAGCACTTCATAGATAATCGGCATGTTCAAGAAGCATGGACTTCATGCTGGGAGAGTTTTATGACGCTTATAAATGGCCTGCTAATTGTGTAGGGTTACGTAATGTGTCACATTCCTTTGTGATGTGTAATATGGTAGACATGTAGTTTACAGATGAATAGCCCTAGTTCATTATTTAACCACAATTTCTTGATGATTTTATTCTTAAATAAACGTCTATTACCTTTGTAGGTCATCATTACTTTTTTCGCTTCAAGAAAACCCCTGGTATTTTTACAACCGAAAGATAAGTGTCACGGCTTTATATCAAGATTTTTTTTTAATATATATATATATATATATATATCGGACGAAAATTATGGATTAAATTCAAGTTTTCGAAACGGGACGTTGTATTTATTTCGCGATCGCCTGCTCTCGTTTATCGACTATTTCATTTGGCAATCGCTCTTTAACTCGCCATAAAATTTGTTGATTTCAAAAATAAACACTGGCATTTTCTACAACTGAAAGAAAAATATCTTAGCTGTCCTTTAAGACCATTGTTATGGAAATCGGCCTAAAATTGAGGATTTTATGAAAGGTTTTGTAACAGGGCGTGATATATTTTTGCGCGAGCGCTTGCTCCCTTTTATCGGCAAATTCATTTGGTAACCGCTCTTTAACTCGCCATAAAAATGATCAATGTAAAAATTAGATTATGTTATTTTCACAAGTGAAAGATAAATATCTTAGCCTTCTTTTAAGATCATTATAATGAAAATCGGGTAAAAATTAAGGATTTTATGTAACTTAAACTAACAGTAGGTAACCATTCAACAAGATAAAAAACGCGATAGCCTGCTATCGGCGTACCGGTGCAGTTGAATTATCGATCGATTAAGCGTTATCGCGCATACAGGTATTGGGCGACAACATTTTCGGGAAAATGCAGATTTGTGTATATGATTCTTCTCCAGGGTATACTTCCTCCATGACGACAAGAAGATTTTTTAAGTTTTTATTGAAACAATCTATTTTTAGCTCCTGTGACCTAGATATGCAACTGACCAGAACCATTTTAACATTATTGGTGAAGTACCTCTAGAAGTGTAACCATGCCATATATCAAAGCTCTGGTCACATTAGTTGCAGAGAAGAAGATGTTTGAAGTTTTCACTATATAACTCTATGTAAATTTGTGACCCGGGGGGGGGGGGGGGGTCATTTTTGACCCCAGGGACATTATTTGAATAATCTTGATAGTGGACCTGTAGATGATGCTTTGTGCAAAATATCTTAGCTCAGAGTGTGCTGGTGTATCACAAGAAGATTTTTGAAGTTTTTATTGAAACGATCTATTTTTAGCACCTGTGACTTAGATATGCATCAGACCGGAACTATTTGAACAATATTGGTAAAGTACCTCTAGAAGTGTACGGTATATACGCAGCCATAAGTCGACTTTTTCAGACTCCAAAATCACTCTCAGAAACCTTACTCGACTTATGGGGTGGACCCAAGATTTTTCAAGATTTTTTACATAACAAAAATCCGATTAAGCACTACTGATAAACAAATGTGACGGAAATGGACGGTATATAAACACTTCTACAGTCTGACTGTGGAAGCGGCTTTTATAGCCAGATCGTTTAAGCGTTTGTCTCGGTTGCGAGGTTAAGCAACGTCCTGTGCGGTTAGTATCTGGATGGGTGACCGACAGGCTTTACCGTTGGCCCGGTACACGTTACACAAATTTAGAAGCAATAATATTTCATTTCCCCCACAATCTGTATCTAGATACAAAATAACTTGCATTCATACATCACTCAGTACGGTAATCCAGGTTAAATTTGCAAGCCTCGCGAATGACACTTAATACACTGGTCAGTGTTCATGTTTTAAGCTTTGAGAGATTAACCCACGCGATATTTATAAACAACACCCTGGCTACATGCAGTGTCACCGTGACCACTGATCAGCTGTGTGTACACACGCTGGGCGTGGTCTAATTTATGTTGCAAACACATCATGTAAAGTGACGGTAACGGCATAGCTACTTTTGAGTAAGCCAAAAGACGAGATTGATTATAGAGGTGTTGAAGATGTTTCATTGTGTAATTGCTTTAATTATCACGGATTAACATGAGAGCTGTACACAAAAGAAACTGCAGACATACCCTATTCTTAGAGGTATGGAGAGATTAAGTCAAGCTAATTAAGAGGGTGCTTCACTCGATTTAATTACAACAGTTTGCAAACATTGTCTGAATAAGTGACAAATGAGGCCAATTATTTCGAAAATTTACAAGACTTTGGTCTGATTACTTATCAAAAAGGACTGAATACAGAGCAGTATTTTAATTCTTTACATAAATTGTGACTGCTTACAAACTTTCTGATCGGGAAAAATTTGCCGTGCCCGTGATGAAAAATTAATTCGACTTATGTACGGGTCGACTTAAAAAGTCTGAAAATTAAGGACGATATAGGGGGGGTCGACTTATGGTCCAGGTCGACTTATGGCTGCGAATATACGGTAACCATGCCAAAAATCAAAGATCTGGCCACATAGTTTCAGAGAAGAAGATGTTTGAAGTTTTCAGTATATAACTCTATGTAAATTTGTGACCCTGGGGGCGGGGTCATTTTTTACCCAAGGGACATAATTTGAACAATCTTAATTGAGGACCTGTAGATGATACTTTGTGCCAAATATCTTAGCTCAGCTCTTAGCTCTCCATTGTGGTTTCAGAGAAGATTTTTTAAAGTTTTTATTGATACAATCTATTTTTAGCTCCTGTGACCTAGATATGCAACGGACCGAAAATATTTGAACAACTTTCATAGAGGACCATATAAGGATAATTTCTGCCAAGTTTGGTAAAAATCCATCCAGTAGTTTAGGAGGAGATGTCGATTAAACAAATTATTGATGACGGACGACGGACGGACATAGCATGATCAAAATAGCTCACCTTGGCACTTTGTGCCAGGTAAAAAGGTGTATAAAGGCATAATTTATGGGGTAATGGGTTAAAGCTGTAGGAGCTTTCTATTTTACTGTCACATTGCTTTAAGCTGTCACCTGCCTTTCATAACATTAAATAACCTTATATTTAGTGGCCGTAAAAGAGAGGTTCTACTGTATATGCTTCACCCACCTGAAAAGTGTGTATAGTTCTTGCCCAAGCATGTCGTATTTTACACATCTTGCGTAGCTGTCGTTTGTCCACCCAGAAGATAAACTCCTCCTCCGTGTCTTTGTCAGACAGCTGTAGGAATGTCTTTGTGTTGCCACCGTCGTCCTGTTTCTCCACTTCCTGAAAGATTAACCCATTGTATGCTGGGTAATATTTGGCAGCCATTTTAAAATGTCGTCTGCAGCGGGTATAACTCAAATATTTGCAAATTATTTTAGCAGTTTCTGATAGAGTATTGACTTTGCTGCAAACAGTTTTGATCTGAGATCAAAACTGTTTGCCTAGAGGTACACCTAAAAGTGTATCCCGCATAATATGGGTTAATTAAGCGTTGTTATTGAGGGTAGGATTTACAACAAGAATTCCCCCCCAAAAACAGTGTTCCCTCTCTACAATGAAAACCAACTTCCTGAAAGATAAATATAGGATCTGTGATGAGCTGATGTATGAGACAAGCTGATCTCAACCGAGCCTACAATTCAAATGTTATTCAGTGAGCCTTGGTGAGCTTAATAACTTTTCTACTCTAGACTGGGTTGAGATTAGCTTTTCTCATAAATGGATGAGTGTCAAGATTCTTTTTCTCACATAACTAACAATTTAATGTATTTTTAAAGCAATATGCCTTTTTTAGAATCCCGGTGACATAATAACGCCTTTATAAATAGTGGCTTTATACCGTAGTGACGTTATCAAATTGATCTCACACATGTAGGATACAAGGATATTGGTGGTAGTTGATTGCTATTTAAAACAGGGGTAGTTATGTGAGAAATTGTTGTTATTGAGGGTAGGATTTACAACTAGAATTCCTAAATACGTATTAACCCTTTACCCCATAGCCTGTTTCTAGTTTTAAATACAGGTGACCACTTAAAGCAGGTTAAAAGGTGCATTCTGCTCTACTTTTAGCCTGCTTTAAGCTACCATCTGCTAGAATGTACTTGGGTTTGTTATTAACCCTTAGCCTGCCACTCACGACTATAGCTCCATATGCAAACAGCTTGGATCCGGATGAGACGCCGAGTAACTCGGCGTCTCATCCGGATCCAAGCTGTTTGACACTCGGACAACATTTTCAGCAATTTTGAGCAACTTTGAAGCACTTTGAAACTTGAAGCAGACGAGAAATATAGCAGACGACAATTTATTTGGCGGGCTAAGGGTTAAAAGTATTTCAAGCAGTGCAGACCAGGATATTTCTACTATGTACCTTCATTGTAAAATGTATGACAAACAGTGCATACCATGACCCGAGGGCTCCAATGCGCCCGTTTGATCAGGCTCTACACTGTTTGCATTTTAGGCTGTTCATATTAACTCTTTGAACCCTAGTCCCGCTTATATGCGTCATTTGCAAACAGTGTTTCTGTGAGGAATACACTTGTCCAATGCAAACAGTGCAGACCCTGATCAGAGGGCTCCTTAAGGAGCCCTCTGGTCAGGGTCTACACTATTTGTCAATTAGACATGTATTGTAAAAATCAACCCTAAAAAGCCAAAAATGGACTAGACCAATTAAAGCTGTTTCTCTACACCTCGCATACTCACAGCTAAAATGAAAAATATTTCTCCATTGCACAGTCTCATTTGCTTTTTATTTTTATTGGAGTTTTTCTCCTTGTCCTTGTTGTTGTCTCCGTCAGCTGTTGTGTCTAGTCCCTGGCCAGGGCTGCTGGCAGGCTGGTCATCAGTGATGTCAAACCTGTCCACCCCTCCTTGACTGTCCACCTTATCAGCTCCAAGTTTGCTGTGAGGATATAGTACACAGTGAGCAGGGCTCCAGATAAGAGGGAGTAAACTGGACAAAATCAACATTTCCTCACTCATTTTGGCACCAAATCCTATGATGTTTCTACTCATTAGGATTCTAATGTGTGATTATGAGTAGTGACACCATAAGGTTGAAATACTCCCCTGATCTGGAGCTCTGAGTGAGTTCTAGGTACATTTTAAATGTTAAACTGTCAGGAAGTTGTGTCAAACAGTTAGGGAGTGGTTTGATTTTAACTCCTTACCCCATAGCTTTCTAGTTTTGTAGAGATCACTACTTAAAGCAAGTAGAAAGCAACGCAGAATGTTCCGTTAATAAGCAAAATGCCATCTGGAAATACCCTGTGTTTCAAGGCAGGAATACTTTCCTCAGTATAAAAGGCATGTTTATGGAGTAATGTGTGATCTGTGCTCAACGCAGGACAAAGGTACCAGTAATGCACAAGTCCTGTAAAACTGCAATAATTTTTGATAGACCACATAATACAGATATCAAACCACTTGAACTCTTTCCTCCCTGAAACTTTAAATGGACAAATCCAGTTTCCATTTTAGTCTAGTCCATTTCTGACTTTTAAGGGTTGTTTTTGTTAAAGGGACTCGCAACCGGATGGTGTACTTGTCAAAATAAAATAAAATACTCAAATAAAAGCAAATTTGTGGCATTATTTGGCTTCTGACATTAAAAAAATATGATCAGTCCAAAAAAAGTTTCAAGAATCGTCACCGAATCTTAGATTTTTAGATATTTTCCATCGTTTTTCTATACCGACTAGTAGACGGTATAGTTGTTGTTGTTGCTTCTCTACACGGGCTCAGACATAAACCCGAGCCGAATTACGAAGTTGTATGCACTTTCGATCGCTACACATTGAAATACGTTAAATCGATCCGAGATAAACGGATAGTTCCGTGGTCCATTGGTCTAAGCGGTTTCCCCTATTTTGCCTTCTGTCCGCCAATGTCGGGCCCCGGGTTCGAATCCCACCAGCGACCAGTATTTTTTTTATTGAAATACATTTTTTTTAAACAGAATTTATTATCCTAAACTAATTCTTTACCATTTATATAAGCGTTTGACACATATTTACAAATTACTATTTTTAATGCACCATCTGGTTGCGAGTCGCTTTAATGTTTAGCATTATGACAAACAGTGAAGACCCAGATCAGAGGGCTCCTTTCGGAGCCCTCTGATCTGGGTCTTCACTGTTTGCATAGGAGAAGTGTTCTATTCACATGTACACTGTTCGAAAAGGACGCCTATATGCGGGACTAGGGTTCAAAGGGTTAATAGAGGTTTCACTATATATGCACCACTGCAAGTTTCAAACTCAATTATCAAACCTGTCTCGATTATCTTTAATCCCTGTCTCCATTATCTTCAATTTAATCTTTGAGTAATTTTTATCCTGCAACAATTATCATCTACTACTACTACTAGAATTTTGTAAATGTTTCTTTTCGAAATACTGTCAGAGTGTAGAACAGTTTGGATCCTGATGAGATGATGAGTTACTTGGTGTCTCAATTGGATCCCAATTGTTTGCAAAGGTAATACATAGAGGATATTGAATGAGTGTGTTTTCAGTCGTGAATTTATTGAACGAGTTGGATAAAATAATATGTTGCGAGCTTTGGCGAGCAACATATCATTTTATCCAACGAGTTCAATAAATTCACGACTGAAAACACACAAATTTGATATCCTATTTATAACAATTGTGAACGGACGGACGGACGACGGACATTCAGCGATCCTAAAAGCTCACCTTGGCACTTCGTGCCAGGTGAGCTAAAAATCAACATCAATGTGTTGTGAAAAGACTTCTTTGATACCATATTCAAATTTTAAATTAATATTTAATTTAAAACTGTTCTAATTGACTAAAACTGATCATTTGACATTTAGAATCTAGTTTCGTTTTCAAAATAACGTCGTTATAGCAACACGACGTCATTATCATTGTAACGTCTAAATCTGAAAAACAGTCTGAGTCACTGTTAATACTAGAGCTCTAAGTAGCCTGATTTGCAGTCTAAATTTGCGGGACTGCTTGAGATAATGTTTTTTAGGACACTTGGAAATGTTTGAAATCCCTAGTGGTGATCTTAGTGGTCTAGATTATCTTAACTGATTAAAAGTCGGCGTAGTAGTACAGTATTTTGGTGATTCGAAAATTAGTATAAAATATATGCCCAGTGGGCCGTACGATTTTTACGGACCTCTATATTTTGCACGTTATTAAAGGTACTATTGGTGTCAGCATTATCCCATTACCCCATAATCGGTTTCTAGTTTTGATGACAAATGACAACTTAAAGCAGGTTAAAAGTATAGCAAAATGCGCCTGCTTTAACTCTTTCCTCCCTGATACTTTAAATGGACAATTCCAGTTTCGATTTAAGTCTAGTCCATTTCTGGCCTTTAAGGGTTGTTTTTGTCCATTTTTGACATTATGACAAACAGTGAAGACCCTGATCAGAGGGCTCCTTTCGGAGCCCTCTGGTCTGGGTCTTCACTGTTTGCACAGGACAAGTGTACTTTTCACATGTACACTGTTTGAAAAGGCCGCCTATATGCGGGACTAGGGTTCAAAGGGTTAAGCTATTATCTATTGGGATATACAAAATATTTCTTATGCTATATATTCATGACTAGATATAAAGGAACTGTTTTCTTCAGTGGAGAAACAAATTTGAGATGTAAATAGGTGTATTTATGGGTAATGGGTTAATGTGGAGAGCGTAATGACGTACCTGTTAGCAGCTTCCTTCTTACACGACATGAGCCCATGGACCTCAGTATACACGTCAACATAGCCGTTCCTGGTACAGCAGATCTTGTCATTGGTTCGGAACACATACTTGTGATTCTCCTTGGTACGATGGTTGCTGTATTTCTTACAGCATAGGTCATTGATACTGTCACATACTCGCCTAGTCAACAAAATAAACCAAAATGCAGTAAAAACCCCTCCATTACGACCACTAAAACTAGGGTCAATTGTTTGTATAAGAGATAGATGACAGCTTAAAGCAAGGTGACAGTAAAACAGAAAGCTCCTAAAAACTAGGGTCAATTGTTTGTATAAGAGATAGATGACAGCTTAAAGCAAGGTGACAGTAAAACAGAAAGCTCCTAAAGGAGCTTTCTGTTTTATTGTCACCTTGCTTTAATCGGACATCTGTTATAAACACCCAATAATTAACACAATTTATTTGAAGCAATAGAGAGGTTTTACTGTGTTAAACAGACCATTCATAAGATCAGTAAACTCTCTATTAAATGACCAACCAGTATGGAAGAATGGTGATCTTTGCAGGCGAGTGGCTGCTTAATGAGTGAAAAAAATGCAGAAAGCTCCTATGACTGGACGAGACCTGTATTCATGTATGAAATAAATTTTATCAAAGACATGACACTGACAAAATATCATAAAGATATAGCCAAAAATACAACTTCTAGAAGGTTTTTAACTTTCAATTCAATATTATTGAATAAGGAAAATGGCCATGCCCACCAGGGGCCAAGGATTTTGATGGATCAAAATTCTTTGAACACCTTATAAAGTCTATCAAGTAAGACACATTTTGGTGAAAACAAAACTAAAATCAGACTTTTGAAGCTCAATCAAAAAGTATGTACAGTCGAGCTTCGATATCTCGAACTCGGTTAAGTCGAACATACCCGTATTTCAAAGTTAAAACGCGGCTAAGCCGCGTTTTAACTTTGAAACACGGGTATGTTCACCTAAACCGAGATTGAAATAAGGCAAATTCATGTTTCGAAATATCGGATATTTCGAGTTAAGCGAGTTTGAGATATCGAAGTTCGACTGTATCTGACCAAGTTTGGTTACAATGGGGCCATTGGTTTCATAATTACACTCTACAATTGAAACTTTAAACTTCCAACACATCTTACCTGGTAAAACTGATAAACTGAGAGTTAATATGGTTCTGAAGTTTATCATGTAACAGTAGTTTCACCACATCTTCACTGATATCTGAAAATAACCAAACAATCAAACTATAACTAAAATGCAATAAAACTTCAACTATAACTAAACTGCAATAAAACTTCAACTATAACTAAACTGCAATAAAACTTCAACTATTACTAAACTGCAAAAAACTTCAACTATAACTAAACTGCAATAAAACTTCAACTATAACTAAACTGCAATAAAACTTCAACTATAACTAGACTGCAATAAAACTTCAACTATAACTAAACTGCAATAAAACTTCAACTATAACTAAACTGCAATAAAACTTCAACTATTACTAAACTGCAAAAAACTTCAACTATAACTAAACTGCAATAAAACTTCAACTATAACTAAACTGCAATAAAACTTCAACTATAACTAGACTGCAATAAAACTTCAACTATAACTAAACTGCAATAAAACTTCAACTATTACTAAACTGCAATAAAACTTCAACTATAACTAAACTGCAAAAAACTTCAACTATAACTAAACTGCAATAAAACTTCAACTATAACTAAACTGCAATAAAACTTCAACTATTACGAAACTGCAATAAAACTTCAACTATTACTAAACTGCAATAAATTTCAACTATTACTAAACTGCAAGAAAACTTCTAATATAACTAGACTGCAATAAAACTTCAACTATAACTAAACTGCAATAAAACTTCAACTATAACTAGACTGCAATAAAACTTCAACTATAACTAAACTGCAAAAAACTTCAACTATAACTAATCTGCAATAAAACTTCAACTATAACTAGACTGCAATAAAACTTCAACTATTACTAAACTGCAATAAATTTCAACTATTACTAAACTGTAAGAAAACTTCTAATATAACTAGACTGCAATAAAACTTCAACTATAACTAAACTGCAATAAAACTTCAACTATAACTAGACTGCAATAAAACTTCAACTATTACTAAACTGCAAAAAAACTTCAACTATTACTAAACTGCAATAAATTTCAACTATTACTAAACTGCAAGAAAACTTCTAATATAACTAGACTGCAATAAAACTTCAACTATAACTAAACTGCAATAAAACTTCAACTATTACTAAACTGCAATAAATTTCAACTATTACTAAACTGCAAGAAAACTTCTAATATAACTAGACTGCAATAAAACTTCAACTATAACTAAACTGCAATAAAACTTCAACTATAACTAGACTGCAATAAAACTTCAACTATAACTAAACTGCAAAAAACTTCAACTATAACTAATCTGCAATAAAACTTCAACTATAACTAGACTGCAATAAAACTTCAACTATAACTAAACTGCAATAAAACTTCAACTTTTACTAAACTGCAATAAATTTCAACTATTACTAAACTGCAAGAAAACTTCTAATATAACTAAACTGCAATAAAACTTCAACTATAACTAAACTGCAATAAAACTTCAACTATAACTAGACTGCAATAAAACTTCAACTATTACTAAACTGCAAAAAACTTCAACTATAACTAGACTGCAATAAAACTTCAACTATAACTAAACTGCAAAAAACTTCAACTATAACTAATCTGCAATAAAACTTCAACTATAACTAGACTGCAATAAAACTTCAACTATAACTAAACTGCAATAAAACTTCAACTATTACTAAACTGCAATAAATTTCAACTATTACTAAACTGCAAGAAAACTTCTAATATAACTAAACTGCAATAAAACTTCAACTATAACTAGACTGCAATAAAACTTCAACTATAACTAAACTGCAATAAAACTTCAACTATAACTAAACTGCAATAAAACTTCAACTATAACTAAACTGCAATAAAACTTCAACTATAACTAGACTGCAATAAAACTTCAACTATAACTAAACTGCAATAAAACTTCAACTATAACTAGACTGCAATAAAACTTCAACTATAACTAGACTGCAATAAAACTTTAACTATAACTAAACTGCAAGAAAACTTCAACTATAACTAAACTGCAATAAAACTTCAACTATAACTAAACTGCAATAAAACTTCAACTATAACTAGACTGCAATAAAACTTCAAATATAACTAAACTGCAATAAAACTTCAACTATAACTAAACTGCAATAAAACTTCAACTATTACTAAACTGCAATAAATTTCAACTATTACTAAACTGCAATAAATTTCAACTATTACTAAACTGCAAGAAAACTTCTAATATAACTAGACTGCAATAAAACTTCAACTATAACTAAACTGCAATAAAACTTCAACTATAACTAGACTGCAATAAAACTTCAAATATAACTAAACTGCAATAAAACTTCAACTATAACTAAACTGCAATAAAACTTCAACTATTACTAAACTGCAATAAATTTCAACTATTACTAAACTGCAATAAATTTCAACTATTACTAAACTGCAATAAAACTTCTAATATAACTAAACTGCAATAAAACTTCAACTATAACTAAACTGCAATAAAACTTCAACTATAACTAGACTGCAATAAAACTTCAACTATAACTAAACTGCAATAAAACTTCAACTATAACTAAACTGCAAGAAAACTTCTAATATAACTAAACTGCAATAAAACTTCAACTATAACTAAACTGCAATAAAACTTCAACTATAACTAGACTGCAATAAAACTTCAACTATAACTAAACTGCAATAAAACTTCAACTATTACTAAACTGCAATAAATTTCAACTATTACTAAACTGCAAGAAAACTTCTAATATAACTAGACTGCAATAAAACTTCAACTATAACTAAACTGCAATAAAACTTCAACTATAACTAGACTGCAATAAAACTTCAAATATAACTAAACTGCAATAAAACTTCCCTATTACTGAATTGATTTACTTCATACTTGGAAACAACACCCTGGCCAATGATAGAGTTTTTGGAAAATTAGATCCTCAAGGTCAAGGTCATTGAAAGGTCAATGTAAAAACATATTTGTCAGCTGAAAGGTGTTGTCACCAGGGGTATTGTGTCCAGGTATGAAGTTAATCCATTGATTAATAAGTCATGGCCAATGTAAGAGTCGAGGTCATTGAGGGGTCAAGGTCAAAAAGTATACATCGGCTTAAAAGTGTTGTCCCAAGGGGTATTGTATATCCCAGTATGAAATAAATCAATTCAGTTTATAAGGAAGTAATGATCAATGTTAAATTTTTTCAGACGTAATGATACACGGACAAACAGACAGACGAACGAAAATGCCGACAAAGTAGGTTAAAGGGCATTTTCCTTTGTTAACTTCTTTTGTTGAAAAATGGGCCACGGCCTCTTATTCTTTTGTTACAGAATGAACTCTATTGTCTTTCATGGTTATGTTTAGTGTTATCTGGCCCTCTTACCAACTTTAGTAGAGCGGACGGACGGACAGACAGACCGACAATTAAAAAACTATATGCCTCCCTTTGGGGCGTAAAAAAACCAACCCTTAATAGTCAAACATGGACTAGGTCTAATTTGGAACTGGCACTGTTCATTAACCCATTTCCCCATGAATATGCCTTTTTACACCTATAATTTATTCCTCCACTGAATAAAATAGTTCTCTTTTAAAGTCATGAATGTGTAAAAGAAGAAATATTTTCTACCTCCTAGAAGATAACAGCTTAAAGCAGGCTCAACGTAAAGCAGAATGTGCCATAAGGCAGCATCCTGCTTTACTTTCAACCTGCTTTAAGTGATCATCTTTCTTTAAAACTGGAAACAAACTATGGGGTAATGGGTTAAAACATTCAGGGGTGAATAAGTTAATGGGACTTCACTTACCCTGACAGAGGTAATCGTTGCCAGTCTGGGCTGCGTTACTCTCCGGGAGTTTTCTCAGAATGAACTGTTTGTCATCAAATACTGGAAATGTCCTTTTAGATATCCGAGTGGCGTTGTCCACAATCAGCTGGGATTCTGCTCTGTGATTGGTTCTCAACTCAACAGCACAACCTACATAGTAAGAGATATAGTGTTCCAGTAACCTCTTGTAACAGTGTAGAAAACAGTATTCTCCCATTTTCGCCTATGTGGGATAGGGATTTGCCCCATGGGGAATCACTGTATCCTCCATACCACATGACACATCAATATTTTGTCCAGCTTTACCACAGGCGCTGCACGAAGCAGGTAACTAAATAACGTCATTTGTGATGACGTTACTATAAACAACGTCAAGTTTTGGCGACAAAATGCATACAAACCGCAATTATTTGGTTAGTTGTATTATGTTTTGATGATTTGTATGGGAGAAAAAAATCCACCATTCGTTTTGTTAATGTAGGATAGGAATTTCTCCACCCTTGGGTAAGAAAATTCACACAGGGACTCTGCAAGCCTCGTCCCTGCATTAATGTTCTGACCCCAGGGGGAGAATATAAGAATCCACCGTGAGTGTTGGATGTAGGATAGGAATTTTCTCCCCTGAGGGGGAGAAAATTCCTATCCTACATCATCATAACGAATGGTGGATTTTTTTTCTCCCATTTAAATCATTAAAACATGATACAAATAACGAAAAAATTGCAGTTTGTGTGCGTTTTTACCGCCAAAACGTTGACATTGGTTATAGTAACGTCATTACAAATGACGTCATTTAGTTACCCGCGTCATTTAGTGCTTGTGGTTAAGCAGGGCAAACAATAAAAGACGTCACGTGGTATGGAGGATAAGAGTGATTCCACATGGGGAAAATCACTATCCCACATAGGCGAAAATTGGAGAAAGTCCTATCCTACATGAAAACTCATGGTGGTTTCTTATATTCTTTCCCGTTTACACGCAAACAAAACACAAACACAATGCCTTAAAAGGGGTAAAATGATAACTTTATGAACCTTTTGGCCACTCATTTTAAACTGAGTGGCACACACTTTGGAGCCTGATCAGACGCCGGGTTACCCGGCGTCTGATCTGGCTCCAAACTGATTGCAAAGGAAATAATAGTTTTATCGTAAATGCGTTTATTGGGAAGAAATAACGTTTTCTCTACTGTAACCCTTTCTTCCACAGCTTAACCAATAACTCAATAGATACACATTTTTACACATTTAAAAATTTAATCTATTCCTTCACTTCAGAAAATATTTATACAGTATTGAATGTGCGACATAAGAAACATTTCCTGTATCCTAGAAGATGGTAGCTTAAAGCAGGCTGAAAGTTAAGCAAAATGCACCTTAAGGTGCATTCTACTTTACTTTAAACCTGATTTAAGAGTTTAAACAAAACTTAGAAATTGGCTATTTGGGTAAAGAGTTAAGTTAATATGGATAAGTGATGAAGAATATACGACCTGTTGTTCACCAAAAGATTGCAAACAATTCTTAACATTCACACATTACCCCATAAATATGCCTTTTTTCGCATTTAATTTATTCCATCAATGTAGAAAAAAATTCTTATTTATACAGTTATGAATATCTATACAAAGAATTTTTTTCCATATTCTAGCAGATGGTAGCTTAAAGCAGGCTGAAAGTAAAGCAGAATGCGCCTGCTTTACTTTCAACCTGCTTTATGTAGTCACCTATCTTCAAAACTAGAAACAAGCTGTGGGGTAATGGGTTAAACTGCCTTTTCGTGGAATTCTGTGCCCATGACCAATCAGAGTCGGTTATTCAGTTCTTCCTTTTTCATGAAGACTGGATTATTACCGTAAAAATGAAACTATTGTGAGGATTTGATTGGCAGTTTATCTTTATAGTGATGTAGCTTTGTAATCAATATTCCATATTTGGATTTATGAGCGGTTTATATTGGTTAGACTGCAAAAGACAAGTCTTCGAGAAACAGGTTTCCGCTTATGCTCCGTCTATTTCAGGAAGAATGTCCTAATGCAGTCTAACCTATATATAGCAAATGAACCTTACTCTTTCCTCTGCATACCGGTATGCACTAGAATACCCTTATACTCATTCTGTATAAGTGCATTCATACACCTTTTTCGTTTTTCATTTTACCCCATTACTCTATTTCAATTAGTGAAGGTAGAAGGCCACTTAAATCAGGTTGAAAGTGAAGCAGAATGCTTGACTTTCAACCTGTTTTAAGCTACCATCTGCTAGACAAGAAAATATTTCTTATGGTACATATTTATGACTGTATAAAATAGAACTATTTTCTTCAGTGGAGGAATAAATTATAGGTGTAAAAAGGCTTATTTATGGGGGAATGGGTTAATTCATCCACTTTAGAAAACAGTTAATTTATACATTCATGAATATGTATCTTAAGAAATATTTCTATATTCTAGCAGATGGTAGCTTAAAGCAGGCTTAAGGCGCATTCTGCTTTATTTTCAGTCCACTTTAAGTGGTCATCTGTCTTCAAAACTAGCAACATATTACAATGCTAACTTACCAATTCTGTCAAGGGCTTGGAATGTGTCAGACAGGAAGCTGCCTGGCTCAATGGACGGTAGCTGTCTTATATCTCCGAGTAGTACAATACGTTTGAGCTGGGAATGTCTCTGCATTATATCTAGGAGATGGGAGAAAGTCGTGACAGACACGAGGCTGCACTCGTCCACAACCAGAACATTCACATCACTGTGCTTCCATTCAGCCCCTGAAACAGATGTTACAATGGCTTAGATGTTGTCCGATTTTTCTGACCTGTCAGAGTTATTTTTAGAACAGAATAGTTCATAATGGTAAATAGATAACAGGGTAACATCGGATCTATATAGTCGTACACTTTCCAACTTGAGATAAGCATGATCCTCGTGCAGCATGAGACATCTGCGCTAATTTTACTGATATGTTATTCATTCTCAATAAACTTGTTTATGCTAAAAACTATTATGTCCATTGCAAACAGGTTGGAGCCAGACCAGACACCGAGTAACCCGGCGTCTGATCAGGCTCGAACCTATTTGCCACCCAGATGAAAAAGATAAAATTACTTTTTACAGTTTAGTGCATTGTGTTTGCCTTTATTTGGGAAATAATAACGTCTTCTCTACTGTACATTACGCACAATAAATACAGCTTTCCGTATCCTTGGCTGAAATCAACGAGTACAGTGATCATCCCTTTTAGAATGTTCCAATCTAAAAATAACTCTGACAGGTCAGAAGAAAACACTAATATCTCCCAAGAATAATCCATTACTGGATGGACAACATAATTGAGCATGTCATGACCAAACCTGCCTTATTACATTGCAACATTGTACAGAACAAGCACTGTTGTCATCACATGCTCTGAATCTGAGTTTGGTCCACACTGCCAAATACCGTATATAATACAGTCTTTAGATGCTTGCGAGTGTCAAGACCAGTGGGACTTGGCTTTAACTCTTTGAACCCTAGTCACGCATATAGGCGTGATTTTCAAACAGTGTAGATGTGAACAGTACACATGTCCTATGCAAACAGTGAATACCCAGATCAGAGGGCTCCTTACGGAGCCCTCTGGTCTGGGTCTTCACTGTTTGTCATAATGCAAAACATTGACAAAAACAACCCTTAAAAGTCAGAAATGGACTAGACTTAAATGGAAACTGGAATTGTCCATTTATAGTTTCAGGGAGGAAAGAGTTAATCTACAATTTTTCAATGCAATAAGGCAGGTTTTGTCATGGTACGGCTCATTTATATCCATGAGGCAAGAAATGGGATGATATTTATACCATTTTGGGGTGGATAACTCCATATTATTTGGTGCAGCGTAAAAGATGGCATTCCGGCCCGTTTTCCCAGAAGGTTTGCAGCTTTCCCTGTGGGAGCTGTCAGAAGTATCTTCAGCTTTTCAGGACATTTTTTCTCATCGTCCTCTGTAGTAGACACATCAAGCATTTCCTCATCTCCCTCTGGTCCCTGAGTTTCCATGTCATCGTAATCTTCAGGAGGCTGGGTCTCAGTGTCGTCAGGGTTCCCCAAATTGGCAGAATGACTTAACCTGGTTATAAATGATAAATAGAGGATTTTCAATTTCTTTGGATTGATATGAAAAATATATCATGAGAATGGGATGTTATCTGGTTGAAAAACGAGTCCACATGAAAAACGACTCGTTTTTTAACCAGATAACAACCCATTCGAGTGATATATTTTTCAGATCCATCCAAAGGAATTGATTATTCTATTTATTAATTTATTATATACATTTTAATGACGTTTTACAGAAAAACACACACAAAATTAATTGTTTACGCCCAATGTCACGAAGGATATTGTGAATTGATGTCACAAAAATGATAGTGTCACTGCAAAAGTGATATCATCACTAGTGACGATATCGACTGTGACACATATGAAATTTATCTACTTGAGAAATCTCTATAAATCAACGATAGGTATATTACTAAGTATATAATAAATGCTATTTCTCCATAACTCATTCACCCCTGCAAATTCTAATGGACAATTCCAATTTCCAATTAAGCCAAGCATTTGGGTATAATAAAGGGATGTTTTTTGCAATATATTTCAATATGACAAATAGTGCAGACATTGATCAGAGAGCTTCTTTAAGAGCACTCGGATGTGGGTCTAGAATGTTTGCATAGGAAAAGTGTACTATTTCGGAGAAGATTTTTCTAGATATTGTGCGTGGTTGCCATGGCAAAAAGACAATTCGCCCCATCCACTTTATTTTAACAACTTTTGAAGCTCAGACAATAAGTATGTATCTGAAGAAGTTACACTGGGGCTATTGGTTTCAGAGAAGTTGTTTGTAATTGTTGAGGGACGGACGGACGGATGGACGACAGATGCCAGACAGAGCGGTATCACAATAGCTCACCTTGAGCACTTTGTGCTCTGGTGAGCTAAAAATACCCAAGTTGCAAATAGGTTAACATAATTCATTTTTTTAGTATTTCACTAACCTGCTTATCTTGACAGCCATCAAGACTTTAGTAACTACATATGTCTTCCCACAGCCACCCTTGCCAGATATAGCCACCACTGGCTGTGTGGTGATCAGTTTGGCTGCCCTCAACTGGTCTGCATCACTCAAAATACTCTCAAACTCAGGCCTGCAATATAAATTATTTCATTTCTAACATACAATTCAACTGCCCTTAACCCTTACCCGCATAGCCTGTTTCTGTTTCTCTTAGTGATGCAGAGCACCAGATAAGGGTAGCTTTTCAAAAACTAAAATCTTTATTTCTGAATTAAACCCTATGGTGTCACTACTCATTAGAATTGTCTCTTCGAGACGATTCTAATGAGTAGTAACACCATAGGATTTGGTGCTGAAAAGCGTGAGTAAATGTTGGAATTGTTGAAATATCTAAGGGTAGTTTTTCAAAAACTAAAATCTTTATTTCGGAATTAAACCCTATGGTGTCACTACTCATTAGAATCGTCGAGACGATTCTAATGAGTAGTAACACTATAGGATTTGGTGCTAAAAAGAGTGAGAAAATGTTGGATTTGTTGAAATAATTACCTGTTATCTGGAGCCCTGTGTATGTTAACATTCCTCATGTGATTACATGTATGCGATCTGAGTATAATAAAGGAATTGTTCTGTTCTAGTTTTAAGGACAGGTGCCCACTTAAAACAGTTTGAAAGAAAAGCAGAATGCGCCTTAAGGCGCATTCTGCTTTACTGTCAAACTGCTTTAAGGTGGTTTGCGGGTCAGCTTATTCTGTGTCAGAATTCTTTGAAACCTTGATTAAATTGAAATATACCATATGGAGAGTGAAAATCGTTAAAATAAAAAAAAGTTACAGTGCCGTTTTTTCTGACTGGACCTTTTGTCGAGAAAAGCTCCTTTTTTAATAAACAGAAATATTTTCTTTATAGAATGATATAACTCAATGAATTATGTACATTCAAGTAAACTGTATATAGACTATAAGATATTGGGCACACAAAAGTATTTCATGACATATTTTCTGGAAATATCAATATTTTAAAAAAGTCAAATTCTGAAAATCTCAAATTACAAAAAATCTAGCTGTTTAACATATACTAATTTTACTCAAGATTATTAGATAGATATAACTTAATTCTACTAGTCACAAAAATTTAATGAAAATCTACAGTAGAATTTACATTTTTTACATGATTTCCTGAAATTCTGACAAAATGTTAACACAAAACGAGTAACCTCCCTTGAGTTCAACTTTAAAATGCCGTCAGCTCTAAATAATACCATAAGACAAACCTGTAATAAGAGACCATTGAATACGGTAGCCTGTAGATCTTTAAAGGCAAGTGACTGCTTAATACATAACAAAAGTAATGCATAAAATCTCCTTTAGGATCTATCTTTTAGCATAACTTTTGTCCTGTGTTAAGCTGCCATCTGTTATATGGGCTATAAATCCTCACAAATTTAGCTGTCACTTGACTATACTTGCATCTGATATTATTCATTATTACTAGACTAAATATAGCCTGTCCTTTGATCACTGCGTTATGAATTGACTAGTCACTAAAATCGGACAATTTGTTAAAATTCGGGGGGTATCCGATCCGAGTATAATTTAACCATTAAATGTAATTATTCAATGTTTGCTTCGTAGAAATACCTATCTTAAATGGACCAAACCCTGAGCAGAATGTGATCGTCTGATTTGGTTAACTTATCAACTTTTGCAGCCATTTACTACCGTTAATCTTTGTAGATATGGCGGTCTCCGTATGTAAGGGATGCAACTCGTGTTTAACGCAACATCTATATCTGCATTTAAATTAGTTTCGAATTAAGTCTTCCGTCATGTAGAATTAATTAACTTATTTTGCGTAAATATTTTGTCGGCTTTGAAAATTATGTTTTATCTGCTTTTAAAATTAATCTGAACACACACTATCAAGTTTCTGTATGCGGATGTAACAGGCAGAAATGGACGTAATAAACGAAACAGGTTGCTGATTTCTTGTCGTCAGAACGAGTAAATTCTTTCACACAAGCGAAGCAGTAGCCGGTGACATAGTTGCGTTTTCAGTAAGAATTTGATCGTTATAGATCTACGTCTTGTGTATGGTCAATATGAAGCTTTCATGACGTCTTAACTAGAATGTTTTATATTTTTAAGTAGTGTTTGCAAGATATTGGTCGTTTACGAAAAGCGTCATTTGAGCTGCTCCGAGGCTGATTGGCGGTATTAACAATTATTCGTCTTGTTTTGATTGGATGTTCTTAAATGTCCTGTGCTAAACACCCCTCTTTTGTTTGGCAACTAAGGTTCCCCAACATGACAATTAAGGGAAGCGCCCGTTAATTACATAACACAGCGGGTAATGTTTGCAAACTGTGTACAACTTGACAGGCGCTATCAAAACACTGACTAGCCGGGGTGATAATCACCCTACACACGAGGATTAATGGCGAACACTTAGCCTGGTTGGAGAAAATGAAACAGTCTCTCAAATAAATTAAATAATCCATATTACGGTATGTTTAAAATTAATAAAAATAAAATTTCAGAGACCACTATTCGAATACTAAAATGGGATTCGAATATTCGGCCCTTGTGCGAATATTCGAATATACGAAAATTCGGTCCCATCCCTACTATTTAGGGTTGATTTTCACAATATATTGCAAAATGACAAACAACGCAGACAATATATTGCAAAATGACAAACAGTGTAGACCCTGATCAGAGGGCTCCTTCAGGAGTCCTCTGGTCAGAGTCTACACTGTTTACATAAGACAAGTGTAATCCTCACAGGTACACTGTAAATTACGAGTATACTCGTCGCTAGGGTTGAATGTGTAAAGGAAACATGAATGTACCTTTCAAAATCTACTTCCAGTTCCAACGGCTGTTCCTCATTCTGCTTCAGGAGCTTGTTAAGCCCATTGGCTATTTTATTCTCTGCATTCCACAAGGGCATGAGATAGACTATTCTGTAGGCACCATCCATCTGCGTCTTCGTGACTTTATTCTTGTTCAGGAAATCTAGAGCCTCCTCAAACATCTCAACAACAGGGCTGTATAAAAATATCAGTGGTAATTTTACCTGTGCATCCCGAGTCCTATACTCATTAAATTTGCCAGGGACTCATTATTTAAAAGGTTTTGAGTCCCATGGACCCCTAGCTTTTCTGGCCTTTATTAACCTATTACTCATGCAAACAGTAGCTTAAAGCAGGTTGAAAGTGAAGCAGAATGAGCCTTAAGGCACATCAACCTGCTTCAAGTGGTCACCTGTCTTCAAAACTAGAAATAAGATATGGGATATTGTGTTAATTGTTCACCACAAGGACTGACTCAATGTTTGTCTCAAGGACTCATTGTTTTACAGAATGTGAATCCCATGGACTCATTCATCTGATTTATAAAATAATCACTGACAATATACATGAAGCAGACATCCAAATAAGGTGCATAAATCATTTCAAATACTAACTTTCTTATATCCCCACTAACCTATTACTCCATAGCCTGTTTCTAGTATTAAAGACAGGTGATCACTTAAAGCAAGTTAAAAGTAAAGCAGAATTTAAGGCATATTCTGTTTTACTTTCAGCCTGGTTAAAGCTACCATCTGCTAGAAAATAAAATATATTTCTTGCATATTCATGACAGTATAAATTAGAACTTTTCTCTTCAGTTGAGGGAGAAAAAAGGGGGGGGGGTCCATTTAGTCTAGTCCATTTCTGACTTTTAAGGGTTGTTTTTGTCAATGTTTGGCATTATGACAAACGGTGAAGACCCTGATCAGAGGGCTCCTTTTGGAGCCCTCTGATCTGGGTCTTCACTGTTTGCATAGGACAAGTGTACTATTCACATGCACACTGTTTGAAAAGGACGCCTATATGCGGGACTAGGGTTCAAAGGGTTAAAGCAGGTTGAAAATAAAGCAAAATAAGTATTTATGAGGTAATGGGCTAAATGTCACTTAACACATTCAACCCTAGCCACAAGTAATAAGTCACAAGTATACTCATCATTTTCAAACAGTGTACCTGTGAGCAGGGCTCCAGATAAGATGTAGTTTTTTCATCAAATCCCACATTTATTCACTATTTTTAGCACCAAATCCTATGGTGTCACTACTCATTAGAATCGTCTCGAAGAGACGATTCTAATGAGTAGTGACACCATAGGGTTTAATGCAGAAATAAAGATTTTAGTTTTTGAAATACTCCCCTTATCTGGAGCCCTGATCATAGTGAGGAAGTATCAAGGTTTCCATTAACCCTTTCTTCATAGAAGCACCTTTTAGTTTATTCAATTTATTCCTCCACTGAAGAAAAGACGAAGAGACGATTCTAATGAGTAGTGACACCATAGGGTTTAATTCAGAAATAAAGATTTTAAGTTTTGAAAAACTACCCTTATCTGTTGCTCTGCCTGTGAGGATTACACTTGTCCCATGCTTATAGTGTAGACCCTGATCAGAGGGCCCCTTAAAGAGCCCTCTGATCAGGATCTACACTGTTAGTCATTTTGAAATATATTGTTAAAATCAACCCTAATTAGACAAAATTGGACAAGACATAATTTGAAATTGGAATTGTCCATTAAATTTTTCAGGGGTGAATGAGTTTATACAAGTTTGACTGTACAGAATGTAAAAGAAATAATTTTTCAATAAGACAACTTACATTTCATTAACTCATTAACCCATAGCCTGTTTCTAGTTTTGAAGATATGTGACCACTTAAAGCAAGTTGAAAGTAAAGCAGAATGGGCCTTAAGGCACATTCTGCTTCACTTTCAGCCTGCTTTAAGCCATTATCTGCTAGAATATAGAAAAATGTTCCTATGATTTTTATTTGTGACAGTTTAAATTGAAACTATTTTCTTTAATTGATGAATTATTTAAAGGTGTAAAAAGGCATATTTATTGGGTAATGGGTTAATAGAACAACTTGTTTGGTAAGAAAAGGGTTACACGAAATCTTACCTAAGAACATCCATGATTCTATCAAACTGTACATAGGTATGTCCAAATTCTTTGGTCTCTGTTTTAAGATACTCATAAATCTTGATGGCATCTTGCACATGCTGTGGTACTTTACTTATAAGCCCAGACCTTATCAAGGCTTCGCTGCTGGTCTCACAGTTGGCTATGTTACATTTTCTGGACATTATCTGGAATAGAAGTGTTCAAAAAACAATGACTAAGTGATTGTGTTATTGAGAAAAATAATGAAACTACAGCATTCCCTCTCTACAATGGCCCTCCCACAAACAACTCTTTCCTTACAACAGTCCATGCCGCTGTTCCCTAAACAGGACAAATATGTATAATGCTTATATTGCTGCAATATCATCTGCTTAAAATTGCTGTCTGCTGTTTTTTCTCAAAGTAACATACATATAAGTGGACATATTGATAGAATAAATATACCGGGGTAATGATGAGTGACAAACTGCTTGATTCCAGATCAGATGCCGTCTTACGAGGCATCTGATCTGAATTCAAGCTGTTTGCAAATGTAAGCCACATCTTAAGTTTCCTTCCCTATAAGGACTCCCTCCGAACAACACACACAATATGTGTCTCCCATTGGGTGTCGCTGTAGAGAGGGAGCATTGTAACAGGTACAATTCATAAAAATTACTAAGTTTTGAAATATAGCCACAATTCTGTTACAGTGGAGAATCTGTTATTCTTTCCCAATAAACGTGTTTACGCTAAAACTATTATTTGCAGTGCAAACAGTGTGGAGCCAGATCAGACGCCGGGTAACCCGGCGTCTGATCAGGCTCCAAACTGTTTGCCACCAAGATAAACAAGAATTATCAGAATTGTCCAAAATTTGTTCTTTTCTACGTTTTAGTGCTTTGCGTTTGCGTACGTTTGCGTTTAAACGGGAAAGAATAACAGATTCTCCACTGTATACGCTATTATATTCTGTTAAACTTCTTATTTTTCTCATAGTTAACCCTTTACCCAGAAGCCTGTTTCTAGTTTTGAATTAAAGCAAGTTAAAAGCAAAGCAGAATGCTACTTTCAGCTTGCTTTAAGCTTGAATAGATACTAGAAATGCTTTTTGTGTTTCCTGTTCTGGACTACTTTCCTGAGGGAAGAATAATTAGACATGTGAAAAGGCGTATTTAAGAAATAATAAATTCATTCAAGTGTTTTATCATGCAATAAAACATGGGTAGGAGTTGAGATGCATAGTAAATAAAGCATTTGATTTGATTTGTTTTGATTTTATGTCACTTTCAACAGTATTTCAGTCATATCGCAATGTCCAGCTAATTATAGGTGGAGGAAAGTAAATAAAGCATGAGGCTGAAGGCCGAGTGATTTAATTACCAGCATCTTAACGACGACCCATGTTTTATTGCACGATAAAACAATGTTATTAATTTATTATTTAGATTCTAACACTAAAATTTGACCACAATTCTAACCGACGCACCGGCGCTACATTTCTTGGCGTACACATTTTTTAAGTCATATGACGTCACATTCTGACGTTACAGCGCATGCATGCTTTATTTAAGAAATAAAAAATTCATACCAGTGTTCTATCGTGCAATCGAACACTGGTAGGAGTTGATATGCGTAGTAATTTAATCACGAGGCCTTTATGCCGAGTGATTTAATTACAAGCATCTCAACGACTACCAGTGTTCGATTGTTAGATAGAACACTGGTATGAATTTTTTATTTCGATTCTAACACATAATTTAACCGAAATTTGCACCGAAGCAACTGCGCTACATTTCTTGGCGTACGCACTTTTGAAGCCAAATGACGTCACGTTAGAACGTTTAGCGCGTGAGTGTTCTACTGAAAATTCGTACACTGAGACGGTCCTTCTTCGCTTATATTAGCAACCCCAGCTAATTTTTTTAACTTAAAATACTTAAGATTTATCAGTCTCTTTATAAAGATCTAATTAAGACCTTTCTGAAACTGTTTTCCTTTTTGAAATATCAAAAAAAATAAAAAAGTTATGACAGTTTAAGTTTGGTGAAAATGGTCGAAAATATTGAAAAATTGTGGCTTTTTTTACTATATAAATGACATTTCGCGTTAACGCGTCGACGGAACCGAAACGCGATTTGCTTTTGGTCATGCTATACTTAAACTGTCATAACTTTTTTGTTTTTTTAGATAACTCCATGAAATTTGAACTGGTTATAGATAAGCTGAAACTCCTTTAAATGCATATGAGATATTGTCATTTGAATATCTGAAAGGGGTTTAAAATAAGGAACAATTGTTCAAATTGATGGTATTTATTTTCCTTTTTTTTCCATAAAATTCAAACGGCAGTCTATACCCGTAATATAGCTCATATTTATGCATTTTAAACTTTAAAATTAATGGCTGAAAAGAAATTTCAAATTTAAACACATAATTATCTGTAAAAGAGCACTGTAAGTATTTAACACTGTCTCCATGGGTCTCCCCTTCACTCCATTTTCAGGCATTTATTTCACCACTCAAGACAACTTCCAATTTACACAATCATGAATATGCACCATAAGAAATACTGTCTATATCCTAATAGATGGTAGCTCAAAGCAAGCTGAAAGTAAAGAGCATTCTTCTTCACATTTAGCCTGCTTTAAGCAACAATCTGTCTTCAATACTGCAAACATGCAATGAAGTGAAGGGTTGAATGAATATGTTTGCAGAAATTCACATTCTAGGTCCTAAGTTGCGATTCCTAACAACTTGCATCTCGTGTTGATTCAGTCAGCAGACACTGGGATTATTATTTACATGGGAAGCTATTTTGAATAAAATATGTTAACAGCAGGGCTCCAGATAAGATGGAGTTAACTGAACAAATCAAACATTTTCTCACTTATTTAAGCACCAAATCATATAGTGTTCCTACTCATTAGAATCGTCTCGAAGAGACGATTCTAATGAGTAGTGACACCATAGGGTTTAATGCAGAAATCAAGATTTTAGTTTTTGAAATACTCCCCTTATCTGGAGCCCTGGTTAACAGATAACAGAACAGATAACAAAATGAATAGTATTGAAAACACTACAATACAAAGTAACTACATTGGAGAAGACATCATTCTTTCACAATAAATGCCTTTAGGCTAAAATTATTCTTGAGTTGTCAAATAGTTGTTATTTTCTACATTTTATTTTAATGTGCATGCATTTAAACAGGAAAGATTTATGTCTTTTCCATTGACTTTTGTAATGTATGTTTAAGTTTTCACTAAGAACCACTAGGTTTAGGTTATTTGCATGCCAACATGAATTTACTGTCCAATGGTGACCTGCGAGTAAAATATACATATCTATTTACAGCTTAACCTTTTATCCCATGGATATGCCTTTTTTACACCATTTATTTTTTCCTTGAATGAAGAAGATAGTTTCAGTTTATAACAGATTGTAGCTTCATGCAGGCTGAGAGTAAAGCAGAATGCACATTCTGCTTTACTTTCAACCTGCATTAAGTGGTCAACTGTCTTGTAAACTAAAAAGAAGACTGAGTTTATGGCATCTTGTATTATGAGTTAAAACAACTGCATTGCTTCTCATTCAAAATACTGTCTTGAATATCTTCTATAAACATTGTCAATAGTAGCATGCTTCTCAATTGCCCACATTCTTCCTGATCCTACACAGTCAGGTATGAATCCTGACACCAAAATAAATCTATTTTCAACAGTCTGAATGTCATCTCTGGTTGGCCATTTAAACACTCCAGGTTTGTGGGCATGGGTCATGAATCTGACTCGCGACTTATCCTGACCAATAGTTTCTTTTACCACCCCAGGGTACCAACTATCTTGGTATGCAACTGCTACATACACATTTGCACAGATATCACTTGTTGATGGTAGTTCTTCCAATAACTTTGCTTCTTCCTCACCATCTGAAAAACTGTCTGATTCTGACTCATTACATGGAACCTGTCTCTTTTGCTTGTTTGTTATAGGCGTTTCTGCTTTTCTTTTTTTATTTGTCTTTTTAGATTCCATTTCACTGGTGATGGTACTGAGGATGCTTTTGTCTTCTTTCTGGTGCTTTTCCCTGAGCTCTTTCCCTCCCTTCCTTGCTGACTTCAGCAGACAGCTTCGCTCAGTCTCTGGCATCTCCATCAACCAATTCATCATGCCTGTCCTGTTCTGTTTAATCAGCTGGATTGATGAATGGTGATGGAGGGAAGCCCTGGGACGTCTCCTCTGACTGCTGTCTAGACTCCCAAAATGGTGCTCACACCCTAAATTGGTTAAATGGGCAAAGCCCGTCCTTTTAAGATCTGTCTCTGTTGGCTCACTTGAAAATTTTCCATCTGGTAGAAAATCTACTAACTGTTTTTCAATCGTCCGCTGAATAGACTTTGCTGACAAGCGTAGAGTTTCAAAAAGCAAATCTTCATTGTTATCACTGACAACTGACAATTTCTTCGACAGCGCATGTTTATATGGAACATGTGAAACTTCATATGGATCTGTGTTGCTCCAGTGTTTACTTTTGAGAAGTGTTTCTGGCTCATTATCTATTTCACCCAAAAATATCATTATTTCGGCCACTTCACTGTGTAGTTTAAGGTAAGGCACTTTGTTGCCGACAACAAGATTCCAGTATGGTCCCGTCAGGTTGATGTAGAGTAGACCCATAGCCTGTACAAGGGTCATGACTGTTTCTGATTGAAGGTCTGCCATTACTGACTTCAGCAGAAGATTTGGGGAACTGATCATTTGTAACACTTTGATGAAGTCATCTCGGTGCAAATATATCTCTGCCGCTGTCTGAAATAGGCCGTTGAATCGATTGTCTTTATAGTTGCCAATGACAGACTTGATACCGTTGGCAGCACAGTGAGCCTCCCACATGTCTCGCACACCATGGTGGTCTCCTGATGGTCCGAACACGTTTGATGTGGTCCTCAGTACTCTTTCTATAACAGTTTTTTTCTTGCTCCAGAACTTGAAGCAACTTAGACTATCACGACCAAGCGGGCCATTCTCAGCAGATATGAGTTTTTCATGTTCCTTCATGTCTTTGCAAATATAAGTATGAAATCCTAATAGCACATGGGCCATGCAGTGGAAACTGTTGACTTTTTCATGTTGTGCTGTTTCTTCTCCGAGGACTTCATCGCGCCATTCATTCAAAAGAACACTCGCCTTTTTTTCATTGCTGGCTCTGTCACTCATTGTGTAGGCAAGCTTTTCCAGAGATTGTTTTATGTACAATTCAGAGTCAGGCTCTCTTTTATTATCTGATGCTGCAAGAGTTGTGTTCAGGCTAGCAAGCTCATTGATATGAGATTTTGTTACTTCATTTATGGACACAGCAGTTTCATGAGCAACTCTATTATATCCCAAACTCATGACTTCACCGGAGTTAAGTGTGATGGCTGTGTCGAGGATTTTCTTCTTCCGCCGAGTTGTTCCATCACGGTTGAGGCCCCAATTCTCTGCTTTCAACATCTTTTCTGATATGAATGTCTTGGCTATAAAATGCCCTTCATCGATAATTGACTGAACTGTGGTGCTAGTTGGGAGTTCATTTTTTCCAAATTCTTTATTGAATAGCTGCTTTGCCACAGTTCTAATCACTTCGGGGACTTTATCTACCGCTACCTCCAACCCAGACAGATCTACTACACACAGTCTTACTTTGTCATTAAAACACTTTTTGTCATTTTTTGTTTGTGGCTTTTCTGACTGCGCCTCTATTTGCAGATTTTCAACTTTGTCGTCAAGCTCAGATATAATTTGTTCCTTTTGAGTCATTTTGCTACCTAAATCCTCGCATATGGTACATTGCTTATCTTTCTCATCCCCTTCCTGTGCACTAGTGTCTTTCAACTTTGATCTCAATGTATGCGTTTCTTTCTTATAATAGCTTATTGTCTTCTGCATAATCACTTTTTTTGCACTTTCGGTTTTCAACTTCTTGTCTAAATCTGTTCTTGTCTCTTTCAACATCACCATTTCCTCAGATAAACACTCCGATGATTTCTTAAGAGTTTGTATTTTGTTTTCAGCATCACAAACTTTTTCTTTCAATTCTTTCACTTGACGTTCTAATTTAACTGTTTGTCTCTGGCTATCACGTAGGGAATGTAAGTTTTTCTTTGCTGTTTCATCTCTCTTGTTGACATTTCGAACTGAGTAGTGACCAATTCTACTTGCAACCTCACTGAAGGCATTCTTCTGTTCTTCAATCTTTTTTTCAAGTTTCTGACTGTACTTTCCAAGCATACTGTTTCTGTACTTTGCCAAGTTCGTAAACTTATCAGCATTCTCCAAGTCACAATCACTGTCATTTTCAAATTGTGTCTGTATGGCAACTGAAGTACAAGTTTTCTTCTGCACACTGATATTAAGAATAGGATCTTAAAAACTTTGTTGATCTATAGATTGTGGTCTTGTTGATGATTTCTCTGTGTCTATGTTCAAGTTATTGTCTTTATCCAATATGTCACTACGAGACACTGGTGCTTGAAATGTAGAATTCAGCAATTCCTTTACATTTTTGAATCCAGGAACTTTCTTTTTACTGACAAGTTTCCTCTTCTGCTCACTGAGTCTTGTAACTTTATTTTTCACATATTTGCCTGTAGTCTTTTGGAAACTGGGATCAAGTTGTAGAATTATTTCAAACAAATCATTTGAAGTTCCTCCGGTCTTATCCAAATACTGATTTATTTCCAGAACAAGTCCGTTACTTGGAGGCTGAAGCTTTTCTGTACAACTTAATAGTTATATAGGGGTGTGGGCGAGGTGTGTTAGAATGAGAATTTAAACACAGATACGTTCCTTCTTTGTTTATATAGGTGTGTGCACAAAGTATGTTAGAATTATGGAGTAATGGTTTATTGCAAGGATCTAGAAATAAGAATCACATACATAATGATGGGTAAGAGTGAGCAAGTACTGACAATTCCTGTAAACTGAAGACTTAAGGGTGTATCAATGTCATGAATTTGGGAAATTTTCAAAGTATATGAAAACACTCTATGATGGTTTTGTATTGAAGAGCTATTTAAGATGAATGAAAAAATAGAAAAAGTGTACATTTTGGTGAACAACAGTTGGCTCTACGGCCATGTAAAATTTACCCCACCCACTTCCTCTTATTTTGTCCTTTTCAAACAATCCGCTTCAATAAAACCCATTTTAAATGAAAACAAATATGATAATTTGGTTTTGTGTTATTTATTTCCTATCTATGGTAGTATTTCTTCATACAAAAACTAATTTAAGAAAAAAAAGGCACCAAATGTGAAATTTATAAAGCTCTAAATATCATCGATATGGTACTTTTTTGTAAATTGTGTAAGGGGCGATAACTCTTTTTACTTTAATAACTCAAAATTTTCAACACTGACCTTTCAATTTCTTTTCATATTTTGAACTGTCTTAGTATGGGCTTTCATCTGGTAGAATATAAGAAAAAGTTTAATACTAGAACTTTTTCATTTTCAAACTTTTTTACTTTTTTACATAAAATAAAAAATTAATAAAATCATGCCCTAAATAAAGCATATTTTTGATATTCAAGGATCCATATTGTTCAAACCTGGTGCCTGCTTTGTCTAAATTTGGGTTTATATATGTGAACATACCACCATAGACATGAAATATATAAAGAAAACCCAAATTAACATTTTTGTTTTGTTTTGAAATAGATTTTACTGAAGCTTGTACATGTACTCTGAATGGGTAAAATTTGAAGAAAAAATCCAAATTTGACATACCTTTTTCAAATCGCTGTAGCTCAAAAAAAAGGACACCACCATATATTTTTTTTTCATTTTTTCATTCATCATAAATAGCTCTTCCAAAAAAACAATGATAGAAAAAAAGTTTAATACTTTGAAAAAAATGGCTCATGACATTGATACACCCTTAAAATGTTACAGGTCAGCCAAATACTTGCCATTGTAATTAACCCTTTCCTTCATAGAAGCGCCTTTTAGCGCATTTAAATTTATTCCTCCGCTGAAGAAAATAGTTCCAATTTCTACACTCATAAAAATGTGCAATAAAAATATTACCTGCATACTAGCAGATGGTAGCTTAAAGCAGGTTGGCACATTCTGCTTTACTTTCAACCTGCTGTAAGTGCTCACCTGTCATCAAAACTAAAACAGGCTATTAGGTAATGGGTTCAGACCTTCCATCTTAACCCATTACCCAACAGATATACCCTTTTATGTCTTTAATTCATTCCACAATTAACCCTTTCCCCAATAGAAGCGCCTTTTAGCGCATATGATTTATTCCTCCGCTGAAGAAAGTAGTTCCAATATAATCAGTCATGAATATATAGTATAGACAATAATTTCTATATTCTAGCACATGAAAGCTTAAAGCAGGCTGAAAGTAAAGCAGAATGCGCCTGAGGCGCATTCTGCTTTACTTTCAACCTGCTTTAAGTAATCACCTATCTTCAATACTAGAAATAGGCTATCAGGTAAAGGGTTAAACAAAATAGTTTATACAGCAATGAGGGGGGGGGGGGGGGGGGGGGGGGGGGGGGGGGGGGGGGGGGGGGGTTGCAAGGCTCCAGATAAGAGGAAGTAATCTAAATAAATTAAACATTTTCTGACTTATTCAGCACCAAATCCGAAGAGATGGTTCTAACAAGTAGTAACACCATAGGGTTTAATGCAGAAATCAATATTTTTATTTTTTGAAATACTCCCCTTATCTGGAACCCTGGAATAGGGTTAAGGTTAGACTGGCATTTGACTCATGTTTTATGTCCCAACAACATCGACACAAAAGGTCGTGCTATGCAATACTGGAAATCAATAAGCCCGGTAATATACCTTGCAAACAATAAAGACCCTGATCAGAGGACTCAGAAGGTATTTTTCAAAATGGTGGTTTAACACTTTACCCAGTAGAAGTGTCTTGTAGCACACTTAATTCATTCCTACACTTTAGAAAATAGTTCCCATTTATACAGTCACGAATATGTATAATCATAAATATTTTATAAGTTTTAGCAGAAAGTAGCTTAAAGAAGGCTGAAAGTAAAGCAAAATGTGCCTTAACCCTTTACCTGATAGCCTATTTCTAGTATTGAAAATAGATGACTACTTAAAGCAGGTTGAAAGAAAAGCAGAATGCGCCCTAAGGCGCATTCTGCTTTACTTTCAGCCTTCTTTAAGTTAACACCTGCTAGAAATAAGAAACTATTCCTTCTGATACATATTCACGACTGTAAAGATTGGAATTATTTTCCTCCGCGGAGGATTAAACGGAATGCGGTAAAAGGCGCTTCTATAAGGTAAAGGGTTAAGGCACATTCTGCTTAACTTTCAACCTGCTTTAAGTGATCAGCTATATTCAATACTAGAAAGGGGCTATAAGGTAAAGAGTTAGAGCAGGTTGTAAGGATAGCAAACAATTTACGATGCATTTTCCTTTACTTCCAACCTGCTTTTTGTGGTCATTTGTTTTCTGAACTATATACAGGCTATGTGCATAGCTTTTTTCAGTTTTGAAGTTAGGTGGTACCACTTAAAGCTGGTTGAAAGTAAAGCAGAATGCGCCTTTCAGCCTGCTTTAAGCTACCGTCTGCTAGGATATAGAAATTAGTTCTAAATGGTGCAAATTCATTACTATATAAAATTGAACTATTTTCTTCAGTGGAGGACTAAATAAAGTGTAAACAAGAGCCCCATGGGGCATATTTCGCTCACCTGAGAATAGCTGAAAAAATGGAGATAATGATTTATGTCCAGGACTGACCTAGATATGCAACAGACCAGAACAATTTGAACAAAATATGTAAAGGATATTTAAAAGTGTCACCATACAGAGTATAAAAGCTCTGGCCATATTAGTGTAGAGGCCAATTTTGACCCCAGGGGCATAATTTGAACAAACTTGATACAGAACCTGTAGGCAATGCTATGTGCCAAATATCTAAGCTCTGGTCCTTGTAGTTTCAGACAAGAAGATTTTTTAAGTTTTCATTGAAAAAAATCTATTTTTAGCTCCTGTGACCTAGTTATGCAGCCGACCAGAACCATTTGAACTATTTTGGTATAGGACATCTAGAAGTGTCACCATGCCAAATATAAAAGCTCTGGCCATATTAGTTTCAGAGAGAAGAAGACGTTTGAAAATTTCACTATACATGTATAACTCTATGTAAAACTGTGACCCCGGGGCAGGGCCAATTTTGACCCCAGGGGCATAATTTGAAACAAGAAAACATGACAAAAGGGAATTTTGTTGCCAAGCGTATGACCCTTATCCATGACACATCCTCTTATCAAGCTATTTCCATTACCGGTAAATGATATTTATTTCACTAGCATCAGCAGAACTGGAGTTATTTTCCTGATAATAAAATATGACAAAGGGGAAAAACAAAATATTGCTGCCCTTGTGCATGGCATTTTCTCTCATCAGTTTCTTTCCATACATAAAATTTCATTACAATAGCATCAGTAGAACTGGAGTTGTCTTCCGGACAAGAAAATATCACAAAGGGAAATTACTCCAAAACAAGAGCCCCATGGGGCATATTTCGCTCACCTGAGAAAATAGCTGAAAAAATGGCGATAATAATTTAGGTCCAGGACTGACCTAGATATGCAACAGACCAGAACAATTTGAACAAATTATGTAAAGTATATTTAAAAGTGTCACCATACCGAATATAAAAGCTCTGGCCATATTAGTGTCAGAGAAGAAGATGTTTGAAATTTTCTCTATATAACTCTATGTAAAACTGTGACCCCAGGGGCGGGGCCAATTTTGACCCCAGGTGCATAATTTGAACAAACTTGATAGAGGACCTGTAGGCGATGGTATGTGCCAAATATCTAAGCTCTGGCCCTTGTAGTTTCAGAAAAGAAGATTTTTTAAGTTTTCATTGGAAAAAATCTATTTTTAGCTCCTGTGACCTAGTAATGCAACCGACCAGAACCATTTGAACACTTTTGGTATAGGACATCTAGAAGTGTCACCATACCAAATATCAAAGCTCTGGCCATATTAGTTTCAGAGAAGAAGACGTTTGAAAATTTCACTATATAACTCTATGTAAAACTGTGACCCCCGGGGCGGGGCCAATTTCGACCCCAGGGGCATAATTTGAACAAACTAGATAGAGGACCTGTAGGCGATGGTATGTACCAAATATCTAAGCTCTGGCCCTTGTAGTTTCAGACAAGAAGATTTTTTAAGTTTTCAATGAAAAAAATCTATTTTTAGCTCCTGTGACCTAGTTATGCAACCGACCAGAACCATTTGAACAATTTACGTATAGGACATCTAGAAGTGTCACCATGCCAAATATCAATGCTCTGGCCACATTAGTTTCAGAGTAGAAGACGTTTGAAAATTTCACTATATAACTCTATGTAAATCTGTGACCCCCGGGGCGGGGCCAATTTTGACCCCAGGGGCATAATTTGAACAAACTTGATAGAGGACCTGTAGATGATGCTATGTGCCAAATATGTAAGCTCTGGCCCTTCCAGTTTTTGACAAGAAGATTTTTTAAGATTTCCTTATTTTTTCACTTTGGTTGCCATGGCAACCAGAGTTCTGCATTGTTTTTAATTCTTTGAACAAATTTGAAAGAGCTTGACCCAAGGAACATTTCTGTAAAGTTTGGTTGAATTCTGTCAAGTGGTATAGGAGGAGATGTCATTTGAAGCAATTGTTAACGACGACGCACATACGCACGACGCACATACGCACGACGCACGACACAGGGCCATCCCAATAGCTCACCTTGAGCCTTTGGCTCAGGTGAGCTAAAAACAATGATGTCAGAGTCATGGCCTTTGCAAATGGCACTTCCTCTCATTAGGCTCTTTCCAAATATGCAATTTCATTTTACCAATTACCCCATAGCCTGTTTCTAGTTTTGAAAATAGGTGGCCACCTAAAACAGGTTGAAAGTAAAGCAGAATGTGCCTTAAGGCACAATCTGCTTTACTTTCAAACTGCTTTAAGCTACCATCTACTGGGATATAGAAACTTATTATCTTATCTTACATTTTCATGACTGTATAAAGTGGAATTATTTTCTTCAGTGGGGGAATAAATTAAAGGCCTAAAAATGCATATTTATGGGGTAATGGGTTAACAAACATCAGTATTTATCAGAATTTTTGGGGTGTGGGTTGAATTGGAATTGGACATTCAGATAACTCTAATAAAACCATTATTAAACATATGTATAAATATGGTATAAGACATAATTACATAACTGTCAGTGGATCACTTCCAGATCCTGTTTCTCTAAGTATGAAGCAGACTGAAACATTTCTAAACTTTAGCAGACAACATGTTCAGCAGACACCACCAGTTCTGTTGGTCAGTCACTGAGGTCAAATATTATGCAATAGTTGGGGAGTACGGTAGCATCTAGGAGCTGCTGGGGCTAACCCTTACCAGACTGAAATGATGTCTGCTTAAAACCTACTGTATGTGAAAAATGTACAAAAATCCAATTTAGAAAATGTTAAGTTGGTAAATGAGTGGCAAATAGTTTGGATCCAGATTAGATGCAGCATTATGTTGCATCTGATCTGGATCCAAACTGTTTGCAAATATTGGCTATTTGCCTGTAGTATATTAAGGGTAACTCAGGTAAATACAGTTCTGCATAAATAAAAAATACCATGAAACCTGCCTAGAGCAGCACTAAAACTGTGTAGGGTGGGGTCAAGTGTCACCCTAGGGATTTCATTTGAACAAACTTTAGAGGGATCCACCAGGAGATACTACTGTAAAAATATCAAAGCTTAGGGCCTAGTAGTTTTGACAAGAAGATTGTTAAAGTTTTTCGCATTTTTTAATAAATTTCAATAAGTAGTCCACTTTAAAGTTTCATTTTAACAATTTCTGTAGAGAAGCATCCAAGGAACACCGTGAGCAAGTTAGTTTTTTCCTCAAACTCTCGGTTTCAGAGGAGATGTCGCTTGAAGTAAATTTGAACGGACGGACAGACGGACGACGGGCGATCACAACAGCTCACCTTGAGCCTTTGGCTCAGGTGAGCTAAAAAGCATATTTATGGGTAATGGGTTAACACAGGTTTTACTGTTCTTGGATGTCTGCTTGCTGTAACTTACTGCTTTAAATGCCAGGTTGCCAGGCTCTTCTTCTATTGTCTGAGCCAGTGATTCAAGGTCATCAGGATCAAAGGAGATGATGGTGATGAAGTGAAACGGAAACAGCTGTGGACCGTAGTGTAAAATAGATGGATAAACCTGAGACAGGCGAATATATCGGAACTCCTCTGCAAATAGAAAAGAGTGAGTAAGTTAGGTTTGACTGCATTGTGAAGCTGAATAGGTCATATACGGGCAATAGAAATAGAAAAGAATTATCACATACGGCTAAAACCTCTCTATTACGACCACTAAAAATAAGGCTTATTCGTTGTATAACGCACAGATGACAGCTTCAAGTAAGGTGACAGTAAAACAGAAAGCTCCAGCAGGAGCTTTCTGTTTTACTGTCACCTTGCTTTAAGCATTCACCTGTTCTTAACCCCTAATAATTAACACAATTTAGTGGTCCTAATAGAGGGGTTTTACTGTAACTCCATAAATATGCCTTTTTACAACAATTCCAGTCTTTCATTAAGTCCATTCCATTTTACACCATTTTTTTTTTTATTACATTATTTTGCAAAATAACAAACAGTGCAGAGCCTGATTAGAGGACCCCTGCTGTTTGCATAGGACAAGTGCACTATTCACAGGTATACTGTTATAAAGGATTACAAGAGATTAACCCTTTCCCCCATAGAAGCACAGGGGTGTAAAATTCTACTCGCCTGCTCCCCATGGCGAGTAACATTTTATCAGGGCGAGCAGATTTTCTGATAATTTACAACAGAAACTAATGAGCAAAATGTCAATATCACCTAGAGTAACAATTCTGAAAATTTTACACCCCTGAAGTAGGGCCTGGACGGGTAGTAAATTTGGACCCGGGTACTCGACCATGCATTACCCGCGGGTACCCGGGTACTCGATCTAACGTATTTCTAACTCTAGACTAAGGTCTAAGAGAGCTATAATTGGTTGTCATAAGAGTTTAATAGAGCTACGAGTATGATGCGCTATAAATATCAACTTTTCAATGTCGCCGCGAAATTCTGAAGCATTTTTTTTATAGATTTTATATTCAAACTATTGACAGTTTATCCTTAACTAATACTGGTATTGTAACCTTCTTGAGTAAAGTACTAACCCATCCGAAGACCATAAGAGAATTATTTGGTGTCGATCCACTTTCTGTTTTGATGACAGAACCCGCGCATGCTTGATATGACTTCCGTTTAACATACAAGACTTTCATTCACAATTTGAAAACTTACTGTAATGTTGAAATAATGTTGAATTCGAGGATTATTTTGCCTGCGTAAACTAACACATCAATTTCATTGCAAAAATGGTTAAGTTAGCAGGTAAAGAATAAGTATAAAGCTGAAATTCGTGTATCAGAGATTTTCGCGCCATTCGACGCGCTAGGCGATTTTACTACATCTTCCATATATGGACGTATTACTATAGGATTCGTAAAGGGTTATGGGATGTATTTTCCAAAATGACCGACCATTTTTCAAAAAGCTGTCCTACTTACGGTACTAAAAATTCAGATAAGAAGAATCTCAAATTCAGGCGCAGGTTACATGGTTGTACACACCCACGGTGTCAACAAAAACATTCGAAACTGATACATGTACATATATTTTCTTTTAAAATTAGGATGAAAAAAGCGCAACTTCGATACATAGAATCATACATAAAAATATTCGACGAACACTCTCACACAGGTGTTGACATTATAAAGATAGGTAATCGAAGGAATACGCGATAGAAAGGGACCGTGTTAATAGATAAAAGACTGTTCAAAATAGCTGTATACACAATCGTTTTAGGAAAGTATCTCTTTGTTAATTTCATTGTTAAATTAGCTCGGTACCCGGGTACTAAAATCGGACCCGGGTACCAGCCAAAATGTTCCCTATCCGCGGGTACCCGGGTACTCGTCCAGGCCCTACCCTGAAGCACCTTTTAGCGCATTAGGTTTATTCCTGCACTAAAGAAAATAGTTCCAATTTATACAGTCATAAATATGTATCATACGAAATATTTTCTCTATTCTGGCTTAAGCAGATGATAGCTTAAAGCAGGCTGAAAGTAAAGCAGAATGCGCTTAAGGCGCATTCTGCTTTACTTTCAATCTGCTTTAAGTGGACACCTATATTCAATACTAGAGACTATGTGGGAAAGGGTTAATGTGTTCAGTATATGAACAGAACAGAACATCTTTTATTCAGACTTGTACATAAGTACATCATCTTAAAACATAAGTAACAAAACCACATATTATGTCATATTCAATTAAATTCTAGTAATTACTAATGTTAGCACATGGCTTGGAGCTCTCGGCCAATCAGAGGCCTAAAAAATCTGTGAATATATCGTTTATTTTACAAAACCATGAAATAACTAACACACTGTTCACTTATTCCAAGCTTCCGTCATATCAAGGCAATTTGACGTCACAACCCTAGATCGGAGGGGAACTGCACTCGCTTGATGACATCATATTATGTACAGTGAGACCTAAACTTTAAAGGCAATTAATAATGAATTGTGCTTACATATAGAGCTTCAATAAGCGTTATTTATGTTGGTGTTAAAGCATGCGTAATGTCTCAAACTGCACATTGAAATAACCTTTCAATTTAAGTAAAGTATTACAAATAAAATCACTTTTTCGTCTAAAACAAAAAGTAGAAACGTAGGGTCTTCTTGTTTTCCTCGAGCCCAAGCCAGTGCTAAATAGGTTAGACCACGGTTGCGCGCGAATAAACGACATAGTTCTCGGGGGCTACGCCCCCTCGAACTATATCGTTTATTCGCTTGCAACCATGGTCTAACCTATACGTAATAACTGTTTTAATTACAGTGGAGAACACGCCATTCCTTCCCGTATACACGCATATAAAACGCAAACGTGGTGCATTAAAATGAAGAAAATGGCAACTTTACTATTTTTCCACATATTCATTTCAATATGAGTGGCAAACAGTTAAGAGCCTGATCAGACGCCGGGTTATCCGGCGTCTGATCTGGCTCCAAACTGTTTGCAATGGAAATAATAGATATAGCGTAAACGCGTTTATTTGGGAAAGAATAACGGTTTTTTTACTGTAATATTAGTCAAAAGTCACTAAATACGCAATGCGTACAATATTTTCTATTTCAGTATTATGCTATTTTTAAGATAATTTTAAGAGGAAGATTTAAACTTCATAATATTATGACAGAGATCCGTGTATAACTTATAAGTATCTTACTGCCATCTAACACCAAGGATTTAAACATGGCTGGCATTCCCTTCTCTTCCTCCTCCTGTATACTGTCACAAAACCCTGTCAGTCTCTCCTCTAGGTTGAGAAGGTCAAGGTCATTATACTGACCCATACCTCTGGAAAATAAATGAGAACATAGTATGAAAAGATTGTTTCAAATGTTTAACCCATAACCCCATAGCCTGCTTCTAGTATTGAAGATAGAAGTCCACCTAAGGGTGTATCAATGTCATGACTTTGGGAACTTTTCAAAGTATATGAAAACACTCTATGATGGTTTTGTATTGAAGAGCTATTTAAGAGGAATGAAAAAACAGAAAAAGTGTACATTTTGGTGAACAACAGTTGGCTCTACGGCCATGTAAAATTTACCCCACCCACTTCCTCTTATTTTGTCCTTTTCAAACAGCCCGCTTCAATAAAACCCATTTTAAATGAAAACAAATATGATAATTTGGTTTTGTGTTATTTATTTCCTATCTATGGTAGTATTTCTTCATACAAAAACTAATTTAAGAAAAAAAAGGCACCAAATGTGAAATTTATAAAGCTCTAAATATCATCGGTATGGTACTTTTTTGTAAATTTTGTAAGGGGCGATAACTCTTTTTACTTTAATAACTCAAAATTTTCAACACTGACCTTTCAATTTCTTTTCATATTTTGAACTGCCTTAGTATGGGCTTTCATCTGGTAGAATATAAGAAAAAGTTAAATACTAGAACTATTTCATTTTCAAACTTTTTTACTTTTTTTCATAAACTAAAAAATCTAATAAAATCATGCCCTATATAAAGCATATTTTTGATATTCAAGGATCCATATTGTTCAAACCTGGTGCCTTCTTTGTTTAAATTTGGTTTATATATGTGAACATACCACCATAGACATGAAATAAATAAAGAAAACCCAAATTACCATGTTTGTTTTGTTTTGAAATAAATTTTACTGAAGCTTGTACTCTGAATGGGTAAAATTTAAAGAAAGAAATCCAAATTTGACAAACCTTTTCCAAATCGCTGTAGCTAAAAAAAAAGGACACCACCATATATATTTTTTTTCATTTTTTCATTCATCATAAATAGCTCTTCCAAAAAAACAATGATAGAAAAAAAGTTTAATACTTTGAAAAAATGGCTCACGACATTGATACACCCTTAAAACAAGTTGATTAAAGCGAATAAATTAAAGGCGTAAAAAGGTGTATTTATGGGGTAATGGGTTAAGACAGGTGGTTGCTCAAAGCAGGCTGAAAGTAAAGTAGAAAGCTCCTGCAGAATGCAAGAAACCAATATACATGTATGTATATTTTAGTGGTGTAACGATTCATCGATGCATTGCGATGTACTTACCCGCCGATGTCTGTATCGGCTTGTAAATGAAGTTTGCAATACATCGGGATGCAATACATTCATCAGCCCTGCGATGCATCGATACGACTGTTAACTATCGTGCATAGCAATTTACACTTAACCCTTTCCCCAATAGAAGCGCCTTTTAGCGGATATGATTTATTCATCCGCTGAAGAAAATAGTTCCAATTTAATCAGCAATGAATATGTATTATAGGGAATATTTTCTATATTATAGCACATGATAGCTTAAAGCAGGCAGAAAGTAAAGCAGAATGCGCCCTAAGGCGCATTCTGCTTTACTTTCAACCTGCTTTAAGTAGTCACCTATCTTAAGTACTAAAAATAGGCTATCAGGTAAAGGGTTAATATGACACTTAATAACAAAGTGTCTCATTTGAATTAAAACTGTTTTCCTTATAACAAGAGAGAAAAAATGGATTTGAATGTTTGGCATACATCCATTTTAAAGTTACTGACATGACGGTATAATGATATACTTTTTGAAGGGAACATACCTCTTCCAACATAATACTTTTTACATTGCATATAGTTGTTAACCCTTAGCCCGCCATATAAATTGTCGTCTGCTATATTTCTCGTCTGCTTCAAGTTTCAAAGTGCTTCAAAGTTGCTCAAAATTGCTGAAAATGTTGTCCGAGTGTCAAACAGCTTGGATCCGGATGAGACGCCGAGTTACTCGGCGTCTCATCCGGATCCAAGCTGTTTGCATATGGAGCTATATTCGTGAGTGGCAGGCTAAGGGTTAATATATACATATTTGATTTAAAACAATCAGGGTGGTTGTGAACTAACAACTGTTGTGTTTATATTTAAATGTCTGTATCATGATATGTATAGTATCACGACTTAAATATTGCAATACACATCGCCTTTTATTCTCACAGGCAATACGTATCATGAAATATATCGTTGTTCAATTGAAATATCAGGATATGAATTGTGAAGGAAATAACTGCTGATGCACAGCCCTAGTATATTTAACTAACTGTGTAGATGCAGTTCAATGGTTTTGTTAAGAGCTCTATTGAGGATATGAACTGTAAGTTTCAGTTTTATTTTTTCTGAAATATTTTTGTGACTACAAAACATTTACATGTACATACCCCTCCTAAACGCAATTTCTATTTAGGGTAATGAAACATGTAACTAATGTAAAGTCTAAACAAGATGGGACACTGACAGTTGATTGGACATACACATCAACTGTATAGAAAGCTTTTAACCCATTACCCCATAAATACGCCTTTTTACACCCCTAACGTATTCCTCCACTATAGAAAATAGTTCCATTTTATACAGTCATGAATATGTATCATAATAAATATTTTCTATATCCTAGCAGATAGTAGCTTAAAGCAGGCTGAAAGTAAAGCAGAATGCACCATAACCCATTACCCCATAGCCTGTTTCTAGTTTTTGAAAAAAGGTGACCACTTAAAGCAGGTTGAAAGTAAAGCAGAATGCGCCTTAAGGCACATGCTGCTTTCCTTACAGCCTGCTTTAAGCTACCAGATGCTAAAATATAGAAATTATTTCTAATGTTAAATATTCTTAGCTGTATAAAATGGAACTCTTTTCTTCGGTGTAGGGATAAATTAGATTCGTAAAAAGACGTATCTATGGGGTAATGGGTTAAGGTGCATTCTGCTTTACTTTCAACCTGCTTTAAATGATAATGTTTCTTTAAAACTAGAAAGAGGCTATGGGATAATGGTTTAAGGGATAAAACTTAATGTCTGTCAACTATAGTGATGTTGGCATAATAAATGTAGCTAAATCAAAGTCAGCGAAGCGGAAATATTGATTAGGATGCTGTAATTTTCCTATTGATGTATCCATATATGAAGTCTGATTACTGTGGGAATTCTAGTATTTAAGAAATTGAGCTTAGCTTAAAGACTATATAAACCAAGAAAGTTTGAAGGAAAAAGGCAAACATTTAATGACCATCCACTTTAGTGGTAGAGGCTTTAACCCATTAAAGCATAGCCTGTTTCTAGTTTTGAAGACAGGTAACTACTTAAAGCAGGTTGAAAGTATAGCAGAAAGCGACTTAAGGCACATTCTGCTTGACTTTCAACCTGCTTCAAGCTACCATCTGCTAGAATATAGAAAATGTTTATTATGATACATATTTATGACTGTATAAATTGGAACATACTATTTTCTTCTGGGTATGAATAGATTAAATCAGAGCACCAGATAAGGGTAGTTTTTCAAATACTAAAATCTTTATTTCTGAATTAAACCCTATGGTGTCACTACTCATTAGAATCGTCTCGAAGAGACGATTCTAATGAGTAGTAACACCATAGGATTTGGTTCTAAAAAGAGTGAGAAAAAGTTGGATTTGTTGAAATAACTACTTCTTATCTGGAGCCCTGTTAAATGCGTAAATATGCATTTCTCAGAATCTATGGAGTAAATGGTTAAAAGTTAAAAGTCCATATGAAAAACTTTCAGCATAAAAAAGGTAATTAAATGTTACTGTGGAGGAAGGGCTCCAGGTCAGAGCCATTTCTCCCTGATGCCTCCACAAAACCCTTTGTTGGCAGCGACAATTCTAGTCACATCACAGGGTTTGCCAGAGGCATAAGAATTAACCCTTTACTCCATATTAACATGAAGAAACTTACCACATTCAACCCTAGCGACGAGTATACTCGTCATTTACAAACAGTGTACCTGTGGGGATTACACTTGTCCTAAGCAAACAGTGTAAACCCTGATCAGGGTCTAAACTGTTTGAAATATATTGTTAAAATCAACCTTAAATAGTCAAAATGGACTAGACTTATTTTGAAATTGGAGCTTTCCATTAAAAGTTTCAGGGGTGAATGAGTTAACAGCCAGTCTTGTATTACCCCATAGCCTGTTTCTAGTTTTGAAGACAGGTGACCACTTAGAGCAGGTTGAAAGTAAAGCAGAATGCGCCTCAAGGCACATTCTGTTTTACTTTCAGCTTGCTTTAAGCTACTATCAGCTAGAATATATAGAAACAATTTCTTATAACACATATTTATGACTGTATAAATTGGAAGTTTTTTCTTCAGTGGAGGAATAAATTGAATATACTAAAAGGTGCTTCTATGAAGAAAGGGTTAATGGAAACCTTGATACTTCCTCACTATGATCAGGGCTCCAGATAAGGGGAGTATTTCAAAAACTAAAATCTTTATTTCTGCATTAAACCCTATGGTGTCACTACTCATTAGAATCGTCTCTTCGAGACGATTCTAATGAGTAGTAACACCATAGGATTTGGTTCTGAAATAAGTGTGAAAATGTCTGATTTGTTCAGTTTACTCCCTCTTATCTGGAGCCCTGTATGATGCAATCACATGAAAATAGTGTGACCCGTTTGAGGCATTAAAATGTGTTTACATAATACAGTGTTCCCTCCCTACAACGGTCCTCCCAACAATGACTCCCTCCTTACAACTACCCTTGCTGCAGTTCCCTAAACGGGGAAAATTATGTCGAACAGTAACGCTTTTACTGCTGCAATATCGTCTGCTTAAAATTGTCGCCTGCTGTGCTTTCTTAAAGTTACATATAACTGGACATTTTGATAGAATAAATATAATGACGAATGGCAAACAGCTTAAATCCAGATCAGACGCCACATTACGCGGCGTCTGATCTGGATTCAAGCTGTTTGCAAATGTAAGCCAAGTCTTAATTTCCCTCCCTATAACGACTCCCTCCGAACAACACACACAATCGGTGTCTTCCATTTGATGTTGTTGTAAAGAGGGAGCGCTGTATATGGAGTAATGGGGTAAGATTGTGAAATACTCCCCTTATCTGGTGCCTTGACCAGTCTTTGCCAGAAACTTTTCAGACCACTTGCCCGAAACTGCTTTTTTCACTGTTTTGTAATATGCCAAATTCTGATGCAAATATCACTAATTCTTATGCAAAAACAACTTGCCCAAGTGAGAAATCACTTGCCCCAGGCTTCAGGCAAGTGGGTTAGGGCAAAGACTGCTTGACAGTAGCTTTAACCCATTACCCCATAAATACGACTTTTGACATCTTTCATTTATTCCACCACTGAAGAAAATAATTCCAATTTATACTATCATGAATATGTATAATAACAAATATTTTCTTTATTCTAGTTGGTGGTAGCTTAAAGCAGGCTGAAAGTAAAGCAGAATGTGCCTTAAGGCACATTCTGCTTTACTTTCAACCTGCTTTAAGTGGTTACCTATATTTAATACTTGAAACAGGATATGGGGTAATGGGTTAAAACTTACTTTAGGAAAGATTCAAACTGAGCCCTGATCTCCGCAAACTGTTCCTTAAGATCTTCACTTCCTAGTTCATTTGCAATGTTACTGATGAAGAGGTGTACCACACTATCTTTCCTTCTCTTCTCATCATCCCTCAGTCTGTAGCACAGGGCATGGATGTCTTTAGGTTCCTTGTGCTTGTCTTTGGTGGTTTTAGTTCTGAGTATTGTGATTTGCCACCACTGGTTGGGCAGGTGGAACATGCCTCGAACACGCTGTAGTTTCCCGGTGAATAAATCTATGAGGTCACCTGGCAAGAAATAGTGACAAGGTACAGTCAAACCTATAGAAATGCCTTTTAACACACTCAATATAATCCTCCACTAAAGAAAATGGCTCAAATCTATAATGTCATGAATATGCACAATCAGATATATTTTCTGTATTCTAGCAGATGGTTGCTTAACCTATAACCTTATAGCCTGTATCTAGCTTTGAAGATAGGTGACCACTTAAAGCATGTTGAAAGTAAAGCAGAATGTGCCAGAGCAGCCTTAAGGCATATTCTGCTTTACTTTCAGCCTGCTCTAACCTACCATCTAGGACATGTACAAAATAGTTCTTATGACTGTACAAATAATTAATTGACACTATTATCTTCAGTGGAGGAATAAATAATTTTTAATAAGAGTCCTAAAAAAGTAAAGTTATGGAGTAAAAGGTTATACCTGACTTTACTTTAGGTCTATGATAGTTGGCAACGTTTTTTCCCGGCCCCATACTGGAGACATCTTTGAAGCTAAAAGCTTCACCATCATCTTCCTCCTCAGAATCATCTTCATTGGATTGCTGCAATAGATAAACTTTTGATGAACCATTTACATACCGGTACACATGCTTTAGTGAACCCAAACAACTTAACCCTTCCCCCAATAAAAGCGTCTTTTAGCTATATTCTTCCTCTGAATAAAATAGTTCCTATAATGGCCCTATTGATACAGTCATGAGCGTGTTCTATTAAAAATAGTTTCTATATACATGTACAAGCACCTGTTTTAAGTGGGCATATGTCTTCAAGCTATAAACAGGCTAAGGGTTAAAGGTTGACGGATTACCCCATACATGCATTAAAATGTTTCTTGACTCTCGGGTGCGGGAGGCGGGGTCCGGCCCTTGTGGCAAATCAAGCGAGCACCCGACCAAGTTTAGGGCCGCCATATGGAATGTGGGAACCCTAAAAAGGAGAGGAAGCGAAGTTGTGGAGACCCTCACCAGGAGGGGGGTGGATCTATGTGCTGTGCAGGAGCACAGATGGGCAGGCAGTACATCAGCCAACCAGACTCGCCAAATCCATGGAAAGGATTCTATCTACAAGTTCTTCTGGAGTGGCAACAGTAAGGGCCAAGGTGGAGCTGGTGTGTTGCTTGCAGAGAAATGGACGGACAAGGTATTCGCTGTCGAGCGGGTCTCTGACAGGATCATCCTCATTAGATTGGTTCTTGGCAAGGTGGTCTTCACTTTCATCTCTGTGTATGTGCCACAGTGCGGCTTACCGGAAGCTGTAAAGGATAAATTGTATGATCAACTACAGAGTTTGGTCACCAAAATCCCAGCATCTGAGACCCTCATACCCCTTGGGGACTGGAACGGTCATGTGGGGGCTGAAGGATGTGGTTTTGAGGAGGTGCATGGTGGGCGAGGATTCGGTATTCGTAATACCGAATAGAGAGAGTGTTAGAGTTTGCTCTGGCAAACGACCTAGTTGTCGGCAACACCTGTTTCCTGAAGAGAGAGAGTCACCTTATCACCTACTGCTCCGGAAGTCACAGGTCACAGATAGACCTCATACTCTATAAGAAGAGTCTTCAAAAAGCAGTAACAAACGTGAAGGTCATCCCTACAGAGGAGTGCGTGCAGCAACACAACCTTGTAGTGTGCGACTTCAATGTACACATTCCCACAGTTAAGAAGCGCAAGTTCTCCCCACGTATACGAACCTGGAAGCTGAGGGACCAAACTGTGGCGAATGAATTCCATGCAACCTTCGCAGGAAAAGTATCTGCTTCTGCAAATGATGAGCCTACTGGAACTGCGAAAGAGGTGTGGGCGAGACTGAAGCAACCTCTCTTAACAACAGCCACAGAGGTGTGTGGACTCTCCAAAAACCACCAGTGGAAGCGCCAAACCTGGTGGTGGGACGAGAAAGTTGAGGATGCGGTAAAGACGAAACGATCCTGTTTCAAGAACTACAAAGCCCTATTAAAGACGGGCCCTAGCAGCGAGGTTTCTACAGCCAAAGCTATTTACCATGAGGCTAGACGCATTGCCAAGCATGCTGTTTGGCATGCGAAATCAGAGGCTGAAAAGGACAGGTTCGTGAACGTCTCTCCAAATGATGGAACCATCTTCAAGCTTGCAAAGCAAATGGACAGGCAAAATCAGGATGTTGTGGGAGAGAAGTGTGTTAAGAATGACAAAGGTGAACTATCGCTCAGTGACGAGGAGAAGATGAAGGCGTGGGTGGAGCATTACTCTAAACTGCTTAATATTGAGTTCGAGTGGCAGAGTGACCTTCTTCCAGAAGTCAACCCAACAGAGGGTCCTCCCCATCCAATTACTTCGAATTTAATTCGTGAGGATCTCGGTAAAATGAAGGATGGGAAAGCTGCAGGTCCTTCGGGCATCATTGCCGAGATGTTGAAAGCAGCAGGGGAGGAGGGAGTTGAGTTGCTGAGACAACTGACGGAGGCAGTCTTCACTAGTGGTGTAATACCCAATGATTGGGAGGAGAGCTACATCCTTAACCTGTACAAGGGTAAAGGTGATGCTCTTGAGCGTGGGAACTACCGTGGCCTAAAGCTAACGGACCAAGTGATAAAGTTACTGGAGCGGGTGCTGGACACTTTTGTTCGAAGGATGGTTGACATTGACTCTATGCAGTTCGGCTTTGTTCCTGGGCGTGGCACCACTGATGCGATCTTCATCATCCGCCAGTTACAGGAAAAGTACATTGCAGCCAACAAGCCACTGTATCTTGCCTTTGTGGACCTTGAGAAGGCCTTTGACAGAGTGCCTAGGAAAGTCCTCTGGTGGGCATTAAGAAGTCTTGGGGTTGACGAGTGGGCTGTGCGTGTCATTCAAGGAATGTACACTGATGTCAGAAGTCGAGTGCGCGTCAACGGGCAGTACAGCATCGAGTTTGGTCCTCAGCCCTCTGCTTTTGATCCTTGTACTTGAGGCGCTTTCACGTGAGTTTCGTACCGGCGTCCCTTGGGAGCTTCTATACGCGGATGATCTCGCCGTGGTTGCAGACTCACTTGAGGAGTGCATTTCCAAGCTGACAGCTTGGAAAGCAGGTATGGAAGGTAAAGGGCTGAGGGTCAACATGAAGAAGACCAAGCTCATGGTATCTGGCCCAGGGCTGGATCTTCTTAGTGACTCGGGGGCATTTCCTTGTGCTGTGTGCCGGACTGGAGTTGGGGTGAATTCCATCAAATGTTCCCAATGCATGCTGTGGGTGCACAAGAAATGCTGTGGCATCAAAGGCAGAATTGCTGACGACCCGGACTATGTGTGCCCCAGGTGTCGAGATATGGCGCGCCCTATTGATGGTAGGCCAGTCACCCAAGTTGTCGTGGACATACATGTGATATTTTCTTGGACCCAAATAGGGAGATTTGGAAATTTTAATAGGGAGATTGGGGTGCCAAATAGGGAGCTTTTTTCGCGACACTTTTTTCGCGACAAAACTAGGCGCAGACGATGAAATTCCAATAATTTTATATATTTTCATAAGTTAATTACTAGATCTAATTGCTTTTTTTTTTTTTTTAAATAAGTGAATAAAGAAGTCTATAGACCACTAAGACAGAGATAATTTTCACCCAGAGATATAGTTCTTATAATACTGACATGGGCCTATTATTCTAGTATTTTAGTACTGCAGAAGGATGGTTGTGTAAAGCTGGCTGAAAGTAAAGCAGAATACTCTTCAGGAGCATTCTGCTTCAGTAAAAGTTTAAGCCTGCTTTAAGCTAGATCTACAATCTGCTAGGATATAAGAACTATTTCCTATTATGGTTCTTATATTATTCATGACTAGTAAAGATAAAGCGGAACTATATCTATTTTCTTGAGAGAATGAGTGAATTAGTTCAAATTAATGGTCTAGATTTCTATCTATGGAGTAGATCAGAAAAGAGTTAGCAACTTAACAATTTGTTATTAATTTTGCAAACAGTATGGATCCAGATGAGACGCCGCATCATCTCATCTAGATACAAACTGTTTGACACTGATATTTTCTGAAAGAAAATGCACAAAAATTAATTCAGAGTATTCACTATTGTTGCAGACGACAAAATCTGCAGACGACATTTACTAGCGCCATAAAATGGGCGTGGTTCTAACAACGAAGTAACGCGTCTAAAATTTCTACCGCGAAAACTGATTGCAAATCAATTTTACGAGCGTATTTCGTCAAAAAATCTAACTTAATAAATATACATTTGCACAAATCGTATCTAACAAACAGAAGAATTTAGATCCAATGTTTAATTTTAATTGATTGTTAGAAAACGACGCTGGGAATACTTTTAAGACTAACAAAATATACGCAATTCTCATAGCAAATATTAAGGCGCCCCGTCATTTTGTAACGGTAAAATTTTCGAAGTATTTTTCTGTTACGTGAATATTCAAAGTATTTTGTGGTGGGAATCAATTCCTAAATGTTAATTCTGATTAGCTTCATCTAAAAGGTGTGTTTGTCCAGAACTTCCGGAGAATTGTCTGATTTTAATCCGGTCCGTATCGGGGACATAGCCTTCGCATCACTGCTTTTAGAAATTGTCGTTGTTAAACTCTCCGATTCGGGGTGAACCTGTCAATCACATTTTTGATAACCAATTAGATCTACCGGTACTCGGCGCGTGTGGTCTACATTGTTATGACTCAACCTGTCATAATAGTGCTACACTAACAAACTTATCGACGATTACGTAATGTGTTTACACACATCAGTAGCGTTTGGCGATACGCGTGTGTAGGGATTAGCCAGAGAACTCTGAAGTCGATTTTAGAGTCGGCGAACGAGATAAATGATATAAAAGTTAATATTGAAAAAAAAATGAACCTGGTTAAATGAAATACCGGTATCGGGAGATTTCGTCTCCCGACCGGGAGATCGTGAGTAGAGGTATATTTTCGGGAGCTCCCGACCAAATCGGGAGATATCACATGTATGGTCGTGGATGGTGTTCAACTCGAGGTGGAAGCCAGTTTCTGCTATCTAGGTGATACGCTGTGTGCAGGGGGAGGATGTGAGCTCGCCATCATCACCAGATGCGGTACGGCCTGGGGAAGGTTCAAGAAACTCCTGCCTCTTCTTTCATCTAGGCATGTGTCCCTCAAGGCTCGTGGGAGAGTTTTTGATGCTTGTGTGCGCTCTTCGCTACTACATGGAAGTGAAACCTGGGCACCATCTGCCTCAGATTTGCAGCGTCTACGTCGGAATGACAGAGCCATGGCCCGTTGGATCTGTGGTGTCAAGTCCCAAGACGACATCACTGCAGATGCACTGTATGCAATGCTGGGGATTCAGGAAGTGACAACGGCCCTACGCACAAGGCGTCTGAGATGGTTCGGACATGTATCCCGTGCACAATCATGTATCAACTCGATGATGAGTATGGAAGTGCCGGGATCCAGAGGGCGAGGGAGGCCAAAGAAGACTTGTGTCGAGGCTGACATTAGGACATGCAGCCTCGACGGCATTGATCCGCAAAATAGAGAAGCCTGGAGGTTAGGTGTGGGAATCTCTAGCCGCCTGCTGCCTACCCCTGTAGGGACACCCGCAGCAGTTGAAAAATAAACTCAGGATTTAGTTAGTAGTTAGTATAAGCAGTTTTAACCCATTACCCCATATGGTACCATGATTAAAGTGTAGTACCATTGCAAAAGTGTACCATTTTGGGTCGAAGCTACCACATAAAGGATATATATAGCAGTTTGGATCCTGAGCAGAAGCCACATATGATCAGGATTCACACACTTATATTAATATATCGAAACTTTGAGAAATGAATCTTCAAAGATAATATGGTGCACAGTTTATCTCTAAGCAGTTTGGATTTTGATCAGAAACCTTGTAAGGCGGAGTATGGTCAGGATCGACATAATTGTTGAATATTTCGAAAATTTGAGAACTGATGACCATAACGTGTTCTTAATTACTAAATCTACAAAGATAATGTTGTGTCATCTACATGTTACATCAGTGTCTGGGTGAAAACTATCCAGTATTATTACACCTCGCTTTGAGTTACAATGTTAAATTCCCATTGACCTACAGTTAAAGGGACTTGTAACCGGATGGTGAACTTGTCAAAATAAAATAAAATACTCAAATAAAAGCAAATTTGTGGCATTATTTGGCTTCTGACATTAAAAAAATATGATCAGTCCAAAAAAAGTTTCAAGAATCGTCACCGAATCTTAGATTTTTAGATATTTTCCATCGTTTTTCTATACCGACTAGTAGACGGTATAGTTGTTGTTGTTGCTTCTCTACACGGGCTCAGACATAAACCCGAGCCGAATCACGAAGTTGTATGCACTTTCGAACGCCACACATTGAAATACGTTAAATCGATCCGAGATAAACGGATAGTTCCGTGGTCCATTGGTCTAAGCGGTTTCCCCTATTTTGCCTTCTGTCCGCCAATGCCGGGCCCCGGGTTCGAATCCCACCAGAGACCAGTATTTTTTTTTATTGAAATACATTTTTTTAAACAGAATTTCTTATCCTAAACTAATTCTTTACCATTTATATAAGCGTTTGACACATATTTACAAATTGCTATTTTTAATACACCATCTGGTTGCGAGTCGCTTTAACATTTTGCATGTCTTTACATCTATCCAAAATATACTGTCACTCTTTATGATATTCTTTTTGTGACGTCACTCTAAAGGACATTACTTTTTTTCTCCGTCCGAAAACGTACTGTCAGCATTGACATGAATTTCGCTATGGGCGATAATAGAACGTTTTAAAAAGTGGTAACTTCTAATAAACTTTTGGCATTTTCTGTACAAGTTGCTTCCTTTTGTCCATTCCTTAACGATTTGCCACCATTTCGGAAGAGGATATTTGCCACCTAGACAATGTAAAGACGCTGTTTCTTCAATTTTCTTTTCGTAACGTTCTTCTTTCTTTCTTGTAATATAATTATAAACAATGTGACGTCGTAAGACGGAGACGTCATTTCCCGCGTTACGTACATGTCCGTGCTAAATTGGTATTCACAACACATTTTATCAAAATACGAATAAAACGATTCCAAAGCCAGGGTTGATAAGCTCGGTGTAATAAAATAAATATTAGATGTCAGTTTGCGTGACATTCAAATTGTCAACCCTCGAAAACAAGAATATTTTTATTCTGTTTCTCGGGTTGACAATTTAAATGTCACGCAAACTGCCATCTAATAGCGAGCACGCTCGTGAAACTGGCCCAAAGGGCCAGTTTCGCGAAAAGCGAAGCATTTATGGTAAGGGGGTCATTTTCAAGCTAATTTCTCTTGTTTTTTACCTGTATGTACATTGAATTGATTTTCAGCTGTCACATTCCGTTCTTCCGGCGGATCTACTTGCTAAAATATTTTTCTTCCGGGGGATCTACTTGCTAAAATATTTTCAAGGACTGGTTCTGTATCTAATTTAAAGATTTTTACACGTTTACTCTAACAAGTTACTCTTTTTACTTGAAATATAGTTGACCAGTGTTGCATTTCAATCTCGACTGTCATCCGGAAGCTGTCTTTCGTATTTATTTACCTCCAAAATGGAGAGTATTCCAATACCGGATGTGGCGAGGTATAAAACCTGCGCTCCATCACCGGACGATAGGAACGCCTTCGTTCTCCAGTCGAACGAAAGGTTCCGTGGCCGATATAAGTACTCGTTAGTTATGAGAGATAGCTTTCCGTCATAAAAACTGTACGTTTTTTTGTCCCGTTAACAACAGAATGTATTATTTCGTGCTTTCACCATTGTTTCAAAACCAATATACTCATAAAATATTTATGTTCTATTTATAGATTCCGGATCTTTTCGGTCCTGTGTAGTTTCGACCTCGGTTGTTTTGGCGCAGTTTTACATTTTTTGTCTTTATCATGTCAAATTTACATATCAGAAAATTAAACGTTTTTTTAACATGGACATCGACTTGAATTCTTTTCATGTACAGTGTTAACCCTAATCAGACTCAAAAAAGAATATTCAAGAGTCACTAAGTGAGAGTAAATTATTGGCAAAAACCTAAAGTATTTATTTATGGTACACTTTTTAGCCAGTGACATCTTTTTTATGTTCAATATTTGGCCATCTTTTATTTCAGTTACTTATACAGATAACTACTTATTTGATTTACATCTTCAACACATGCTATTATATAAATGGCTCCCAAACTTATGCCTGTCCGTCTGTCTGTCACACTTTGGTTTCCGGACAATAACTTGTTTTCTTATGGAGAAATCATGTCCATTTTTGGTGTACTGGTTGCTTATGACAAGGGGATGCAGTGGATTGCATTTGAGGTCAAAGGTCACATGATCTGTTACTAAAAATAGACTTTTGATTTTCCTTTGGTATACGGACAATAACTTTTGTTCTAATGTCCATTTTTTGGTGCACTGGTTGCTTATGATGAGGGGATGAATGGGGTTGCATTTGAGGTCAGTCGGTCAAAGGTCACATGATCAATTATTAAAATAGATTTTGACTGAAATTATTCGGGATAGGGGAATACAGGGGAGACATCTGTTTTTCTCAAAAATACGTTCCAGTTTTAAATAGATTTCATTTGACATTGGGAGAAAATAAAACAATAGAATTTGCAAATAAATATTTTTATTTCGCTTACACAAAATGCAGTTTACAACAAGAGTTGTCAGAGAGACAACAAAGCTCGCCAGCGGCACATTTAGAAACTTAAAAGCACACTCAAGGTCACGGAGGTCAAGCTTTTTGCCTGCATGGAAAGGTCTTGCCGATATACACATGAAAATTAAAAATGAAGTTACACCTCAAGGGACATAGGAAATATAAACATTTTTCGAAACCTAAACATAGATTTTGAATCCTTAAACCCTGGATCTAAGTGCAAGGTCAAGGTCACAGGGGGTCCAAATTTTTCTGTGCATGGAAAGGTCTTGTCTATATACACACACATACCAACTATGAAAGCAATACCTCAAGGGACATTGAAGTTATAGGCATTTTTCAAAACCTAAACACAGATTTCGAAACCTAAACGTGAACCCTAAGTTCAAGGTCAAGGTCACAGGGGTCCAAATTTTTCTGTGCATAGAGGTCTTGTCCATATACACACATATACCAACTATGAAAGCAATACCTGAAGGGACATAGAAGTTATAGGCATTTTTCAAAACCTAAACACAGATTTCGAAACCTAAAAGCAGGCCCTAAGTTCAAGGTCAAGGTCACAGGGGTCCAAATTTTTCTGTGCATGGAAAGTTCTTGTCTATATACACACACATACCAACTATGAAAGCAATACCTGAAGGGACATAGAAGTTAAAGGCATTTTTCGAAACCTAAACACAGATTTCGAAACCTGAACGCGGGCCCTAAGTTCAAGGTCAAGGTCACAGGGGTCCAAATTTTTCTGTGCATGGAAAGGTCTTGTCCATATACACAAACATACCAAGTATGAAAGCAATACCTGAAGGGACATTGAAGTTATAGGCATTTTTCGAAACCTAAACGCAGATTTCGAAACCTAAACCCGAACCCTAAGTTCAAGGTCAAGGGGTCCATATTTTTCTGTGCATGGAAAGGTCTTGTCCATATACACACACAAACAAGTATGAAAGCAATACCTGAAGGGACATAGAAGTTATAGGCATTTTTCGAAACCTAAACACAGATTTCGAAACCTAAACGTGAGCCCTAAGTTAAAGGTCAAGGTCAAAAGGGTCCAAATTTTTCTGTACATGGAAAGGTCTTGTCCATATACACACACATACCAACTATGAAAGCAATACCTCAAGAGACATAGAAGTTATAGGCAGTTTTCGAAACCTAAACACATTTTTCGAAACCTAAACGCGGGCCCTAAGTTCAAGGTCAAGGTAACAGGGGTCCAAATTTTCCTGTGCATGGAAAGGTCTTGTCTATATACGCACACATACCAACTATGAAAGCAATACCTTAAGGGACATAGACGTTAAAGGCATTTTTCGAAACCTAAACACAGATTTCGAAATCTAAACGCCGGCCCTAAGTTCAAGGTCAAGGTCACAGGGGTCCAAATTTTTCTGTGCATGGAAAGGTCTTGTCCATATACACACACATACCAAGTATGAAAGCAATACCTGAAGGGACATTGAAGTTATAGGCATTTTTCGAAACCTACACGCAGATTTCGAAACCTAAACGCGAACCCTAAGTTCAAGGTCAAGGTCACAGGGGTCCATATTTTTCTGTGCATGGAAAGGTCTTGTCCATATACACACACAAACAAGTATGAAAGCAATACCTGAAGGGACATAGAAGTTATAGGCATTTTTCGAAACCTAAACACAGATTTCGAAACCTAAACGTGAGCCCTAAGTTCAAGGTCAAGGTCAAAAGGGTCCAAATTTTTCTGTGCATGGAAAGGTCTTGTCCATATACACACACATATCAACTATGAAAGCAATACCTCAAGAGACATAGAAGTTATAGGCAGTTTTCGAAACCTAAACACATTTTTCGAAACCTTAACGCAGGCCCTAAGTTCAAGGTCAAGGTAACAGGGGTCCAAATTTTCCTGTGCATGGAAAGGTCTTGTCTATATACACACACATACCAACTATGAAAGCAATACCTGAAGGGACATAGAAGTTAAAGGCATTTTTCGAAACCTAAACGCAGATTTGGAAACCTAAACGCGGGCCCTAAGTTCAAGGTCAAGGTCACAGGGGTCCAAATTTTTCTGTGCATGGAAAGGTCTTGTCCATATACACACACATACCAAGTATGAAAGCAATACCTGAAGGGACATTGAAGTTATAGGCATTTTTCAAAACCTAAACGCAGATTTCGAAACCTAAACGCGAACCCTAAGTTCAAGGTCAAGGTCACAGGGTTCCATATTTTTCTGTGCATGGAAAGGTCTTGTCCATATACACACACAAACAAGTATGAAAGCAATACCTGAAGGGACATAGAAGTTATAGGCATTTTTCGAAACCAAAACACAGATTTCGAAACCTAAACGTGAGCCCTAAGTTCAAGGTCAAGGTCACAGGGGTCCAAAATTTTCTGTGCATGGAAAGGTCTTGTCCATATACACACACATACCAACTATGAAAGCAATACCTCAAGAGACATAGAAGTTATAGGCAGTTTTCGAAACCTAAACACAGATTTCGAAACCTAAACGCAGGCCCTAAGTTCAAGGTCAAGGTCACAGGGGTCCGAATTTTTCTGTGCATGGAAAGGTCTTGTCCATGTACACACACATACCAAGTATGAAAGCAATACCTCAAGGGACATAGAAGTTATAGACATTTTCTTAAAATTGTTTACGCCGTTCACGCCGACGCCGACGACTACACCGGGGGTATTGCAATAGCTCGTCATGTACTTCCTACAGGCGAGCTAAAAAACGAAGTAACTATTAGATACAGTAGAACATCTCTATTACGACCACTAAATTGTGTATTATATTAGTCGTTAGAGACAGGTGACTGCTTAAAGCAATGTGAAAGTGAAATAGAAAGCTCCTATAGGAGCTTTCTGTTTCACTTTCACATTGCTTTAAGCTATCACCTGTCCCTTATCCCATTAACTCATAAGCAATTAACAATTATCAGTGCTCTCCTCAATGCATGCTAGTTGATTAAAGTGAGTCAAAATGAGTTAGTATGAGGCTATTGCGCAATGAGTCAAAATGAGTCAGTATGGCTTAATGGGTTATACGGACAATTAGCCTTCTTTGTAGTGGTCGTAATAGAGGGGTTCTACTGTATCTATATTAGTATATAAGATCTGTGCAGCAAACTGGTAGTGAAGGTAATTAAGAGTCAGTAATGGATAGATCCCCGAATCAAATCACCTTAAATTTCTCCTCCTGTGCCTCTGTCACATCAATGACCTACTTGACTCCGTTAAATTGCAAGTCTGGCTGTTTGCAGATGACTGCCTTCTGTACAGAACAATCCGGAGTCAGGAGGATCATGACGTGCTGCAGAGGGACTTGAGTGGGCTGGAGGCCTGGGCCTCGACATAGGGTATGTGTTTCAATGCCAAGAAGTGCTACCTCATGAGTGTCAATAACAGATCCAGTCATTTCTACACCCTAGACAACCAAATCCTAAAGCAGGTCCAGGAGAACCCTCACCTACGCGTGACAATATCAGAAGACCTGAGATGGGGTTTCAACATTAATAAAATAACCAAAGAGGCTAATTCCACCGTAGCCTTTCTTAAATGAATTTGACCCTCATTCAGTAGGAATAGGGTTTGGGTATCTGTATCAATACGTCGTAGAATCCTTAAAGGCTTTTACACGACGGGTGAGAAGAGTCGCCAAATTATTGGCGATAATCTCGTAGGGCTGTTTTGAACGCCTCTACGGAATCAGCATACACTGTGCTGTCTGGCAGTTTGTTCCATTGTATTACTGTGTCTACAAAGAACGAGTGTTTGTATTGATGGGTCTTGCTATCTGGTACTGTGAGCCCTCTTGTATTGTTGCATACTTGATTTTCTATTATATTATTTGTACTGAAATCTTTAAATCTGGTTGCTTTGATGTTTCTTCTTGGTTTTGCCGGGTAAGTGTCATTCTGTTCAAAGGTTAGTCTAATGGAGCAACCATTAAATAATGGAATGATTCTTGTGCAAACATATTCTTAATTTGCTCCAAATGTACAGCTGCACTTGCTTATTTCATAATACCTGTAGCTAAATTATTGTTAAATTTTATTATCTTAAGTAGATATATAAAACATGTATTTACGCATAATCGTATTTATTTGGTATATTATTTTGTTACAATCTTCATTCCATATTATTAATATAATAACGAGCGAAGCGAGCTTCTACAGTTACGTATACAATAAATTTCAAGTTAAAATTCACATTTTTAGACCTGTATGTTAGACCTGTATGTACATTGAATAGATTTTTCTTCGTAGGTTTTTTGTACTTCCGCCGGATCTACTTGCTACATTATTTTTCACAGACTGGTCGACCCTGCTCGCGTTTTATTTATGATCAATGTTGAACAAAAAATGTTTCGTTAAAAATTTTGCTTCCGGTTACCCATACGTTGACCCGGAAGTTATTGTCTATCACTTGCGACCTCTCAGCTATTTTTCACAGACTGGTCGACCCTGCTCGCGTTTTATTTATGAACATGTTGAACAAAAAAAGTTTCGTTAAAATTTTTGCTTCCGGTTACCCATAGGTTGACCCGGATGTTATTGTCTAACACGCGCGACTATTCTGACTGACCTCTCAGCTCTGGACGAGTCTATTTGAGATTTTTTAAGTGCACATTTCCGGTTATCTCCAAAGAAAACATAATTAATTGCGAGAATCACACATCAAATTTAAATCAAAAAACCTCGCTCGTTAATACCATCCTACTGAAATTATCAACACAGTCAAAACTGTTTTATTGAGTTTCCCCCCTTTGTTTATCAGTTGTGATGTTTATGACGTCACTTCCTAAGATTAGAAAAGTACCATGTCACACACATTCGACCGGTTTCGACTAGGCCTAGATCTTTATTTCTGTGATATCAGATATGTTGTTTCTAAATCTTGTCAATATCAAAGTGCATGTGTATAATACACAGATGATTTCAACACTGTACTCGTAGGGGTAGATTTACGTAGATAGTCTGGCAGTGTTGACAGTTTCAGCCGGTTTCGAAACACCTAGAAACCCAGGGCTATCCACTATTAAAACCCACCGTCCAATAGTCATGAAAAAAGTCATTTTCTGTAATAGTTTTCGTTATCTGAATGCCAGTCAGCTATATGGAAGTAATAATATTAGTGCCAACTAAATTTAATTTACGATACACTTATCCTCATTCATCAATTCACCCAAAGTCATCCAAATACACCCAAGTTCAACAGTGTTTAAACTCTAGAAGCCACAATATGTCTCCAATCTTTCTCAAACTTGGCCAGATTGTATATGACCATAAGATTTTGTATGAGTTCGATTATGCTTGAAATCAGATCAATAGATCTAGATCACATCAAGAGTTTTCTATCTTTGAATTGCTGAAAATGCCATATTTAACAGTGTCTACACTCTAGCGGCCACACTTTTTCTTCAAACTTGCTCAGATTGTATATGACTATAAGAGTTAAGATGAGTGTGATTATGCTTGAAACCAGACGAATGGGTTGAGAGTTATCTACCTTTGAATTGCTGAAAATGCCATATTTAAGGGTGTTTACATTCTAGAGGCCACAATTTTTATTCAATCTATTTTAAACTTGCTCAGATTGGATATGACCATAAGAGTTCATATGAGTTTGAATATGGTTGAAATCGGACCCATAGGTTGAGAGTAACCTACCTTTGAATTGCTGAAAATGCCATATTTAACGGTGTTTTACACTCTAGAAACTGAAACTGAAACTGAAACTGGTTTATTTGATTAAACGCCTGTTTTTACAGCTGTGTGTATTCAATGGCGTTTTACAATACATAAAATACAGTAAACATTTATATTAAAATATATGGTATTAAAACAAGTTTAACATGTCATTGATCATATAATTGAAAATAAGTTATATACATTAATTCTAAGAAATGATACTTTAAGACTGGTTTAAAATCTCGTAGAGGCCACACTTTTTATCCAGTCTTTTTCAAACTTGGCCAGATTGTATATGACCATAAGAGTTTAGATATGTGTGATATTATGGTTGAAATAAGACCTATAGGTCAAGAGTTGTCTGCCCTTGAATTGCTGAAAATGCCATATCTTACAGCGTTTACACTCTTGCAACTACAGTTTTCAATGGATTTTGATTATACTTGCACACAAAGTATATAGCTATAAGTTCTCAAAGGAGTGCCATTATTGTTGAAATCTAATCATTTTGGCAATAGTAATCTGCCCTTGATATACTCTGAAATGCTAAAAAGGCTTCATTTCAGTATTGTTTAGGCTCTAGTTATCTGCCCTTGATGTACTCTACTATACTAGAATTATGAGGTTGTATTCCAAAAAGTTTTACATGGTATACTACAAATTTGAATGGATTTAGATTAAAACGGATGAAACAGAAAGGTAAAGCTTTCAAGCTTCAGTACAACACTTGAGCGATATCAGGGCCTCAGGTTATTAAATCATTTGGTTTATTAACCCATTACCCAATAAATACGGTTGCAGGTCAAAACGCCCCCAAGTCAAAACACCCCCAAATTGGTCAAAACGCCCCCATAATTGGTCAAAACGCCCCCATAGCCTGGTCAAAACGCCCCCATTTTTTTCAGATTCTCCATATATATAATATGTAAAATATTTATATATATTAATTATATTTGTATAAAAAAATATTGTATATATATATATAAATGTATCAGTATGAATTGTATGAATTTTTGTTCGATTTTTGTTCGATTTTATATAATTTTTAATACTTGCGTTTTTTTCACTTCTCTTTCAGGTGATTCCGTTTGTCGGCCATAGACGGTCGCCGAAAAATGGATTTGAAATTTATTGTATTAAAATTGATTGAGGTGTATTTACTGCAATAAAAGTAGATGGAAATGCATGTTGTGTTGTTAAATTATGTGTTTGGTGTGTGCGAAAGGGTCCATTTGAGTGAGAGTATAACATTACAAAGAAACGAAACCTTATAATGAGCCCCAGCGACTAGTATACTCGTCATGAACACAACAATCACATATCAAGCGTACACTTGTCCTATGCAAACAGTGAAGACCCTGATCAGAGGCTAAACATAGTTAATACTAACGACGAGTGTACTTATCAAGAGTACATTTGTCCTATGCAAAAGGAGGAGACCCTGATCAGAGGCTTAATAAATTGAGCAATAGCGACGAGTGTATTTATCAAGAGTAAATTTGTCCTATTCAAAGAATAAAGACCCAGATCAGAGTATGCTCGCCATGAACAAAACATAAACATTTCAAGAGTACAATTGTCTTGATTATACAAACAGTGAAGAGCCTGATAATTTGTAAGCGAAGTTTGTATAATTGAGCAAAATCACCATAATTATAAATGGAATTAATTAATTGTAAACTGGAATTGTCCATCTAAAGATTCAGGGATGAATAGTAAATCCTTCAATTAATCATAAAACAAAGAATCTTAAACTTAAAGATCCTCAAAGAATAAAAAGCTTGTAACCCGGCAATTACAACGAAATCAAATAACGTTTTCTTCAAAGATCTTCAAAGGATAAAATGATTTTTTTAATCTCCTTTGAAGTGAGAGCGGGTTTAAAAAAAAATTTAGAAAAATGCGGAAAGAAAAACTTAAATTATGAAATGTTTCCTTTTTTTAAATTAAAGACAAATAGTGTTTCAGCTAGGCTAGCAAAAGAAGACTATTTCATAGCTAAATTTAAACCTATTCTTAATTCTCAATAATTATCTCCCTTTAATAAAACGCAGTTATTTACCTTAGATGTACGTCAACAGGAAGTGACGACGTCGATATCATGACAACAACGTCATGACGTCATAAACAACAGTATAGCGCCTGATGAATTATAGTGAAACGCGTCGCGCATTGTTTGAAGAAATAAAATTGTGTTTTTAAAGCCTATAATACATCATCTATTTTTTTAAATCATATATACAACTTTTCCCGGTAGTTTCCGGCATCACGCCGACATTATTTATAAGATATATATATGTTTTGATTAAGAAAAACTATTTAATAGAAAATTTGAGGTATAATATGGAAATCTTTATGTAAATAAAAATAAACTGTCAGCTGTTTCCGTAATTTTTACAATCCAAAATCAATCAGCTGCTACAGATCACGAAGGTGTGATTACTTCGTGTACAGGTAAACAAACAAAGAGCAGTGAACCATAAAGTCCACAGGCGATTTGATTGACACGTACACAAACGATATCTTATCTGGCTTGCTGACAGACATGCAGTAGCATATATATAGTGGAACGACCGACGATTAAAGTACCTTAAATGTTCAAAGTTCTCTTATTCAACCTATTAATGATGGAAATATAGTTAAATTATGGAAATAAAAATAAAATAAAAATGGGGGCGTTTTGAAGAAAAAAATGGGGGCGTTTTGACCAGGCTATGGGGGCGTTTTGACCAAAATGGGGGCGTTTTGACTTGGGGGCGTTTTGACTTGGGGGCGTTTTGACTATAAATCATAAATACGCCTTAATGGGTTATAGTCAAAGCGTACCATGGTTAAAGCGTACCAAGTCAAAACGTACCATTTTTGGGCGAAGCATACATAGGGAACATTTTCAATATGTTATTAGTCGATAATTTATTGTTTTTCGCACATTATATAACCTCGCGTAAATATCGTAATTAGATCTAGTGTATTAAATATATGTCTTGATGTATAGTTTTTACCCAGACACAACAGTATCTTTGAAACTTTAGTCATTAGGAACAAATTTGCCATTATGATCATCAGTTCTCAAAGTTTCGAAATTAGTACTTTAATATTAACATTAGTGCCAATAATTATGTTGATCCTGACCATGCTCGCCGTACACATCTTCTAATAAGGATCCAAACTGCTTGAAAATAAATTGTGCACCCATGCACCACAGTATCAAATTAAAGACTTTGAAGATTCAGTTCTCAAAATTTCGAAATATTAACATTACTATTAGTGTCAACAATTGTGTACGGTAGATCCTGATCATTCGCCGCCGTACGCAGCTCCTGATCAGGATCCAAACTGCTTGAAAAATAAATTTCGCGCCCATGCAAAATATAGTCTCTAATTACGAGGCTTCTGATCAGGATCCAAACTGTTCAAAAAGTAAATAGTTCAATTTGATACAGTCCAAAATCTGTACCATAAAATTATATTCTATATCCTACAGGGTGCCCACAGAAATTCAAAATTGAAATTCCCTGATAATTTCCTGATTTTTCCCTGACTGAAATGTAGTTTTACCTGATCTTTTTTGCGGCCTACACTGCTCAAATACAACTGTGTAAGATGGCTTCCAACCTCCCCTTATAGCCATACCTTCAACACCATAAAGTCACACTTACTCTTTACTCATACCTATTGAGTTTCAGTGTCATGTCTTGTATAAATTTATCTATTTCTTATGTAACATGTCACATTTTACAGAAGAACTGTATCAGTAGTGTCCACAGCTAGGTCTAAACAAGAGGCCCATGCGGGCCTAAATATCGCTCACCTGGAAAAACCAACACAAGGGTCACATGACCCCTGGGGTTAGATCATTTTTACCCCGAGACATAATTTCAAAAATCTTGCTGATAAACTTGAAAATTAAGTGTTCTGTCAAATATTTTGTAATGGATGGTTTCAGACAGGAAGACTTTTCATTGAAAAAATCTATTTTTAGCTAATGTGACCCAGATATGCAACAGACCCGAACCATTTCAGCAATATTGGTAAAAAAAACATCAAAAAGTGACACTATGCTGAATATGAAAGCTCTGGCTATAATAGTTTCAGAGAAGAAGATTTCACTATATAACTCTATGTAAAACTGCAACCCCTAGGGCCTTGGCAGTTTTGACCCCAGGGACATAATTTGAACAACATCAAAAGAGGACCTAAAGATGATGCTTTGTGCCAAATATCTAAGCTCAGGGTACTGTGGTTTCAGACAAGAAGATTTTTTTTAGTTTTTATTGGAAAAAATCTATTTTTAGCTCCTGTGACCTAGATATGCAACGGACCTGAACCATATATTCAATAATGGTTAAGGGCCTCAAGAAATGTAACCATGCCAAATATCAAAGCTCTGTCCATATTAGTTTCAGAGAAATACATGTTTGAAGATTTCACTATATAACTCTAGGTTAAAATTATGACCCCCGGGCGGGTCATTTTTGACCCCAGGGACATAATTTGAACAATCTTGATAGAGGACCTAAAGACAATGCTTTGTGCCAAATATCTAAGCTCAGGGTACTGTGGTTTCAGACAAGAAGATTTTTTAAGTTTTCATTGAAAAAATCTATTTTTAGCTCCAGTGACCTAGATATGCAATGGACCGGAAATGTTTGAACAACTTTGAAAGAGGACCATACAAGGATCATTCCAGCCAAGTTTGGTGAAAATCCATCCAGTAGTTTAGGAGGAGAAGTCGTTTGAAGAAATTGTTGACGACGAACGACGGACACAGCACAATCAAAATAGCTCACCTTGGCACTTCGTGCCAGGTGAGCTAAAAATCCAGCACCTTAATTGCAATCATTTATTACTTATGAACTTAGTCTTACTAGGGGGATTCGGGGGCATGCTCCCCCGAGAAAATTTTATTCCTAGATGGTCTCTGGTGCGTTCTGAGGGCGTTTCCAGCATTCCAGGCAGGTATAAAACCAGCATAATTCTGTGTAGAAAAATCGACTCAAAATGGGCAAATTATTTCCCAAGTATATAAAGTTTCATTTAGATATGCTAATACTACTGATGCTGATATTGATCATTCTCTGATTTGGATTTGTGGATGAAAAGGGTACATTCAATCACTTTTACTTTTCAGCTGCATAACAATCTCTGACTGCTTCGACACTTGAGTTCTAGGACAATGGTTACTTAACTCCATTATCCCTTCTCTTCAGTTAAGATGCTGATTATTTCAACTACAGACAGTAGTTAACAGAGTAACCACTGATGAATAATATCAATTAACCCATCAGATATGGATAAACATTAAGCTAAATAGACATTTTAAATTGCTTAATTACTACATGATCCTAACTTTTAAAGAAAGTCAGGAAGAGAGGCTATCAGTAGTCAAGATTTTTTCTCTCCAATTTCTGCCAAATTCCCTGATAATTCCCTGACTTTTAGCAAATTTTCAAATTCCCTGATTTTTCCCTGCAGGGAATATTTTTCAACCATTTTCCCTGTTTTCCCTGTTTTCCAGAGTCCGTGGGCACCCTGATCCTAGCAGATTCTGACTTAAGGCAGGTTGGGAGTAAAGCAGAATGCGCCGTAAGGCGCATTCTGCTTTACTTTCAACTTGCTTTAAATAACCCTTCATTCTGTTTTCAAAACTAGAATTAGGCTATGGGGTTGTGTGTTAATTTGTTAAAATGCTCCATTATTTAACAGCTTCGCTCGCTTGTAGGCTGTGCCTATTTCATATTATACTAATTACGATATCTACAGGTCTATAATGTGTGAAAAAACAATCAATTATCAGTTAATAACACATTGAATTTTCCCCAATATATCCTATATAATATGTGGTACGCTTCGACCGAAAATGGTACGTTTTGACTCGGTACGCTTTAACCATGGTACGTTTTGACCATCAACATACCATAATGATCGCCTCTCTTTCCACAAAGCATCCTGTGATTAAGTTGAGCACTTGTTCCATACTTCTAAGGCGTTCAGATGTACAATTGAAGCAAACAATCCCCTAATTATGCAGTAGTTGAAATGGTCTGATTCATAAACTTTTCATGTTATCATTTTGAATTTCTGCGCTCAATTGCCCTCGCTTCCCGTGTACTTTCCAAGTTTCATTTTGACAGGAAATGCAAGAACGCAGCGAATATAAAAAAACAAAATTAAACAAAATCCACATTTTCAAACTATATAAGAACGATGGAGATAACAATCATAAATAGAAAAGGTATGGTGCATATTATATTGTAAAAATATATATATTTTTTAAAAAGTTGCTATAGCAACAGAATAAATACTGCCCGTATTCGCATAATATCGTATCCGGTTTATATGTTTACGCATGTTTTAGAAACTACTAGAAAAAAATCGCAGAATAAATCGATTAGTTCATATAACGGACAGTTGTAAGTCACACATATCCCATTTATCTTTTTAAATTCTTACAATTGTAAATTTTGTTTGTTGGTATGTATTAGTATGGAGGAGTTACAATGCGTTGTTTATGTTCACTTCCATGTAATTTGTGTGGGTGGGGAAGATTTACAGACGTTTCGGTAAATGACCAGTTCGGTAAATTGATTTTATATAGTGAAAGTCTGGACGTTTCGGTAAAAAGGTAAATTATAGTAATTATAGGATTAAGTATATCGCACCCTCACTCGGTAACAATGAGATTGTGGCACAGTGTTTGTGCCAAGTTTGCAGGGTTGTTTTAGTATGTGTTGATCCTGATCAAACGAAATAAAGGCATGTGAAGGGGGTAAAAATAACTTGATTTCTTCAAAAAAAAAATTCATTTCTTCTATAAGGAGATGAGATTATTGTTACATCTCAAAATAATTAAGAACTAAAAAAACAAAATTTATATTTCCTTCATAACCGACTTTATTGCCCCAATTCGGCATAGAAATTTTACCAATTCCAGAACTAGATCGTATAGTAATTAGTATAGACCCAACCCATTTGCAAGACGTTACAAGGTACGAGTGATTAGAGATCAAGCACCATCCACCATCAGTTATTGATCTAGCGAAATGTGTGATATACAGACCTGTACATAAACCTATAATTACTATAATTTACCTTTTTACCGAAACGTCCAGACTTTCACTATATAAAATCAATTTACCGAACTGGTCATTTACCGAAACGTCCGTCACCCGTGGGGAACACTGAAAAATATCATACGCTAGAATTAAGATCTACACCGTATACATCACGTTTGCAAGACTTGTCATTTACGTTATATACGTTTTGATAGGCACCCAAGATACAAAAGTTGATTGTCAATTTATTATCAGAAGTGATTGGAAAATGAATGAAAATGATCTGTGGACTCGTCGTCACGTATATCACAAATGTATGTTGGCACTCCGGTGATTTATTTCTCTCTTGTGAATTACTCAATGTACTTTGTTAATACGTTTTCAGATCATCGGGTCAAGGCGGTCGCGGATGCAAACCTCCCTGTGCTGTTAATGAATTCAGCCAGCTCTTGCCATATTCTCTCTCTCCAATCACTGAGTTCCGGGTGTTCCTCTTGGCTTAGCAGTGTGTGGATATCAAGAGCCGGGATACCACACATGCTTTGAAGTGATCTAATTAGAGTCTCTCTCTGGACAGTATACAGCTCACAATCTAGCAGATATATAGTGCTCTGGCGTTTCAATGGTCCCACACTCACAGAATGATGACACATTTTGACCTGTCGTACTCCTATAATGCATTGAGTCTCGAGTACCCTGTTCTTAGTTGAAGGATGATGTTTGAAGTTTGCTTGTCTGGGAAGTCAATTTTTTTGTTTATTTGTGACTGTTGGGCAGAACTCATAGAATCTTCTTCCTGTGGATGAGTTCTCCCACCTGGTTTGCCACTTGATCAAACATGTTTTGCGGCTGGCGTCTTTAATTTCCTGCAGCGTTACCGATCTCCTTTCTTCCGTCATCTCCAAAGCCTGTTTTGCACCTTCCTTCGCCAACTGATCAGCCTTTTCATTGCCCTGCAGTCCTGCATGTCCTGGCGTCCACAGGATTTAAACATTGTAATCTAGGCTTTTCTTCAATAATTCAAGTGCCTTGTTTGTTTCCCGAATCACTCCCCTGTGACTGTTCGAGTCCCATCCCATGGTCAGTATACCCACCGCTGTCTGGCTATCACTGAATATTCTGGCACACTTTTTTCAACCCTGCCATGCTGCCCCTTACGAGCGCCGAGCTGTCCTATTTTAATGTTGGGAGCTTTTTTTTGCCCCTTTGATCACCCAGCTGGTTTGACACGAGCTGATAAGACCTTGACAGGATACTAGTAAATTGTATAATTGATCGCTAATTGAAACTGAGTAATTTGCCCCATGCTAGGGCGATATGCATTGAACCATATTGCGAAGCGTTCGACTCATCCAATGAATCGCGATAAGTAACCAATGGAATGCCGAGAACTAGGGAAGTAAACCAATCAACAAGAAAGATTTCCATTGTGAAAGTCGGCTAATATGACGAGTAAATCAGTTTCCCAAGAAGCTCCATCGCTTTCTCCTTCATATCGCATGCTATTTATAACCAAAACTAAAGTATCTTTCAACTTTACACGATGAGAAAGACAATCCGGATGTTATTGTTTTTACTGTGCAAAATTTTGGCATTTCATACAATCTGAACACCTCGCTTATCTTTTTTATGAAGAAGCAAAGCAATTACGTTTTTGCAGCCACACCAACAAACAATCGTAACTCGTTCTTAATAGATTCTCGGGTAATGTCGGAAGTGACCGATAATTTTCAAACAACACTTCAAATAGACAATTGTGAATTATGATCACCTGGTACACCATGTAAACTTAACCTATAGTGACCTAGATTATGACTGGACATGACCCACAATAAACCTTTAGATTAATCGAGTGTTAACAAGATTTTTCTATGATTTGACCTAGTGACCCAGTTTTTGACCAGACACAATCCACATTTGATTTTGACCTAGATTTGATGTAGGCAAATATTCTGACAATATTTCATTCAGATCTAATGAGATTTGTAGCCGATCATGAGAGTTAACACTGTTTGTTGAAGATTTGACCTAGTGACCTAGTTTTTGACCGGACATGACCCACATTCGAACTTGACCTAGATATCAATGAGGCAACATTTTGACCAAGTTTCATTAAGATCCAATGAGATTTGTAGCCTCTAGAGTGTTAACAAGGTTTTCCAAAGATTTGACCTAGTGACCTAGTTTTTGACCGAGCATGACCCACATTCGAACTTAACCTAGATATCATTGAGGCAAACATTGTGAATAAGTTTTATTAAGATCCAATGAGATTTGTAACCTATAGAGTGTTAAAAGGTTTTCCAAAGATTTGACCTAGTGACCTAGTTTTTGACCGGACATGACCCTTATTCAAACTTGACCTAGATATCATTGAGGCAAACATTGTGACCAAGTTTAATTAAGATCCAATGAGATCTGTAGCCTCAAGAGTGTTAACAAGATTTTTTTATGATTTGACCTTAGAGTGACCTAGTTTTTGGCCGGATATGACCCACATCCGAACTTGAACTAGATATCAATGAGACAAACATTTAGACCAAGTTTCATTAAGATCCATAGAGATTTGTAGCCTCTAGAGTGTTAACAAGGTTTTACCAATTTTAACTTACCTGAGCTAGCTCAGGGTGAGCTTTTGCAATACTTGAATGTCCGTCGTGCGTCGTTCGTCGTCAACAATTTTAGTGTTTACACTCTAGAGGCCACAATATTTATCCAATCTTTCTCAAACTTGCTCAGATTGTATAATACCATAAGAATTCGGATGAGTTCGATTATGGTTAAAATCGGACTAATAGGTCAAGAGTAATCTACCTTTGAATTGCTGAAAATGCCATATTTAAGGGTGTTTACACTCTAGAGGCCACAGTATTTATCCAATCTATCTCAAACTTGCTCAGATTATATAAGACCATAAGAGTTTGAATGAGTTTGATTATGGTTGAAATCAGACAAACAGGTCGAGAGTAATCTACCTTTGAATTGCTGAAAATGTCATATTTAAGGGAGTTTACACTCTAGAGGCCACAATTTTCATCCAACCTATCTCAAACTTGCTCAGATTGTATAAGATCATAAGAGTTCAGATGAGTTTTATTATGGTTGAAATCCGACCAATAGGATGAAAGTTATCTACCTTTGAATTGCTGAAAATGCCATATTTAAGGGTGTTTACACTCTAGAGGCCACAATTTTTATTCAATCTATCTCAAACTTGCTCAGATTGTATAAGACCATAAGAGTTCGGATGAGTTCGATTTTGATTGAAATCAGACTAATAGGTAGAGAGTTATCTACCTTTGAATTGCTGAAAATGCCATATTTAAGGGTGTTTACACTCCATAGGTCACAATTTTTATCCAATCTATCTCAAACTTGCTCAGATTGTATATGACCATAAGAGTTCATATGAGTTAGATTAGTGTTGAAATCGGACGTATGGGTTGAGAGTTATCTACCTTTGAATTGCTGAAAATGCCATATTTAAGGGTGTTTACACTCTAGATGCAACAATTTTTATCTAGTCTTTTTCAAACTTGCTCAGATTGTATATGACCATAAGAGTTCAAATAAGTGTGATTATGGTTGAAATCGGACCAATAGGCCAAGAGTTGTCTGCCCTTGAATTGCTGAAAATGCCATATTGAACAGCGTTTACACTCTTGCAACTACAGTTTTCAATGGATTTTATTTTACTTGCACACAAAGTATATAGCTATAAGTTCTCATTGTGGCAATAGTTATCTGCTGTTGATATACTTTGAAATGATAGAAAAGACTTCATTTCAGTATTGTTTAGGCCCTAGTTATCTGCCCTTGATGTACTCTACTATACTAGAATTATGAGGTTGTATTCCAAAATTGTTTACATGCTATACTACAAATTTGAATGGCTTTAGATTAAAACAGATGAAACAGAAAGGTAAAGCTATCAAGCTTCAGTACAACAGGTGAGCGATATCAGGGCCTTCAGGCCCTCTTGTTGACCTAGTGACCTAGTTTTTGACCCAACATGACCCACATTCGAACTTGGCCTAGATTTCTAATAGACAAACATTGTGATCAAGTTTCATGAAGATTGGATGAAATTTGTAGCTGCTAGAGTGTTAACGAACCAATTGTGAACGGACGGACGTGCCACCCAATTGGGTTAGAGGGCCTTTTCTTTTGTTATTTTCTTTTGTTCGAATAAGGGGCCACGGCCCCTTAGGGTATTGTTACAGAATGAACTCTATTGTCTTCTTTTGTTATGTTTACCGTTATCTTGCCCTCTAACCCACTTTAGTGGCGCGGGCGGACAGACGGACGACGGACATCCAGTGATCCTAAAAGCTCACCTTGGCACTTCGTGCCAGGTGAGCTAAAAAGGTTTAATTACTAATCTGGATCCACACTAACGGACAGAAGACAAGTCAAAGTTTTACCAAATATTTGCACACACATCACACACATCAGACTTTATTATTTATTAATCTGGATCCAAACCAATGGAATCACCATGTTTGATGTATAAGTGATTTTTTCTTAAAAATAATCTAGATCCAAACTAACAGAAAAAAATACAATTCTCATGAGTAGTAACACCATAGGATTTGGTAATGAGTGAGAAATGTTGGATTTGTCTAGTTCACTTGTTCTTATCTGGAGCCCTGTTTTCTATATGAATTTTATGATGGTATCTGATTTATTGCCAGAAGAACAAAAGAAAACTATGGTGAAGCTAGTTGTGAAGAAGGGAGATGAGAAACAGTTTCTGTATGACACCACCGTGGAAATGGGCATAGATGAACTATTAACAGACGTGTGTGCCATTTACAATGGACGGTTAAAGGTGCAACGTCTCTGCGCAGGTAAGTACTATCAAACAGTGCTGCTAGCTTGTACATGTAGTGTGACCCATTGCCCCATAGCCAATTTCTAGTGTTGAAGGTAGGAGACCATTTACAGCAGATTGAAAGTAAAGCAGAATGCTCATTAAGGTGCATTCTGCTTTACTTTCAGCCTGATTTAAGCTACCATCTGCTAGGATATTTCTATACCTTCATAGATGGTAGCGTAAAGCAGACTGAAAGTAAAGCATAATGTGCCGTAAGGCGCATTCTGTGTTATACCTGCTTTAACTTTAAGTGCTATAAGTTGTCACCTGTTTTCAAAACTAAAACATGCTATAGTGGAGAAAGGTTAAAGCAGACTGACTGAAAGTAAAGCAAAGATCTGTCTGTAATGAGCTTTCTGCTTAACTATCAGTCTGCTTTAAGTAACCATCTGAATTAAGCGCTGTTGTGTTGACTACCATATATATCTTGTAATTAACTTGAAAAATGGAAGACATAACAGAATGACTTTAATATATCATTTGGACAATCAGTCTCTGCTTAGCAGTTAGCACAACCTGTTTCAAAGCAAGTTCTGACACCAAAAAAAAATTTTTTTCTAACTGAATTTAACTTTTGTGTTATATCCCTTTTACTCTTTTTTTCTGATCAGAAATTGAAGATCTAGCTGAACATGGTATAACACTGCCTCCAAACATGCAGGGATTGACAGAAGAACAGGTGCGAGACCTGAAACTGAAGGATGAGTGGGCAGAGAAATGTACACCCCAGGGTGGAGTTAGAATGAATGAGGACAAAGTAGGCAGAAGGAATGGCCAAGGTAAGAAATGCACAATTCAGGTCTCCAGATAAGAGAGAATAATCTGAACAAATCCAACATTTTCTCACTCATGCAGCACCAAATCCTATGGTGTTACTACTCATTAGAATCGTCTCTGCGAGACGATTCTAATGAGTAGTGACATCATAGGGTTAATAGCAGAAATAAAGGTTTTAGTTTTTGAAATACTCCCCTTATTTCGAGCCCTGTCGATACAGTCAAAAGTGTGTAACAGTGCTCTCTTCCTACAACAACCCTCTGAACAATGGTTCCCTCCTTACAAAAATACTTGCTGCTGTTCCCCAAACAAGACAATTATGTCTAACGCTTTTACAGCTGCAATATCGTCTGCTTAAAATTCTTGTCTGTTGTTTTCTCAAAGTTATATAATGGACTTTTTGACAGAAAAAAACATTAACAAAAGACGAATGACAAACAGATTGAATCTCAATCAGACGCCGCATCATGTGGCATCTGATCTGGATTCTAGCTCTTTGCAAATATAAACTAATTTCCCTCCCTGTAACAACTCCCTTCGAACAACACAAAGGGAGCACTGTACATGTCTGTTCAATGACTCTCAAAACAATTGCCGCCTTACTGTAGAACAAAAGTGAAAAGAAGCTTTCTACATTATCTTTGTTCTGCTCTGAGTTTCCTAAAGACTGTCTCTTCCTATTCCTTTTATTAGTTCCATTGCAAACAGTTTAAAGGCTAGGATATAGAAAATATTTCTGATTGTACATATTCATTAGTATTTAATTTGGAACTATTTACTTCAGGGGAGGAATTCATTACAGGCATAAAAGTGTGTATTATGGGGTAATGGGTTAAATGAGAAAGAATATCGCCTTTCCCACTGTATTGAATTTTTGAGTGATTAAACATCAATCAAAATAATATATTATTATATAAAGTACAAAACTACAACTTTACTTTATGCTAATGAAAGCATCTACTCATTCTTAAATTATTTTACCATCAGCTCCTACAGAAAAGATGACAGAAATGATGAAAAAGACGACCAAGGAAGCCAAGGATATTATATCAAAGGTAAGTTTGTACTCTTCGAATTAACCCACTACCCCAGAAATACGCCTTTTAAGCCCCCAATTTATTCATACACAGAAGAAAATAGTTCCGATTTACACAGTTATGAATATGTATCATAAGAAATATTTTCTATATTCCAACAGATGATAGCTTAAAGCAGGCTGAAAATAAAGCAGAATGCGCCTTAAGGCGCATTCTGCTTTACTTTCAACCTGCTTTAAGTAGTTATCTGTCTTCAAAATTGGAAACAGGCTATGGGGTGATGGGTTAAGTCATAGAAGACCTTTTCGATATATCTACCTTCAGAGACGACATAAGTTCCATAAATGGTTATTTACAGATTAATTTGAATACAGGTGGCAGTTTAAAGCAACATGAAAGCAAATCAAGAGCTCTCTGATTTTCTTCCATCTTGCTTTAACCCTTGAACCCTAGCCACGCATATACACATCCTTTGCAAACAGTGTACTTGTGAAGATAACACTTGTCATATGCAAACAGTGTAGACCCAAATCAGAGGGCCAATAAAGGAGCCCTCTGATTAGGGTCTGCACTGTTGGTAATATTGCAAAACATTGACAAAGACAACCCTTAATAGTCAAAAATAGACTAGACACAATTGAAAACTGGAATTGTTCATTTGAAGATTCAGGGAGGAAAGAGTTAAAGTAGCAATCTGCTTTAAACATGTAGAATGATGATTTTGCATGAGCCACGCTATCGTTAAAGGACAAAATACTGGTGACTCTGACAGTAGACATACTGTGTGTCAACAAGAGCTCCAGATAAGGGGAGTATTTCAAAAGCTAAAATCTCTATTTCTTCATTAAACCCTATTTTGTCATTACTCATTAGAATTGTCTCTCCATAGGATTTAGTGGTGAAATGAGTGAATAAATGTTGGATATGTTCAGTTTACTTTTCACTTATCTAGAGCCCTGGTGTCATTCCTTATCATTATCTCGTCTGTTTTGAAGAAAACAACAATCTATTGTCTTCACTCCGGTGTCTGCGTCGTCATTTGTTGTCATCGTTGTTAGTCCGAAATCTTAATGATGGCTATAACTTTAGAACTACATATGATACAGACTCGATTAGGAGCTGTCTGATCTGAGTCATCAATGCTTTCAAAAGAGGAGTCTACGTACCCTTAAAGAGGCTCGCAACCGGATTTAGCATTAAAAATAGTAATTTGTAAATATATGTCAAATGCTTATATAAATGGGTAAGATTTAGTTTAGGATAATAAATACTGTTAAAAATCCATTTAAATGAAAAAAAAGAAGAAGCCCTGGTGGGATTCGAACCCGTGACCCTCCATGCGGAGAGAAACGTGAAAAAATGAGGAAGCTCCTATACTACCTCGGCTACCAGCGCTCTCTATATCAATAGTAGCGATTTAACGTACTTCACTAGTAGCGATCGATAGTACTTTTACTACTTTATTCGTCTCGGGTTTATGTCTGAGCCCGTGTAAAGAAGCAACAACAACAACTATACCGTTAGCTAACGCTATAGAAAAACGATGGAAAATATCTTAAAAAACTAAGATTCGGTGCCGATTCTTGAGACTTTTTTTGGACTGATCATATTTTTTTAATGTCAGAAGCCAAATAATGCCACAAATTTGCTTTTATTTGAGTATTTTATTTTATTTTGACAAGTACACCATCCGGTTGCGAGTCCCTTTAAAGCAGGAAAAGGGTTAATGGTCATGAAAAATTCAAATCAAATGGAATTTGTCCTTATCTTTTTGTAGGAAAAGGTTGATGCAAATATAATGGTCACCCAGGCAACAGTGAAGGAAGCTCTTGACATACTACGAGGGGCAATTATGATTGTTTATCCAATGGGGCTGCCTCCTCATGAAAACGTGCGACTAGAGCTGGAGAATAATGAAGATCTGACAGGAATGCAGGTACAGTCGAACTTCGATATCTCAAATTCACCTAACTCGAACTATCTGATATTTCAACACATTAACTACATTATTTCTTGCTCGGTTAAGTCGTACATACCCATATTTCAAAGTTAAAACATGGCTTAGGTTGATTTCTCATGGTTAAAGTTTTGGGGTTAGTGTTGTTATGCACTAATACTACATGAACTATCTGCATAAGGAAGCTGATATTTGGAATGTAGGTTTCCTGTTGGTTGAACATTATTGTTGCTAGAAGTTGAAATTTAGTCAAAATTTCACCTGTTTTGGACTTAAGTTTTTCTGCTGATTTCTCATGGTTAAACTTTTGGGGTAAGTGTTGTAATGCACTAATACTACATGAAATATTTGCATTAGAAAGCTGATATTTGGAATTAAGGTGCCCTGTGGGTTGAACATTGATGTTGTGTAGTTAAAATTTAAAAAAAAAATTGAAACTTAGTCAAAATTTTACCGGTTGACTTAGGTTTTTCACTGATTTCTCATGGTTAAAGTTTTGGGGTAAGTGTTGAAATGCACTAATACTACACGAAATATTTGCATTTGGAAGCTGATATTTGGAATGGAGGTTCCCAGTGGGTTGAACATTGATATTGCGTAGTTTAAATTGAAAATAGATTTTAATTTAAGTCACAATTTTACCTGCTGTGGACTTAGACTTTTTGGACTGAAGTCTAAAGTTAGCTATTGAGTAAGTGTTGGAATGCACTTATACTACATGACATATTTGCATTAGGAAGTTGATATTTGGAATGGAGGTGACATATTTGCATTAGAAAGCTGATATTTGGAATGAAGGTTCCCTGTGGCTTTAATATCAATGTACTGATACACTTTTCTATTGATAGTTACCTTTTTAGCTTGCCTGTACGTAGTACATGACGAGCTATTGCAATACCCCCGGTGTAGTCGTCGTCGTCGTGAACGGCGTAAACAATTTTAAGAAAATGTCTATAACTTATATGTCCCTTGAGGTATTGCTTTCATAGTTGGTATGTGTGTGTATATGGACAAGACCTTTCCATGCACAGAAAATTTTTGATCCCTGTGACCTTGACCTTGATCTTAGGGCCTGCGTTTAGGTTTCGAAAAATGCCTTTAAACTTCTATGTCCCTTGAGGTATTGCTTCCATAGTTGGTATGTGTCTGTATATGGACGAGACCTTTCCATGCACAGAAAAATTTAGACCCCTGTGACCTTGACCTTGAACTTAGGGCCTGCTTTTAGGTTTCGAAATCTGCGTTTAGGTTTCGAAAAATGCCTTTAAACTTCTATGTCCCTTGAGGTATTGCTTCCATAGTTGGTATGTGTGTGTATATGGACAAGACCTTTCCATGCACAGAAAAATTTAGACCCCTAATACCTTGACCTTGAACTTAGGGCCTGCGTTTAGGTTTCGAAATCTGCGTTTAGGTTTTGAAAAATGCCTTTTAACTTCTATATCCATTAAGGTATTGCTTCCATAGTCGGTATGTGTGTGTATATAGACATGACCTTTCCATGCACAGAAAAAATTAGACCCCTGTGACCTTGACCTTGAACTTAGGGCCTGCGTTTAGGTTTCGAAATCTGTGTTTAAGTTTAGAAAAATGCCTTTAACTTCTATTTCCCTTGAGGTATTGCTTCAATAGATGGTATGTGTGTGTATATGGACGAGACCTTTCCATGCACAGAAAAATTTTGACCCCTGTGACCTTGACCTTGAACTTAGGGCCTGCGTTGAGGTTTCGAAATCTGTGTTTAGGTTTCGAAAAATGCCTTTAAACTTCTATGTCCCTTGAGGTATTGCTTCCATAGTTGGTATGTGTGTGTATATGGACAAGACCTTTCCATGCACAGAAAAATTTAGACCCCTGTGACCTTGACCGTGAACTTAAGGCCTGCGTTTAGGTTTCGAAATCTGCGTTTAGGTTTTGAAAAATGCCTTTAACTTCTATATCCATTAAAGGGACTCGCAACCGGATGGTGTACTTGTCAAAATAAAATAAAATACTCAAATAAAAGCAAATTTGTGGCATTATTTGGCTTCTGACATTAAAAAAATATGATCAGTCCAAAAAAAATCTCAAGAATCGTCACCGAATCTTAGATTTTTAGATATTTTCCATCGTTTTTCTATACCGACTAGTAGACGGTATAGTTGTTGTTGTTGCTTCTCTACACGGGCTCAGACATAAACACGAGCCGAATTACGAAGTTGTATGCACTTTCGATGGCTACACATTGAAATACGTTAAAATCGATCCGAGATAAACGGATAGTTCCGTGGTCCATTGGTCTAAGCGGTTTCCCCTATTTTGCCTTCTGTCCGCCAATGCCGGGCCCCGGGTTCGAATCCCACCAGAGACCAATATTTTTTTTTATTGAAATACATTTTTTTTAAACAGAATTTCTTATCCTAAACTAACTCTTTACCATTTATATAAGCGTTTGACACATATTTACAAATTACTATTTTTAATGCACCATCTGGTTGCGAGTCGCTTTAAGGTATTGCTTCCATAGTCTATATGTGTGTGTATATAGACATGACCTTTCCATGCACAGAAAAATTTAGACCCCTGTGACCTTGACCTTGAACTTAGGGCCTGCGTTAAGGTTTCAAAATCTGCGTTTAGGTTTCGAAAAATGCCTTTAACTTCTATTCCCTTGAGGTATTGCTTCAATAGTTGGTATGTGTGTGTATATGGACAATACCTTTCAATGCACAGAAAATGTTTGACCCCTGTGACCTTGACCTTGAACTTAGGGCCTGCGTTTAGGTTTCGAAATCTGTGTTTAAGTTTAGAAAAATGCCTTTAACTTCTATTTCCCTTGAGGTATTGCTTTCATAGTTGGTATGTATGTGTATATGGGCAAGACCTTTACATGAAAAGAAAAATTTAGACCCTTGTGACCTTGAACTTAGGGCCTGTGTTTAGGTTTCGAAATCTGCATTTAGGTTTCGAAAAATGCCTTTAACTTCTATGTCCCTTGAGGTATTGCTTTCATAGTTGGTACGTATGTGTATATGGACAAGACCTTTACATGCACAGTCAAAATTTAGACCCCTGTGACCTTGACCTTGAACTTAGGGCCTGTGTTTAGGTTTAGAAAAATGCCTTTAACTTCTATGTCCTTTGAGGTATTGCTTTCATAGTTGGTATGTATGTGTATATGGACATGACCTTTCGATGCACAGAAACATTTAGACCCCTGTGACCTTGACCTTGAACTAAGAGCCTGTGTTTAGGTTTCGAAATCTGCGTTTAAGTTTCGAAAATCCATTTAACTTCTATATCCTTTGAGGTATTGCTTTCATAGTTGGTATGTGTGTGTATGGACAAGACCTTTCCATGCACAGATAAATTTGAACGCTTGTGACCTTGAACTTAGGGCCTGTGTTTAGGTTTTGAAAAAAGCCTTTTACTTCTATGTCCCTTGAGGTATTGCTTTCATAGTTGGTTTATGTGTGTATATGGACAAGACCTTTCCAGGCACTGCAAAATTTAGACCCCTGTGACCTTGACTTTGAACTTAGGGCCAATGTTTAGTTTTCGAAATCTGTGTTTTGGTTTTTCAAAATTTTTATTTCTCCTATGTCCATTGAAATATTCCTTTCATATTCAGTTTGCATGTGTATATGGACAACATCTTTCCTTGCATGCAAAATGTTTGAGCCCTCTGACCTTGACCATGAACTAAGGACCCGCGTTTAGGTTTCAAAGTCTGCGTTTAGGTTTCTCAAAATTTCTTTAACTCATATATCCATTGAGATATTTCTTTCATATTTGGCATGCATGTGTATATGGACACGATCTTTCCATGCATGCAAAAAAATTAGCCCAGTGACCTTGACCTTGAACTAAGGTCGTGAAAGGTTTTAGGTTTCGAAATCTGCGTTTAGGTTTCAAAAATGCTTATAATTCCCATGTCCCTTGAGGTGTTATTTTCATATTTGATTTGCCAGTGTATATGGACAAGACCACAGGTACTTGACACATACTTTATTATCTATTAACACCCCCCCTCCCCCCCCCCCGCCCCCCCGCCCCCCCCCCCCCCCCCCCCCCCCCCCCTTAAAAAAAAAAATTTTTTTTTTTTTTACTATACTTCTATTATAGATACAAGGTAAACAGCGCAATTCGACACCTAGTCTTTACTATCCACTTAAACTGATGCTAAAATAGACTCGATCGCCGATATTCTCTTGTGGTATCCTCGGGAAAGGATTAATTTATCAATATCTACTTTTTATTTCATCAAATTCCTTCAAATAACGCCACAGTATGTGAATTATAACGAAAATTTGCATCAAAAAGTTTTCTGTCGTTCTCTTGGTACAGAATTTATTGCCCAAAATAAGGGGTAATCTAGTCGGTTTGCACATTTAAAGGCCTTTACGGCTGGAACTTTCACCTAATTTCATTAGAGCAAACGCGTTTGTGTCAGAACATGACCCTCTTCACTATCAGCTATATGAAATATACATGTAATTTGGCATGAAATTGACAAGTGAAAGACTCATTTCATTGTGAATGCCATTTTGAATACCGGAATGAATTGAATGAACGGAGCGATCTCATTGGTCAAAATTAAACAGGTAAAGTTTCTTTTAATTTTGCATTCTATGTAAATTATATAAAACTGATAATATTTCATTTAAAGATGATTTATAATATTTGGTGAAAGTTCCAGTGGCATAGGCCGTTTATTGTGGACAAATAACAGATCACCCCTACATGTACATTCGTTGCTATGTACCATGAAAACGACAGAAAACTTTTTGATGCTTATTTTCGTTATAATTCACATACTGTGGCGTTATTTGACGGAATTTGATGAAATAAAAAGTAGATATTGATAAATTAATCATTTCCCGAGGATACCACAAGAGAATATCGGCGATCGAGTCTATTTTAGCATCAGCTTAAGTCGATAGTAAAGACTAGGTGTTGAATTGCGCTGTTTACCTTGTATCTATAATAGAAGTATAGTAAAAAAAAAATTTTTTTTTTTTTTTTTAAAAAGGGAGGGGGGGTTATTAGATAATAAAGTATGTGTCAAGTACCTGTGGACAAGACCTTTCCATGCAGGCAAAAAGGTTGACCTCTGTGACCTTGAGTGTGCTTTTAAGTTTCTAAAGGTGCTGGTGGCGAGCTTTGTTGTCTCTCTGACAACTCTTGTTATACCCCCAACACTGTGTGGTGGGGGCTATATAGGAAATGCCTTGTCCGTCCGTCCGTCCATCCGTCGCATTTTTTCGGGACATTTGCCTTTTTCTTGAAAACTATATACAATACCATTTTCAAACTTGGTATATATTATCAGTGTTATATGGGGACACTCAGTGACAGGTTTCATAACTCTTGCACAAAATTTGACAAAATTATGCCCCTTTATAACTTTACATTTTGTTCCTTAATATGCACATCTGGTGGAAAGGGAGATAACTCATCCTATATTATGTCAAGTGACTAAGAAGTGAATAGGAAGGGAGATAACTCATCCCAACTGGCCATAACACTCTGATCATGTGATCATTTCTAAATTTAGAAATAATTCCTCAATATGACATATGACAAACCTTGTTATGACAACGACGTCATCATGACAGCATGATGCTATGGTGATGATGCATTTGAAAAATCTAGACTTTGTATATTTCCATCACAACAACAAGGGACATTTGCCTTTTTCTTGAAAACTATATACAATACCATTTTAGAACTTGGTATATATTATCAGTGTTATATGGGGACACTCAGTGACAGGTTTCATAACTCTCGCACAAAATTTGACAAAATTATGCCCCTTTATAACTTTACATTTTTTCCTTAATATGCACATCTGGTGGAAAGGGAGATAACTCATCCTATATTATGTCAAGTGACTAAGAAGTGAATAGGAAGGGAGATAACTCATCCCAATTGGCCATAACACTCTGATCATGTGATCATTTCTAAATTTAGAAATAATTCCTCAATATGACATATGACAAACCTTGTTATGACAACGACGTCATCATGACGACATCATGATGCTATGGTGATGATGCATTTGAAAAATCTAGAAAAAGCTTGTTTCTTTGTACATTTCGATCACAACAACAACAAGGAGTATAATTATAACCTGCTGTATGATTTTACTTGAAAGCCAAATGAATACACTGCAGTGACAAAACACCTCGGGGGCATTTGTCACTTTCTGTGACACCTTGGCCATAACTTTTTGATTACTTAAGATAGAGACTTTATATTTAGTATGTGCATTCACCTCAAGAAGCTCTTGAGTTCAGTAAAATTTGAGTCATGTCCGACAAAGGTAAAGGTCATTTAGTGGTCATTTAGCGGTTACTCTGGTGGAAAGGGAGATAACTCATCCTATATTATTTCCAGTGACTAAGAAGTGAGTAGGAAGGGAGATAACTCATCCTACCTAACCGGGTGGTAGTTACGTTCAGGTAATGGGACGAATAAATATCTTCCGGTTTAGTTTTGTAGAGTGATTTCCCTTTTCTGTTGTGAATGTTTTTTTCCGTTGAGAGTAGTATTGTCTCGATTATAAAATGTGATTATATGATTTTCTCTGGATTCCACGATCTGGTATGTCACTTTCTTACGTTGTATGAAGTCACATATTTTTCCACGAGCATTGTCTTGGAATCGGGCGCGATTTGGTATGTCATTTTCTAACGTTGTAACAACTTGTATGAATTCGCGTATTTTTCCACGTGCGTTGTCTTGGAATTAACGATATATTAGTAATATCAATTAAACAAACAAAACGTTATATTACGTTATATTGGCGCCTTGTGACAGGGAGGTTTCCTGTGGGGGTATCAATCACCTTTAGTTATAGTTCTAGTTTAAAAAGGTTTCATGAGGCGAGCTTTGCTGTTCTCTGACAGCTCTTGTTACACTGTGTGTGCAGTTTGTTTCATTTAAATGGAGAAGAATAACAAGAATAATAAATTTGCTACTGTATTTTATCTTAATCACAAAATATTTTGTTTTTCAGGCCTCATTAGATGTGTTAGAAGAACAGAATGCTTCCATGTGGTTTTCTGGCAAGGAGATGTTGCGTGGCAAAAAGTTGAAAGACTTTGTGGGCAAAAATGAGAAGACTAAAGTCATAGCCAAACTACAAAAGGTAAGTTGAATAGCACTTTCTACAATTACATAAGGAGGTTTTCATCCTTTCAACACTACAGCCCTCTGTAGATATTACTGATTACATATGCAAACAGTGTAGACCCTGATCAGAGGGCTCCTATAGGAGTCTGCACTGTTTGATATTTTCATTGGTTTTTGTTGTCATACCAAAATTTTTGTTCAAAATACCTGTACTAGAAGAGTCAAAAGGGATTATAAATACCCACACGAGATATTAAGGGTGGAAAGGGGGCATAAATATGTGTTGTTTGGCTTGGTTTTATGTGTTTAACCCATTACATAGGCAGTTACTAGTTTTGAAAATAAGTGACTACTTAAAGCAGGTTGAAAGTAAAGCAGAATGCGCCATATGGCTCCTTCTGCTTTACTTTCAGCCTGCTGTAAGTTATTACCTGCTAGAATAAGGAAAGTGTTAAATATGACACATATTCATTATGATATATATTGGAACTATTTTCTTCAGCGGATGAATACAATGCATGTGCTAAAAGTCGCTTCTATAAGGGAAAGGGTTAAGTTGTCCTCCCACTATAGAAAATAGTTCCTCTTAATACAGTTTTGAATATGCATCATAAGAAATATTTTTGTATCCTATTACATGGTTGCTTAAAGCAGACTGAAATTAAAGCAGAATGCACCTTAAGATGCATTTTGCTTTACTTTCAACCTGCTTTAAGTGGTCACCTATTTCAATTCTTGAAATCGGCTATGGGGTAATGGATTAATGAACAAAGCCAGTTTCAATCCAAATGAGTCTAGTCTATTTTGGACTGTTAAGGGTTATATTTGTCAATGTTTTGCAAACAGTGCAGACCCTGATCAGAAGGCTCATTTTGGGGCTCTCTGATCTTGGTCTTCACTGTTTGCATAGGACAAGTGTACTCTTCATAGGTACATTGTTTGTAAATGATTAATTAAGCTAGTTGTCATGTTTCAATTATATTATCATTTTATCACAAAACTGTTGGTTTGTATATTAACCCTTAGCCTGCCACTCACGACTATAGCTCCATATGCAAACAGCTTGGATCCGGATGAGACGCCGAGTAACTCGGCGTCTCATCCGGATCCAAGCTGTTTGACACTCAGACAACATTTTCAGCAATTTTGAGCAACTTTGAAGCACTTTGAAACTTGAAGCAGACGAGAAATATAGCAGACGGCAATTTATTTGGCGGGCTAAGGGTTAATAAATACTTGTATGTTTTACAGAAAGGTCAAGGTGCACCTCAAAGAGAGCCAGTCGTAACCGAGCAGGCCCAGAAAGAAATGATGGCTTACTATTACAAGAAGCAGGAAGAGTTTAAGGTGAGCTATACCTGTACAGATATCAGCCTCTCTTAACCCATTGTATGCTGGGTAATATTTGGCGGCCATTTTAAAATGTCGTCTGCAGCGGATATAACTCAAATATTTGCAAACGATTTTGGCAGTTTCTGATAGAATATTGACTTTGCTGCAAATAGATTTGATCTCAGATCAGGCCCCACAATGTGGGGCCTGATCTGGGATCAAATTTGTTTGCCTAGAGGTACACCTAAAAGTGTATCCCGCATAAAAAGGGTTAATACACAGTTAACCCATTAACTATGCCTCTAATTTATTCCTGCATTACAAAAATATAGTTCCGATTTTACAGTTATGAATATGCATCAAAAGAAATATTTCTATATCCTTGCACAAGATAAAAGCAGGCTGAAAGTAAAGCAGAATGTGCCATAGAGTGCATTCAGCTTTACAATCAAACTGCTTTAAGTGGTCACCTATCTTCAAAACTAGAAACAGGCTATAAGGTAATCTGTTAAGTGAAATTCCCCAATCACAACCACTAATAAGAAAACTCAGTCATTGTAATGATGACAGCAGCTTCATGCAGGATAAAACTATATCAGGAAGCTCCCTAAGGAGCTCTCTGTTTTACTTTCAGCATGCATTTAATCCATTACTCCATAGCATTTTTAGCTCACCTGGCACATAGTGCCAAGGTGAGCTATTTTGATCGACCTTTGTCCGTTGTTCGTCCGTCCGTTCGTCGTCAACAATTTCTTTAAACAGAATCTCCTCCGAAACTGCTGGATGGATTTTTACCAAACTTCACCTGACTGATCCTTATATGGTCCTCTTTCAAAGTTTTTCAAACATTTCCGGTCTGTTGCATATCTAGGCCACGGGAGCTAAAAATAGATTATTTAAATGAAAACTTCAAAAATCTTTTTGTCAAAAGCCCCAAGGGTCAGAGCTTAGATATTTGGCACATGGCATGCCATCATCTATAGGTCCTCTATCATGATTGTTCAAATTTTGTCCCTGGAGTCAAAATTGGCCCTGCCCCAGGGGTCACCATTTTACATAGAGTTATATAGTGAAATCTTCTACTCTGAAACTAATATGACCAGAGCTTTGATATTTGGCATGGTGACACTTCTAGAGGCCCTTTACCAGTATTGTTGAAATGGACTTGGTCAGTTGCATAATCTAGGTCACAGGGGCTAAAATAGATTTTTTCAATGAAAACTTCAAAAATCTTCTTGTCAAAAACCACAAGAGCCAGAGCTTAGATATTTGGCACATGGCATCATCTATAGGTCTTCTATCAAGATTGTACAAACTTTGCCCCTGGGGTTAAAATTGGCCCGCCCCAGGGGTAACCATTTTTAGCTCACCTGGCACGAAGTGCCAAGGTGAGCTATTGTGATCGCCCTGTGTCCGTCGTCCGTCGTCAGTCGTCCGTCGTCAAACTTTTTGTTCAAAGATCTTCTTCTTGGAAACCACTGGGCCAATTTCATCAAAACTTCATAGGATTGTTCCTTGTAGGTACTCTCTCAGATTTCTTCAAATATAGGTAATCCGATTGAAATTGTGGTTGCCATGGCAACCAATTGAAAAAACTTTAAAAATCTTCTTGTCAAAAACTACTGGTCCGAATTGAAAATAATTTTACCCAAATGTGCCATTGGTGACCCTCTATCAGATTTCTTAAAAGAATTTTCCTATCTTGAAAAACATGGCCGCCAGTGGGTGGGGCAGATTTTCCTTATATGGCTATATAGTGAAAACTTAAAAAATCTTCTTGTCAAAAAGTAGTGGTCCGATTTGAAAGTAATTTTATGCAAATGATCCATGGGTGACCCTCTACCAGATTTCTTAAAATTATTTTGATATCTAAAAAAACATGGCCGCCAGTGGGTTGGGCAAAATTTCCTTATGTTACTGTATAGTAAAAACTTTAAAAATCTTCTTCTCTGAAACTACTGGTTCAAATTAAAAATAATTTAATAAAAATGGTCAATTGATGATCTTCTACCAGATTTCTTAAAATCATTTTGTTATCTAAAAAAACATGGCCGCCAGTGGGTGGGGCAAGTTTTCCTTATGTTACTGTATAGTAAAAACTTCCAAAATCTTCTTCTCTGAAACTACTGGTCCAAATTAAAAATAATTTTGCAGAAATGGTCAATTGATGATCCTCTACCAGATTCTTAAAATCATTTTGTTATCTTAAAAAACATGGCCGCCAGTGGATGGGGCATGTTACTGTATAGTAAAAACTTTAAAAATCTTCTTCTCTGAAACTACTGATTCAAATTCAAAATGATTTTACACAAATGGTTAATTGATGACCCTCTACCAGATATCTTAAAATCATTTTGTTATCTAAAAAACATGACCGCCAGTGGGTGGGACAAGTTTTACTTATATTTCTGTATAGAAAAACTTTCAAAAAAAATTCTCTGAAACTATTGGTCTGATTTAAGAATGATTTTACACAAATAATGATTCATGGGTTACCCTTTGCCAGTTTTCTTCAAATAATCTTCCTAGCTCAAACAACATGACCACCAGTGGGTGGAGGTGAATAAGTGAAAACTTAGTCATAACTGGTCGATTTACATGACCGTAATCATGGATACCAGGTGAGCGATTTAGGGCCGCATGCGGCTCTTGTACATAGAGTTATATAGTGAAATCGTCAATCATTTTCTTATCGGAAACTAATATGGCCAGAGTTTTGATATTTGGCATTGTGACACTTCTAGAGGCCCTATACCAATGTTGTTGTTATATAGTGAACTCTTCAAACCTCTTTTTCGCTGAAACTTAAATATGCCAAGAGTTTTGAAATTTGACATGGTGACACTTCTAGTGGTCACTTACCAATATTATTAAAATGATCCTGACCAGTTGCATATCTGGGTCACATTAGCTAAAAATAGATTTTTCAATGAAAAGTCTTACTGTCTGAAACCATTTACAAAGTCATGAGCTAAGATATTTGACAGAACACTTCATTTGGGTATTCTTCTGCAAGGTGAAAATGATCCCATCCCATGGGTCATATGCCCCTTACCTGGGTTTTCTTAGGTGAGCGATATTTAGGCCCGCATGGGCCTCTTATTTATAGTTATAAAGACAGGTGACTACTTGAAGCAAGTTGTAAGTAAAGCAGAATGTGCCGTAAGGCACATTCTGCTTTACTTTCAGCCTGCTTTAAGCTGTCATTTTCTATGATATTTGTAACCATTTCTTATGGTTTATGTTCTTAAGGACCCCTCTGATCTAGGTCTATACTGTTAGTATAGGACAAATGTACTCTTTCCATTAGGTACACTGTTTATATGTTGGAAGGGTTTCATCGTTGCTTGAGCTGATTGAGTTAAATTGAGATATTTTATGAAAAATTATTATACATGTATAATTTTCTTGTACGGTAAAACATTGGTCAGATACACATACTACTCAGATAGATGAAAGGGGCCAAATTTCATATTGGAATTGCCTTAAGAAAACACCAACAATGTATCATAATGTGATTTGTTGTAAATGTTTTTCAGAAACTTGAAAAAGATAGTGAAGATGCTTATATGGACTCTCAATGGGCTGATACATCGTCTCTGAAAAAGGCATTTCATGGTATGAATAATATCAAGTGGGGACCTCGGTGATAGTGGTCCTGTGCAAGGGAAATGGATTATTTATTTGAGGAAATATTTGGAGACTATGAAATAAAGCCATAAGATCAAAGAATCTCAACATCAAATGTGAGAAATTGTGTCAAGTTCCAACTATGCAAATCATAAACCCTTACAATGTTTGAATCGAATATATCCGTCCTTTGCAAACAAAGTAGACCCAGATCAGAGGGCTCCTAAAGGAGCCCTCTGATCAGGGTCTGCATTGTTTGTCAATCTTTATAATATTTTGGGAACAAATCAGACAATATTCAGTGTAAACTAGTCATTTATTAGAAAATGGATGGGTGCATTTCAAAATTCAACATTATATAAGGGTTAGACAGATATCAGCTGATAAAATCTCCATGCAATATTGCTGTGATAGAGCTTAGCTTGAGGAATGGTCTATCTCCTTTGCTTACGATATCGCTCAAGGGGGAAAAATGTATATCCCCACTATGGTCTGCCATTTCCACACTAGAGATGGACCTGTGGATCAGTCGTGGGACACCTTACACAGGGGCTCTTCTATATCATATTAGACAATCGCATTACAAACAATGTAGACTCACCTCTGCCACATTTGTTTTTGAAACAAGTTCAAAGCTGATTGTCGCTTACAGCAGGACTTCAGATAAGACTGAGTCAACTGAACAAATCAAACATTTTCTCAATCATAACCGAACCAGATCCTATGTTGTTACTACTCATTAGAATCGTCTCGAAGAGACGATTCTAATGAGTAGTTACACCATAGGGTTTAAGGCAGAAATAAAGATTTTAGTTTTTGAAATACTCCACTTATCTGGAGCCCCATTAAAGTCAAACCTGTATAATACTATTAAGCAACAATTCCATACAATTTCCACATGCAGTCTCTTATACGGGTGCTTACTATATGCAGGATAAAAATAATGCAGAAAGCTCCTTCAGGAGCTTTCTGCATTAGTTTTATCCTGCATTTAGCAGCCACATGTCTGTGATTTCCTGTCTGCATCCTCTAATAAAGGTTGATGAATACTGGGTTGACTGTTTTTAAGGCAAACATATATTGTCTAATATTATGCAAACAGTGTAGACAATGATCAAATGTTTCAATGCAGGAGCAGCAATAGATCTTAGTATACAGGGTGCGCAGTATCCAGGGGACTGGATTTATTTACCTCAGTGTAGTAGATTATTTGTATAAATATTGCTCTGTGAGGGATTAACTCATTCAACCCTAGTGACAAGTATACTCATCATTTATAAACAGTGTACCTGTGAGGATTACACTTGTCCTATGCAAAAAGTGTAGACAATGATCAGAGGGCTCCTTAAGTAGCCCTCTGATCAGGGTCTACACTATTTGTCACTGTTAAATATATTGTGAAAATCAACCATAAATAGTTAAAAATTGACTAGACTTATCTTGATAGTGGAATTGTCCATTAAAAGTTTCAGGGGTGAATGAGTTAAAGATATTGTTGCATTATTCCATTGTTGTTAAATAAATACATGTATATTTATAAAATCAATAAAATTGAAAATATCAGAACTTTTACCACTTTTAATAGTTGACTTTAATAATTGACTTTTCTCCAATTGTTAATCAGTTGTTATCCGATCAAAACCTCTGACGGCAAACAAATGCGCATTTTAATTGAAAGATAGGTGACTGCTTAACCCATTAACCATAGCCTGTTCCAAACAATGAAGATAGATGCCAACTGAAAGCAAATAAATTGAAACTATACCAATCTTGGGGATAGATCAATGACTATGCTACTGAACAATGGTTGTAACAACATCACACACAAATCCAGTCAATTTCATTGGCATCATTATTGTACAGTAGAACATGTACAGCAGCAAATGAATAAAGAACATGGCAGACTAATGCTTAACCCATTACCCCTTAAAACGCCTTTTTTCGCCTCTTACTTATTCCTCCACTGAAGAAAAAAGTTCCAGTTTATACATCAAAGAATATGTACCAAAAGAAATATTTTCCATATCCTAGAAGATGGTAGCTTAAAGCAGGCTGAAAGTAAAGCAGAATGTGCCTTAAGGCACATTCTGCTTTACTTTCAACCTGCTTTAAGTGGTCACCTGTTTTCGAAGCAAGAGGTAATGGGTTAATGTAGGGCAAGCATAATGCAGAAAGCTCATATAGGAGCTTTCTGCATTACCTTTTGTCCTTCATTAAGCTGCATATGAAGTTTATGTTTTGAGTGGCTGCCGTTTAATTTTTAGCTCACCTGAGCACAAAATGCTCAAGGTGAGCTTTTGTGGTCAGTCAATGTCCGGCGTCGTGCGTCGTGCGTCAACAATTTCTTCAAACATCTTCTTCTCCAAAACCACTTGCTTGATTGCAACCAAACTTCACAGGAATGTTCCTTGGGTCAAGCTCTTTCAAACTTGTTCAAAGAATTTGAAACCATGCAGAACTCTGGTTGCTATGGCAACCAAAGTGAAAAAATTAGGAAATCTTAAAAAATCTTCTAGTCACAAACCACAAGAGCCAGAGCTTAGATATTTGGCACATATCATTACCTATAGGTCCTCTATCAAATTTGTTCAAATTTTGCCCCTGGGGTCAAAATTGGCCCCGCCCCGGGGGTCAAAGTTTGACATAGAGTTATTTAGTGAAATGTTCAAACATCTTTTTCTCTGAAACCAATATGTCCAGAGCTTTGATATTTAGCATGGTATTACTTCTAGAGGTATTTGACATATATTGTTGAATCGGTTCCGGTCCGTTTCATATCTGGGTCACCGAAGCTAAAAATAGATTTTTTTCCCATGAGAACTTAAAAAATCTTCTTGTCTTAAACCATAGTACACTGAGCTTAGATATTTTGCACATAGCATCGTCAACAGATCCTCTATCAAAGTTGTTCAAATTTTGTCCCTGGGGTCAAAATTGGCCCCGCCCCGGGGATCACAGTTTTACATAGAGTTATATGGTGAAATGTTCAAACATCTTTTTCTCTGGAACCAATATGACCAGAGCTTTGATATTTGGCATGATGTAACTTTTAGAGGTCCTTCACATATATGGATGAATCGGTTCTGGTCTGTTGCATATCTGGGTCACCGGAGCTAAAAATAGATTTTTTCAATGAAAACTTCAAAAATCTTCTTGTCTGAAACCATAGTACACTGAGTTTAGATATTTTGCACTTATCATAGTTTACAGGTCCTCTATCTTAGTTGTTCAAATTTTGCCCCTGGGGTCAAAATTGGCCCCGCCCTGGGGGTCACCTTTTACAAATCTTCTTTTCTGAAATCACTTGCCCCATCCTAGTGTCACCATTGTCAGGTGAGCGATCAAGGGCCATTCTGGCCCTCTTGTTTTAATATTTACATTCGCCCCATTCAAATCCTTTGAAAAAAATTGCGTTCATTTCGTGTAAACGCTATCTTTTGAGAGGGTGGGACTTGTGGATAATATGTTTCGCAGAGAAGGCGGGGCATATATGCATTTTTCTTTCGCGAATTAATCTTTGGAACTTGGACAGTAAACATTTGGCGAATTTTCAAAAAATTGTTTTTAACCGATGTATGCCTTCCTTTTAGCGGAAACCAGAAAATTGATATACCTTAGAAACAGAAGCTGTCTGCATTTCTTTATTACCAAAAAAATCGATATATTTATCCTACTTTAAAAATGACTTCACCTCCATATGATGTCAAATCGGCATTTTTGCACCAAACTGTCAAGTTGTTGACATTGGAATGTATACAATGGAACTTATTTTTTTGCTTTCGAATGTACACAGCTTCGGTAATTCGGTCATGGCTGTTCCTTATAGGGTACACATTATTCGTGTAATATGGATTAAACATACATGTATGCATATTAACAAATTGTTCATTTGATATTAGAAACTACAGCAGATATATTGTAAATATAAGAAAGGAACTGAATTTTTTTCGGCGTTCAAGCCAAATAAACGACAGAAAATTATCGGCAAATTTACCATTAATCGCTAACATGATTCATGATATTTTCCGATAATTTTCTGTCGTTTATTTGGCTTGAACGCCGAAAAAATTCAGTTCATTTCTTAATTGTACCTCTACAGAGTCTAAATACAGATGTGGTTAAACCTCCCTATAATGACTCTAAATTGTGTTGATTATCAGGCGTTTAGGTCAGGTGACTGCTTAAAGCAAGGTGAACAGAAAACAGAAAGCTCCTTAAAGGAGCTTTCTGTTTTACGTTCACCATGCTTTAAGCTGTCACCTGTCTTTTATACAGTCAATTCTTCTTCTTTTTAGTGGTTTTAATTGAGAGGTTATACTGTATGTTTCATTTTTATGCCCCTGCACAACTTACTCGGGCATATTGTTTATGCTCTGTCTGTTTGCTTGTTTGTATGTCGGTACACAACTTTAGCATCAGCCAATAGAGACTGCATATTTTGTGTGCTCAACTCAAGAAGTTCTCGAGCTCTGTACAACTTTGTTGATGTTGACAAAAGTTCCCCTCAAAGGGTATTAATCTTCCCTCCCTATAACAACTCCCTCCAAACAGCACACCCACTATTTGTCTCCCATTGGGTGTCGTTGTAGAGAGGGAGCACTGTATTGTCATTTCACATTATCATTCCCAAGTTGTTTGCAAACTTACTAATAAGCCCTTTCCTTAATAAAAACACCTTTTAGCTCTTTACTCCATTGTACACATTTTACGCTTTTAATTTAGTCCTCTACTGAAGAAAAGAGTTTCAAATTATACAATCATTAGTATGTATCATAAGAAATATTTTCTATATTCTATCAAATGGTAGCTTAAATCAGGGTGAAAGTAAAGCAGCATTCTGCTTTACTTTCGACCTACTTTAACCCTTTACCCAATAGCCTGTTTCTAGTTATGAAGAGAGGTGACCACTCATGTTGCATGTTGAAAGTAAAGCAGAATGTGCCTTTTAAAAGGCATATTCTGCTTTACTTTCAGCCTGCTTTAATTTACCAACTGCTAGGATATAGAAAATATTTCCTTTATTTTTGAACTTTTTAGCTCACCTGAGCTAGCTCAGGGTGAGCTTTTGCAATACTTGAATGTCCGTCGTTTGTCGTTCGTCGTCAACAATTTAAGTGTTTACACTCTACAGGCCACAATATTTATCCAATCTTTCTCAAACTTGCTCAGATTGTATATTACCATAAGAGCTCGGATGAGTTTGATTATGGGTGTAATCGGATCAATAGGTCAAGAGTTATCTACCTTTGAATTGCTGAAAATGCAATATTTAACAGTGTTTACACTCTAGAGGCCACATTATTTATCCAATCTATCTCAAACTTGCCCAGATTGTATATTACCATCAGAGTTTGAATGAGTTCGATTTTGGTTGAAATCAGATCTATAGATCAAGAGTTATCTAAGTTATCTACCTTTGAATTGCTGAAAATGCCATATTTAACAGTGTTTACACTCTAGAGGCCACAATTTTTCTCCAATCTTTCTCATTATTGCCCAGATTGTATATTACCATAAGAGTTTAGATGAGTTTAATAATAGATCAATAATTATCTACCTTTGAATTGCTGAAAATGCCTTATTTAGGGTGTATATCACTACAACAGTTCAGATGAGTTCGAATTTGGTTGAAATCAGACTAATAAGTGAAGAGTTATCTACCTTTAAATTGCTGAAAATGCCATATTTAACAGTGTTTACACTCTAGAGGCCACAATTTTTATCCAATCTATCTCAAACTTGCCCAGATTGTATATTACCATAAGAGTTTTATGGTTGAAATCAGATCAATATATCAAGAATTATCTACCTTTGAATTGCTGAAAATGCCTTATTTTAGGGTGTTTACACTCTAGAGGTCACAATTTTTATCCAATCTATCTCAAACTTGCTCAGATTGTATATGACCATAAGAGTTCAGATGAGTTCTGTTATGGTTGAATACCGCCCAATAGGTTGAGAGTTATCTACCTTTGAATTGCTGAAAATGCCATATTTAAGGGTGTTTACACTCTAGAGGCCACACTTTTTATCCAGTCTTTTTCAAACTTGCCCAAATTGTATATGACCATAAGAGTTCGAATAAGTGTGATTATGGTTGAAATCAGATCAATAGGTCAAGAGTTGTCTGTCCTTGAATTGCTGAAAATGCCATATCTAACAGCGTTTACACTGTTGCAACTACAGTTTTCAATGGATTTTGATTTTACTTGCACATAAAGTATATACATATAAGTTCTCAAAGGAGTGCAATTATTGTTGAAATCTAATCATTGTGGCAATAGTTATCTGCCCTTGATATACTTTGAAATGCTTCAAAAGGCTTCATTTCAGTATTGTTTAGGCTCTAGTTATCTGCCCTTGATGTACTCAACTCTACAGTCTACTAGAATTATGAGGTTGTATTCCAAAATTGTATACATGCTATACTACAAATTTGAATGGATTAAGATTAAAACGGGTGAAACAGAAAGGTAAAGCTATCAAGCTTCAGTACAACAGGTGAGCGATATCAGGGCCTTCAGGCCCTCTTGTTTCTTCAGTGGAGGAATAAATTAAATTCACTAAAAGGGGCTTCTATAAGGGAAAGGGTTAAGTGGACACATGTCCTTCAAACTAGAAAGAGGCTATGGGGTAAAGAGTTAACACATTGAACCCTAGAGAGAGTATACTCATCATAACAAATCATATACCTGTCAAGAGTACACTTGTCCTATTCAAACAGTGTATACCCTGACCAGAGTCCTCCTTAAGGTCATTTTATAAAATATTGTTTAAATCCAGCCTAATTATCAAACATGGACTAGATCTAATAGTAAACTGAAATTGCACATTTAAAGTTTCAGGGGTGAATAAGTTTACACACTAAACCCTATTCTTGTCATTTACAAACCTGTACCCACAAAGAGTAAATTTGTCATGCAATAGTGTTTACTCTAATCAAAGGGCTCCTACTAGAGTCCTCTGAAAAGGGTCTGCGACGAATTCTTAAAATCACCCATAAAAAACTAATAGTTAAAAAAAGGACAATATTTATTTATGTTAACCACGTTTCATTGTACTTAATTGCATAATCTGTTCACGTAGATCTTGCCGAGATCGCTTATTGTAGCCAGGGGTTTAAAACGTATACGCGTATGTAATTAAAGGCGTTCTTCTGGTTTCAATGAATTTGTATGTCCGAAAACAGCATGAGAACGTAACAGAACGTTTTAAAAAGTGGTAACTCCTAATCAACTTTTGGTATTTTCTGTACAAGTTGCTTCCCTTTGTCCATTCTTTACAGAATCCAAGCGCCTGGACCACTTGATAAACGATTTGCCACCATTTCGGAAGAAGATATTTACCAACTAGACTAGACAATGAAAAGACGCTGTGTCTTCAATCTACTTGTCATAACGCTCTTCTTTCTTTCTTGTAATATAATTATAACAATGTGACGTCGTAGATGGCGACGTCATTTCCCGCGTTACGTACACGTCAGCGCTAAATTGGTATTCACATGCAACATGTGATATAATACGAACAATTTGTTCGTTAAATCAAAATACCATGTTATTGTCTTAATTCAATGCTTTTTATAATTGCGATGTTGTGTAAGGGAAGACACACCCTATATCCCCATTCCGAAAGGTTATTATCTGTGTATAACACAGGATGTTGTTTAAACCATCACTCCATAAATACGCCATTTCAAGCATTTAATCTATTTTCCTCTAAAGAAAATAGTTCAACCTTATACAGTCATAAATATGAACCATAAGAGATATTTTCGATACCCTAGCAGGTTGTAGCTTAAAACAGGCTTAAAGTTATGCAGAATTTGCTTTACTTTCAACATGTATTAAGTGACCACATGTCTTCTAAACTAGAAACAAACTATAGGGTAAGGGTTTAAAGTGAAAGTCCCTTCTGATTTATGCTCACCCTGTCTAAGTATTCACCTATCGTCAATATGCCAGGGCTACCATAAATTGTTCATAAAACTCCTAAGATTTTCAGGCGCAATTTAAGGAATCGTACCCTTTACCCCTTGGCTGTCAGGGTCTATAACTCTAACATACTTATGCAAATAAGTTGGATCCAGATTAGACGCCGCGTAACGCCGCGTCTTATCTGGATCTAAGCTATTTGACACCCATATGTTTCCTAAGTAAAACACGCATAAAATTCGAAACTTAATAATTTAGAGCAAAATATCCGAAGATTTCGGAATAATCCGTAGGTCCGGAAAAATTCAGGAAAATCCGATGATTTGGAGAAAATCTGGAGAAATGGCAGCCCTGATATGCAGTTCTTTCCTATGAGTCTTTATAAGTACACGGTAGGAGCATGAACTTAAATTGTATTTTTATGAGAAATAGACGAATGCGCCAAAGGCGCTTCTACTGGCAAAGTGTTTCTCAGAGTAGAAAGATGGGCACGACAAGGCTACCCTCTCTCCCCATTTATATTTATTATATGCATTTAACTTTTATATAAGGAAATAGAAAGCAATAAAATTTTAAAGGTCAGAAAATAGCAGGTCAAGAATTAAAAGGAACCATGTTTGCGGACGATGCAACTTTCATTACTGGTGGATCCATTAAGTCTTTTGAAAACGTTGTACACGCTAGACAATTTAGTCTCTGGTCTAAGATTAAATTCTAAAAGATTTTACTCATTACGAATAGGTTCAACAAGACGTACAAATACCAAATACTTTTAATACAGGAAATTTACTTTAACCTCGGAAAAAACAAAAGTACACGATATAAAATTTAACATTGGATACACCGAAAACTAACACTCTTTGATAACATCACAGTCATTAAAACGTTTGCACTCCTAAAACCCATATATCCCCCTCAGCACTCTTAAAATAATTCAAAGGAAACAATACAAAACTAACAAAAGTAATAGAGGAATCTACAGTCGAAACTCGATACTACGAACTCGCTTAAATCTATCTTTCCAGTATTTCGTAAGTTTAATTTTGATAAGTCAATCTTGTTTAAGTCGAACATACCCGTATTTTAAAGTTAACGTTTTAACTTTGACATATGGGTATGTTCGAAGTAACGCGAGTTCGTAGAATCGAGTTTTTACTGTATATGATTTTCTTTGGGGCTCAAAAACTGACAACAATCAAACAAGACCTTATGAAGGGAGGACTGAAAATAGTAGGTCTGAACCTTTATATCGATGTATTAACCCCTTCACTGCCGTGACGTCATCAATTTTAAACAATTGTCGGCTGCTTCTATTTCTAACAAACAATTTTTAGGTATTTTGACTTAAGAAATATTGAAACGAGTGTCAAACAGTTTGGATCCTGATATATGCGTTCCGGAAATATTGTACCAACAATTTAATTATTATCAATGGCTGTTTTCCAGTCATCCAATAATTTTAAAAGAGCAGCTTGACATGAATGTTTGGCTCTAAAACCAGATTGTCTAGAATAAAATAGCTCGTTGCATTAAAAGTGTTGTTTTCTATATGCTAACATGGCGTTAAAATCAGAAATAATGGGTAACATGGAGACAGGTCTATAGTAAGCGTTGTCAAATGAATTGCTATTACTTTAGCATTTTTAAAGTTTTGAGGATAAATGCAGATATGTATGCTGCTATTGTAGAGTGAAGTTAGCGAAGGGAAAATAGCTGAGGCTGAATTTTTTAGCAATATAGCACTTAAACTACCAAAACCTGTAAAATACCCGTATCAAGCGATTTTTACTGTTTTTCAACGTAAGAGACATTAATCAATAGGATTGCAAACGGATCAGTAGATTTTGATTTTGATTTGTGTTTGTTACAATCTGATAGAATTCTTTATTCAGCGTTACTTTATGACGTTGAAAGACTGAACAAAAATACAATTAAAAACATGAGCAGCAACAGATGGGTCAGTGACTGGATTGCCAAAAGTCGTCATCAATATGAAAAACGATGAATAAAAATGAGAGAAGAAAAATTTGTTGTAGGAGAGATACATACAGTGCTACCTCCCTACTAACGCCCCATCCAAACAATTCCCTCCTTGCAAAAATGCTAGTCGCTCTTCCGCAACCAAGACATATATGTTCAATGCTGCAATATTGTTTGCTTAAAAGTGTCGTCTGCTGTTGTTCTCAGAGTTACGTATTGGACATTTTGACATCAGACAACCAAAGACGAGTGACAAACAGTTTGAACCCAGATCAGACGCCGCGTAACGCGGCGTCTGATCTGGGTTCAAACTATTTGTAAATGTTCTCTTAGGGTGTTATTCTTCCTCCCTATAACAACTCCCTCCGAACAACACACACACAGCCAGTGTCTCCCTCGGGGTGTTGTTGTAGAGAAGGAACACTGTAACATTATATAGTACGTGAGTTAGTACGTGAGTGAGTGAGTGAGAAGGCAATGAGGAAAAGATAAATACTAGTATGCAACAAAGGGGAAGGATATAGAATCGAAATGCATCCTGTAGCTATTAACAGCAGGATTTGAGTAAATTCAGTCTGCTTTACTAAATCACCTGATGTGTACCATGAAGTTAAATTTCATCGACTAAGAGATATTGAAATGTATCTGTACAGATAATGTCAAGTTGGATTAAAGTTAATTTCAGTTATTGAATAACTCGGCGTTTGATCACGATCCAAACTGTTTGACATTAATCTTTATGTTATTTTTATTTTTCAAATTACAAATACATAAAATAAAAACTTAGAAAAATATGCAGACGACAATATAAAGCAGACGATATTTTGTCGAAGAAGGGTTATCAATGATACAGGCATATTCTGTATATACACATGAGCCGTGCCATGTCAAAACAAACCTGCCTTATTGCATTGCAAACAATGTAGACCAAGGTCAGCCGCCGAGTTAGCAAGGGAGTCACCAAGGTCTTTGACGCGGCGGCTAGCCTTGATGCTACTTTGTTTGACACCCACAATCAGCTAAAACATTGTATGTAGCAGTATTATCTACTACGGTATTTGTCAGTGTATACAAACTCAGATGCAGAGCCTGTGACTTCAAAGGTGCTTGGTCAGTACAATGTTGCAATGCAATAAGGCAGGTTTTGTCATGACACAGCGCATATGTACAGTAAAATCCCTCTATAACGATTACTTAATTAAGTTTATACTTTTGAGTTTAAAGCAGGTGACTGCTTCAAGCAAGGTGAAACTGAAACAAAAAGCTCCTTTACCTTGATTTATGTAATCAAATGTCTTTCATACAATCCATTAGCCTATTGTAGTGATCGTAATCAGACAAGAGACCGAATACTTTGAAATGTAATCGATTACTTTCGATAATGATTACAGCACATGCGATTACGATTACTTGAAAAATGTGATCGCAATCACATTTCGATTACATCGGAGAATATGTTCATACATACTCTGACTATAATATCATTTTACTATTTTATTTAAAGAAAAGTTTCACTTTCAATTGAGTCATTCAGGGTCAGACAGTTTATGTACATAGAATTTACTGTTCATGGTCTATTTTTGCTTTGAGCTCCATTTTATCATCATTCGCATTTCAAAAGTTTCCTCATTCAATCTGCACCGCTCCGGGTTTAAGGTCTTGCCAGCTATTTCTACCGGAGCAGCAGTGGCTGGTATTCCCAGATGTTTTTGTAGCAACTTTTGCCAGTAAAGGAAGGCGTGGCTCATTAAGAAGACATAATTTAAATGGATCTGTTGTAATGTCTTCACATGATTCATTCTGTTAATTTTCACTTTTTTCTTTTGATTGAATGTTGGATCTAGCACTGCTGATAGCTGAAACACTTCATCATTTTCAAAGACGGTCATGCGTTTGTTGATTGAAGCTTTCAAAGTATGTTGTAGTAGACAGAGATGGAATCAATCGCTTCATTAAGCTGCTTTGTAGCAGGGATCGCCAAACTGGTTTTTTATAAATTTTGGTACACTAAAAAGAAGCTTAATTGTCTGTATAAAAGACAAATGACAGCTTAAAGCAATGTGAAAGTGAAACAGAAAGCTCCTGTAGGAGCTTTCTGTTTCACATTCACATTGGTTTAAGAAGTCATCTGTTTTATATGACTAATAGTTGACACAAATGAGTGGTCGTAATAGAGAGGTTCTACTGTAGCTTGTTCAAATGCTGTCAGAATACTGCATAGTTCCTGCAAGAGCTTTCTCTCATATGCGATGAGCCTTGTGGTGTCTAAACTGTCTAATTGATACTAGTATGCAGGTATGCTCAGAACGTATCTGATCATCATCAGTCGGGAATTTCATCTAGTTAGGTTGAGTGACTGGACTAGTTTTTCACCCTCTAGAATTTCAGTTGTTTTTAAGGATCTGATTGCAAAGCTTGCAATGGTGGACACTTTGCTTTTAATATTTCTGAGGCTTTGATGATTTGCTTCCTTAAAGCCATCTCTTATCACAATTTGTATTATATGTGCGTAGCACCTTTTAATATTTGAAATGTGTTCATTGTAGTCAACTCATCATTGTCGAAAAATCACTGCTCTAAATCTGATTGATCACCACTCTCACTATCACAGGTTTCTTTGTTTTCAGCGTCGCCGTCGTTTGTGGTCATTTGTGATTCTACATAACCCGGAAAAGTCAAATGCCTTGACCATATTTGAAGCATTGTCGGTGAAAATGCTTGTGATTTTGTCAACAATGTCAATTGTGGCAATACATTGTTCATACTATAGATTAATTAAACCAGATTGTCTAGAATAAAATAGCTCGTTGCATTAATAGTATTGTTTTCTATATGCTAACATGGCGTTAAAATCAGAAATAATGGGTAACATGGAGACAAGACAGGTCTATAGTAAGCGTTGTCAAATGAATTGCTATTACTTTAGCATTTTTAAAGTTTTGAGGATAAATGCAGGTATGTATGCTGCTATTGTAGAGTAAAGTTAGCGAAGGGGAAATAGCTGAGGCTGAAAGTTTGAGAAAGATAGCACTTAAACTACCAAAAGCTGTAAAATACCCGTATCAAGCGATTTTTACTGTTTTTCAACGTAAGAGACATTAATCAATAGGATTGCAAACGGATCAGTAGATTTTGATTTTGATTTGTGTTTGTTACAATCTGATAGAATTCTTTATTCAGCGTTACTTTATGACGTTGAAAGACTGAACAAAAATATAATTAAAAACATGAGCAGCAACAGATGGGTCAGTGACTGGATTGCCAAAAGTCGTCATCAATATGAAAAACGATGAATAAAAATGAGAGAAGAAAAATTTGTTGTAGGAGATATACATACAGTGCTACCTCCCTACTAACGCCCCATCCGAACAATTCCCTCCTTGCAAAAATGCTAGTCGCTCTTCCGCAACCAAGACATATATGTTCAATGCTGCAATATTGTTTGCTTAAAAGTGTCGTCTGCTGTTGTTCTCAGAGTTACGTATTGGACATTTTGACATCAGACAACCAAAGACGAGTGACAAACAGTTTGAACCCAGATCAGACGCCGCGTAACGCGGCGTCTGATCTGGGTTCAAACTATTTGTAAATGTTCTCTAAGGGTGTTATTCTTCCTCCCTATAACAACTCCCTCCGAACAACACACACACAGCCAGTGTCTCCCTCCGGGTGTTGTTGTAGAGAAGGAACACTGTAACATTATATAGTACGTGAGTTAGTACGTGAGTGAGTGAGTGAGAAGGCAATGAGGAAAAGATAAATATGAAACAGAGGGGAAGGATATAGAATCGAAATGCATCCTGTAGCTATTAACAGCAGGATTTGAGTAAATTCAGTCTGCTTTACTAAATCACCTGATGTGTACTATGAAGTTAAAGTTCATCGACTAAGAGATATTGAAATGTATCTGTACAGATAATGTCAAGTTGGATTGAAGATAATTTCAGTTATTGATTAACTCGGCGAATGATCACGATCCAAACTGTTTGACATTAATCTTTATGTTATTTTTTATTTTTCAAATTACAAATACATAAAATAAAAACTTAGAAAAATATGCAGACGACAATTTAAAGCAGACGATATTTTGTCGAAGAAGGGTTATCAATGATACAGGCATATTCTGTATATACACATGAGCCGTGCCATGTCAAAACAAACCTGCCTTATTGCATGGCAAACAGTGTAGACCAAGGTCAGCCGCCGAGTTAGCAAGGGAGTCACCAAGGTCTTTGACGCGGCGGCTAGCCTTGATGCTACTTTGTTTGACACCCACAATGTATGCACAGGGCCCCGACACGATTTCTTTCAGAGAGAAAAAATCGTCAGAAGGTATATATAGAGACAAGGGGTATAACTGATTGTTAGTAAATTCTCACCCTATCTCGATAAAACTGAGCATATCTTGAATAATAATTGATGAAGCGGCACCCTTTTTGCATTTCTGTCTAGCATATATAATACCCTTCCATAAAAACATAACATAAAACCAACGGTTAGCTTGCACTTTCAACAGTAATTGCATTCACTTATAGAAATCAACGACTTTTAGAAAACGGGACAGGTGTTCGTTCACAGCCAACACAGCATTGACCACTACTGTGCGCTTGTTTAGGCGATAATATTATTAGTTACACGGCATTCCGGCAGGGTGTACAGGCTGGTATGACGGTTTTGAATTCCGTATTTCCTGAGCGCGAAGCGCGAAGGAAATACGGAATCCAAAACCGTCATACAAGCCCGTTCACCCTGCCGGAATGCCGTGTAACGAATTTATTTCCAGTCTAGATCCAATACAAGAAAGACAACATGCATCATCTGACATAGTGCTGTTTACTTGATCCTAAATTGACACTTGAAATTGACATCTCTCGCGCTAGAGCAAAAAAAAATCTATACAGTTAAACTTCGATGTTTGGAACTCGCATAAGTAGAATCTACCTGCATTTCTACAGATTAATGTCATAAACCTGCTTCTGTTGAACATATCCGTATTTCAAGCTAAAAAAGTGGCATATCCACCTTTTAAACTTTGAAATACCGATATGTTCGAGTGAACAGAATTCAAGATAGGCCCTAAGTTTAACTGTATCTAACATGATTACGTCATCACATTGGACTGTGGGCATCTTATAAATGTTCATTACATGTACGATGTAGTCTACCAAAATATTACAGCCAATTTTAGGACGACATTTATGTTTTATGAAACACTTTTAACAAATGAACGGAAATAATCAGGAGCGAACGAATGAATACGTAGGTCAGTAGCTATGCATATCGAGTTAAGTCTATTTGGGTTGATTTCGATAAAAAATATTGGTTTATTCACATTTAAATGATACGATTTCAGATGCGGATCTATCACTTCCGGGTTTCCAAGGACCAGTACGCAAGGATAGAAATCGTTTTGGTGGTGGTGTAGCTATCTATATAAAGGACACATTACATTATCGAATTCGAAACGACATTACCGTTAACGATTTAGAATTACTTTGGGTCGAAATTAACAATACTCATCGAAAATTCCTAGTAGGTGTTTTCTACAGACCACCCAACTCAAACAGTGCAGTATTGGATAACCTATATGACAGTCTATCGATTGCCCTAGATAACAACATGCCTACATTTTTGCTAGGGGACTTCAACATCAATATTTTATCTAATTCATCTAATAATTTTAAACATATTTTACAAAGACTCAACTTGGAAAATATTATAAATGTACCTACTAATTTTACAACAGATACAGGAACTTGTATTGACTTATGCATAACAAATAATAGTACACATATTCGTAACACTACTGTTGACCCTCCTATTTGTAGTACACATTGTGTAGTGACTGCCGAATTAAACTTTTCAGCGCACAAAAAACAATCGTTCAAACGCACAATAAGAAATTATAGTTTAGCAAATTTCGATCAATTAAACCTAGAACTATCTTCACAAGATTGGGATAATGAAGTTTTTAATAGTAACAATATGAATACAGTTTATTCTAATTTTACAAATATAATTGAAAAGTGTGTAAAGCACCATATCCCAACTAAAGTTGTTGTTATAAGACCAAATGATAAACCGTTTATAAATAATACAATCCGTCATAAAATGCGTCAAAGAAATCGTGCCCACCAAAAAGCAAAACTCTCTAACAATCCGAACCACTGGGAAAAATTCCGCAAATTGAGAAATGACGTCATCACTCTAGTTCGACAATCTAAAGATAATTACAAAAACAAGCTATGCTCTCAGTTGACTGATAAGAATATCCCTCCTGGTAAATGGTGGCGTATAACAAAATCTATAGCTAAACTTAATAATAATAATACCTGCAACCCACCATTAATTGCAAATGGTCAAATAATGTTTCACCCTACCCAAAAAGCCGAGGCTTTCAACGAATACTTTTGTTCGGTCTCCAAATTAAATAGTGAGCCACCGTTACCTGAATGTAATGCCCGCACACAATCTAAGCTTCAAAATATAACGGTACTTGAAACGGAAGTGATAGACCAATTAAAACTCCTAAATACATCAAAACCCTCGGGTCCGGACAATATTAGCCCAAAAATCTTGAAAAACGTGATCTCTTCAATTTCAGCACCCTTAACTAAACTATTTAACCTGTCCCTCACCCATCACGAAGTCCCATATCAACGGAAACGCCCACATGTAACCCCGATCTATAAAGGGAAAGGGGAATCAAACTTACCAAATAACTATCGTCCCATTTCTCTTACCAGTGTTGTGTGTAAGATAATGGAACGGATTTTATTTAAACATTTTTTCAACTATGTCAAAGATAATAATCTATTATGTAATCGTCAGTCAGGGTTCCAACCCAACGACTGTACTGTTAATCAACTAATTGACATTTATAACTCAATACAGAGACTTTAAAAGTCTCTGCTCAATAATATCAAACCTTGATAAAGGTAAAGACGTACGTTTTATCTTCTGTGATGTGGCGAAGGCTTTTGATAAAGTCTGGCACAAAGGTCTACTACTTAAACTTAGGGAATACGGAATACGGAATACAGGGTAATATACTTGGGTGGGTTGAAAGTTATCTCAGGGATAGGGAACAAAAAGTAGTGACTGAGGGTTTCTCTTCTGGTTTCTCAGCTGTTGAGGCTGGAGTGCCGCAGGGCTCTGTACTCGGTCTCTTCCTCTTTTTACTCTACATTAATGACATCACTGATAATTTAATAAACAATGTAAGTCTTTTTGCAGACGATACTTCTCTTTTTATTATCGTAGATAAAGAAAAAGAGGCAGAATGTGCTGCATCTTTATCAAATGACCTTGACACAATTAACAATTGGAGCAAAACATGGGCTGTTTCATTTAATCCACAGAAAACAAAGTCACTTGTCTTTACAAGAAAACACACTTATCACCCACCAGTTTACTTTGCTGGAGAAATAGTACAGGAAGTTAATTCACATACACACCTTGGCGTTACATTTCAATCTAATGCTTCCTGGTCAGAACACATTGAAACTATTTATAATAAAGCCTCTAAAAGACTAAATATACTGCGAATGCTTAAACACTCTGTAAATCGTTCTTCTTTAATTACTATCTATCTCTCATTTATACGTCCTATTCTTGAATATGCTAATTCTGTTTGGACAAACTGCACGCAGCAAGAGTCAGATCTATTAGAAAGTGTCCAAGTCGAATCAGCACGTATCATTACTGGCCTGCGCCGAAATTCATCGCGATCTTGTCTTTATAATGAACTGGGAATTGTTTCTCTCTTTGAGAGAAGACAAAACCACAAACTTATAAACATGTTCAAAATACTAAATGGTTCATGCCCACAATATTTAACAGAACTTATTTCTCCTTTCTTACCTCTTGAGACAACATATAATCTCCGTTCTCATGGGCAAACACTTCAAATCCCAAGAGGCAGAACAACTTCTTTCCAGAATAGCTTTCTACCAAGTACGATTCGAGAGTGGAATGCTCTTCCAAATATAGTTAAATCTGCGACGTCCGTTGATCAATTCAAAAACAAACTGCATTCACTTAAAAATACGCCAAAGCCTCAAATTTATTTTATCCTAGGCTCACGTCGAGAAAATATAATTATTTGTCAATTACGTAACAACGCCAGTTCGTTGAATAAACATTTGTTCGACCATTTTCTAACACAGTCACCTTCCTGCCAAAATTGTACCGATAATTGCGAAGACAATAACCATTTCTTTTTTGTCTGCCCATCATTCCAGTTACAGAGACATAACATGTTCAGAGCACTTGATAATATTCCAAACCTAGGCGAGATAACTCTTAATATCTTATTGTATGGCGGAAACGGTCTGAGCACTGAGTCTACCTGTGAACTTAATGATATAGTGACCTGCTATATCAGAAGCACCAAGAGATTTGGTTGATTGATTGATCATTGATGAAGCTTATTTTCGTTTATTTGTTTTTTCTTTCTTCCGTTTACTTGGTTAACATTGACTTACTCAAAGGTTATTTACATTCAAACAATACTTAGTGCTGTGTTGATAATAACAACCGTATTCATGTATCTAAAGTAAAACTTTCTTTTTCAGCTATTGAATAATCATGTATTTTGTTATGTTATGTAACTACCTTGTGCCACTGGAGAGGACTTACATAGGCAATGCCTGTTGTCCAATCCATTTCATTATTTGAATAAAATATTGTTTAAACCGATAAAAATATTGATCTAAATATGTCCTAATCATGTGTCAATTTCTTTACAAACCAGTGACAAGTGCCATTTCATATCCATTCTTTTGTTTACCATGGTGACGGTGCGGGTGGGGTAATCAGGGAAAACAAAGCAAGAAATTAGCATTGAATCGATATTTGAGTTACACATGCGCATAATGATAGATTTCAATACAGTTTTTAATTGAGATTTCTTTTTATTTCTTGATAAACAATTGCTTAATAAACAGAAAAAGAGATATTATTTACGCGAATCGATCGAGGGAGAAACATCTATTCAGTCACGTGATCCGTACTACCCGGCAAAATCAATGAATACGGTCTCGTACACAGTGGTCACATGTGCAGTTTTAGCCAATCAGAGTCCAAGAATTTAGGATGACTGGAAATAAAGAGTGTTACAGTCATTGGCCACTACTGTACGCTTGTTTAGGCCGTAATATCGAGCATAAAAGTCATACAGTTCGATAGATATACATTTTTGACACCGATCAACACTGATTTCTTCTAAAATCATTGCCGTACCAAAAAAGCTTAAATGTACAAGAATAGCTTTACTGCCGATGTAATCATGCGAATGTGTTGGTGTTGCAGCGATTTGAGTATAAATCAGCTTTGATCGGTGTCAAAAATGGATATCTATGGAATTGTATGACTGTCATGCTCGATATTACCGCCTAAACAAGCGCACAGTAGTGGCCAATGCTGTGTCAGCTGTGAACGAACACCTGTCCCGTTTTCTAAAAGTCGTTGATTTCTGTGAGTAAATGCAATTACTGTTGCCAGTGCATGCTAACAGTTGGTTTTATGTTATGTTTTTATGGAAGGGTATTATATATGCTAGACAGAAATGCAAAAAGGGTGTCGTTTCATCAATTATTATTCATGATATACCCGGTTTTGTCGAGATAGGGTGAGAATAAACTAACAATCAGTTGTACCCCTTGTCTCTATATATACCTTCTGATGATTTTTTCTCTCAAAAAGCAATCGTGTCGGGGCCCTGTGATTGTATGTAGCAGTATTATCTACGGTATTTGTCAGTGTAGACACACTCAGATGCAGAGCCTGTGATTTCAAAGGTGCTTGGTCAGTACAATGTTGCAATGCAATAAGGCAGGTTTTGTCATGACACAGCGCATATGTACAGTAAAATCCCTCTATAACGATTACTTAATTAAGTTTATACTTTTGAGTTTAAAGCAGGTGACTGCTTCAAGCAAGGTGAAACTGAAACAAAAAGCCCCTTTACCTTGATTTATTTTATCAAATGTCTTTCATACAATCCATTAGCCTTTTGTAGTGATCGTAATCAGACATGAGACCGATTACTTTGAAATGTAATCGATTACTTTCGATAATGATTACAGCACATGCGATTACGATTACTTGAAAAATGTGATCGCAATCACATTTCGATTACATCGGAGAATATGTCCATACATACTCTGACTATAATATCATTTTACTATTTTATTTAAAGAAAAGTTTCACTTTCAATTGAGTCATTCAGGGTCAGACAGTTTATGTACATAGAATTTACTGTTCATGGTCTATTTTTGCTTTGAGCTCCATTTTATCATCATTCGCATTTCAAACGTTTCCTCATTCAATCTGCACCGCTCCGGGTTTAAGGTCTTGTTAGCTATGCTGAACAGCCTTTCTACCGGAGCAGCAGTGGCTGGTATTCCCTGATGTTTTTGTAGCAACTTTTGCCAGTAAAGGGAGGCGTGGCTCATTAAGAAGACATAATTTAAATGGATCTGTTGTAATGTCTTCACATGATTCATTCTGATAATTTTCACTTTTTTCTTTTGATTGAATGTTGGATCTAGCACTGCTGATAGGTGAAACACTTCATCATTTTCAAAGATGGTCATGCGTTTGTTGATTGAAGCTTTCAAAGCTGTAGCCAACCTTATGTTGTAGGTGACAGAGATAGAATCAATCGCTTCATCATTCAGCTTCTTTGTAGCAGGGATCGCCAAACTGGCTTTTTATAAACTTTGGTACACTAAAAAGAAGCTTTATTGTCTGTATAAAAGACAAATGACAGCTTAAAGCAATGTGAAAGTGAAACAGAAAGCTCCTGTAGGAGCTTTCTGTTTCACATTCACATTGGTTTAAGCAGTCATCTGTTTTATATAACCAATATTTGACACAAATGAGTGGTCGTAATCGAAAGGTTCTACTGTAGCTTGTTCAAATTCTGTCAGAATACTGCATAGTTCCTGCAAGAGCTTTCTCTCATATGCGGTGAGCTTTGTGGTGTCTAAACTGTCTAATTGATACTAGTATGCAGGTATGCTCAGAACGTATCTGATCATCACTAGTCGGAAATTTCATCTAGTTAGGTTGAGTGACTGGATTAGTTTTTCACCCTCTAGACTTTCAGTTGTTTTTAAGGATCTGATTGCAAAGCTTGCAATGGTGGACACTTTGCTTTTAATATTTCTGAAATGTGTTCATTGTAGTCAACTCATCATTGTCGAAAAATCACTGCTCTAAATCTGATTGATCACCACTCTCACTATCACAGGTTTCTTTGTTTTCAGCGTCGCCGTCGTTTGTGGTCATTTGTGATTCTACATAACCTGGAAAAGTCAAATGCCTTGACCATATTTGAAGCATTGTCGGTGAAAATGCTTGTGATTTTGTCAACAATGTCAATTGTGGCAATACATTGTTCATACTATAGATTAATTTTTTCTGCAGTGTGTCTTTTAAAACAGATTCTTCTTTCTTTTTGTTCTTTCAAAGCAAACAGTAGTAATTTAAATCTAAAGATGCCTATATGTGTAAACAGAGCAGACCTTGATCAGATAGCTCATGTAGAATCCAGGTTCATCCTGTTTACTGGGCCACCTTAAAGTGTCACTTTGTGGGAACAATTTCAACAGCATGTACAGTACACCACTTTGTATATGTTGGGAATATTTCATGACCTGTAGTGTATATGTGTGCATGTCATAACATGATTTATGCATAACAAACATTAGTGATTTGAATCGGAAAATGTCTATATGCATATAGATTAGACCCTGACCAGACAGTAGTTACCTGATAGGATCTTGAATCACTCTGGATGCTTCGTCGTCCAAACGGAAAGGGTGAAAAAACAACACGATTTCAATAGCCTCTATGTGGATATTTTTAAGGCATAATAATGCCCAAATTTATGTTTAAAACGCAAAATTTCTAAAATGTGTTCCTTTTCTATGTATATAAATTAAGTGAAATCGGCTGTAACATGCCTGACATATGCCTCCATTTCATTAAGTATCATACACACGTAAATGTGTCGAATTCTTATTGAGACGGATATCAAAATAAGAAATTTGTTTATATAAAAAATCCTCGGACCGGATCCCGAGAATTTTCAGAAGGTCACCAGATCGATACGAGCGGCGACAAGTCGTGATAGAATATAGACTGTATGTGCTAGTGCTGAAACGGTTACCAGAATTTTGTAACCGGTTAATCGTTGCTCGTAACCGGGGTTAACCGGTTAATCGTAACTTAAATATGCCGACTGACACATCATTAGTCAGTAAGAGTTGGACGTTACACATGTACACGGAAGACCGTTCAACTGTTTTACCTATACACATTTACAAATTTGGAGACCGTTTGCATGCGTGTGTAAACCATAATAAATAATAATATTGGTGCCAAAGAACTGTTTATGAATGTTATACTTTTTTCGAACTATTTTACCATGCATGCCGACGTAGGTCCTTCATAAATTGCAAAGAGAAGAGAAGTAGATCTATTGATCTTATAAAATGAACTTACATGTATACTGCATGATTATGTTGATCAATAAGTCGTTAAAAAGCGGCCATTTGATGTCTTCTCTAAATAAGTTGCATTTGTAAAATAATAATAACTCCAACACACGGAATAATTATGCGCGGCCGAATATGAAGACTAATCCCGCATTGTGTTATAGATATTAATTGGTCCCATTCTTGTCTTATTTTAAACCTTTCCAAACCGGTTGAAGTGTAGATTCAGCTAACCGGGTTTTATTATTTCATCGTTTTTGATTGGGTGGTCTAAAAATATATTTGAAATTGACATGCGGATATTCCTGGAAACCCTTGTTTACGTTTTCCCTACGCGAACGTCATACATGTATATAGCTACTAGGGTAGAAGTCCAAAGCAAACCGAATATTTCGAGGTCAGAAGGTTAGTAAGCGTGTCAAGTTCAACTGTCAAAATAGCGAAGGAAACAATATATCGAAGACAAGTTTGTTGTAAATAAAACTGTTCAATCGTCATTTATTGTAAAGACATGTGAAATAAGGGTTCTTTAACTCATCTTCAAATAAAATGACATGATGCAGCGAGTATTCAGTGTTGAGAACACCTGAAAAGTATAATGAATTCCTTACATAAAATACTTTGTTAACGGCATCGTATTGTGTATTGAGCTCCGTGTACATGTTAACAAAAATCAGGAAACGCCCTACCCTTATCAATCAACATGCTACTGTATTTTAAAACTTAAATACCATGTATATCATAGAGTAAAATATTTCAACTTCAAGTGAACGGTAAACATATCTGAAGGTTGTAGCTCCCGTCATATGGGGCTTCATTATTGTTAAACAAAATGGCTTCCGAGTAACCGGTTACCGACTTTGTAACCGGTTAATCGGCAGTTCATAACCGTTAACGGTTACCCGGGTAATCGTTTCAGCACTAGTATGTGCCGCCATCAGTTTGTGGGATATTTAACGGACACAATTATAGGAGTTGTCTGTCTTTGATTAAAAGCGCAAACTGTTCCCACTAAAAATAGCTATGACGTCATCGACGTGTGTATAGGATTATGCTAATGACATTTCACCGAGCATCGTTATTCATATATAAACAACCTGGATTTCATTTCGACTTGTCTTCACAAATTTCATGGGTTTGTAACCAATAAAGCCTAAAAATCACCACGTATAATTTCTTTTTATATGTAAGGATTACATTTCGTGTTAGAGAAATGCTCGATTTTTGGTAATTTCAGAGCAACATTTCGGCTTTAAGTGGTCGCAGTAGTTGGGTTTTGTAGTAATAATAAATTACTCAGAAACAGAATCGTATCAACTTACCTTCAGATGAGTTGATGATGGTAATTTGGGGTTTACGGCACTGCGACGCAAAATAAATCATATAGCGCCGATGATTGATGAGTGATGTTGAGATGAGATGCTGATGAATTAAGGAAGCTGATTTTGGCTAATCTCATTCGTTGCGAAGCAGTACATGAGATCAAAACCACCGACATGCCTTTCTTTAAGTTGTTGACAGAGGGGATAATCTCGTTGTAATAAACAGAAAATAATCCCTATGACAGTTTAGACCTATAACTGTGACAAAGTAGTAGGAATGTCTCTGGGGAAAATGATTTTTGATGTGGTTTTGTAGATCCCGAAATAAATGTCCCACACAATTTGCATTTTGCTTTCACTTGTCAGATTTGAAATATATTGTAAAATAAAACCCCAATAGCTAGTCGGAAATTGACCTGAAATGGAAACTAGAAATGTTAATTCGAAGTTTCACGGCTACAGTTTAAACATATTTTATTTCCAAAATTTCAACATGGAAATGGGGTTGGGCCACAAGTTCCAAAAACATTAGTTACTTCCCCTAGCAATTATTTACACAATACTGATAATGGCAAGTGATTACTATTAACCCATTTATGTACAACTTTTATAGTAGCAAACAGAAAAGATCCGGTCCTAAGGACTTGGGTTAGTCCTTGGGTTTTAATCCTCACTATTTACTTTTGCCTTGATCCAGATACATGTACATATATTCCCTTATTGGGTAACTTTTACATTAACAAACAATGGACCAACAGGAGATAAGATTTTACGAAATTTGTTCACCATAAGAATTTAGACATTAAATGGGTTAACTACATCAATTGTTGTATTCGAAATCAAACAAGAGAGAAAGAGAGACAGACAGAGATACAGATAAAGAAGGAGAGTGAGAGGAAATCGCAGATATTTTAAGATAAAGATTGGCTACTGGTTTAGATTGAGACCGAGATATCCTATCCCCATGTACATATAATATTTAGACAGACAGACAAGGGAGACAACTCACTGAAGTATCAAATATTGTCCATACATTGGTTATTCCCCTTGTTAGCCAATATTGGTCAGCCTGGACTATTTTGATCCCATTAGATCACTTTTGGCAAGTTCTCTACATATCAACAAACAAACAAACATTAGGCAAATATAGTTCCATGATGGAACTTAAAACAGGTGGTAGTTTAATAACAAGATGAAAGCAGAAAAGAAAGCTCCTCTCAGAGCTTTCTTCTCTACTTTCATCCAGTTCCAAGTAGTCACCTGCTTCACGGCTCAATGAGTTATACATAAAATATAAGTGATAAGAATGGGTTAAAATCAAGACTTATAATAAGCACGCTATGAGAACATGCAGTTTACATGCACCGCATCTCTTCATTAATAGATACATGTAATGAACTTCTTGCCTTTGCATACATATATGAAGTAGTTTACGCCCTATCATGAGCGTGAAAAAGTAAAGAAATGTATCCACTTTTATAACATACGTATATACAAACTAACATCCATTTAATGACATTCGTCTTCTTACAATGTGGCACAACAGAAATATGGCGAAATGCGACCCTAGGGGAAATTTCATTATAGACTGTTGACAGTATATTGTATAAGACAGAGGAATATAACAATGATACAAATAAAATTAAATAATAGTTCAGTTATCTGACACTGAATATTAAGTTTAATAAATAAGCAATTACGCAATCCGACGTGAATAGATTATAATGATTGTCAACCTGGCGACCCGGGTCGGAGAGGGTAAGTTTCTTTATAGAACACCCGGTCACCCGAACTTAGATATTTTTCAATAGTATTGTAACTTAGGTGAGGCATTTGATTTCGCGGAGTCCTTGTTTCTACTCCAATAGCCATCAGCATTTATCCAACTACCATTGTAAGACAAGAAAGAAATACCTGTGTTTCCGGTATCCCGACCGACTGTGTCTGACCATAAACCTCCATTTTCATTTTTTGAAAAATGTATCGGGAAATGTCGATCATTTTTGCGGCGCCTGTTATAATCGTTTTAGCGGAGCGTGTTAAAGGAGTTATTCTCTACCAAATTGCTCTAAAATCTAACTTATAGAAGTTTAATTGTTTTAAAAATGGGATATAATCAGCAAGTATCTAAGTGAAATTTGCTCGAAATCTGTCATAAAGCACCTTCCTTCCTTCATCTAATATTTAATTAACCGTTGACACACTTAAAATACAGACAGCATATTTTAGAACTTCGTTAATTTCATCTATCTTAATTATATAAGCCACAACTTTACCGTTTTCGTATACCAATAAGGATAAACAAAGATACCAGTTTAGTATTTAAAGGCAGCTTTGGTAATGGCACCTACTAATAAAATCAACAATTTAAATGGATATTTGCAAGTCCTTTTTTTTTATTTATGACCACACGACTCTGCACGATTAAATAATTTCATATACTCAACAAAAAAGTTAAGGAATTTTCAGAATATCATCGCACAAAAGTACACCGAAACTAACCATTATCATTTTTTTTATTTATTTGATTAGATCCATTTCTTTGCTTGAAAAAAAACCGTTTCCTTTAGTTTGATATCACTTATATCCTCGCTGTAGCACTGCTTCCAGTAACCTAAGGGTCAAGGTCATTTTTCACAAAATAAGTGTTTACATTAGTGTTATTTAAGACACATTAATAAGCTTTGTAGATCAGTGTAAAGTACATAAGAATTAGATAAAATGTCATCGTCGCACACTGGACATGTTGCCCATTTAACATGTGTAGGATATTCTAAGATAGAGGGTCCGCAAAAAGAACGGCGACTGCTCTGCAGGAGGCATTGCGGCTGATCCCTCAGCTTAATATCGCCATAACTTCTCCAATTGATCATCTACAATCTTCATTTTTGGTATGCATGTTCATCGTGATATGTCCGATGCAGGCAAATCAAAACAGTGAACCAAATGATATTGACCTTGACCTTACACCTAATCTTAGTGTAAATTTTCACTAATTTCAAAACAACAGACGAGCGATGACACTTGCATGCATGCTCTTGTTTGAATATTCTCATCTTCCATGCGTGATAATTGATGCTATTGGGAGAAGAGACATACGTTGATGTCATTATACATTCAAAACAACTGAATTTCACTTTATAAAAACTCAAGACTCATGCATGTGTTTTGCATAACAAGAGGGATTACTCTGTAGACACTAATTTTGTGAAAAATGGCTTTGACCATTAGGTTATTTGAAACAGTGCTACAGCAATGATATAAATGATATCAAACTAAAGGAAACGTTTTTTTTTCAAGCAATGAAATGTATCTAATCAAATAGATAAAAAAAGATAATGGTTAGTTTCGGTGTACTTTTATGATATGATTTTCTGAAAATTCCTTAACTTTTTTTGTTGAGTATATGTTCTCATATATGAATAATTTAATATTTTTTGTTTTCATTCCTTTTGTTAAGCTGTGTTGACCGCATAAAATAATAATTTAGACCACGCCTTGTCGGAACTACTTTCTCTTAGTCCAACTTCTCTTCACAAGCGCTGCATGAAGCAGGACGCAAGGTATTTTTCTCATACCTCCATGAACACAACAAGTATTTGAATTATTCCTTAAATATAATGGTATCAAATAGTCTATCTTTAAGTTAAATGTATTATTATATGTTTGTAATTAATTCTTTACTTCAAAATCGCTTGAATCGATCGTACCATACTCGTATTTCAAAGTTAAAACGTTGTTAAGCCACGTTTTTAAGGTGAAAATGGGTATGTTCGAACTAACGCGAGTTCGAAGTATCGAGTTTCAACTGTAATTTACATCTTGATCAGTATCTGAACAGGTTTATAAATTTTGGTGACTGCAAATGTTTGATATGTGCGTCAATGTACATGTATTTACATAGAAACGTACGTAGTATCGTCTGCTTTGGAATTGTCGTCTGCGCGTTTCTCAAATTAAGATTTAGCCCATTCGTGCCCACGATCCAATATATGGGACATAACACTGTAGATTCTCGCATAATGTGGCGTCTGATCAGAGTCTACACTGTTTGCTGATAGGAATTTGAATATAAAGCAAAATGAAAATAAGAATTTGGACCAGGCATCCCTTTGATAAAAAATGGACTAATCCAATATATAAACATGGAAGAATCCACTGGGCGTAAATGGGTTAAGCATCTTTCAAATGAGCAAACCTATACACCAGTTCCAGTTTTACATCTGATCTGTATTCAAACTGTTTGATATAACCAGTCAAATCGCAATCACCAGGCAGACGGTCATACCGAGGTTGACGACGTGAGTTATTTTGAAATCCATATGTGTCTATGTGACCTTGATTGAATGATTACTAGACAAATAAAAAAAACCTTGAAGGTCAGATGAGTTCGCCCATTATCGTGTCTACATCACACTAGGTCTAAATGTCATATATAATTGAGATGTGCTTTGATTGGCAGACATCCCTTTGTTCAGGACAATCGTTTTAGTCTTTGGAATGCTTTGTAATTGTAGTCTGCTATATGTGTCGCATGCACACCTTTCCACGGTTGATATGTCTATATTTGTTTTCGGACACTATCTCACAGTGGCATACCATTTGCGTTGAGACGAGACGCAGATTTACGCATTCCTCGACGTCAAATCTGGCGTCTAATTTATAGCAAAAAATAGCTCTCTTTTGCCGCCCACAGCTTATAGGTTATCCAAGAGTCATTGTCCACTTATTCAGGAATCAGATTTCGCTGCAAGTCCCCACTTTAAATTGTTCAGAGCGGAATAAGCTATCAGCATGTTTAGACAAACTGAGGAAATGAGCATTATTTATTCAAACAGTGGGGAAGACGTTATTCTTAACAATTAATGCGTTTGTGCAAAAACAATTACGACAAACAGTTTGGAACCTGATCAGACGCCGGGTAACTGGCGTCTGATCAGGATCTAAACTGTTTGCCATTCAAAGAAAAATAGATATTTTTTACATTACAATACATTGTGTTTTGCGTTTTTTTACGTTTAAACAGGAAATACTAATGACTTATATCCTCTGACCTATATATGTAAAACTATTCTAGAATTCTAAAGTGCACTATGATCATACGCTGATGTTATGTTAAGAGTAAAAATGTTGCTCGTTGAGATATTGATGATTTTTGTGTTATTGGATATATTTGTTAACGATGGCAGTATAGACTGTGTGAGTATAATTGAATTCCAGACAAATGCCACTCAGGAAGTTACGACAAACCATAGTATGGTGACATCAGAGTCTTTAATAGAACACGTGTTACAGTCGCAAGAAATTAAAACGACAGAACTACATACATCGTCACCGACGACACAGTAATTTACAACCCAAGTAACACCACCACCATCATTACCATCAACTCTGCCATCAAAATTATTACCAACGACGACGTCTTTAACACAGCGATCAACCCCGCTACCGTCAATCAAATCAACTACGTCAATAGAACCGCAATTAACAGTGTCTACGATATCTGTAACTTATCCACCAAATGTGTTGGAAATATCGCACATAGTTTTAAACTCGACTTTAACTGAACAATTCTTATCGCAGTTCTCAAATCCATTGCAGATTGATGTAATCAGAGGTCATTTACAACATTGTCCACATGTACCTCTTTGCTCTTTTGCTCGGCCAGGCAGGCTTGAGCAGTCTCATTTTTCGGAATTTTGTTGCAGTAAATGTAGCTGTAGCGACAACTGTGATGATGGCATGGACTGTTGCCCTGACAAACTTCCAGAGGAACATTTTGATATCAATACAAAACCAATCTACAAGCATTGCATACCATTAACTCTAAAAAGCGACTCCATGGCAAATACCATCTATGCATATAAAACATGTCCGGTCCACGCTGAAAATGATGATAAAGTCAACTGTATTCGCAACTATATTAACACGGAAGGAACTGTTAAGATAACAGATATTGTGCCGGTTACTGACCATAATATGACTACTTATAGAAATAAACATTGTGCTAGATGCAATGGTGTCAGACCTGCTGATGTTGCATTTTGGACACCTATAATGTGGTGCTCTATTGACGATGAACTGTTGTCCAACACTAAGGAAGATCTATTACAAGCTGTCCGTGAAAGATATGATTGTACAGCGTTCCCTCTCTACAATGGCCCTCCTTACAACGACTCCCTCCTTACAACGACATTCACCGCTGTTCCCACGAAAATTATGTTTTATGCTTGCACAGCTGCAATATCGTCTGCTTAAGTTTGAGATCTGCTGTTTTTTTTTTTTACATAAATGACATTTTGACAGAAAACACATAAATACGAGAGACAAAGAGCTTGAATCCAGATCAGACGCCGCGTTACGCGGCGTCTGATCTGGATTCAAGCTGTTTGCAAATGTAGCCAAGTTCCTTCTCTATAACGACTCCCTCCGAACAACGCACATATTTGTTGTCTCCCAATGAGTGTCGTTGTAGAGAGGGAGCGCTGTAATATCAAATATATACCACCCCAGTCATTGAGTATCGTTGAAAGTAGCCACGAGTGTACAGTGATGATTTCTACCTGTAACGAGACAGGTGGGTGGAAGGAACATGATGATTTCCTTGAATGGGCATGTTTGCTGTACTCCTCGCCAGTCCAATCCGATTACCAACATTTCAAGAATGCGTTTTGTATGCTTTGTAACGGAGTAAGTTATACCGAAACGTTATGTCCTTTACGCAGCAGTATAATAGGGAAGACAGTTATAAAATTTTCATTCACTGTTCTGCTTGACGTCGGAGATCAAGAACATAATAACTCGCCAGAAACTTGCCAACCAGGATACTTGAGAGCGCAGGTAAAAAAAAAACCCAAAACAAGTCCCGTTTTAACACATTGAGCCCTAGCGACGAGTATACTCGTCATTAACAAATCATATACCTGTCAAGAGTACACTTGTCCTATAATGCAAACAGTGTATACCCTGATCAGAAGGCTCCCTAAGGAGCCCTCTGATCAGGGTCTACACTGTTTGTCATTTTGTAATATATGGTTAAAATCCACCTTAATTATTCAAAAATGGACTAGATTTAATTGTAAACTTGAATTGTCCACTCAAAGTTCTAGGGGTGAATGAGTTGACCTATTTGTATACCTATACATTACAATGAACTCTCCCCGTGTGCTTGCTGGGAGATTCCATTACTGAATAACAATGCTGATCTAAAGTCGCTGCAGTGTTTGCCCAAACAGCAGAACAATTCATATGAAATAGCAAATAGTATTGACCTTGATGAGACGCCGTGGTACGCCTGCGTCTCATCAGGGTCAACATTGTTTGCCAATATCCTCTTTAGTGAGCAATAGAATAATTCAAGTTAAAACCATTCCAATGATAGCTTATTTTCGGCGTTTAAACATATATTTATACATGTATATTACCACCCAGAAAAGACTATCGGAGTATAATTGGTTGACTATCCGGGTGATACGCGACGAATTGTATTGAATCAAAAAAGGATCACGTTCTTTCATCGTCTTTATTTTTTCTGTCGATTCTAACACAGAAAGTATCGTATTTCTGAACAAATTGTTATCAAATAATTAGCATCAGACGCGGCAAAATCCAGTTCTCCACTTTACAACATATCAATTGTGCATTATTCGTATTCTTAAGATATTACATATAGGATCTTACATGAGTGTTCATGGTTTATAGGATTTATAAAACGAGTCTTTTAGAAAATGTTAAAAACTAGGCTTGCCGAGTTTTTATCGTTAACTTAAATGTAATGTTTTTTTTCCATCTCGATAATCTTTATCACATAAGTTGCGGTCTAAAAAAAGTAGTTCCGATGTTACTAGCGATTTATTCAGAATAAATCTAGGGAGCAAACATTTTCTGTCCCTTCCAATCTATAGCCTCTCTATTGCCAACAGAAATGTCGTTTGACGCCATATTTGTATATACATTTTAAAAGCGCGTTAAAATACACACTTAGTAAGACACCCTCATTTGCATGGTTAAACCACCAGTTATATACTAGAACTAAACAATGAGTGCTATTCACCGCTCGCACCGTAGGTGTATTATTTGTGTTGCGTTTCTTGAGTCTTTCGTATTTATATGTAATAAATAATTATATATATAGATCATGTGAAGTATAACTCATCATTTGAATTTTTCATGGGTTCAAGGTTTAAAAAGACAAGGCTGCAGAAAGGGGAGTATTTGAAGAACTAAAATCTTTATTTCTGCATTAAACCCGATGATGTCACAACTTATTTGACCCGTCTCTTCGAGACGATTCTAATAAGAAGTAACACCATATAATTTAGTGTTTTGAATTCGTTCTTTTTACTCGCTCTTATCTAGGGCGATGTGCTTATTTATATATTGCGGAGAGGAATGTGACAACATACGCTCAAGGCCACAGCTAACGCAACACTTTCTATGCAAAATATGATTTGAGTGTTCGTAGGAATTCGTTCCAATCTGAAACACGTATAAAACAATATATCATAAATACATGGTGGAAATTTGTTTTCAATCGATTAGCAAATAAATGTCAAACATAACAAATAAAACTGTCACAGAGGAAGTAAAATTCACAAAATCAAGTAAATACGCCAATTCTAAATTGAACAATTTCAAAAGTCACCATCAAATCCATAATAACAATCCTCGCTTGGTAAATCAACGGTAACAATTTCATAGCACAACTCTGTCTAATACCTGGTGTGTCCACCTCTGGTTCTTATGACCTGCAGAAACCTCTGTCAGAACGTTATTATTCACGAAAGCTTGTGGGATATTTCTCCATTCCCGAACCAGGAGTGTTGTAGCTCTTTAGGTTACGAGGAGCTATTGGATGTTTTTTACCAGTCTGGGAAGCTTAACCGATAAGTTAAAAAAAAAATTCAGTTATTATTCATAGTGAATCGTTAATAGTTAACATTTTACATTTTTATTCATTTACTTTTTATTATGTTTTAAAGAAATTAATTGCATATCCGTCTGAGAGAACATCCTACCAAGAATGCTGTTTGCGGCGCGGCTGCGCTCTGTTTTATTCATTATCGCAATAATACTCAAAACATGATTTTTAGCATGGCTTTCCTTCTAGAAAAATATCATTGGAATAAAAATCGATTAGTTTTCACTTTGTAACTTATTCTCTTGCAATAAGTGAAAACCATGCCAACCTAAACACACACCAGTTAGCGTGCGTCACGGTTGAGTTGTTTCATCCCTATTGTACAGATAATCGTGGTAGTAAACAATAGTCGAAATTTCAACTTCGTACGTCAAATCACATTCAAGAAAATTGATAATGAAAAGTGTTGCGTTAGCTGTGGCTTTGAGAGTAGTCAGTGTTAACCTTTCTCAAGTAGCGAGTTTAATTACCGTTGTTTGCTGTTTATGTTAACATTTTATTGTAAATTTTACTTTCAGGATGAGTGCATACCTGTCACGTGCTCTTCATTACAAGTGCTGCAGAACAACACGTGCGTTCGAATTACGGATGAAGTACAGCAGATGGCATACTTAATATATTTTAGACTTTTGCCTGTACGACAAATGTCCACGGAAATTGCCAAGAACAGTTTGTTTAGTGTAATTTACCATTTCTTTAGTCTTATAAGCTTCTCTGGGTTAGTCGAGCTCCACTCTCTAGAATGTATCTTGCAAACAGATTTACAATTCGACAAAAACATTACTTTAAATGAAATACTCAATTCAAGCATTCAATACTATGATATAAGTTCAACGTTTGTGGTCCAGTCAAGTCATGACCAAGACGATCTGCTCTCCTATTATCTAAATATGAGCGGGAAGATCCGAAATATATCTTTGATACACGATTCGGTACCAGTGCAATTTACCTTGTTAGTGAAAGACGATATAGGTAGAGAGTTTGCATACATAAGGAAAGAGGATTCCCTTGATATGAGTCCTTCAGCAGAGTTAGACATGGACATTGTTACTACTTTTAACATGGAAAACGTCAATACAACACTCCCTTTCTCATTCGATATCAATCTATTATCCGAAAGAAATAAAAAGTATACAAATATTTTGTCTTTGCGAGAATGCCCATTAGTAGAGATATCAAAACACAACTTAAGTTGGACAGACACAAAGGAGGGAATATATTTTGAGAACCAGCAACTTGATTTCCCCGATTTCATGTGGTCCAAAACTAAGTCCGATACAATTTTGGTTTGTTTCGAAACATACATGAAACTTCGTAATCATTTATCCAGGGACCTTTCACCTGTAAGTCTTCTTCAGAAGATAGAATCAATTGTGTCCGTTGTGTGTGTTTCCGTCTCAATCGTTGCCCTTGTTTTCACTTGTATAACATTTCTTTGTCTTCCATCATTTAAATCTCTCCCATGGAGAAACAACTTATTCCTCTGCTTGTCTCTTCTACTTGCTCAAACACTGTATCTTGTAGGAACATTTGGCAACTTTGACACACAATCCCTACCGTGCAAGGTGGTTGGCGTACTGCTCCATTTCTCCTGGCTCATGTTCATTTTCTGGATGAACATTTGTACGTTCCATATGTACAGAGTTTTAACTAGAACAAGGCTGGTGTCAAGAAAATCTGGGTGGCGTCGTTTTATCTTTTACATGTATATTATTTACAGTTTAACTATGTCATCAGTATTTGTGCTTATTAATGTGTTCGTGACTTTGTTTAGTGCCAACAGTAAAGGTGTTGGGTATGGAGAAACCATATGCTACATAAACTCTCACGCAATGGTCTTGATTACATTTGGCATCCCCCTTACCTGTGTTATAATATCCAATCTGATAATGCTTGGTAGAGTCATGTTTAAAGTCACGGAAACGTCCACTGTCCAAAAGAACGTTAAGAACGACAGAAACCGTGTTGTTATATTCGCCAAATTGTCGGTAATAACTGGGCTGACGTGGGTGTTTGGACTCATATATATGTTCACAAGTTCTCCAGTGCTTGCATTCATTTTTATCACCGCGAACGGTAGCCAGTGTGTGTTTTTGATGGTTTCATTTGTATTAAACACTAAGGTTTTTATGATGTACAGGACTCTTGTCTCAAGTACTCTTTCAGGAAGCTGGCGATCATCTTCGTTTATGCACTAAATACTTACCTATTCACTACCATGCCAACAATTATAAACAATTGTTTTCTGTCTTTTTATCTTAAATTAAAAATCTATTCTGTCTCAAGAAATATAGAAATGAGTGTCAACAATTTTTATATTCGGGGTAATGCAGTAAATTGCCTAATAACGGTGGGTAAAAAGGATTGTTTTTTTCTAACAAATAAGAATAATACACCTTACAGTCAGTTTGACGCCAAACTGTTTAATACTCAGATACATTCTGTTACTGTCAAATTGTCTCTGAAACTGTGGATAGGCCGTGGCTATATTCAGATTGATGCGTTGGTCTATTCATCGATTCTTTACTTCATCTAACTGATGGAGATTTATCATTTCGACAGGCACTGATGACAAAACATCATTCGCATTTACGTGCAATTTAACAAGCGATTTTGGTGCCTCCGGGCACATTTGCGAGTTACATTTAAGTATTGACTCCACATGTTTTATAGTAATGAAAAGTTCGACAAATATTTTCACTCCATTTTTAACAACTCCGTTTTTGTTTTGTTTTTATCTATTTTTGCTGCACGACGACGTCATATGTAGCTGTTTTTACTATAGAAGTTTCACTAGTAGTTTTCCCTCACAATGTGCTGTTCACTTTTCTTTTTCACATCATTGTAGACACGTCTCTGTAATTCCAGTACAGTGAGAGGTTTGCTATCTCTAAGTTTAAACGCTATGGATGACCATTCTCAGCCAAAAGTCACAACTTGGGCCCGTTTTACTAAACTATTTACGCAAAATGTTTGCGTAAGTCAAAATCGTTTTACTCTTTTTTTTTCGATCATAAACGTTTGCAAACAGCAAATAGCCAGATCAGAGGACTCTGGTCTGGCTATTTGCTGTTTGTAGCAAGTGATAATAAGAAATATAAATTTAAATTTAAAATTTTGACTTACGCAAAAAATTTGCGTAAGTAGTTTATGAATACAATATACATATAGAGAACTTTATAAATATAAGTCGTCGCATATACTTTGTACTGACACCCTTAAGTGGTTGGGTTGGCATGGAGAGTTCCAGATTTGTGTGTTCTGTCTAAATCACTCAACAGGAAAACAAGAACTTCACTGGCTCTCTGTGCACAACTTTAATGACATTAATGAAGAAATTCTATACATATCGTAGTGTGTTCTTTTCTGAAGCTTTGGCAATTACGGAGACGTGCATTGTTTACATTGTAATGAAACACTCTTGTGGAATTATACAAATTTAGTGTTTACATATATTCGCCGATTGAGGTTGGACTTCTGTTACCAATCTTACTTTTTCCTTTCGGTATTTTTTAATTTTGTACTTTATCGATGGCGCGTTTGTGCATTTTCTTCTAGGAATGTTATTCACATATAAACTCTTTACTTCATCAAACTCGGCCTACTGAACAGTCATCGATTTATTGAATTAGGAGACTACAGAAGTTTATTTGTCTAAAGGCCAACCATTGGACTAAGAATCTGAGGTATGTAATAACTAGGTATTGAATACTATAGTAATGCAGAAGCGTAAGAACTGTAGATTTTACCTGGCATAGGACATTTAATTTCAATCCCGAAAAGCCTTTTCAGTTTTAGTAAGATAACATCCTTCCTCAATAAAATTGCAATCTGCACATAATTCTGGAAAAACTGTTGACACAAGTGATGCAATAGCATTAACTTCATTAACAATCCCATGGTCAAATTTTCCCTGTTGATTTTCAAAAATCGACTATGGCTCTCTAGATCCTTAACCAGTATTAAAAGTTCCCTATATTTTTCCCCATTAACTTTGATAGCTCTTAGGATTGTGCTGCCAGTAGCCAATGACGTTTTCCTTATTCTAAATCAAGCATCAGATCTTTGTTTGATCATCGAATAATCCATATTGATTTTAATCTTTAATATTTCCTACACAGTCGAAGTTTTCTCGATTCTATTAACTTGGGGTCCGTTTTACTAAACAACTAACGCAAAACTTTTGCGTAAGTCAAAATCGTTTAACTCTTATTTTTCTATCATAAACGTTTGCAAACAGCAAATAGCCAGATCAGAGGACGCGCTAAGAGCGCGTCCTCTGATATGGCTGTTTGCTGTTTGCAGCAAGTGATAATAAAAAATATAATTTAAAATTTTGAGTAGTTTAGTAAAACGGGCCCCTGGTCTGATGTTCCGACATATTGGGCGTAGAGTCCTGTCTGAGATGCTTGCTGACAAATATTGGTACTGCATTCTAGAAAACCGTCGATACACATTTCAATTCAAACCACTGCAGTACGTATACTACTTATTACCAAATCGTATTTCCATTCACCTTCAATTTCACTGTGGAGTTCAGGGGCCCGTTTCATAAAACTTCGTACGAAAAATGTTGTCATAAGTCCGATTAAAAGTGTCTCAATTATTATTTATTTCTCCATGTAATCCTGTCTTGTGACATCTCTTTGGACTCGTCTTGAAGAGACGATTCCAAATAGATTTCACAAGGCAGGATTAGATGTTTCAACCCATGTTAAAATTGGGACAATTAATTTTAAAGTAAGATCTATAGTAAGGTCTAAGTTCTTACTTCGGGTATATAATAAATGCATTGCTTTCTTTGCTTGTTCAACGTTGTGTTTTCTGGCACTAAGGACAGATCTAGTACTGGAGAATAAATATCTAGATATTTACACTGTTTAGTTATTTCTATTTCAATTGGTGTATTCTATAAAGAAATGTAAGTCTGTAATGTTTCTTTTACCTAGATTAATATTTTTGTTAGATGTAATATTCATTGAAAGCATTTAGGCAGGACTGAAAATCGTTTTTATCATCGGAAATAATAATTGTGTGTGTCATCGGCATATGAAATGATTAAAAGTTTCAGCCATTGTAATGAAGTGTTTGTGTCATCAAGTTGTACCCCTTTACATTGTTCATTAATAAGTGTGACTCCATGTCGTTAAGGAATAGTGAAAAAAGCATAGGTGACAGATTTACCCCTTGTCGAAATCCCGTTTCACAATGGAAAGACGCAGATGTTTCGCCATTTCTAAATACGCATGATTTTATGTTTTGATACATGTTTTAAATCACCCTGAAAACTTTCCAGTGATTGAGTAGGTGCGTAGTTTGAACCACAGCCATCTCTTCAGACACTATCAAACGCCTGCGAAAAGTCTATAAATGCGCAATAAAGTTTCTTTTTATTATGATGTAAGATTTCTTAAAGTAAAAATAATACAAAAATATAATCCAAACATGAGTATGCTTTTCTAAACCCCACTTGATTTTCATTAAGGATAGTATGCAACGGAAATCGAACAGGTAGTCTGAACTATCAACATGAACTGCTGCTAAACTCGACTAAATCACTGAATTTAGCTAGTGGTGCCCTCCTGAAATGATTTTTTTAAGATTTACTTTTTATTTTACGAAATGTACATATAACTGTCAATTTAAGTCAGGAATGCAATAACAATCATAAATGTAGGTAACGACTAAACAGTATTTGTTTTTATACAGTTTGACAATTTTAGCGAAACAAAACATAAAGTAGTAAGCGTCCCATAAAGGCAGGTAGGATAATCGAATGTTCTACACAGATGACAGTCTGTACAACAAGAGCAAACCGAAAAGTCCCTAATGGTAGCTTTCTACTTCAGCTATGATCAGCACCAAGCAGCCATTAATTCAAAACGACTCCTATGGCTTTCCAAAGGTAAAAAAAAGAAACCAGACAATCAGAGTACTGATTGTATTTAATGCGGAACTGATCCTTACATTCGCTTGTAAATGTTATAAAACGTTCATTTCTGCATAAAATAGAGGAATCCCGTTTGTATTTAAGATATCTGAGTGCGAAAAAGGTCATGACTTGAGAGAAAAGTGTTGCCTGTAATGAAATAGCTGAAAGTTCAGGTCTTAAAGGCCGTTTACTTTGAAAACCGACTAGATTCCCCATATACAATGTAGTCACGAACTTTTGTATGGACGCCAGAAACGACATGGCCCACTTGTATGCAGATTTAGTTATCAATGCACGTGCTGTGGTCTTATTTGCTAAGAAGCGTTCCATAGTTGCTATGATTAACCGATGATTTTAATTAGTTACATAAGAATTACCATCATTGTGTGCTCATTATCGTTATATTGTCGTTTTACGGTGCATATTTATGTTACAAGATGTATGAAGTACGAATTCGTTCTTAAATGAAAGTAAATCATATTGTGTCGCCGGAGGGAAAATGTATGATACACGTACCAAATGGCGTCTCTCTGACCGTCGACCAATGGGAGCTCAGCGCTAGGTGGCCGATCTAGTCTCTTAAGATATCTATGGACCGTCGCCGATTGGCCTACAGCCGATCTAGGTTATTTTAAGATATCTATGGTTTTGACCCGGAATCCCGCAGAAAACGGGCCCGATTGTGTTCGTTATTTAGTCCAACCCACACTTTTTGTGATTTAGTGGACCATAGCCTATAACATGATTCAGACGCCATAATTTTTGTTGACAGGAAGTGATTCAAGCCTTATATTGTATCGAATAGAATAAATTGAAAAAGTGACAATGAGCAATAAATACGGACGTGTTCAATCAGACAAGATCCCAATCTCATCTCCGGCAGATGCGGTTGAATATACAGACGAAGTAAATGGCAATGGCTACAACAGGAATGGAAACGGCATTTACAATGACCCAGTGTACACAGTGGAGATGCCGAAGCCTTATGACCGTGGCACGTTTGGGGTCTGCTGCCTCAGGTGTAAAAACACGGCCAGGAACAAGTTTATTCTATGTGGGGCGGTTCTGGTGTTAGCTTTCGTGGTGATTTTGCTGATAGTGGCAGCCTCCCATTCCAAGTCCGGTAGTGGTAAACATTTGACCCCACAGCAGCAGAAATACGGTGAGTGTCAGGTTACATAACCAGGGTACCGGTTTACTAATATACTTACACTTGTGTAACACTCTGATTTCAATTTTTTTTTGCGTATCTTACAGTTTGGACGTTTTACTTACATTTGCGCAGCTACAAACATGTGTAAATGTATCATGGTGAGAAAAATACATATAGGGCACAAAATATGCAGCCAGACCGGGGCTCGAACCTGGGACCCCTTGCTTACAGGAGAGGGCAAGTGTTCGATCGATCGATCCACTCACTGAACCACCGGGCTGCTTACACAAATCTCTCACCATTTAATCATAAACCCAATCCGGGCACACAACCCCCTCCACACAAGAATTTGTCACTCTATGACGTTGCCATAAAAGTGTGCTTGTACAGCTAGGCCGTACAAGTGATGATAACCCTACACCAGAGACTGTATAAAGCCAGAGATACACAACTCCCTTATTTTCCTTCTTTCCCCATATAACAGGTGTCCGTTGAGAGGCAGTGACATATGTCGATGCGGTCACGTGACCAGCACAGGTAATGACAGCCTCGCGATAATGGGAAAAAATACACATATCGACCAGTTGACTTATAAATATTGACTTTGTTTCGTTTTTATACAATATTTTGTGATACTAATCGAGTGAAACCAAAATATGAGTTGTGGATTAAACCGAGAAAGTGTATTCCTGGCTCAAAGGAAGATACGTTGCTGCGTGGTTGCTGGTAAGTTCCAAAAAAATGAAGATCGATTCAATATCGTATTGCCGTAAACGCTTAAAACTTCAGTATGAACATTCAAACATGGATAAGAATGGATTATCCATGTAGTTCAAACTAAGATACAGTTTTGGCAAAATTTTCATGTCAATCTGTCAACGCATTTTGCTATCAATTAAATTTTATTGAGGCCACCAACTGGTGCTTCGATTGAAGATCGATGCAATATCGTCTTGCCGTAAACGCTTAAACAGCAGTATGAACATTCAAACATGAATAAGAATGGGTTGTCCATGTAGCTCATATTAAGATACAGTTATGGCGAAATTTTCATGTCAATCTGTCCACGCATTTTGCTATAACTTAAATTTTAATGAGGCCACCCACTGGTACTTCGATTGAAGATCGATGCAATATCGCCTTGCCGTAAATGCTTAAACAGCAGTTTGAACATTCAAACATGAATAAGAATGGGTTGTCCATGTAGCTCATATTAAGATACAGTTATGGCGAAATTTTCATGTCAATCTGTCCACGCATTTTGCTATAACTTAAATTTTAATGAGGCCACCCACTGGTACTTCGATTGAAGATCGATGCAATATCGCCTTGCCGTAAATGCTTAAACAGCAGTTTGAACATTCAAACATGAATAAGAATGGGTTGTCCATGTAGCTCATATTAAGATACAGTTATGGCGAAATTTTCATGTCAATCTGTCCACGCATTTTGCTATAACTTAAATTTTAATGAGGCCACCCATGGGTCCATTCACACCTTTGTTCAAACTGCCGTCACTTTTCATTGAATCGGCATTTTCCAAACACTAATTAACGTGTGTGCGATGCGCGGAGGGGTTAATTTATGCTCGGACTTTATTCTTATTATTCTTTTGTGTTAAACCTCGAAAAAGAGGCTTCTTTAAGGAATGTTTGTATTGTAAAATAACTGTAGACCGTATTAACACAGCAACTGATAAGTAATTCCAAATATCGACTTTTTTCCCGATCGTCGCTAAAGCTTATATAACTCGCGAGGACCTGTTCTCGCGAAATCTCGCTCAACGGTCTCGTATGTATAAATCAGTCGAGTCGTGTATCTCTGGCTTTCTACAGTCTCTGCCTACACTCTGTGACATACTCCGGCGACAACTTGAAATTCGTCCAGAATTTCTATATGGGTATGAGAAAGATTGGGGGTCAAACTCGGAGCATATATGCAGTCACAGAAACCATGTTGGGCAGCAAATGTAGCAGGGTGTTCTTATAAAGAAACACTCACTCCGACCCAGGTTTGAACCCTGGTTGCCAGGTTCACAGTCATGCACACTACCACACCCCTAGTCCAAATGAGGACCCCTGATTAATCTAGGGTCCAAATTCATTTGCTCAATTCCCGATAGCAATGAAACGGATATCGCGTTAACACTAACAATGTCAGTAAGGCGAACTTAAGTTCTATTTTAAGCCTTTTAAGGTCAACTTTTTTTTAAATAGCATTCTGCACAGAAGAAAATAATTCCCTAACCTTTTTCTGCTTTATTTCACAACTTTCCTCAGTTGAGCGAGAGAAATCCAAGAGAATAACAGTTGAATCTTCAAAAAATTCAACTTCCGGTGAACAACTTCCTGTAAATGTAATGAGAGTAAAAAAACAAACGAAAACAAAAATTAAAATGGACTGGGAGCCAGCGAGCCGATTTTCGTTCAAACCGGAAACGGAAATTGGTATTCTTGTGTTTTATACATGACCTTACATGACCTTTGTTCAACAAAGGTAGTCTGGTTCCCTGTCTCCTATACGAAAAATTATCAAACATCAGGGGACCTGACTACCACAACGGCTGAGCTTCGAAAAAAACGTGTAGTTTATGGATTTAAAGGAAGGAATAATACGCTAAGGTAGTTGTCATTATATTTTTTGTCCAAAATATTGAACGTATAAAGGCATAAACTGTAGACTACAGCACAAACTGTGTGCAGACAATTTCAAATTAAGAGAAAATTGGGTTTGAAGTCACGGCTCGATTTTGCGCGTAACTTGCTATCGGAAAATGACATATTAGTGAAAGACCTTGGTTGAGCTGAAACTAAAAAATGTAAAAAATCAACATGATAAACCTGAAATGATAAAAATTCGAAACACAGGGTCTTTCTCGAAGGACAACCACATCCCCATAAAATCGCGCTTGTACAGCAAGGAAGTACAAGTGATGATAAACCTTTAACCTGCACACTGTGACATAAATGCAAGCGCAACTTTACACAAACTAAAGCTAAGTAAAAGCGGTCGTAAACAAGAAAACCTTACATATAAAAACCCTTCTTTGCATTTGTAACAGTAACCTGTCACTATTTTGCGGATGAGTGTGATTTAGCGAAATTATTCACATTGATTTTTGGTTCTATATAAAAAAAATGACCTGGTTCAAGGAATGTACGCAAAAGTGTGTAGCTGTGTTTGTATTGGAGAGGGTTACTGTTTTACAGCAATGAGTTTGAAGTGAAAGTCTGTGTCCAACTGTCCATCAGGGCTCTGTACTCGGCCCATTGCTCTTCATCATTGTACTGGAAGCCCTCTCATGTGAGTCCCAGACAGGTGTCCCCTTGGAAGATCTCTATGCAGATGACCTAGTGATCATCACAGAGTCACTTGAGGAATGTGTCAGGAGACTTCTGGTTTGGAAAAAGGCCATGGAAAAGAAATTACCAAGAGTGAATGCTGGCAAGACAAAAATCATGATCTGTGGTTGATGCAACCCATCCGATGTTTGAATGAGTTAAGAGTTGTGAAACAGGTTCTGAGAGTGAGCCAGAGTGTTCTCACCATACAACTTGTATTGGGTAATAGTTTCATAGTTTTGTAGGTTATTAATGTGCAGGGTTCCAGATAAGAGGGAGTAAACTGAACAAATCTTGCATTTTCTCACTTATTTCACACCAAATCCTATGGTGTTACTACTCATTAGAATCGTCTCTTCGAGATGATTCTAATGAGTAGTGACACCATAGGGTTTAAAGTAGAAATAAGGATTTTAATTTTTGAAATACTTCCCTTATCTGGAACCCTGAATGTGTAATGTGTATATCTACTTGCAGGCCTGGTTGCCTATGGACCAGACAAATCTGGGTATATTAAGTTTGACCCATTCAAACCTGATACATACGAAGATGAGTTAGAACGAATGGAGGAAATTGTTAAAGGTGAGTTGATGGTTTTTGTTTCACCTGCTATAGGCAGAGGTGACAATTAGGGATCACTTTTCCGGCGTCTGTCTGTCCATCACGCTTTTTGTGTCACGCTTCATAACTCCTGTTCGACTGAAGCAGAAAGAGCATTCTGCTTTCCTTTCAGTCAGCTTTTAGCAGCCATCTATCTGTCAAACTGAAAGCAAGCCATAACCCATTAACCAATAAATACGCCTTTTCATGCCTCTAATATATTCCTCCACAGAAGAAAATAGTTCCAATTTATTAAGTTATGATTGAGATTCATCATTGTGTACAATAAGAAAAAATTTCTTTATCCTAGCAGATAATAGCTTAAAGCCGACTGAAAGTATAGCAGAATGCGCCTTAAGGTTCATTCTGCTTTACCTTTAACATGCTTTAAGTGGTCAAAACTAGAAACAGGCTGTGGGGTAAAGGGTTCGATTGCATTATTTATGAATCACAAATGAGATGCTTTTGTTAATCTGTTTCAGATTACAATGCTGAGGAGCAGCTGTCCCATTTGGGGGAGTATGAGAAATGTAATGAGAACACAACACAACTTCCTGAATCAAAGGTTTGCATGCAGACAACCATGGAGTTTGGCAGTCGATGTCACAAGTATGCTTTGTATGGGATACATTCTGGTCAGCCATGTGTACTACTGGTGTTGAAACTGGTAAGTTCTTCACATTCAGTCTCTGCAACAAACTGGCCATGGACTACTCATCTGTCTCTGTCACAGATGGTCTTATACATTCAGTCTCTGCAACAAACTGACCATTGTCTACAAGTTAATCTCTGTCACAGACTGACCATGGTCTTATACATTCAGTATCTGCAACAAACTGACCATGGTCTACAAGTTAATCTCTGTCACAGACTGACCATGGTCTTATACATTCAGTCTCTGCAACAAACTGACCATGGTCTACAAATTAATCTCTGTCACAGACTGACCATGGTCTTATACATTCAGTCTCTGCAACAAACTGACCATGGTCTACACAACCCTTCTCTGTCACAGACTGACCATGGTCTTATACATTCAGTCTCTGCAACAAACTGACCATGGTCTAAACAACCCCTCTCTGTCACAGACTGACCATGGTCTTATACATTCAGTCTCTGCAACAAACTGACCATGGTCTACACAACCCTTCTCTGTCACAGACTGACCATGGTCTTATACATTCAGTCTCTGCAACAAACTGACCATGGTCTACACAACCCCTCTCTGTCACAGACTGACCATGGTCTTATACATTCAGTCTCTGCAACAAACTGACCATGATCTACACAACCCCTCTCTGTCACAGACTGACCATGGTCTTATACATTCAGTCTCTGCAACAAACTGACCATGGTCTACACAACCCCTCTCTGTCACAGACTGACCATGGTCTTATACATTCAGTCTCTGCAACAAACTGACCATTGTCTACAAGTTAATCTCTGTCACAGACTGACCATGGTCTTATACATTCAGTCTCTGCAACAAACTGACCATGGTCTACACAACCCCTCTCTGTCACAGACTGACCATGGTCTTATACATTCAGTCTCTGCAACAAACTGACCATTGTCTACAAGTTAATCTCTGTCACAGACTGACCATGGTCTTATACATTCAGTCTCTGCAACAAACTGACCATGGTCTACAAATTAATCTCTGTCACAGACTGACCATGGTCTTATACATTCAGTCTCTGCAACAAACTGACCATGGTCTACAAGTTAATCTCTGTCACAGACTGACCATGGTCTTATACATTCAGTCTCTGCAACAAACTGACCATGGTCTACAAATTACCCCTTGAACCCTAATCCCGCATATAGGCGTCCTTTTGAAACAGTGTTCATGTGAATAGTACACTTGTCCTGTGCAAACAGTGAAGACCCAGATCAGAGGGCTCCGAAAGGAGCCCTCTGATCAGGGTCTTCACTGTTTGTCATAATGCCAAACATTAACAAAAAGAACCCTTAACAGTCAGAAATGGACTAGACTAAAATTGAAACTGGAATCGTCCATTTAAAGTTTCAGGGAGGAAAGGGTTAATCTCTGTCACAGACTGACCATGGTCTACACAACCCCTCTCTGTCACAGTCTAAACATTGTCAACTTAACCCTTAGCCCGCCAAATAAATTGTCGTATGCTATATTTCTCGTCTGCTTCAAGTTTCAAATTGCTTCAAAGTTGCTCAAAATTGCTGAAAATGTTGTCCGAGTGTCAAACAGCCTGGATCCGGATGAGACGCCGAGTTACTCGGCGTCTCTTCCGGATCCAAGCTGTTTGCATATGGAGTTATAGTCGTGAGTGGCAGGCTAAGGGTTAATCAGTCTCTATCACAAATTGACCATGGTCAACAGAATCAGTCCCTGTCACAAACAGACCATGCTCTACTCAATACGTCTCTGTGACTGTCAAAGACTGGCCATGGTTTACACAATCTTGTTCAAAAACTGTCCAGGGTCAACATAATCAGTCTCTGTCACAAACTGAATTTGAAAGTAAAAATTCCCAAATCACAATCTTTTAAATGGTTACCTAAAAACAGACTTGCTTGTATACTTGTGTTAACCCATTACCCCATAGCCTGTTTTTTTAATTTTGAAAATAGGTGACTACTTAAAGCAAGTTGAAAGTAAAGCAGAATGCGCCCTAAGGCGCATTCTGCTTTACTTTCAGCCTGCTTTAAGCTACCACCTGTTAGAATAAAGAAAATATTTCTTATGATACATATGCATGGCTGTATAGATTGGAACTATTTTCTACAGGGGAGTAATAAACTGGATGCGCTAAAAGGCTCTTATAAGGGAAAGGGTTAAGGGGCCAATTTGAAAGATGCATTAGATGTATGGTCAATCTTGTATTAAGGCACATGTTCCTGCTTGAAGTGCCTGATATATCTCTAAAGACAGATGACTGCTTTAATGCAATATAAAATTAAAATAATGCTGAAGGCTACTGCATCAAGCAAACTTGTGTGTACTCAACTCTTTCCTCCCTAAAACTTTAACCCTTTCCCCCATAGAAGCGACTTTTAGCGTATTTAATTTATTCATCCCCTGAAGAAAATAGTTCCAGTTTATACCCTCATGAACAATTACCATTACAAATATTTTATATAGCCTAGCATATTTTAGCTTAAAGCAAGCTGAAAGTAAAGCAGAATGTGCCTTAAGACAAATTCTGCTTTACTTTCATCCTGCTTTAAGTGGTCACCTGTATTCAAAACTGTAAGCAGGCTATGAGGTAAAGGGTTAAATGGTCAATTCCAGTTTCCATTTAGTCTAGTCCGTTTCTGACTTTTAAAGGGTTGTTTTTGGCAGCGTTTGGCATTATGACAAATAGTGAATACCCTGATCAGAGGGCTCCTTCCGGAGCCCTCTGATCTGGGTCTTCACTGTTTGCATAGGACAAGTGTACTATTCACATGTACACTGTTTGAAAAGGACGCCTAGATGCGGAACTAGGGTTCAATGGGTTAACCTAACTCAAGGGGATATATATTCAGAGCTCCAGACAACTTCACAAGACGAGTTTTCAAAAACTTAAATCTTCATATCTGCATTAAAACCTAGTTACCCTTTGTTGTCACTACTCATTAGAATCGTCTCGAAGAGACGATTCTAATGAGTTGTGACACCATTGGATTTGATGATCAAAATGAGTGAAAAATGTTGGATTTGTTCAGTTTGCAGCCACTTATCTAGAGCACTGCATAGTATTGAGTAGTTGCTTAATATCAGATTGGCTGTAGGCCTTCCAGTAATAATTTTAGAAATCAGATGAATGAGTCCTTAGGATGCACATTCTGATTCTGTAAAACTTTGGTGTCCTTAAAACTAATATGCATTGAGTCCTTGAAGTGAAAAATTAATCAATTTATCCAATATCCCACAACTTATCTCTAGGTTTGAAGACAGATGGACACTTTAAGCAGGTTGAAAGTAAAGCAGAATGTGCCTTAAGGCACATTCTACTTTACTTTCAACCTGCTTTAAGCTCCTATCTGCTAGGATTTAGAAAGAATTTCTTTTGGTACATATTTATGATGTTGCAAATTATATAACATGTTTATAAGTGAAATTATTTGCCTCAGAGGAAGAATACATTTACCCATTCCCCCATAGCCTGTTTCTAGTTTTGAAAATATGTGACCACTTAAAGCGGGTTGAAAGTAAAGCAGAGAGCACCTAAAGGTGCATTGTGCTTTACTTTCAGCTTGCTTTAAGCCATTATCTACTAGTAAATATAAACTATATCTTACATTAAAAATATTCATAGTTGTAGTAATTGGAACTATTTTCTTCAGTGGAGGAGTAAATTAGAGGCATAAAAAGGCGTATTTATGGGGTAGTGAGTAAAAGGCGTAAAATTGTGTAATATGGAGTAATGGGTTAATAAAGGCAAAAAAAGCTATCAGTACATGGGACTCGCAACTTTCAAATAATGAGTCCCTGGCAAATTTAATGAGTATAGTACTCAGGATGCATAGGTAAAATTATCACTGCTGTCAATGAACTGTATCTTGACTTTTAAGATCTTCACATTGATTTAATCCATATCCCAGTAGAGACCTTTTTTCACACATCTACCTATCAGGGTTTCCCATAAGTTTTGACATAGATGGCAAACTTTTATGAAAAGCCGGAAGATCGAGCGCAGCGAGCGAACAACCTCGAAGAAACCAGAAAATTATAACAGGTTTTTTTTTGGTGACGCCCTTAATTAGTTTATGGCGGCTGTCGAACTTTAACACACCTTGTCAAACGATGCCGATTTCGCTTGCGATAGAGGGATAACAGGACTGGGATATTTCAACAGAGATTTATGAATTTAGTCACCTTTAACATCGAACCCAAAGTCAAACAGACTTTTTTCAGTCTGAGATTGAGGTTTCCTCTTCAATCCTCGTTTCTCCATTATCATTGGAGCATAATACGAGTACATCCAAATAGCGAGTAGATTTAGACGATAAAAGCCGAGTAAATACAAATGCATAGCAACCACTGTCGCTTCGTTTTCAACTACGAACGATGCTTTTAGGAAACAAATATTGCGTAGAATATTGTAGAATCTTCTTTTAAAACTTGAATAAATGGATCTATTTTTGAAATTTTGAAAAATGGAAAATATTAGCCGCAGTGATCATTCTGGATTAAGTTGCTAGCGGGCCATTGGCCCATCGACCACAAAAGTGGTGGGCCATTTGACATTTTAGGAGAGGGCCTGCCATTTTTTAATAGCTTGAAACATACATCAAATAAATGTTGTGTTTTCTTAATAGTCAAGTATTTTCTTTCCTGTATGGTCTTGTGGACAGACAGTGCAACTAGAATTGCCTGTTGCAGCCATGCTTGGGACAAACAATGCACAAGATTGGCCCACTGTCAGAATTTTTGATGGGGGATTTACAATTCTAATGGGGGATATTGGCCCCCTGTTAGAGCTTTTGATGGGGGATTTTGCCATTCTAATGGGGGATCCCCCACAAAACGCATGCCAGAATGAACACTGTAGCCGGTAGAAATATTGGAATAGCCGGCTTCCGGCTTTTATGGGAAACCATGCCTATCCTTTCATTGTCCATGTCGTGATTAAAAGTCAAAGAAAATTTTTCCTTCTTTCTAAGAGGTGTCTGATTAAAGTAGGCTGAAAATAAAGCAGGAAGCTCCTACAGCTTTCTGCTTTATATTCATCCTGCTTTTAGTAATCATCCATCAACACATTCAACCTTGAAACTTTTAATGAACAATTCCAATTTCAAAATAAGTCCAGTCCATTTTAACAATTTATTTCAAAATGACAACCAGTGTTGACCCTGATGAGAGGGCTCCTTAAGGAGCCCTCTGATCAGGGTCTACACTGTTTGCATATGACAAGTGTAATCCTCACAGGTGCACTGTTTGTAAATGATGAGTATACTTGTCACTAGGGTTGAATGGGTTAAACATTGAACATGCCATCGGAGATAGGGTTAACAGAGATATAATTATATGCATGTATATTTGTGTTTCTTCACTGCTTTGTGCAAGTGCATTGATGCAAGAAGCATTAAAATATGATTTACAGTAAGTGCTGTGTGCAAAACTTGCATAAGTACAATCTCTGCTTTGCTGAAGTGACTATGATATATGCAGGGCTCCAGATAAGAGGGAGTAAACTGAACTAATTCAATATTTTCTCAATCAAATCAGCACCAAATCCTATAGTGTTACAACTCATTAGAATCGCCTCTTCGAGACGATTCTAATGAGTAGTGACACCATAGGGTTTAATGCAGAAATAAAGATTTAAGTTTTTGAAATCATTCCCCTTATCTGGAGCCCTGTATATGATTTAAATTTGAAAGTACATGTACATGTACATGAATTTTAATGGACGTTTTTTATGACTCGATCAAGCTTGACGCATAAGATAACCCATTCCTCAGCATGAATGTCATACAGTCATAGTACACTTAAACCTCTTTCTCTGCATAAACACCAAACATATATAGGATATTACATGAGTGTTCATAATTTATTGGATTTATTAAACATAAACAAGTCTTTTAGAAAACGATAAAAAACGAGGCTTTGCCGAGTTTTTATCGTTTTCTAAAACGACGAGTTTGATAAATCCATTAAATTATTAACACGAATGTTATATTCTTTTTATAACATAACATAGAAATGTTATTTATCGCAGCCTTTGAGGTCAAGTGAATGCTAAGCGTGATATGAGTAAATCTATACAGGAAACAAATTGTTTCAAATTAACCCCGTTCACTAGCATAATGTTTATGTTATTATGTGTATAAATAAACCATTTAATGTAGATCTAATATTGATTAATTACACCAAAAATCTATAAATTGAATCTACATGAAGGAATGAAGACGCTGGAAATTGAACGCATAGAACGCATTTTAATGACGTCACAAGTTAAGCGACGTCTTGTCGTACCTCATTTACATAGTTATATAACTAGTTATATATGACATTTAAACAACGGGTGTTATTCAACGCTCACACCGTCTGTTATGTTATAAATACAGTATATTGGATATTCATTGATGAAAGTAAAGCTAAGTGCTCCTTGCTTTATAAGATTCTTTGACCTTGTTATAGTTAAAAGCACCACATCTTAATTTTTACTGTAATTACCCGTCTTTTATGAGTCGAATATGCCCAATTAAAAAAAAGCTAATTCACTGCTTAAAGAACAGGTGACAGCTTAAGGAGCTTACTGTTTGAGGTTCACCTTGCTTTAAGCAGTCACCTGTCTTAAACACCTGCTAAATAACACAATCTAGTGGTTATAATAGAGAGGTTTTACTGTGAAGTGCTCCCTCCCTACAACGGCCCTCCCAACAACGACTCCCTCCGTACAACGACCTTTTCCGCTGTTCCCCAAACAAGACAATTAAATATCTAAAGCTTTCACGACTGCAATATTGTCTGCTTAAAGTTATCATCTGCTGGTTTTCTAAAATTTACATATTGGTCATTTTGATAGAAAAAACATAATAACGAGTAACAAACAGCTTGAATCCAGATCAGACGCCGCATTACGCGGCGTCTGATCTGGATTTAAGCTGTTTGCAAATGTAAATCAATTTCCCTCCCTATAACGGCTGCCTCCTAACAACACACACACTCTGTGTCTCCCATTGAGTGTCGTTGTAGAGAGGGAGCGCTGTACTTAGTCAGTGAATTTTTTACCTGCGAGTCCCGAGTCCTGGACTCATTAAAATCTTGTAGGACTCATAAATTTAAAATCTGTGAGTCCATTTTGGTAATAAAGATATAGGACTCATAATTTCAAAGGCCAGCGAGTCCTGGGGACTCATAGTTTTGAATTTGTAAAAAAATCACTGCTTAGTAACCATTGATGGTGATACATCTTTCTGTAAACACAGGTGCTTATACAGTCCTCTCTCTATACAACAACACGCAGTGAGAGAGGATGATTGTGTGTGTTCACTGTGTTTCAAGGGAGTTGTTATAGGGAGGGAGAATCAAAACCCTTAGAGTACTGAACATGACTTAATTTGAACAGAATTTTAGTAACCCTTTCCCCCATAGAAGCAAAACGTTCCAATTTAAACTCGTGAATATGTTTCATAAGGAATATTTTCTTAATTCTGGCAGTTGTTAACTTAAAGCGGGCTGAAAGTAAAGCAGAATGCGCCTTAAGGCACATTCTGCTTTACTCTCAACCTACTTTAAGTAGTCAATTATTTTCGAAACTAGTCTAGAAACAGGCTATTGGTAAAGGGTTAAGAGTTTATGGACAAGGATGCCGCTTGGGGCATACATGTTTACTGAAAGCAAGCTTGTTTTAAAATATAATGCAAAATGACAGTGTAGACCTAGATCAGAGGTCTCATATAGGAACTCCTGATTTGGATCTACACTGTTTTCATAGCACAAGTATTCTCTTCACATGTACATGTACATTGTTTGTCTTTGGCTGTTTGGGGAGGGGAAAGGTCAAGTTTAACTGTAACATGCATTCAATGTTGGATTGTCCTATTAACCCATTCCCCCATAAATACGCCTTTTTACGCCTTTAATTTGTTTCATCACTGAAGAAAATAGTTTCATTTTAAACATTTGTGAATATGTATTATAAGAAATATTTTCTATATCCTAGCAGATAATAGCTTAAAGCAGGCTGAAAGTAAAGCAGAATGCACCTAAAGGCGCATTCTGCTTTACTTTCAGTCTGCTTTAAGTAGTCGCCTGTTTTCAAAACTAGAAATAAGCTATAGGGTAATGGGTTAAAATGTTTATGACATTACAGTTTGATTAGATACAGTGTTTTATTTGTATTAATTATTAATATTGTATCTTGCAGAAGAAAGGTGAAATACCAGTACCTCTAGACTCGTATACCGATGCTGTCGAACCTGAGAGATATTCAAATCAGTCTGTTGGCATCAGCTGTGCGGGCAAGGTAAACCATTTAACATACATTTAAACCTTAAGGAGCCCTCTGATCAGGTCTACACTGTATATCATTTTGAAATATATTGTTAAAATCAACTCTAAATAGTCAAAAATGGACTAGACTTTTTTTGAAATTGGGATTGTTCATTAAAAGTTTCAGAGGTGAATGTGTTAATACATGAAAGACTCACCATATTATATGTAAATTGTTTCTGTTTGTACTTACAGACTGCAGCAGATGATAAAGCTCTAAATATCAATGGGCCTAGATTACAGGGACCACCAGTAGACTACAATCCACCAAAAGGTTTTCCACTCTACTATTTCACATTGCGCAACAACAACAAAGACTGGATAGACCCGGCAGTGATGGTAGAATTTACTGACCCTGAAACAAACCGCGATATTTCCGTGAAATGTGTGGCTTGGGCACAGAACTTCAATGATGGAGAGCCTCAAAACAGCCCAATATATTCCACAGAATTTAAGATTAACATTTCCAAAATGAAATGATGGCCATTATCATGACACTCTTATTTTGTGCATATTTCTTTCTATATACCTGGCTCATTGCTGTATTTCAAGATATTATTTAAAAAACTAAAATCTTTATTTCTGCATTAAACCCTAAATTGTCACTACTCATTAGAATTACATCTTTGAGATGACACCTTAGGATTTGGTACTGAAATTTGTAAGAAAATATATGATACATGTATTTACCTAACCTAACCTTTCCCTCCAGAGACTACAGGTGCTTTCTGTTTTACTTTCTACATGATTTTTGCAGACCTTTCTTAACCCATTACCCCATAGCCAGTTTCTAGTTTTGGAGACATGTGACTTCTTAAAGCAGGTTGAAAGTAAAGCAGAATGTGCATTTAGGCGCATTCTGCTTTACTTTCAGCTTGCTTTAAGCCATTATCTGCTAGAATAGAGATGCTATTTCTTTTGGAACATGTTCATGACTGCTTAAGTTTGAACTATTTTCCTCAGTGGAGGAATATATTAAATGCGTAAAAAGGCGTATTTATTGAGTAATGGGTTAAGCACTAAACAGTCAGTCTAAAACATGGGACCTTTTCCCCTGTAAAAGGTACTGTTCCCATTCTTGTACTAAAAACTGACACTGTTGGTCAATTTTCAAATTCTGCCAAAAATCTGTAAAAGATCGTTTTATAGGGGGGAAGCTTTAAATGCAAATGTAAAGTCTCTCAATTTCTTTCTGAATATTTGTGGGCAAACAAATCTACAGAAAGTTGCAATAATTGATTAAAAAAGTGAGCCTAGATCTGTATTGCCGAGTCTTTATCTCTTTCAACACTTAGTAAGTCTTATGGGTTATTATGTTCCCTTGTGGATCATTCTAATTACCAAAAACGTGAACCAGTCTTACCGAAATTCTGGGTATTTTAATCAATACTGCTGTAAATTAGCAAACAATGTAGACCCTGATCAGAGGGCTCCTAGAGGAGCCCTCTGATATGGGTCTACACTGTTTGAGTATATAATGAGCATGTTTTTAACAGGTCCATGGTGTTGAAAGAGTTAATGTGACTTTATTGAGCAATTTACTTTTGTTATTATCTCTCAATCATATTGATTGGCTTGTTTGTTTGTTTCTGGCTGGTTATATCTTTTTTACTAGAGGCAAGTTACTCGTGTATTACTTCTACAGTGAATTCCATTTATTGCTTTACTGATAGTTGAGTACGGTCAAATCTGTGTTCACCAGCTGTTTACCCATTCAACCATACTGATTCATATTGACACATTGCGCAATATTCTCATACTGACTCATTTTGACGCACTTAAAACCAAAAGCATGTATTGAGATAAGCATTGATAATTGTTAATCGCTTATGAGTTAATGGGTTAAACTCATTACCATATAACTTGTTTCTAGTTTTGAAGACAGATGACTACTTAAAGCAGGTTGAAAAAAAAGCAGAAAACTCTAAATGGAGCTTTTTACTTCACTTTCATCTTGCTTTTATCTTGCTTTAATAGCCACCTGCCTGAAACATGGAAAATCAACCTTTATCGGGTGGTCCTGTACTTCAGGGCTGCCATTTCTCCAGATTTTTACGAAATCTTCATATTTTTATCCTGGCAGATGGTAGTTGAAAGTAGGCTGAAAGTAAAGCAGAATGCGCCTAGAGGTGCATTCTGCTTTACTTTCAACCTGCTTTAAGTAATCACGCTTGAAAATGGAAAATTTGGAAATCTTGAGATTTTTCAAGATCAACTTATGGCAGCCCTGGTACTTAATTACCATCAATGAAGATCTGTATCTTCAGTAAACACTGCTAAACAGATATTTGACTATGAATGTTTTGCTAGTGCCTTAATGCCTTATTACAAGTATTAATGAAAATTTGACTTTAGAATTGTTTTACTGTAAAGCTTTTGTTGAGAGGCCATTCAATGCAAGAATATGAAGATCTCTAAGGACAGATTGTTGCCATTTCCTCTGTAGCCAAGTACAGTGGAGAATCTGTTATTCTTTCCCAATAAACGCGTTTACGCTAAAACTATTATTTCCAGTGCAAACAGTTTGGAGCAAGATCAGACACCGGGTAACCCGGCGTCTGATCAGGCTCCAAACTGTTTGCCACCAAGATAAACAAGAATTATCAGAATTGTCCAAAAGTTGTTCTTTTCTACGTTTTAGTGCTGTACGTTTGCGTTTAAACGGGAATGAATAACAGATTCTCCACTGTATGCACTATAACCAACTTGATTGAAGGCATGTGATTGATAATCCCAGAGCCTGTTTCTAGTTTTGGAGACATGTGTCCACTTAAAGCAGTTTGAAAGTAAAGGTAAAGGTAAAGGTGATAGGTTTATCAAGTCTGAAATTTATATGTCATATTCTGCCGACTTTTACAATTACCTCCCTGTTCATCGAGTCACAAGTCAAGCCATTTACATTCGGCGCTACTAGCAGCCATGACACATTGACTTATTTCCCTCTCAGGTACCCATTTAAATCACCTGGGTGAAGTGGAGCAATGTAGGGTTAATTTTTTGCTCAGAAAAATTTCAGAAAGTAAAAAAAAATGTGCCTAATGGCTTAAAAAAACTAAATATATTTGGTAATGTGAGAGAAAAACAACCTGTCACTTGTCAATATTTGAGACAAGCTTATCTCAAACAAGTCGAGAATAGAAAAAATAGTAAGCTTGCCAAGGCTTGCTTCATAACATTTCAATTCTAGACTCAGTTGAGATCAGCTTGTCTCAAAGATCTACTCATGACAGATCCTACATGTACATTTACTTGACACAATTGAAATACATGTATCAGACAGTTTGGATGTAGATCAGGCTCCTCATTTTGTGAGGAATTATCTGGAGCAAAACTGTTCGGAAAGGGTATCAGACCCTGTATCTAATATGCAGTGGGTGTAATGCAGATGTCTTCTATGTTTCTCTCCTAAAGAATGAACCCTAATTCATATTGCTTTTGAATGGCCTCTTTACACAGGTTGATAAACATATTTGTCAAACAAAACAAACAAAACAAAACCAGGGCTCCAGATAAAAGGGAGTAATTGAACAAATCCAACATTTTCTCACATAATTCAGGACTAAATCCTATGGTGTCACTACTCAGTAGAATCGACTTGAAGAGATGAAGATTTAAGTGTTTAAAATACTCCCTTTATCTGGAGCTCTGCAAAACTAAACAGTTTGTAATTATTGATTTTGGGTTTTCAGAATATTGGGAACTTTTTTAGAACAAACTTATGTATCTGTTTGTTGTTACATCTTTGTGTAAATTACATTTAATCTGTTTAACCCATTACACCTCTAATTACTTCTATACGATGGAAAGTAGTCCCCACCAAGGAAGTCTTGAATGTAAAACACAAAAGGCATTTCCAGTTCATGTATCTTTACAGATTGTACTAACTTAAAACAGGTTGAAAGTAAAGCAGAATGCTCCTTAAGGAGCATTCTGCTTTACTTTAACCTGCTTTAATTTAAGTTTTCAACTGTCTTCAAAACTATGACACAGACTGTAGGGTAAGGGGTTAAAGCAGGAGGAAAGTTTACTGTCATCTCAAATTGCAGGGAAATAAGAGATGAAATTACATTCCACTTTTAGATTTATATGAACCAGAGATATTTTGTATTTGAATTTTGTATGAAACATTCCTAAATCGTGTAAAAATGAATTATTTTACTAAAGCTTTGCTTTGTTACAACAATTCAGGAAGATCAGTTGAGAATTTCATTACGGTATATTTGTGATAACTATTACAATTATTCATATCAGACCAATTTTAGGGAGTCTTTGACTCTTTGTTGTTTCTTGACTGGAGTCTTTGTTACAATATGTATATATTGAATTATGTTGCTATATGTATATATGGAAATATGTTGCTATATAAATACATGGAAATATGTTACTATATGTTGTATGGAAGTACATGTACATGTATGTATTGGCCTGTCGTGATGTCATGACTAACCTAGGTGTTTACGCAATCTTTCACCACCCTGTTGAAATGAAAAAGTTATTTTGATATATTGAAATAAAGATGTTATTATTTTGATAATCAAAATTGCAATCAAGGTTGTGAGTTTTAAAAGTTAAGTTTATGTACATAAATAATAGTTAATGATTCTACCAAACATGTACAACCAGCATTTAGTTATCTTTAACACAGATAGCAGCTCAACCCATTCCCCCATAGCCAGTTACTAGTTTTTAATATGATGACATATGATGACTTAAAGCAGGTTGAAAGTAAAGCAGAATGTGCCTTTGGGCACATTCTGCTTTACTTTCAGCCTGCTTAAAGCTTCTATCTGCTAGAATATAGAAACTATTTCTTATCAAACATATTCAAAACTGTATAAATTGGAACTAATTTCTTAAGTGGAGGAATAAATTAGAGGCATAAAAAGGCGTATTTATGGGGAAATTGGTTAAGAAAATGCAGGTCAAATGTATTGCAGAAAATTCCTATAGGAGCTTTCTGCATTACCTTTGTTCTGCATTTAACTGCCATCTTTAAGAGCTTTCTTCATTACAGTAGTTTTGAATTAAGCTCTTATCTGTATTAAAGACAGTCAATACATTGTCTTATGAATGGTTGGTCATTGAAGGTTGGACTAACTTTAGTGTTTTTGTGAAATGTGTAAGTCAACATTCCACTATTCAATGTACATGTACTCCTAAAGTTTGGTAAGTTTTGCCGTTACTTGTTATTGAATCAATAATGTGCCTCTTGTTAAAATTTTGATACTTTTTAATGTGACAATTTTTGTTATTTCATCAAATCAGCATTATAGATGTTGTCCCTTTGGAGAAGAAGAAAAACCCTTTCATTTTTATAGCAATGAGCTATTAGATGATGGCAAGTGGGATTTATTTTCACTAATTTTTTTATCATTATGTTGTTTTGAATACTTTCTCAGCCAAATTTGATTACATGTATATAACACAAGTTAAATTACTCAGCACTTTAATCGTTTTGTTAGTAACTATCAATGCAAAATCACTTATGCCTGACTGATGTATTACATCACTAAGCTCCTCACCGCTGTGAGTTCGAATCCCAGTAGGATCGTTCGGATTTTTCATGTGGGGAAGCCTTCCAGCTGGCTTGCGGAAGGTCGGTGGTTCTACCCAGTTGCCGATTTGTGTCTGAAACAGTGCTTAAAGGACTTCTGGGGTCTTCCTCCACCTATAATTAGCTGGACGTCACGATATGACTGAAATACCGTATAGCTGGTATTTTCTGCTGTCATAATATTTTGCGATTTCATGAAAAAGCAGGGTGAATTATATTCTACTGTTTTTATTTCTGCGATTCTCTGAAAGCAGCATAATAAAATTCTGCGGATTCGATTCTTAAGATAGTTATAAAAGCTAGTTTACCTATACGTTCGCTGTTGTTTACATTTACGTAGATTTCACTGTACTTCCGATATGGGCTAAAACCTAATCCTAAAATCGGCTTTTCATATATAGAGTAGCGGGTATGTAGATCTACGATAATTTGCAATTGGGTTTAAATGTGAAACAAATACGACAAATATCTGAACAAGTATGTTTATTAACATGAATTACATCTGTAATTATCATAAAAAATAAATACACGGCAGAGAATTGATATACCCTTCACGACATAATCCGGCAACACTAACAGTAGCAAACAGCTTGGACCAATAATTACCTATAATTATACATTACCCGCTTTTGTTGTATTCGGAGTACCTTGGACTTAGTCGCCGAAATTAACTTTGTCGTGGTAAATATCTGTGCATTTTAATACGATTTGTTAGGGGTTTTCCAGCGTCTAATATAAGGAAATTTGATAGAAACTAAATAACAATACAAATTTAATGGTCTAAGTAGTATGTTCTGTGGTTATCATAATAGGATCTGATGCAAATGTCCGAGTGAGTGCAAAGACCGATCACTAATCGGAGAAGCTACTGAAGGATTGTTTATTATTTTTACGTGATAATATAGTATGGTAATTTTATTCTGCTGATTTTTTTTCTGCGATATGATGATGGAACCGCAGAATGGATCATAACAAATCAAATCAAATCTGACTGATGTAAAGTACAGTTCAAACCAGACTGGATTAAACCATTTTGCTTGGATATTGCAATGAACTCACCCTATATGGTTGCTGGAAGATTTCATTATAGATATTCAAGGGTGATCTAAAGACATTGCAGGGGGGGGGGGGGGGGTTCCATGGCCTAGTTGTATAGTCACTGCAACTTACATCACTAAGCTCCTCACCGCTATGAGTTCAAATCCCAGTCTGGTCATTCAGATTTTTCATGTGGGGAAAGCCTTCCAGTTGGCTTGAGGCAAGGGCTTCTTTGGGTCTTTCTCCAACCTGTAATTAACTGGACATAGTGGTATGACTGAAATACTGTTAAAATCATATCATACTAAAGACATTGCAGTGTTTATCCTTACAGCATACAAAATGTTAAATATCAAACATTGCGGCCCCTTATTGGTCTCCAGATGACAATGTGAGGCAGGCCATGTTAAAGGGTGTGGAATGTTTTGTTTTCAAGTTTCAAGAAAGATGAAAACTGTACCTAAATCCCTGGCAAACTTGAGTGTGATCCTATAACCCAGGGTCCAAGGTTATAAAGTTATTGAGTTGAGTCTGATATTGTTCTCAAGCATCTGGTTGGTGAGATTTGAGCCTAGGCTCAAATCTGACCAATCAAATGCTTGAGAACTACTTCAGAGTCAGCTCAAAAGCTTTATAACCTTGGAGCAAGGATAATTTGTCAATGTAGATTGTATGTTGATGTCATTAAATGTATATGTGTATAAATCTCAAAGTTGTCAAATTCTGTTACTATTACGCAAGACATATAGATATATACATTTTTGTCTGCATGGATGCATTCCACATAGCATTGTGATGGATATATTTGAATATACTTGTAAATTTACCGATGATATACTTTTTATGGCACTATGTAAATTGACAGATGATGTACTTGTTATGACACTACCAAGGGACCACTTATCATTGAATCATAGACTTTTTGGTCAAAGTTTGTTTGCACAACTATACTTGGTGTGGTTACCAGCAAGATGGTACTCTACTCGAGTGTTATGGACATGTAATTTTCAAACTACCGTTAAACTCCTAAAAATTGAGACACCCTGGGTAACTACCGTAATTATCATAAAATTTGAATAAATTGCATTTTACCACACAGTAATTTGTCCAAAATGTGCAAACTAAATACCAAATAGTGAAGATCTTGATCTGATTGCTCCCTCAGGAACAGTCTGATTAGGGTCTACACTGTTTACTCAAGCCTGTGTGTCCAAATAATTAGGGTCATTACGGTAGCTTGGCAGTGTCAAGTTTCAGACAATAATTATTTTTATTCTATGGTCAATCCTGTGTTAACCCATTACCCCATAGCCTGTTTCTAGTAGTTAAGATATGTGACCTATTAAAGCAGGTTGAAAGTAAAGCAGAATGCTGTACTTTCAGCCTGCTTTAAGTCTAATGCACGGTAATGGACATCTACGAATTTGTTATTTTAATTCTAACGCGACTTTTATTATAAAAATACTATTTATGTATTACGCGTATGGGGCAACTGGAACAGAGGATGGAAACGCTGCGCGTGCAGTTCAATATCGCGACGAACTATACGTTTCACGGTATTCTTTGTCTATATGCTGTAGGTTTCGAGTCGTGTTAGATTAAGAAATAACAAAGTTTAATTCTAACGCGACTTTTATTATAAAAAAAATACTATTTATGTATTACGCGTATGGGCCAAATGGAACAGCGGATGGAAATGCCGCGTGTGCAGTTCATTATCGCGGCGTAATATACGTTTCTTTGTCTATATGCCGTAGGTTTTGAGTCGTGTTAGAATGATTGATAACTGGAGAGAGGAGCCGATTCATGTACATTTTGTTTACACTTACCTGTTGTTATTGAAATGTTGTTCTTGTTAAGCTGTAGGTAGCCTGACATAGATATTATGATGTTGTCCTCGTTGTGATATACAATTTCAATGTTGTAATTGTAAACTAAGGTTCTGATGTTTGACGTCTCACAGTCTAAAAGTGGCTTCTCTTTTAAAGAAGGTCTGATGATGCTATATACAGGTTTCTTCTTACTACAGGATAGTTATTAACCAATAACCCCATAGCCTGTTTCTAGTTTTGAAGAAAAGTGACCACCTAAAGCAGATTGAAAGTAAAGCAGAATGTGCCATAAGGCACATTCTACTTTCCTTTCAGCCTGCTTTAAGCTACATTCTTCTAGGATATAGAAACTATTTGTTAAGGAACATGTTCATGATTTATAATTGGTATTAAAGGTTGTCCTTCCTTGCAAAATATCTTAACCATTTATTACGTAACTTTGTTCTAGTTTTGAAGACAGGTGGCCACTGAAAGGAGGTTGAGAGTAAAGCAGAATGTTCCATAAGGCACATTCTGCTTACTTAATATCTGCTTTAACTCATTATCCCCTGAAACTTCCAATGGAAAATTCCAGTTTGCAATAAAGGATGGTCCATTTTAGACTATTAAGGGTTGTTTTTTGTAATAAATTGAAAACTGACAAACAGTGAAGTCCCTGATCAGAGGGCTCCTGCAGGAGCCCTCTGATCAGGGACTTCACTGTTTGCATAGGACAAGTGTACTCTTCACATGTAAACATTTGGTAAACGACGCATATATGCGTCACTAGGGCTCAATGAGTTAAACTACTATCTGCTAGAATAAAGAAATTATTTCTTCTGCTGAACATTCATGATTGTATAAATTGGAACTATTTTCTTCAATATAGGAATAAATTAAAGGTGTATTTATGTAGGGATGGGCTAATTAAACTTACAGTACTTAGAAAAGTTCTATTCCAGTATCAGGTCTAGCGAATGCATGACAGATCCTTCTTATCTAGCATATATATTTCACAAATATACCCCATATGCATAGTGCACCTTTCAGGCCATGCTCAATTATTTAATAGTCATAATACCCTGTATGGGCAAACAAAAACTACAGTATAACCTGCATTTGGACAATATACCAATACACATGTACCTTATTGTTATGCTGTTGGATTTTTAGAACAAATCTGAAATACAGTCAAACTTCGATATCTCGAAGTCGGTTTTGTCGAACATACCGTATTTCAAAGTTAAAACGTGACTATGCCACGTTTTAACTTTGAAATATGGGTATGTTCGACTTAGCCAAGCATGAAATAATACAGTTCATATGTCAAACTATCGGATAGTTCGAGTTAAACGAGTTTGAGATATGGAAGTTTGACTGTACCTCTATAGGTATTGGGGAACTTGTAATGATTTTACTTTGGTTTGAAGACTGGGTTTTATATAGAATTATTTATGTAAGGCTTAACTTTAACAATACAAATTGATTTAAGCTGTTGACAATTCATGTGTTATGCTCTCTCCCTACAATAACACCTGATGAGAGACAAAGATTCTGAGTTTTTCGGAGTTGTTATTAGGAGGGAAAATTATACATAATTGCCTTGTTTGAGCAACAGTGGCAAGCGTTTTGAAGGGCTTGTAAGCAGGTGATCATAGAGAAGTTTTACTGTATTTTATATTGACTCCATTGCCATTTACTAGAGTTTCTAGAAAAAAATTGGTGCAAATTCTTACTTTTAATAATATTACTTTAGCTTAGGGTAAAACCATATTTATTTCATTTATTGTAGTCCTATCAGATGAACATTCTAACTAAGCAAGCCACTGGTGTTTGGTTGGTTACATTGACCTTAGATAATGCTGTAGTGTCACAGTAATGACAACAGAATCCATCCACTTGTAAATCAAGATTTGTATATTATCTATTTCTGTATGCCATATTTTATTCTACATATCTATGTATAGCGTATACAGTCAATCTTGTGTGAACACAATATAACCCAAGCAAAGTAAGGTGTGGTTACCAGCAAGACGGTACTCTACTCGAGTGTTATGGACATGTAATTTTCAAACTACCGTAAAAGTCCTAAAAATTGGGACACCCTGGGTAACTACTGTAATTATCATAAAATTTGAATAAATTGTATTTATCACACAGTAATTTGTCCAAAATGTGCAAACTGAAGGGCAAATAGTGAAGATCTTGATCTGATTGCTCCCGCAGGAGTTGAGTGATCAGGGTTTACACTGTTTACTCAGGCCTGTGTGTCTCAATAATTAGGATCATAACTGTAGCTTGGCAGTCTCCAGTTTCAGACAATAATTATTTTCATTATATGGTCAATCCTGTGTTAAGTTATCATTCAAAAGGTGCATGGTCAGTGTCAGCGCACCCCAAAACAGAAACTGTTTTCCCACTTTGAACCCTAGTCCCGCATATGGGCGGTCTTTTCAAACAGTGTACATGTGAGAAGTACACTTGTCCTGTGCAAACAGTGAATACCCAGATCAGAGGGCTCCGAAAGGAGCTTTCTGATCAGGGTCTTCACTGTTTGTCATAATGCCAATTATTGACAAAACAACCCTAATAAGTCAGAAATGGACTAGACTAAAATGGAAACTGGAATTGTCCATTTAAAGTTTCAGGGAGGAAAGAGTTAATGGAAAATGTCCTTTATAATAAAACATATTTTCATAATTTAAAGAACTTCAATTTATTTGAAAAAAAAAACCCAAATGAAAATAAAGGTGTACAGAATTACACACTTTTGTACTAGATAACCGGACATCAGCATCCTTCAAATATTTACTCAGTACCCCTCATATCCAATCAAATTCGTAGATTTTGACATATGCCAAATATGCATGATTACATTTATGTGACCTATATAAGTGTAAAGCCTCACTCACACCAAGCTAGTAAGGACCGCATTGAAAAGTGAAGTAGTTAGCTGGATTTACTCTACCATCCGCAAGAATGCAAAACAATTTCTTACGATTATATATCCTAGTGGCTTTATGAAATGGAACTATTTTCTTCAGTGAAGGAATAAACTAATATGTTAAAATGCATATATATGGAGTAAAGGGTTAAAAGGCTTTGAATGAAGGAAATAATACATACAAGATTGACTGTATCTTTAGCACTGCAATAATTTATATGTGTATGCTTAGTCATTTTTTGCTGTACATTTGCTTGATCAGTTCCATGGTATGTTTATCCCTTTCCCTGATAGCCTATTTCTAGTATTGAAGATAGGTGACCACTTAAAGCAGGTTGAAAGTAAAGCAGAATGCGCCATATGGCGCATTCTGCTTTACTTTCAGCCTGCTTTAAGCCATTACCTGCTAGAATAAGGAAAATATTAAGTATGACACATATTCATGATGGTATAATTTGGAACTATTTTCTTCAGCGGATGAATAAAATGCATGTGCTAAAAGTCGCTTTTATAAGGGAAAGGGTTAAAGCATGGTGTCACATGGTGTCAAAATATCAATTACTGGGCTTATATCGCCATCAAGTTGTCAAAGTATCATTTACTTGGCTTTACATGATATTATGACAAAGAATCTACAGTGGTCCCTCAATGAAAAATGAAGGTGTAAAGTTGTTGACCACTGAAGTTGCAAATAGACAATTCCAGTGTCCATTGGGTTTAGTCTTTTTTTGACCTGAGGATTTTATAGTCTACAATACATGTATATTGCAAAATGACAAATAGTTTTGATCCTGGTGAGACTGTGTTTGATCAAGATCCGAAGAGTTCGCATTCCAATATCAGTTAAACTATCTTATAATTAAATGTGAGATAAAAGCAGACTACAGATGACATCATGGCAGGAAAGAGTCAACTTACTTAGTTATAATATTTTGCAATACTGATGATTTCCATCTTTGCGGCAGCCTTTTTTGCACAGTCCAATTTTTGTTTGGGAAAAAATCATTTGATGGTTGGTTGCTGTGCAAATATTAGTTATAATATTGTCTAGTACAGAAGTGAGTTCAAAAAGAAATTGATGGCCAACTTTGGGGCAACTACAGTGAAATATTCACACGAAACTGCCTGTTTGTCCAATATAGTTGGCCAACACAGGTGAACAAGCCTGGAAGTTGATTGACCCATTGTATGCTGGGTAATATTTGGTGGCCATTTTAAAATGCATGTATAACTCAAATATTTGCAAAAGACTTAAGCAGTTTCTGATAGAATATTGACTTTATTTCAAACAGTTTTGATCTCAGATCAGACCCCACAATGTGGGGCCTGATCTGAGATCAAAACTGTTTGCCTAGAGGTACTGCTTTTAGGTGTACGGTACACCTAAAAGTGTATCCCGCATAAAATGGGTTAATGCACTTTTTTGTGTGATTTTATTCGTATATTATTCGTTTGTACACATGGTAAGTACATCGACTGCAATGATGTAATTGCTGGAGAGTATTCAAGAAAGTTAGCGATCGTATATTAAGGGTGTTATCAGCGGTAAACTTTGGTTGGCCACCAATTTCTTTACTGAACTCACTACTGATGTATGTCATCATATTTGTCATTTTGCACATTGCTATATTTATTAGTGAGAAAACAACAACACTTGTATGCTTAGCAAATATTACAATAACTATAGTGTTCCATGATACATAACATGCATTTTTAACTCTTTGCATGCTAGGGGCGGATATATCCACCAGTGATTGCCTTTGCAAAAAGTTTGAATCCTGATGAGGCGCCGCCTTATGCGGCGTCTCATCAGGATTCAAACTTTTTGCCATTCTGAACCTGAATTTAAAAGAAATTTTGAAAATGCTAATTTTAGAACAGTAGCAGACGACAAATGTTGCAGACAGAGAAAATTACCCAGCATGCAAAGAGTTAATGAAATGTAACAAATTGTGCCTACCAACATACATTCCTAATATTTTTACTCAGCTGGAACTAAAGGTTGTAAATTTGACTTATTGAATTCTGTTATTTGTAGAACAAAATTTTGTCCATTTTTGTTAGCTCAATTCAGTCAGCATTAAAGCCTGTTAATGCACACAGAGATTTGTGATAACTACGCAATTAAGTGTAGCTGTATCATGCCATAGGCCAAGATATGATAATTTACAAATGCTGTAAAACCTCTCTATTACCGGTACATCCATTATAAAGAAGGCTAATTGATTGTATGAAAGACAGGTGACGGCTTAAAGCAAGATGACAGTTAAACAGATTATTACTATTTGAAAGGAGTTTTCTGTTTTACTGTCAGCTTGCTATAAGCAGTCACCTGCCTTTAACCCATTACCCAATAGCATGTTTCTAGTTTGAAGACAGGGGACCACTTAATGCAGGTTAAAATTAGTTATAATATTGTGCATCAAAGCTTGCTTTAAGCTACGAGCTGCTAGAATATAGAAATCATTTCTAATGTTAAATATTCACAACTGTATAAATTGGAACTATTTTCTACAGTGGAGGTACAAATTAGAGGCACAAAAAGGTGTTTTATGGGGTAATGGGTTAAACACCTAATGATTATCACAATTTAGTGATCTTAATAGTGAGGTTTTACTGTACTGTAAAACTTGTGGTCAGTGGCTATACTACAATGAAGATACACAGATAATTCAAAGAACAAGTTACTGCTTAACTCTTTCCTCCCTAATACTTCAAATGGACAATCCCAGTTTCCATTTTAGTCTAGTCCATTTCTGACTTTTAAGGGTTGTTTTTGTCAATATTTTGCATTATGGCAAACAGTAAAGACCCAGATCAGAGGGCTCCTTAAGGAGCCCTCTGATCTGGGTCTTCACTGTTTGCACAGTACAAGTGCACTTTTCACATATAGACTGTTTGAACAGGACGCCTATATGCGGGACTAGGGTTCAAAGGGTTAATGCAGTCTAATGGTAATGCAGAATGTTCCCATTAGAGCTTTCTGCTTTACTTTTGTCCTGAATTTTTTCATCCAACATCAAATGGACAATACCGGACGCCACTTCAAGCTAGCCCTTTTTTTGGCTGTTTAGTGTTGTGTTGTGCGATATTTTGCATGGGGCAGAACCTGATCAGAGAAATCTTTTACGATCCCTCTGATCTTGGACTGCGCTCTTTGCATCGATTAAGTGTCCTCCTCTTCCTAGCTTAACTATTTGTAAAGGACGAGTATACTCGTTACTACAGTTCAATGAGTTAGGTCAACTTTCTTCAAAACTGTCAATTCATAATCTTTTGAATAGCCACATACCACAAGTTAAACTCTTTCAACACTAAGTAACTCTTTGTGAGCTATTAAGTTCCCTTGTGGTTCTTTTTAGTCACTAAAACATGAATAAGTCTACTTGGAATACTTGGTAGTTTAATAAATACTGGTCTTAGTTAGCAAAAAGTGCAGACCCTGATCAGAGGGCTCCTATAGAAGCCTTCTGATATGGGCTTACTGTTTGCAAATGTAATGGTTATATTTTAAACAGGTCTATGGTGTTGAAAGAGTTTATTGAACTTAATTATATATTTCATCTTGAGCACTGATATGTTTGATGATGTGTTAGTTACTGAAATTGTTTATATATGTATATGTATAGAGAATATAAATATCATTCTGGTGTATTTAGTACTTCATCTTTGTATTTTCCTTGACAAAAATAAAACATAATCAACTGTTGATAGTATTTGTTCTTTATTCAGTGTCAGGACTGCCATTTCTCCGGATTTTTCCTAAGTATTAGGATTTTTATCTGAGCAGATTGTAGCTTAAAACAGGCTGAAAGTAAAGCAAAACCATCATCTCCCCTTGAAAATGGTTGAAGGGAAAAATATTTCTTCATGCACATCTGTATAAAACTATGAAAAGATCCTCTATGAGGTTGAACCCGCAAAAAAACAATTGTTTCTTCACTTAAGAACTCTTTAATATAGAATTTTTTTCCAAGGGAGAGCAATGACTGCAATAGAAATCTATATTGTAAAACAATTTTATTCATGATCTGTCAGAATGAAAATGATTGCAATGACAAATGAATGTATACAAAACATCTCTTAGCATAGAGATAACATAATATGTAACAAATCGCTGGTTGTTTTTCAGTCAAACTTGAGCTGCATGAATAAGTATGCAGACCGCTTTTAAGAAAAAGTTTACTGGTTAACCAATTATCCCATAAATACACCTTTTATGCCCTTGATTTATTCCTTCACTGAGGAAAATGGTTCCAATTTATACAGTCATGAATATGCACCATCTATATCCTAGTAGATGGTATCTTAAAGCAGGTTGAAAGAAAAGCAGAATGTGCCTTTAGGCACATTCTGCTTTACTTTCAACCTGCTTTAAGTGGTTAATTTGCCAAAAATTAGAAACAGGCTATGGAGTTAAGGATTAAAGCAGGAAAAAGAGATACAGAAAGAGAGTATTGGAGCTTTCTGCATAACCTTTATTCCGCATTTAGCTGCCACCTAATACACACCTCATGAATGGTAGAACAGCACAACTTGGTCTAATATACTTTTGCTTTATAAATCTGAGCACTTATTTTCATTTATAATGATTCTGTAAATGTGTCCTCACCCCAACCCAAAAATATACCCGCGGTCTGATCAGACCCCAAACTATTTGTCACTACGATTAAAATAAATCGCTATAAATTTCTGGAAATTGTAGTTTTCAACATCTGTGCGATGTGTTTGAGTTTCGTATGTCTTTCAATGGGAAAGAAAAATGTCTTTGTCATGGTAATTTGCCACAGCAAATCAAATTGGATATAACAGGAGTATGATTCCTTGCCTGCTCTAAATTGTTATCTACTTTTCTTTTGCCTATATTTCCAAATTCTAGTTTTATGTCCCACTTCTTATCAGGAATATAGACATGTACTAAAAGTGTCAAACAGTTTGAATACTGATCAAACTCCAAGTGACCGGTATACTAATCGCTTACAACAGTATACTAGTGAAAAAACACTTGTTTTATGCAAACAATGCAGACCCTGATCAGCGGGCTCTTGGCACTGTTTGTCATTTTGTAACATATTGTAAAAAACACCCCTTAATAGTAAAAAATAGACTTAACTTAATTTGAGATTGGGATTATCCATTTGAAGTTTTACTGGTGAATGAGTTAACTCATTGAGCCCTAGTGACGCACATATGCATCATTTACCAACAATGTACCTGGTAAGAGTACAATTGTCATATGCAAACAGTGAAGTACCTGAGCAGAGGACTCCTACAGGAGCCCTCTGATCAGGGACTTCACTGTTTGTCATTTTGACATATATTATGAAAAACAACCCTAAAGAGTCTAAAATGGGTCAGCCTTTATTGCAAATAGGAATTTGCCATTGGAAGTGTCAGGGGTGAATGATTTAAAACTTTGACTGTGAGCCCCGTGCTTCAGTCCCAGTACTTGATCACACCATCCCAGCCAGCTGACGCCACTTTAGAAGTCTCATGAGGATGCCACAACACAGACGAACACACATCATCATGGGCTTTAAACTTCGAATACAGTTTTGTAGATTTCCAGTCCCACACATATAACTTGCCATCTGCATCACCTGATATTATGTAACTGAAATGATAAAGAAAGTACAGAAAAACTCTCTATTACGGCCACTAAAATGTGTTATAGTAAACCTGTCTATTACAACCACTAAAATATGTTACAGTAAAACCTTTCTATTACGACCACTAAATTTGGTAAAGTAGCATGTGTTAAAGGCAGGTGACTGCTTAAAGCAAGGTAAACGTAAAACAGAAAGGTCCTAAGGTGCATTTTTAGATTTCAACTTCATTACATCAATGTTTGACCACTAATGAACCTCCATACAAAATTTCAGCACTGTAGCACACGCATTAAACTTTAAAACAACCCGTCCAAAAAACTTTAACCTTGGCCACACTCACTGGTATGACAATAGCTCTGCTGTTCTACGAACAGGTGAACAAAAAAATGGTAAAAAGAGGATTTAGGAGATAGCAATGAAGTTGACTATACGTACATGTACATATGGCAGTCACATATTTCTAACTTGAGCTTCAATGTTTCATTTGCTCAATCTCCAGTAATCAGAAACTATTTTTGTGAATTAAATTTTTGTTATGGGATTTTTTTAATTTTTTTTTTTAAAAATAACCATAAACCATAACCAAATTATATAATATGTGTTACTTTATTATAATATATTTTGTTACTTATTGATATCATTTGCACCATCTTTTCATAATCCATGTTTATCAGTGTTACTCTACATAGAGGAGGATTTTTAAAGCATTTTGAAAGTAAAGGGACTTTTCTGCTTTTCTTTCACCATGCTTTAATGATTCACCTCTTTCGAACTCAGTAGCTGCAGAAACTCCAGTTTATAACAAAGGCTGGTCCATTTTAGACTATTTAGGGTTGATTTTATAATATATTGCAAAATGACAAACAGTGAAGTCCCTGATTAGAGGGCTCCTACAGGAGCCCTCTAATCAGGGACTTACTGTTTGCATTAGACAAATGTACCCTTCAAAGGTACACCTTTGGTAAATGTCGCATAATTATATGCATCACTATGGCTCAATAAAATAATACCATCAGTCAATTTAGAAAGTTTTAATAATTTTCAATCAATGAACTTATTTTTCAGTACATGTGAAACTTACCTCATTTCTGGAGAAAAGTCCACACTGCATGCATAGCCTGCAACCTGTAACAATATAAGCCATGGTGGTTAGATTAAGAAATATGTCAATTTCATGATAATGAATGTACATGTACAGTCGAAACTCGATAATTCAAACTCACTTTAGATCAAACATTCCCATATTTCAAAGATAAAGTGTGGCTAAGCCATGTTTTAAATACGGGAATGTTCTACTTAATCGAGATCAACTTATCAAAATTAAACGTATGAAATACTGGTAAGGTTGATTTAAGAGAGTTTGAAGTATCGAGTAGTGACTGTACTTATATGAGCAAAGTCATGAACATAGGGTTGAACTTCTAAAATGTTTCAATGAAAAAGTGCCTGGTATTTTGGACAAGTTGCAGCTTAATGCAGAACTATAATAATGCAGATGGCTAGTACAGAATTTTTTCAATATTGCTTCTGTTCTGCCTTAAAACAGTGATGCGTTCAGTAAAGAAATCGATCTGAAATACAGTGGAGATAACGTAGTTCTTTCGTTCAAACGCAAACGCATTGCATTGAAATATAGAAAATGACAACTTTTTGACAAATCTGACAACCAGTTTTAATCTGATTTGCAAAGTTTAACAGTTTGGAGCCAGATCAGACGCCGGGTTACCCCGCATCTGATCTGGCTCCAAACTGTTTGCAATGAAAATAATAGATTAAGCGTAACCGGTGTTATATGGAAAGAAAATGTTTTCTCTTCTGTACTAGACCGGTAGCCAACTCACAATCGATGGCCATTGATTTCTTTACTGAACATGCTACAGACTACTCTCTTACCCCTTTACTCAATAGATACACATTTTTTCCAACTACGTATTATCATCAAACTGTATTGCTACGACAACCTATATAGGTTTTATAATAGATTTGTATCGCTATTAAGTCATTGTATACAGTGAGATAGGTTTGTCTACGAAAACAAAGTTGCCTGTGTAGCAATACAAATCTGTTATAATACCTTTATAAGTTGTAGCAAAACATTTCATCGTAATACCTAGAGCAGTCTTTAAGAGATTTGCACCGTTGTCCTTTGAGTGACTGTACGTAACTAGTGGTAATGTCCCATGCTTTTGTTTTATTATAGGCTTATCACAGTGTATGACTGCATTTACCACAAATAAAACGTTTCAAGAATGCAGATTTTACCGTAATGATCCTAAGTATTGGGACAGACAAGCCTGAGCAGACAGTGTAGACCCTGATCAGGGTCTAAACTGTTTGCCATTTGCCAACTCCTTCTTTTTGAAATCAAATTCTAATCAGTGTTTTTGCTTAATCTTATTTAAACAATCTTTGTGCTTGTTAATCAATAGTCTACTATGACGTCACAGTTGCCAAGGACGCTGTGCTGTCAGAAATCGTGTGACTTGAAAAAACCGACAATGTGTACTTTAAGGATGATTTTTTTCATGTTTGTATCCTGATGAAGACCTGAATAAGGTCGAAACCGATAGATCAATAAATATTTTGTCTACTATATCGGTGCCTGTAGTTATTCGCATCCTACGTTTCTTCTTAATGTTTGCCATTTACAGCGCTCCCTCTCTACAACGTCACCCAATGGGAGACAAACATTGTGTTCGTTGTTCGGAGGGAGTCGTTATATGGAGGGAAATTGGCATACATTTGCAAACAGCTTGAATCCAGATCAGACGCCGCGTAACGCGGCATCTGATCTGTATTCAAGCTGTTTGTCACTCGTCATTACGTTTTTTTCTGTCAAAATGTCTATTAGGTAATTTTGAGAAAAACAGCAGACAACAATTTTAAGCAGACGACATTGCAGCCATGAATAGGTTGGACATAATGGTCTTGTTTTGGGAAACAGCGAAAGGCGTCGTTGTAAGGAGGTAATCGTTGTTGGGAGGGCCATTGTAGAGAAGGAGTGCTGTAATTTGCACCTTTTGGATAAATAACGGTTAAAGCAATTGATACAACTTTTAAGATAACTACAGCAGCTTCACAGGGTGTCCTGAGTTTTAGGATTTTTACGGTAATTCAACAAAAAACCAATTTAACCAGTTTAAAAAGAGCAAAATCACCAAAACGTACGAACTACTATTAATATGTTAAACCAGATTACATGTTTATTTGATTGACAGTGCAGTGTTCATTAATCATCAACTTCAACAGAACATGTATGTATTTTGTCCAACACCCCTCCCTATAGAATCTCCGCCAATACAGAAGCTGAACTAAGTCTACACTGTAACATCTAGACGGTTTGTCTTAACCCTTAGCCTGCCACTCACGACTATAGCTCCATATGCAAACAGCTTGGATCCGGATGAGACGCCGAGTAACTCGGCGTCTCATCCGGATCCAAGCTGTTTGACACTCGGACAACATTTTCAGCAATTTTGAGCAACTTTGAAGCACTTTGAAACTTGAAGCAGACGAGAAATATAGCAGACGACAATTTATTTGGCGGGCTAAGGGTTAAAACTGAAGTAGAAATCCTCTCAAACTCACCATATGTCCTGTGAAGGTCTTTTTTCTCATGTACTTGAATCTGTTTAACACATTGAACACACAGATCTTGTTGTCCATAGACTGACATGCTAACCACTTCCCTGTGAAAGAAAACAATCAGTGTCGTATGTGTCTAACAATTTCTTCTACAGCTTTTAACAGTGCTGACAAGCATTTGCTTAACCCAATACCCCATAGCATGTTTCTACTTATGAAAACAGGTGATTACTTAACTCTTTCCTCCCTGAAACTTTAAATGGACAATTCCAGTTTCCATCTAAGTCTAGTCCATTTCTGACTTTAAAGGGTTGTTTTTGTCAATGTTTGGCATTGTGACAAACAGTTAAGACCCTGATCAGAGGGCTCCTTTTGGAGCCCTCTGATCTGGGTCTTCACTGTTTGTATAGGACATGTGTACTATTCACATGTACACTATTTGAAAAGCACGCCTATATGCGGGACTAGGGTTCAAAGAGTTAAAGCATGTTGAAAGTAAAGTAGAATGCGCCTTAGGGCACATTCTGCTTTACTTTCAGTCTGCTTTAAGCTATCAACTGATAGCATAGAGAAAATATTTCATATGCTACATATTCCTGACTGTATAAATTGGAATTATTTCCTTCAGTGAAGGAATAAATTTAAGTCGTAAAAAGGCGTATTTATGGGGTAATGAGTTAAAGCAGACTGAACTTAAAACAGAAAGCTCATGTAGAACATTTCTGGTTTATTTTTAGTCTGCTTTAAACAGTCAACTATCAGGGTAGAAACATGAATGCGAACAAGATGTGTTTGTGAAACGGTATTCCCCCTGATGTGACAATATCCTGTTATATGCTCTAAATAACCTTGACCTTTGTCTGACATGCCCTCACTTGTACTGAGCACAAGAGCTTCTTGAGTTGAGTACACTTGTATGTAAAATATGAAGTCTCTATCACATGTAGTTCCAAACTTATGGCCAAAGTTGAATTCAGCCTATTTAACCTGTAAATAACCTAGACCTTTGTTTAACACAACCCTTTTGGATTGAGCTCAAGTGCTGCTTGATTTGATCACATGTGCTAAATATAAAGTCTCTAGACTATCACATATAGTTATGGCCAATGTAAAATTCTGTCTATTGTACCTTTAAATGACCTCTTAATGACATTGACCTAGGTCAGACATTCATAACTTGAAATGAACCTAAGAGCTTATTGACATGATAACTCATGCCAAATATGAAGTCTTTATCACAAAAAGTACTAAATTTATGGCCTAGGTTAAAGTTGTGGACAGACAGACAGAAAGACAGACCAAAAACAATATGCCCGACTAGGTCATGTAAGAGGGAAGGGGAGCATAAAAAATGGAATGGCATGAAAGAGTTGTTACTATAAATGATACACAAAGTCTCATCAGGATCCAAACTGTTTGACATTCTGGTCCTATTATGATTTTTATATCTTCGAAAATTCCATTTTAAGAACAGTAGCAGATGGAAATATTACTAGAGTTAAGCGTTAAAACGTCCTCTCAGATTTATCTTAGTATATTTAGAAGTACTCAAGCAAAAGAATGTGGCTTACATTTGCAAACAGCTTGAATCCAGATCAGACCCTGTGTAACGCAACGTCTGAACTGGATTCAACCTGTTTGCCATTCGTCATTTATGGGTTTTTTTCGTCAAAATGTGCATTTTGTAAGAAAAATAGCAGAAAACAGTTTTAAGCAGATGGTATTGCAGCAGTGGAAGCATAAGACATAATTGAAGGCGAGTGTTGTTGTAAGGAGGAAATAGTTGTTCAGAAGGTCATTGTAGGACGGGAGCACTGTACTAGATCAAGGTGTGAGGTTTCATCAGTGATACTTTTAGAAATCAGATGAACGAGTCCTTGGGATGCACAGTCTGAAAAATAATGAGTCCTTGAGACTAACATCGAGTCCTTGAGGTGAAAAGTTAACCCAATATCCCATAACTGAATTCTAGTTTTGAAGACAGGTGACCACTTAAAGCAGGTTGATAGTAAAGCAGAATGTGCCTAAAGGCACATTCTGCTTTACTTTCAACCTGCTTTAAGCTACTATTTCCTTATGAGTAATACATTAATAAAGGCCAGAAAAGCTATAGGTCCATGGGACTCGCAACTTTTTAAATAATGAGTCCCTGGCAAATTAAATGAGTATAGGACTTGGGATGCACAGGTAAATTTATCAACTGGTTTCATTCTTACCATTAGGTGACAGGGTTGTGGCTGGCATAGAATGCATGGACGGGTCAGCAATGTACTTGAAGTCTACAGGAACATCCCTGAAGATAAATGTGGTGGTTACAAATATACAGGTAAACAATGTGTAAAGCTGTCACTCAAAGCAAAATAAAATAGCAGTGTTAAAAAGTGGTCGGTAAATAGCTATACATAGCTAATGTTAAACTGTTTTAATCAATGTAAAATAATCAATGTAAAACAAACAATGTAAAACAAACAATGTAAAACAAACAATGTAAAAAAATCAATGTAAACCTTGAAATCAAAACGATCCTCCTTTTTACTATTTTTCTTCAATGGAGGAATACTAATAGTGTTACAGTGGAGAATACGTTATTCTTTCCCGTTTAAACGTAAACAAAACGCATTGTACTAAAAAGGCAGACAATAACACTTTTTTCACAATTCTGAATGTTGATTTTAACCTGGATGGCAAACAGTTTGGAGCCAGATCAGACGCCGGGTTACCCGGCGTCTGATCTGGCTCCTAACGGTTTGCAATGGGAATAATAGATTTAGCTTAAACGCGTTCATTGGGAAAGAATAACGTTCTCTCCACTGTAACTTGTCCTAATATCAGAGTTTTACTGCAGCTGATCAATACTGTTGTATGTTACCCAGTAATACACAAACTACCCACCATTCCCAGACACGTAAACTCTTGTCATCTGATGATGACACAAATCTTCTGTTCTGGTCAACAAACGTGATTGTGTTTACGGCTCCTAAATGTCGGTCATACTCCTGCACTATCTCTCCTGACCGAATATCCCACTGTAAAACACACACAATGAAATAGATTTGTATTAACATACAGAACTTTTATTTACCATTGCCTTGTGAAATAAAGTGAAGCAACATTTCAGTATCAGTAAATAAACCAGCCTTTTTTTCATGGTTTTGGGGAAAAATGATGACACTGACTAAGTGTAATTTTACAATTGGGAGTAAGAATTACACACCAAATTCAGTAATTTGTAAGCAAAACAAGGGGTTCTAAAGCATTTAGGAATGTTTTGTTTAGTAATGTTTACCAATTTTGTTAGATAAAGTACATGTATACTATTTTTACTTGGGGAGTGGGCCCAATATTGGCTGTAAACACTGATATTGTTTAAAATAGCTGGTGTCTAATATGAGATACATGACAGGAATATAAACAATCTTAAACCCTCTCAATGACGCTTTAAAATGTGCTTGCAAACATTTGGGGTCCTGATCAAACACCGCATGCGGTGTCTGATCAGGGCCCAAACTGTTTGACACTCTTATCGATATTTATTAAGCCATACAACCTTAAATTTAACTTTTAAACGTAGCTTGCAGACAACAGTAATGAAGCAGACGACAATAAAGCGGTGAAGGGGTAAAAAAATCTCCAGAATAATTTGATCATGAAACATTGTAGAACCAAACTTGCCACTGCTTCAGAAGGGCAACACTTATTTAGATTCTGCACTATTAACACTTTCAACAACTTGGATAAAATATACACATTATATTTGCAAACAGTGTAGATGGTAGCTTAAAGCAGGTTAATAGTAAAGCAGAATGCTCCTTTAGGAGCATTCTGCTTAACTTTAAACCTCAAGTAAGTGGTCATCTGTCTTCACAACCAGACACAGGCTATGGCTTAACCTATTGTCCCATAGCTTGTTGCTATTTTTTAAGGCAGGTGACAGGTTGAAAGTAAAGCAAATGTGCCTTAAAGTACATTCTGCTTTACGTCTAACCTGCTTTAAAGCTACTATCTGCTAGAATATAGATTTTTTTTATGTGCACATTCATGACTATAAATTTGAACTAGTTTCCTCAGTGAAGGAAGAAATAAAAGGCCTTTTTATGGGGTAATGCACAGGTACTTGACACATAGATCTAGATCTATTACCCAAAAAAAAAAAATGATGCTAAAATAGACTAGATCACCAATATTCTCTTGTGGTACCCTTGGGAAATGATTAATTTATCAATATCTACTCTTTATTTTATCAAATTCCGTCAAATAACGTCACCGTAGGTGATTTATAACGAAAATGTGCATCAAAAAGGGTGTTTTTTTGTGATAGATCTAGATCTTTGTGTCAAGTACCTGTGGGGTAATGTGTTAACATATATTTGACTTGACTTACACAAACTATTTTCTTGTCTGATGTTCCAGCTACAAACAAATGCTGCTTGTCCTCTTCAGGGTGGTATTTGATACAGTAGGCCACCTTCTTACTCGTGAAACGAGCTTTACACTCCCCTGAAAATATTTGAGTGAAAAATAAAACAACATGCCAGGGAAAAAAATGACAAGATACTGTGCCTAGCAATATAGTCAAACTTGATTTCTAAAGTGGTACATGTACTATTTTCTTAAGGGGAGGAATTAAGGCTTAAAAGGGCATATTTATGGGGGTAATGGTTTAAATACCTACCTGTCTCAGTATCCCAGAGTTTACAATATCTGTCATAGGCACAGCTGAGGAACTCTGTGCCACTGTTGTTAAAACATATGTCTCGCACAGCTTGTTTGTGGCCCAGGTATGACCTTATACACCGCCGATCATTGTACACCTCCCATATCTGAAATAACAATATGCATGTAATATTTATTACAGTAATGACAACTGATAACAACTTTGCAGGGCTACAGATAAGAGGGAGTAAACTGCAGAAATCCACCATTTTCTCCCTTATCTAAGCATCAAATCCTATGGTGTTACTACTCATTAGAATCGTCTCTTCGAGACGATTCTAATGAGTAGTGACACCATAGGGTTTAAAGTATAAAGCAGAAATAAAGATTTTAGTTTTTGAAATACCCTCCTTATCTGGAGCCCTGATTTTGTAATCAGTCTTTCCTGCTGCTGGCAGTGATTTTTGATAAGATCTTAACCCATAACTCCACAAATATGTCTTGTAAATTATTCTTCCATCACAGAATTTTTTCATACAGTCATAAATATGCAGCAATATATAAATACTTCCTTTATCCTAGCAGAGTTTAGCTGTAAAGAAGAAGAATGTATCTTAAGGCCCATACTGTTTTTCTTTCACCCTGCTTAAAGTTTGAGAAACTACTGCCTATCCTGACATACAAGAATATGTCCCTTATGGCATATGGGAAAGTATAAAATGCCTATGTCCGCTCTGTCCTATTGTACACCCACCACATCAGACTTGCAGACCCTTTAGGAGCCCTGTTATCTGGGTCTTCACTGGTTGCATAGGACAAGTGCCTCTTCACATGTACACTGTTGCAAAGGATGTCAGGCATATATGCATGACTAGGGTTTATAGGGTTAAGCGGCCATCAAAAAGAGAGTGAAATATTGAAGTTTTTACAGGTTGCAGCTTAATACATGACAATAGTATAGCATAAAGCTCATACAGAATTTTTTATTTTATTTTAGCTTTATCCTGTATTTAGTAGGTACCTGTCTTTAGACAGGCCTATATGTCTTTGAGAAGTGGTCATTTAACCCATTACCTTATAGCACGTATCTAGTTTTGAAGGTATGTGACCACTTAAATATGGGATATTACATGAGTGTTCATAATTTATTGGATTTATTAAATGAGTCTTTTAGAAAATGATAAAAACGAGGCTTTGCCGAGTTTTTATCGTTTTCTAAAACGACGAGTTTGATAAATCCTATAAATTATTAACACGAATGTTATATTATTTTTATAACATAATCTAGAAAAGTTATTTATCGCAGCCTTTGAGATCAAGTGAATGCTTAGCGCGATATTTAAGTAGATCTATACAGGGAAAAAAAGTTGTTCCAAATAACCCCGTTCACTAGCATAATGTTTATGTTATTATATGTATTAGTAAACACTTTCATGTAGAATTAGTATTGATTAATTACACCAAAAATCTATCAATTGAATCACATGATGGAATGAAGACGTTGGAAATTGAACACATAGAACGCATTTTAATAACGTCACAAGTAAACGGCGTCGTGGCGTACCTCATTTGCATAGTTATTTAACTAGTTATATATGACATTTAAACTACGGGTGTTATTCAACGCTCACGCCGTCTTTTATGTTATAAATCAGGTTAAAGTATAGCAAAGTGTGCCTTCAGACTGCTTTAAGCTACCATCAGTTAGTAAATAGAAAATGTTTCTTAGGGTGCATATTCATGACTGTTAAAAAGGGCACTATTTTCTTCAGTGGGGGAATAAATTAAAGGTGTACAAAGGTGTATCTATCAGGTAATGGGTTATACAACAGGGGCCCGTTTTACTAAACAACTTACGCAAAATTTTTGCGTAAGTCAAAATCGTTTAACTCTTATTTTCCGATCATAAACGTTTGCAAACAGTAAATAGCCAGATCAGAGGACGCGCTAAAAGCGCGTCCTCTGATCTGGCTATTTGCTGTTTGTAGCAAGTGATAATAAAAAAATATAAATTAAAATTTAAAATTTTGACTTACGCAAAACTTTTGCGTAAGTAGTTTAGTAAAGCGGGCCCCAGAAGACTGATCAGGGGTGTAAAATTCCACTCGCTTTGAAGTCAGGCGAGTATTTTTAAATATATGCTCGACCTTCAGGGCGAGTGGATATTTTGGTCTGGTATTTTCCTAAGTAATAACTTTGCGCAGTGTAATTATAGTGCAAATTAAAACGACTGAAATTCTCCGTGTGTGTCAACATCAAAGACACATTTTCAACAATGTTGTTCATTTCACTATTATCGACGAAGAAGTTAGAGGCATTCCGATTAACGAGCACCTGCTTGTATCTTCTTTATTCGGCCTTCGAAGTACGAAAGTTTCGGCCCAAAAGGTTTATTTGTGTTAAAGTATCAAGCGATGGTTCAAATATTTATTCGAATTATAAAATTAAAGTATGCATAACAGTGTTATAACGTGTTTTATTGTTCAATCATCCGTCAAACAATGAACATTTCTTAATATAAAGCTTTGACGATTTCATACCTAATTTGAACAGTCAAAATTTTACATGCCGAAAAAAACGGAAGCATCGTTAGTTTTCCCGCTACATGTCAAAATGTAAACAAACTAACAAAACTATCTTACAGTCGTTCTTCGGAGTAAAATAGCTGCGTTAACAGCGATGTCGAAACGATGACAAGACCCACAAGAATTACTTAAGTGTTGAAAGAGTTTAACAGTATGTTTCTATAAGTTGATATTTTCGAGTTTAGATAAATGAATAAGACAATTGTGAAAGTTTTAGTACATATGAATTATATATGAAAATTCACGGACGAGCAAAAGTTGCTGAAGGGCGAGTGGATCAGTTTAATCAGTTTAAACATATTTTATTTCCAAAATTTCAACATGGAAATGGGGTTGGGCGAGTGGATTTCAGTAGTTACTAGTCCTACAGGGCGAGTAGCTTTTGAATTTTTTTTACACCCCTGCTGATTGTATTCCGAAGATCATAACTGCCTAACCTTAATTTTACTATCCATACTACATGACAATAAGAGGTGGGCTGATTTTGGGAACCATCGAATGGCAGCAACTCCTTTTGTATGTCCAGCCCATGTGTGAATGAGTTTCTTTGGTATAAAGCACTTTTCTGGTGGGAAATCAGACTTGAGGTTGACACCAACATCTTGGGGGATGTGTAAGTAGGACCGGCCTTGGTAATCATAGGCATCTTTGACTGAAAAAAAATAAGAGACCTTAAAATGAAATTCAACAACATAAAGAAAATGTTTGCAAATGTTTGTATGTTCATGTACAAAGTTATTCTTTTACTACATTATTAGTTGAACAGTTTTTTCTCTGTGTACATGGGGATTTCTTCCTGGCTGATGAAAATCATGTTGCCCCAGCATTCTCTTAACTCTTTCCTCCCTGAAACTTTAAATGGACAATTCCAGTTTCCATTATAGTCTAGTCCATTTCTGACTTTAAAGGGTTGTTTTTGTCAATATTTGGCATTGTGACAAACAGTAAAGACCCTGATCAGAGGGCTCCTTTCGGAGCCCTCTGATCTGGGTCTTCACTGTTTGCATAGGACATGTGTACTATTCACATGTACACTGTTTGAAAAGCACGCCTATATGCGGGACTAGGGCACAAAGAGTTAACCCTTTACCTGATAGCCTATTTATAGTATTGAAGACAGGTGACTAATTAAAGCAGGTTGAAAGTAAAGCAGAATGCGCCTTAATGCACATTGTTTTAATTTCAGCCTGCTTTAAGCTTCCATGTGCTAGCATATAGAAAATATTCCCCATAATATATATTCATGACAGATTAAATTTGAACTATTTTCTTCAGCGGAGGAATAAATCATATTCGCTAAAAGGCGCTTCCATGGGGGAAAGGGTTAAATAGTAGGCAGTATTCTAACTAACAACCCCAAAACAGATATGCGTAAACGGCGTCATCTTTCTGACGGTTGTTATTCCAAAGAAAATATGCATGCTTGTAGATGTCGGCGTCAAACTTTCCAGAAAAGAAAAATAGCCGGCTGTTCAAAGATTCAAACTGTGATTATTTCTTAGCCGAGATAGACTTAATAACAGAGGTTGCATGTAAAGCAAGACTGAAGGACCTGTCAGCCAATGAAATAGTTGCATTTCTACATACCCTGTCAGCTCAGAGGTTATGTCCGCTCATGTCTACGGCTCATTGGCATATCAGAAGTAAGGAATTTACTTTTCAGTATAACCATGTTTCTAGTATTGAAGTTAGGTGAACCCTCAAAGTAGGTTGAAAGTAAAGCAGAATGCACCTTAAGGCACATTCTGCTTTACTTTCAGCCTACTTTAAGCAACCATCTGCTAAGATGTAGAAAAAAAATATTTCTTTCGGTTCATGTTTTTGACTGTGTTTGATTTGGATACAAACTGCTTGCAAACTATAGTGTAGTCTGGCTTGGATGCAGGGCTCCAGATAAGATGTAGTTTTTCAACAAATCCAATATTTTCTCACTCTTTTTAGCACCAAATCCTATGGTGTTACTACTCAATAGAATCGTCTCGAAGAGACGATTCTAATGAGTAGTGACACCATAGGGTTTAATTCAGAAATAAAGATTTTAGTTTTTGAAAAACTACCCTTATCTGGTGCTCTGTTGGATGTGGAGGTGTAAACTTAATGTCATTATTACTACTCTTCTTACTGTGTAGTGTTGTTTTCTCCTCTGCAACTTTCTCTTCAGTTTGTTTCCCAGTCTTTGCCCGCTTGGCAAGTATATCGTCCAGCTCCTTTTTCTCCTCCTGAAGTGTGACAAGTGTGTATGCAGTGATACATGAATAATATCAGGGCTCCAGATAAGATAGGGTTATTTCAACAAATCCAACATTTTCTCATTCTTTTTAGAACCAAATCCTATTATGTTACTATTCATTAGAATCGTCTCGAAGAGACGATTCTAATGAGTAGTGACACCATAGGGTTTAATTCAGAAATAAAGATTTTAGTATTTGAAAAACTACCCTTATCTGGTGCTCTGTAATATACAGTAAAACCTCTCTATTAAAACCTCTAAAATATGTTATTTTTCTGTGATTAATGCAGCTGACTGCTTAAAGCAAGGTGAATAAAAACAGAAGGCTCCTAAAGGAGCTTTCTGTTTTACATTCACCTTGCTTTAAGCCTTCATGTGTCATTCATACAATCAATTAGCCGTCTTTTCTAATGGTCATAATAGAGAGGTTTTACTGTATGGCACTCTTTCTGCATACATTCAATCTTTGATTTAGCTACCTTTTAATGTAAGAACCATAGTTCAATACAATTGATTGCTTAATGCAGAAGAAAAACCAAATAGGGTATCACCAGGGCCCCAGATAAGAGAGGGTAAAGCATTAAATCCTATTGTGTTGCTACTCATTAGAATTGTCTCAAAGAGACAATTCTAATGAGTAGTATACTGTAACACTATAGGGTTTGATGCAGAAGTTAAGATTTTTCTTGTTTCAAAATACTCCCCTTATCTGGAGCCTTGTATTACTGAGTCAATACATGTCCCCTTCTGGTGAATGGTGACTTCCATTTGACAGATGGACTGAGAGGTAGACAGAAGGGCGCTCACAAAACTATACAACTCTTCTCCTCCTTTATCCTGATACGGTAAGCTTCTACTGCGTAGCTATGGTTTGATTCACCATATTAGATATTAGTTAAAACTTGTTAAACTATAAAAACCACATGACAGTAATTACTTATATTCTTTTGTTGTACCTCATATATTCTATGTTATGTAGAATTCGAGAAAATAAAGTTCTGTTCTGTTCTGATTAAATTGATTTGTTATGATTTTATGTCGCTTTTAACAGAATTTCAGGCATATCGCGACGTCCAGCTAATTACAGGTGGAGGAAGACCCCAGAAGCCCTTTATGCATTGTTTCAGGCACAAATCGGCAACTGGATAGAACCACCAACCTTCCGCAAGCCAGCTGGAAGGCTTCCCCACATGAAAAATCCGAATGACGGCACTGGGATTCGAACTCACAGCGGTGAGGTGCTTAGAGATGTAAGTCACAGTGATTATACCACTAGGCCACGAAGACCCCACTATCTATGGAGTGAAGGGTTTAATAAAAAATATTTGTGATAAAATTTACCTCATTTGGAGTCATAACTGTTTTCTCGTCCACAAACTTGCCCCAGGGCCCAAGGTAGCCTTCAATATCTGATGGGTCATCATTTAAATGACGCTTTCTTTTGTCTTCTGGTCTCTTTTTCAAAGGCTTCTCGAAGGCTGTTAGACCTATAGTAAATGGGTTGCAATAACACCAGAAATTCAAAATAATACTGTAACACGAGAATTCTGCAACTTCGATATTTTAAAAGGGAAGACTGAGAAATTGTTTGATAATGGAAAATAAATACAGTGCTCCTTCCCTACAACGGCCCTACTTTGTCTCCCATTGGGTGTCGTTGTAGAGAGGGAGCGCTGTTCTGAATCTTACTAGTAACTTAGTCCAAGGATTTGACGCTGCCATCACACAATGCCCTAGTCCATTTTTCACTCCATTTTGCAAAGAGAAATTACTTCATTTTTATGTAATACATTATACCGGTAACTATATAACATTTAAGTTGATTTAACTATATAAAATTTTAAAAGCAAAACATTTGATTAAATCTTTGAATGCTGAAAAAAGCACTGAGATTGAGAAATTAACTTACAGTAAAGACCCTAGGTATTGGGACAATCAGGCAAGAGCGAACAGTGTAGACCCTGATCAGACTGCTCCTGAGGGAGCAGTCTGATCAGGATCTACACTGTTTGTAATTCAGTGTGCAACTTTTTGTTTTGACCACTTACTCAGTTAGTCAGACTTACTGTGTGGTTAAAGTAATAAGCTTAAGTTTTAGGATAATTACAGCAGTGTACAGGATGATCCGATTTTAACAATGTCTGTTGTATTCCTTTTAACCCTTTCCCTCATAGAAGTGCCTTTTAGCACATTTAATTTATTCCTCCGCTGAAGAAAATAGTTCTATTCTTTACAGTAATGAATATGTAACATAAGAAATATTTTCTAAATCCTAGTAGCAGATTATAGTTTAAAGCAGGTTGAAAGTAAAGCAGAATGCACCTTAAGGCGCATTCTGCTTTACTTTTAACCTGCTTTAAGTGGTGACCTGTCTTCAAAACTAGAAACAGGCTATTGGGTAAAGGGTTGAATATACGTCATGTATAAATCAAGAAGTGTTATCCAAATGACAAATAGTTTGAATCATGATCATATGCCAAGCTACACTGCATCTGATCTTGATCATAACTGTTTGCAATTCAAACATTTTTCACCACTAGCATATAGATCCCATTTTGAAATGAATCTGTTAAGTAATTGATGAAAACATTCATAATGACAGTTCACCATACGAAATGCTACAAAGTTTCAGCTAAGGGGAGTATTTCAAAAATTAAAATCTTTGTGTCTGCATCAAACCCTGCAATGTTTCTACTCATTTTTACAATGTTTATACTTACTAGAATCGTCTCTTCAAGACGATTCTAATGAGTTACACAATAGGATTTGGTGCTGAAATGAGAAATAAAATGTTGGATTTATTCCGTTTAATCCCTCTTATCTGGAGCCCCTATGATGCTAGCTTTGGTCAGGTGACCTAGGAGCTTACCTTTACTCTCTTCAGCAGCTTCAGAGTCTCCTAGAAGTGCAGGTTGACTCCCAGCCTGGGCATCAGCTGTAGGGTCCAGGGCATAACCTGTTAACAGTGAAACCAGTGAGATGATATTGCCAAAACTGTTCAGTGATAGTTTTAGAAATCAGATGAATGAGTCCTCAGTATGCACATTATGTAAAACAATGAGTCCTTGAAACAAACATTGAGTCCTTGAGGCAAAAAATTAACCCAATATCCCATAATTTATTTCTAGTTTTGAAGACAGGTGACCACTTAAAACAGGTTGAAAGTAAAACAGAATGTGCCTTAACCCTTTACCCCATAGAAGCGACTTTTAGCGCATTTAATTTATTCCTCCGCTGAAGAAAGTAGTTCCAATTTAATCAGTTGTGAATAAATATTATAGCTTATATTTTATATATTCTAGCACATGGAAGCTTAAAGAAGGTTGAAAGTAAAGCAGAATGCGCCCTAAGGCGCATTCTGCTTTACTTTCAACCTGCTTTAAGTGGTCATCTATCTTCAATACTAGAAATAGGCTATCAGGTAAAGGGTTAAGGCACATTCTGCTTTACTTTTAACCTGATTTAAGCTACTATTTGCTTATGAATATGAGTAATAGGTTAATCAAGGCTGGGACTTGCAACTCTTTAAATAGTGAGTCCCTGGCAAATTTAATGAGTATAGGACTGGGGATGCACAGGTAAAATTATCACTGAATGTCAGTGTTAGCTTGTAGTACAGATACAGTAGAGCCTTGATATCTTAACTCTTTCCTCCCTGAAACTTTAAATGGACAATTCCAGTTTCCATCTAAGTCTAGTCCATTTCTGACTTTAAAGGGTTGTTTTTGTCAATGTTTGACATTGTGACAAACAGTGAAGACCCTGATCAGAGGGCTCCGAAAGGAGCCCTCTGATCTGGGTCTTCACTGTTTGTATAGGACATGTGTACTATTCACATGTACACTGTTTGAAAAGCACGCCTATATGCAGGACTAGGGTTCAAAGAGTTAACCCTTATCCTGCTGATCGCCACTTCACTAGTTTTTGCAAACTGTTTGGATCCAGATCAGGCGGCGTGTGATGCGGCGTCTGATCTGGACCCAAGCTGTTTTACACTCGTCTTTTGGTTTCTGTAATTCAAAAACTGTATAAGTCTTATTTTAACAAATTTTGCAGATGACACTTTCAAAGCAGATGACTTTGCAGCATGATAAGCGTTACCTCATTCACTCTAGAAACTTCAAATGAACAGTTCCAATTTGAATTATTTCCTTTTGAGTCTTGGTCGTTTTTTACAATTTAGAGTAGTTTTTAACTACCATATTATTTTCACAACAACTTGGTCTACACTGTTTGCATGTGATAAGTATACTCTTCATATGTACCCTGTTTGTAAAGGATGAGTATACTTGTCACAATGGTTCAATAGTTTAACTTGCTGTTCAACTCCTTTTCCTAAGAAAAATGCAGGCTGAGAGTAATGCAGTCAAACAAAAGAAAAAAATCTTGAGCCGCCCTGGTACAAAACTTTATTTTAAGTTTGTCTGTAAGACAGAATACACCAAAGACAGAACAAAAGTAATGCAGAAAGCTCTTTTGAAATTTATGCATTTATTATGCAGTAGGTTATACACAGGTTTGTCTTTCAAGTGGTTAATAGCAACACAAGCTCATACCATAGCTGTGGAAAGTTTTCCTCTGGTTTTCGAACTGAAAGCTGCTAACATGGGCCTCTTCTGTGTAGCCAGCTAGAGTGTTTCTTGTTGCCTTAAACTGTTGAGTCTTGAAAGGGTTAAGTGGACCAACCTGACCAAATATAATACAAAAACAACATGTAAATATACAGTATAACCTTCAGGGCTCCACATAAGAGGGAGTAAACTGAACAAATTCAACATTTTCTCACTTATTTCAGCACCAAATCCTATGGTGTTACTACTCATTAGAATCGTCTCTTTGAGACGATTCTAATGAGTAGTGACACCATAGGGTTTAAAGCAGAAATAAAGATTTTAGTTCTTGAAATACCCCCCTTATCTGGAGCTCTGACCTTGCTAATCGAACACCTGGTTAACTTTTTCCTCCCAGAAACTTTAAATGCACAATTCCAGTTTCCATTTAAGTCTAGTCCATTTCTGACTTTAAAGGGTTGTTTATGTCGACGTTTGGCATTATGACAAACAGTGAAGACTCTAATCTGAGGGCATCTGGCAGAACAAGTTATAAATTTCTAAAAATAAATACAATAAGGTCACTAAAAACACATTATACTGTCTTTAGCATATAGATCTACCATATCATTATACCTTTTATGTAAATGACATTCCTTCCCTATTGCCATCGAAATACAGTCGGTGTCAACCAGTTTTGATTTGAACACGATGCAAAACTACTCAGTATATCATCCAGATCCCAATTTTCGGTTTTCACAACCAAAGTAAAACCTCTCTATTAGGAAAACTAAAAAGAGGGCTAGTTAACTGTATAAAAGGTGATCACTAAAGCAAGGTGACAGTCAAACAGAAAGCTCCTTTATCAGCTTTCTGTTTCACTGTCACCTTGCTTTTAGCAGCCACCTGTCTGAAACACCTAATATTTTACACAAGTTAGTACAGTGGAGAATCTGTTATTCTTTCCCAATAAACGTGTTTACGCTAAAACTATTATTTGCAGTGCAAACAGTTTGGAGCCAGATCAGACGCCGGGTAACCCGGCGTCTGAACAGGCTCCAAACTGTTTGCCACCAAGATAAACATGAATTATCAGAATTGTCCAAAAGTTGTACTTTTCTACGTTTTAGTGCTTTGCGTTTGCGTTTAAACGGAAAAGAATAACAGATTCTCCACTGTACTTGTAATAGAGAAGTTTTACTGTATTTGCAAAAACAATCATCATACACTGTTAGCATGAGAGTGGTTTAACCCATTTCCCCCATAGCCTTATTCTAGTTTTGAAAATAGGTGAACACTTAAACTTTCTTAAAGCAGGTTAAAAGTAAAGCAGAATGTGCCTTAAGGCGCATTCTGCTTTACTTTCAGCCTGCTTTAAGCTACCATCTGCTCGAATATAGAAAAAATATTTTTTATAAAACATAGTCATAACCATACATGTGATATTTTTTTGGACCCAAATAGGAAGATCCGGAAATTTTAATAGGGAGATTGGGGTGTCAAATAGGGAGCTTTTTTCGCGACACTTTTTTCACGACAAAACTGACTCATAACTGTATAAAAAGGAACTATTTTCTTTAGTGGAACAGGATGAATAATTTCAAGGCATAAAAGGTGTATTTATGAGGGAAGGGGTTAACACAGAATTAGGCTTATCTCTTTCCTCCCTGAAACTTTAAATGGAAAATTCCAGTTTCCATTTTAGTCTAGTCCATTTCTGACTTTTAAGGGTTGTTTTTGTCAATGTTTGGCATTGTGACAAACAGTGAAGAACCTGATCAGAGGGCTCCTTTCGGAGCCCTCTGATCAGGGTCTTCACTGTTTGCATAGGACAAGTGTACTATTCACATGTACACTGTTTGAAAAGCACGCCTATATGCGGGACTAGGGTTCAAAGAGTTATACCATCAACAAAACATACCTCAGGAGCATACAGCTCATTGTATTTGGGATTATATTTCACTTCTTTTGACTTAGGGTCTATATGCTTCAAACCAGACTGGTCTTCTTTCTGTATAAAAGAGAACAACAAACATTATACACCATAGAAATCACAGTGACTAATAACTTATATGTAATACTGTATACTTGTCATTAACAAATTATGTACTTGTGAAGAGTAAAAGGTTGAAATGAAATATCTTTCTACATGGACTAGACTCTGCGCTGTTGGTACTAGATGAAAAATGACACGATCGAGTCACAAGTTCTCACAACATGAGATTCCACCCTCCCCCTGGACAGTAGAAGTTGTTGCAGTTGAAGACTTGTTGTACACGTTTTACTCATTAGGCCAAATAAAAAAATACATGTGTTTCCTATTACATGCCCAAAAATATTAGGGACGGACGGTCAGAAATTCTTTTTTTTTGTTGTTGATAAAAACATACAATAATACTGTACATATAACTTTCTGATGGAGTATTTTACATGGACATGCATGAATGTATTCTAATGTACACAGCCCTGGGCCATACATAACAAACCTTATAAATATCCATTCAAATTTTTTATTTTATTGATAGACCTGTCCCTTTACCAAAATTATCTTAATAATCTAAACCGGTATGATTGTTTATAATATCTATATATCAAGACGGCAAAGTAGTGACATTATATGACAGATGGAATGAATTATGTCAGTTTGAAATGTGTTGTATGTATGTTAAAAATAACAAGAGCCCCATGGGGCATATTTCGCTCACCTGAGAATCACTGACAAAATGGAGATAATGACTTATGTCCAGGATGGGGTCATTTTTTATCTGAGGGGCATAATTTGAACAATCTTGATAGAGGCCCTGTAGATGATGCTACGTCCCAAATTTCTAAGATCAGGGTACTAGGGTTTTAGACAAGAAGATTTTTATAAGTTTCCATTCAAAAAACTTTTTTTTAGCTCCTGTGACCTACTTATGCAACCGACCGGAACCATTTGAACAAAATATGTAAAGGACATCTAGAAGTGTCACCATGCGAGTATCAATGCTCTAGCCATATTAGTTTCAGAGATGTTTGAAAATTTCACTATATTATAACTCTATGTAAAACTGTGACCCCCAGGGCGGGGCCAATTTTGACCCTAGGGACATAATTTGAACAAACTTGATAGAGGACCTGTAGGCGATGCTATGTGCCAAATATCTAAGCTCTGGCCCTTGTAGTTTCAGACAAGAAGATTTTTTAAGTTTTCATTGAAAAAACCTATTTTTAGCTCCTGTGACCTACTTATGCAACCGACCGGAACCATTTGATCAAAGTTTCAGAGAAGACGTTTGAAAATTTCACTATATAACTCTATGTAAAACTGTGACCCCCAGGGCGGAGCCAATTTTGACCCCAGGGACATAATTTGAACAAACTTGATAGAGGACCTGTAGATGATGTTATGTGCCAAATATCTAAGCTCTGGCCCTTGTAGTTTCAGACAAGAAGATTTTTTAAGTTTTCATTGAAAAAATCTATTTTTAGCTCCTGTGACCTACTTATGCAACCGACCGGAACCATTTGAACAAAATATGTAAAGGACATCTAGAAGTGTCACCATCCCGAGTATCAATGCTCTAGCCATATTAGTTTCAGAGAAGAAGACGTTTGAAAATTTCACTATATAACTCTATGTAAAACTGTGACCCCCAGGGCGGGCCAAATTTGACCCTAGGGACATAATTTGAACAAAATTGATAGAGGACCTGTAGATGATGCTGTGTGCCAAATATCTAAGCTCTGGCCCTTGCAGTTTTTGACAAGAAGATTTTTAAAGATTTCCTTAATTTTTCACTTTGGTTGCCATGGCAACCGAGTTCTGCATTGTTTTTAATTCTTTGAACAAATTTGAAAGAGTTTGACCCAAGGAACATTTCTGTAAAGTTTGGTTGAAATCTGTCAAGCGGTATATGAGGAGATGTCATTTGAAGCAATTGTTAACGACGACGGACAACGCCGGACACAGGGCCATCCCAATAGCTCACCTTGAGCCTTTGGCTCAGGTGAGCTAATAAATGTGTCATTGATATGTGCCAGCAGAGTGAGCTGCATTTTGAATGTGTTTATGGTAAACCAGGAGTGTAAAATTCTACTCGCCCGCTCGCCATGGCGAGTAACATTTGTCAGGACGAGCAGATTTTCTGATAATTTACAACAGAAACTAATGCAGGGTTCCCACTGGCTTTAAGTTTTGAGGGTGCATGTACCCTCTAGCCGTCTAGGGCTATTTTTTGGGGGTGCAGACAAATTTCAGAGGGTGTATATGAAACGTTTTTCTGTTTCTTCTATTACAAAGTAGCAATCCGTTTTTCAAACAATGGATACGCACCATGTGTGGTTCCACCGCTAATTTTTTATTTCATTTGTTTGGATGTGTACTGTTCGTATCTCTCTGTGTATTTCTTAACCAGACCGTCAATTGGGGCTTAGCCGACATATTTGCAGACTACACGAATGCGTAGGCCTATGCTAAGACTGTGTCTCACTTAATCAGGCATTTTCCCCAACATTGTTAATAGACGGGATAAAATACATCTGATAACCCGTCCAGTATTTCGACTGTGTTGTTTGGATTTCGCATAAAAAATAGCGTCGCTGTTTTGAAATTGAAAGTGACCAGAATAAGACCTATGACCAGACTTTTTTTTTAATCATTTGTCAGCATTTTTCAAACACTTTTTCCTCTAGATAGGTATTGAATTCTTATGAATTCTTATAAAAACAAAAATTGATAGAAAAAATAGCGACTTTATTTGGGTTTAGAGTTGGGTTTAGAGACGGGAAATCCCACAATCTATTTTAAACTGCTAAATCATCGGATTCGCGATGCGGGTGAGCCAGACGCTTTACGTATTAAGAATGATAAGAATTGTCAAGCGCCTGACAGACACTATAAGGAAAATGAAAGCAAATCCAAATTGACTCGTCAGACTTTGACGTTTAACTTGTATTTTGTAGTTTGTTAATAAAAATGGTCTTCTTACATCCGATTTCGGCATTATCTGCAACATAAGTCTGTGCGTGCATGCACGTTCAGGGCATTGATTTTATGCGTGATTTTTCTAAATTATATGTGAATCACGTACATCTGTGCGTGAATGGGAACTCTGCTAATGAGCAAAATGTCATTATCACCCAGCAGGGCGAGTAACAATTCTGAAACTTTTACACCCCTGTAAACTAACTAGCACATCACATCTTCAAGGAAGCTACTTTATGATAGATTTAGAGCAAATTTCACTTCGATATTTGCTAAATCTTATTTACAAATCAATTTTAAAACACTTAAAAGTCTATAAATTAGCTTTGCAAACAATTTATTTAAAAGAGAATATATTCTATTACACGCTCCTAAAAAGGATTGTCACAAAAAATGACCGACATTTGCCAACAGATTTTTTGAAAAGTGAAAAAAAGTTCAAGGTTGGGGAAAAAACTAGGGTCATTCGGGTTACCGGAAACACAGGTACTTTTTTATTTTGCCTTACTAAAAATAGGGTAATTATAATCCAAATGATGCATTATTGTTTGACAAAACAATGGAACAATATGAACGGTAAAATGAGTTTCAATGACAAAAGATCACTTCAGAGCAGGTTTTGAAGTTTTATATATACACTTTTACGCAATATTAACATGTATCTTTTCATAGGGTGGGGTCCGGAGAGATTATGTCTGCACGCGTAAATTGAATGGGAGGGGCTCATGGTTAATTTTGTAACGCTAACCATCAATGCCCACATGTCAACATACAAATATTTAATCTCTACATTCTCCTGTATCAGTAGATACCAGGGGCTTTAAAATCAGGGGTGACCTGGGGAACGCCTTTACTTTGCCGGTCCCCAAAAAGTTCAGGAAATAATGACATTTTACTGTTTATATAGAACCCCGTGAAAAATAGGCTAACTTGGAAACTAATGGGATTTCTCAAAATCGGATTCTGCGTACCTTTTTCAACAGAAAAATCAGGGGCTGGCGCCCCGTAACCCCCCCCCCCCCATGGTCGCTTAGAAATGAAAGGCAAAATGGTGACATGTTTACTCTTGCATGGCAACCTGTTGGTAAAGAAGAGAGTAGGGACCGGCAAAGTAAATTCTATCCAACACGGACCAACACCATAGTAGATCCAGCATGTGACATCAATGCTCCACATGAAAATCAAAAGCCTTGATGGAATGGCGTCACAATTTTAGAAAGAGATGCACGCGCTATGGAAATACCAATTACACCGAAAAGTTGACTCTTTAAAATAAGTTAGTTTTGGTAAAAGGGTGATACGTTTTCTTTACATAGTCCCTAACATTACCCCACCCATCTTTTCTTAGGAGAGGCGCTATGATTCTTACCGTTGGGATTACTATTGGAGACGCGTTCAAAGCAATAGATACAGCAACTGAATTGTCCTTATCTATAGGCCTTAAATGAGCAAATAAATCACGAGCGGCACTATTGTCAGAGTCAGATTTGTCACTGTTTTCATCTGAATCACTTTCATACGAACAGATAGCTTCCATGTTTGCAGACCGTACTACAAATTAAACGACTTTCCATTGGTCAATATTATCGTTACTGGTCTGTATAAAACTCGATTCGCTTTTTGGAAGCCCGAAACTGTAGCCGCAGTTAAGGTTCCTGAACACCAAATAAACGAAACGTACTCGAGAAACAGTAGTTAGTACTGCAGTGGTTTTTTTTTGCCTCAAAATATACAGGCACGGATTTACCGGGGGGGGGGGGGGGGGGGGGGGGGGGGCACGTGCCCAAGCTGACCTGAATTATTTTTAATTTTTTTTGCAAAAAAAAGATCAACATGAAAAGTAGATACATTTTATTTTGCTACGGTCATTTAGCAGGGAATGAATGTTGTATTGGTATGTGACATCACAGGCACAGTTCCACTGGGAGCACGGAGCACTTTTCCCCCAGCTGGTCTGCATCTTTTGCTTCTGAGACTTAACTTAACTTGGGCTGTATATTGGCATGTGTCTCTTATCTCGGACCATCAAATATTGCCTGGTATGCTGGATTGTGTTTGAACCGGACACAGGCCCATAGGAACAAGGAGGGTGGTGGTGGTGGTGGTGGGGGGGGGGGGGGGGGGGCACGGGAATGTGCCTCCCCCAATAATTTTGCCTATGTGCCCCCCCCCCCCCCATGATTTTGCCAATATTAGTAAAACAATCCTAGATCATTACATAGATTTATGCAAGTATTTTACCTTTTTACCTTTTGAATGTGCGAAATGATAAAACGCCATATAGTATCTAGGGATAAGGATATTATCCTGAGATTATACAAAGGACTAGTTAGACCCAAGCTGGAGTACTGTATCCAATCCTGGAATCCTTCAATGATTAAAGACATTGAGCTCCTGGAGCAAGTTCAACACAGAGCAACTAAATTAATCCCTGAAATTTCTCACATACCATATTGTGAAAGACTCAAACTTCTACATCTAACAACATTGGAGCTGAGACGCCACCGAGGAGATTTGATTGAAACTTTCAAGATTCTTAAAGGAAAAGAAGGCATTCACATGGATAGTTTGTTTTCCTTTAACACTTCAAACACCAGAGGAAATTCTTTGAAATTGAATAAACCTAGATCTCGACTCGTCATAAGACAGAAATGTTTTAGCCAGAGAGTTATCAATTCATGGAATCAACTCCCAGATCACGTAGTGACCAAGGATACTGTCAACGGCTTCAAGAACGCAATCGACAAACACTTTAAAGAATTATATGGGGTTTCTATGACTCGGTCGCTTAACCCCTATGCCGCACTTAAGGGTGTGGCAGCAGGTATAACAGGTATAACAGGTAAATGCATTCAGAACACACCAGAGACCATTTAGATAAGAAAAAATCATGGGAAGCAAAAGGGTCTAGCTATGCCTCTGACCTGTGCCCCCAAATTGCATATCCTACATGCCTGTAAATCCAATTAAATTTGATGAAAATACTAAATTCTTATAATTCTTATACAATCTATAGGGTAACAAAAAGCAAAGACATTTTTGAATGCCTAACAACTCACTAAATGGACAGAAACGTGGCTCTTAAAGTTGCACCCTCAGAAATGTAAGAGCATGCACATAGGAAAACATGATGCAGACCCTGACTTCATATATGAAGTCATGAATACCAAATTAGAATATGTCCTCTATCCTCTATCCACGGACTGTTGTCACTAATGACTCTATGTAGGTTTTCACAATGGTATAGTTTGCTTCTTGGTAAGTTGTTCACTGGTAAACTTATGTGAATATGGTGTGGATGTCGGATCAAGGTTGTGCTAGGGAGACGGTGGGAGTTCCGAATCTGCCGGTTGCCTCTATGTAGGTTCCGAGTTCAGCCTGTATGGTTTCCCTCCAACTGTCTATATGCTCGTGTTCTTCTATTTCTAGTAGTGAATGGATATCCAGAGTTGGGATGGCTCATCGCTCTTGTAATGACTTGGCTAGAGCTTCTCTCTCATTGGTGTATTTGTTGCACTCCAGGAGGTAGTGTTCAGTTGTCTCTGGAGAGCCGCAGGCACATAGTGCCGAATCGGTCTGGCCAACTTTGTGTCGATAGGCGTTGAGTTGAGAATATCCAGTCTGTAGTTGAAGGATGTAGGTTGCGATCGTCTTGTTTGGCAGGTCTAGGCGTATTTTGTGGTCTACTGTTGGGACAAACTCATAGTATTTCCTTCCTGTAGATGAGTTGTCCCAACTTAATTGCCACTTGGCTAAACAGGACTTGTGGCTTGCCTCCTTCACCTCCTGTATTGTAACAGTCCTGGTGTCCTCTGGCATGTTAAGTGCTTCTTGGGCCCCTTCTTTTGCCAGTCCATCCGGAAAAGGACATCGGAGTTATAATCGACAATCAATTGAATTTCGATAAACATATAGGCGAAAAAGTCAAAAAGGCCAACTCCATGGCTGCTATTGTCAGAAGGATATTCCATCCTCTGGACGAGAAAAGTTACACCCCACTATATAAAACACTAGTGCGTACACACCTTGAATATGCAAGTGCAGCATGGGCACCTTACAAAGAAAAACACATAGATATGTTAGAAGTAGTGCAAAAAAGGTCAACGAAACAAGTTCCAGGGATCGGGGATCTATCCTACCCAGAAAGGCTAAGAAAACTCAAATTGCCCACCCTAGCATATAGACGTGCACGAGGTGATATGATTGAAACATATACAATACTATCAGGGAAATATGACAAGAGGGCGACAGGAAATGTACTAAAGACCAGGAATGAAATGGCTGAAAGAACATCAGTCAGGGGGAACTCTCAAAAGTTATTTGTGCAACAATCTAACCGTGATGTCAGACAATTTAGCTTCGGTCTAAGAAGGACAGAGGCATGGAACAGCCTTCCTGGCCATGTTATACACTCAAAGGACACGAACACCTTCAAAAACAGATTAGATAGGTTCTGGAAGGATCAACCGATACTATTTGACCGTAAGGCCACTCTAATAACCGGAAACAATAAAATAAGTCATACAAGTGAGTCCAACATAGAGGATCTACTAGAACCTGCGTTGGAAACCAACAATAAGTAACGATAAGTATGTAAGTAGATAATGAGTAATATCCAATTAACTAAGGCCCGAAGGAACAGAGTGCCCCCCATTATTTACCTACCTACCTACCTACCTACCTACCCACCCACCCACCCACCAACCACCACCACCCACCTACCCACCTACATACCTACCCGCCCCATCCCACCCCACCCACCCCGTCGGAGATTGTTTCCTGTGGGCTGTAACTTCTTGACTGACACCTATTAGCAAACCGGACCCCCCTAGTAAAAGTGCGTACATTAATAGGAGGGGTATGGCTGAAAGACATCTTGATCTACACTGTTTGGCACACGCATGAATCTAAAGCTTAGCTGTATTATATACGGTATTTGGCAGTGTAGACCAAACTCAGAGCCTTGGATGACAACGATGCTTGATCTGTACAATATTGCAATGCAATAAAGCTGGTTTTGTCATGACAAGGCTCAAATAGATTAAATATCAATCTCTTTTAGTGGTTGCAATAGCTAGAGGTCATACATTTATTACAGTACTTATCCCATTTCTCAATAAAAACACATGTTCATGCCTTAAATTTATTCCTCCACTTATGAAAATAGTTCCACTGTATACAGACATGAGTATGCTGCACAATAAGCATTTCGTCTTCTTCTTGATACTTCTCTCCATCAAGAATAATGATTGTGAGAAAGCGCTGTACCATAAATTAGTATTTACAAATGTGAAAGTGATAAATATACAATTTTTCTCTCGGTCTTCAATACTAAAATTATATGTGATAGCTTACATAAATGTTAAGACTACTCGACAGAATCGTTTCTAGACAGTTGCAATAATATATCACAAGTTCTTGATTTATACTCTTGAGTGGAAATAAAAAGAGTGAATCTTGCAGAATTTCAGTATTACATCATGGGAGCTTTCTGCTCTACTTTTATTCTGCACTAGTTAATTAATCTCCTTTTACGCCTCTTATTTACTCCACTGAAAACAATAGTTCATTTCTGTATACCGGTAGTCATGAATATACAGCGCTCCCTCCCTTCAACGGCCCTCCCAACAACGATTCCCTCCTTACAACGAGCTTGCCGCTCTCCCCACAAAGACAATTATGTCCAACCTATTAACGGCTGCAATGTCGTCTGCCTTTTTTCTCAAAATCACACAAAGGGCATTTGACAGAAAAAACGTAATGACGAGTGACAAACAGATTGAATCAAGTTCAGACGCCGAGTTACGCGACATCTGATCTGGATTCAAGCTGTTTGCAATTGTTGTCTCCAATAGAGTGCCGTTGTAGAGAGGGAGCGCTGTAGATCTATAGCTTAAGAAATATTTAATACAGCTGTAGTAACTTAAAGCAGGCTTAATGTATGTGTCAAGTACCTGTTCTTTCAAGCTACTTTATTTCTCACTATTTTACTTTTAAGTTCCTTTAAAATTTTAATTGACATGCGGTTGTCAATATCTTTTGATTGATTATTGTCAAGCACAGGTACTTGACACATACTTTATTATCTATTAACACCCCCCCCCCCCCCTTAAAAAAAGGCTATCATAAAACTTTTTGATGCTTATTTTCGTTATAATTCACGTACTGTGGCGTTATTTGACGGAATTTGATGAAATAAAAAGTAGATATTGATAAATTAATCCTTTCCCGAGGATACCACAAGAGAATATCGGCGATCGAGTCTATTTTAGCATCAGATTAAGTGGATAGTAAAGACTAGGTGTTGAATTGCGCTGTTTACCTTGTATCTATAATAGAAGTATAGTAAAAACAAAAATTATTATTTTTTTTTTTTAAAAAGGGGGGTGATGTTAATAGATAATAAAGTATGTGTCAAGTACCTGTGTTGTCAAGCAGATAGCCTACATATTGTTTGGGGGATTTTAGTTGCTGGTGATAAAATATGAACGCTCCGCCCTTATGCACCTACACAGAATTATTCTTTCTGAAATATAGGATCTGTCATGAGTCGATGTTTAAGACAAGCTGATCTCAAACGAGACTAGAATTGAAATGCTATTTAGCGAGCCTTGGCGAGCTTGATAACTTTTCTATTCTAGACGAGTTTGAGATCAACTTGTCTTAACCATCGACGAGTGGCAGATTCTTTTTCTCACATTACCAACGATTTAAGCTATTTTTAAAGCAATATGCATTTTTTTTGGAACCCCGGTAACGTCAAAATGCCGTTATAAATAATAATGTTATAGTGACGTCATCAAAGTGATCTTACACATGTTGGAGATAAGGATATTCGTCATCGTTGTTTGCTATAGAAAACAGGGGTAGTTATGTGATAAATGTTTATCTCGATTGTTTGCCAATGCCTCATCTGGTTGACGGCCTCCATAAGATATATATTTTATGGCATCTACATCGGATTTTGTGACGATACATCAATTAAGGGCAGCAATAAAAACGAGATGACTGATTGTATGTAGAAAAAACTAAAATGAAGTACACAATACAGCAAAACTTCTCTATTATTCTCTTTTACAGTGGAGAAAACGTTATTCTTTCCCGTTGAAACGCAAAAGAAACGCAAACGCATCACAGTAAAATGGAAAAATGACAACTTTTCGACAATTCTGACTATTTATTTTCTCCAAAGTGGCAAACATTTTGGAGCCTGATCAGACACCGGGTAACCCGGCGTCTGATCTTGCTCCAAACTGTTTGCATTTGAAATAACAGTTTTAGAGTAAACGCGTTTATTGGAAAAGAATAATGTTTTTCTCCTATGTAATACAGCAAAACTTCTCTATAACGAATTCTTAATTTAGTTTATTATTTTGTGTTTAAGGCAGGTGACTGCTTAATGCAAAGTGAATGTAAAACAGAATGTTATGTTTTAAATCTAAAATATGGATATGTTCGACTTAAACTAGCTCAAAACAGCCGGATTCAATTAAGAAAATACAGGTTAACTAGATGGAAGTCATCTCAATTTTCGGAGTTCGACTGTACAATGAAACCTCTCTATTACGACAACGATAATAGGGCTTATAGATTTCATAAAATGCAGGTGGCATATTATACAAGGTGAATGTAAAACAGAAATCTCCTTAAGTAGTTTTTTGTTTTATTTTCGTCTTGCTTTGAGCAGTCATCTTCATTTAACACATGAACATTAATAAGTCGAACTTCGATATCTCGAACTCGTTTAACTCGAACTATCCGATAGTTCGACATATGTACTACATTATTTCATGCTATGTTAAGTCGAACATACCCATATTTTAAAGTTAAAACGTGGCTTAGCCACGTTTTAACTTTTAAATACGGGTATGTTCGACAAAACCGATTTCGAGATATCGAAGTTCGACAGTACATTTCAATGGTCGTACTGAAGAGGTTTTACTGTATTTTTTACAGTCTGAGTAGGATATATGAAACTCGAAACGTATATAATGGTGAATTTTGATTGTATGTGTACTACAGATATCGTCAAATTGAGAACTTATCAGTGTCAATCACCAAACAAAAGGTATGTTAATATACTTGTAATGTATGTATTTTGCTTTGGGAGCGAAACTAATATTTTAATTTTCTTTCTTTTAGACATGTATAGACGTCTTACCTTTTTTTAGTCTTCTAAATTCCTTTTATATTGCTGCTATTACCGCATACTCTTAAATTGTAAGTAAATATTTTAGCGAAATTCTTCTTTTCAGGAATGTGGCTTATGTATATAAGCCATTTTGTTTTAATGAAAGTACATGTATTTTATTTGATTAACAGTGTCTTATAGAAAGCGGCAGGGCATCAATACCAAATGACATTTGGTTTTAAATGACATGTTTATGTACACTTGAATGAAGTATTGATGCACGACACTCTAATAAAAATTTCTAAAACAATTATCATCATGGCAAACAATTTGGAGCAAGATCAGGCTCCGGTTAATCATGCGTCTGATCAAGCTCTAAACGTTTTGTCACTTTTAAATTCTCCAATGCACTTTCAAGAACCAGTGTTTAACATTTACATATATAATATTTTACAGCAACCGCGCTTGGGTTCAGTTTCGTTTAACCCTTTGAACCCTAGTCCCGCATATAGGCGTCCTTTTCAAACAGTGTGCATGTGAATAGTACACTTCTCCTGTACAAACAGTGAAGACCCAGATCAGAGGGCTCCGAAAGGAGCCCTCTGATCAGGGTCTTCACTGTTTGTCACAAAGCCAAACATTGACAAAAACAACCATTAAAAGTCAGAATTGGACTAGACAAAAATGGAAACTGGAATTGTCCATTTAAAGTTTCAGGGAGGAAAGAGTTAACGTCTTTATGCACGCTACTTTCACCCACTATATGGAATCGCGTTAAACCAATGGTATCCGTGGCAAACAATTTGGATTTTGATCGGCGTCTGATCTGACTCCAAAACTGTTTGCCTATCAGATATTAATAATTTGTGGACATTAAAAGTTTGTTAAGGACATTTGAAAGAGTTTATGATGTAGGTGATTCAACACTATTCAATACTGTTTTCATATCACTTTATAGATAAATACTTACATGTATTGACGTTTCAATCTCTGCTGAGGCCATCTTCAGAACCACGATCCGAGCATGTGCAGCTCTTTTGGTCTTCAAAGGCCGTTCAACATACAATGTATATACACAGACGAGGGGCCTATCAGGTTATCAGCTATCCAGGTTTCGCCACAGATACGGAGAGTGGCGGGAATCGGCGTTCATGACCCTAACTGCACATGCGCGGTTCGTGGTTCTGAAGATGGCCCCAGTAGAGATTGAAACGTCAACACTCTACATGTAGTATTTATTTATGTAGTGATATGAAGAAAGTCTTAAATAGTTATATTAACCCTGTCATTTCTACTGACGTCATCAGCTTTAAGCAATTGTCGTCTACTTTTATTTCTCAAAAAGTTCGTTTTTAGACTGTCGGCTTTTAGCCGGCAGGATTATGTTACTATACCATTTCCAGAGGTTGTACTCGGCCAGAGCCTATGCAGGTTTAACCATCTCAGATTAATGCGCCAGATGCGTATCCACACACAAACACTATTGAGTGGAGCAATATAGTAGTTAGGATATACAAATTATACATGTAGAAACACTACTTACTGTTGGACTTTTACTCAGATTGTATTTTTAGTTGAATTTGGAAGTTATTCACTGAAAAGTATAACCAAAATACGCACGGCGTTTGCAGCAAGCATAATTGATTTGGTAATTGAGTTTCTGATCCGCCCTTGGGCTTATTACAAGCTGGCGCAAATAAATCTGGTGAGTGAGCGGGTGTAAGTTTACATAGTGAAAAATAGTGCATACGATAAAACAGTTTTAATGCTATATTTTAAGAAAATTCTTGCAGGTTTTGATAACTTCTTTGTAATATAAACCTAATTACACAAATAGAGATTTCAACATAACAGGGAGTGTTGTCTTACACATTATATTCCGTGTTAAAATATCAAAGACAAACCCAGGTCATGTGAGGTCAACACCTGTTTATTTCACGCTGGTACCCGAATCGACCCATGGTCTGTTAATAAAGCCTGGTACCAGATACCACGGCACATCTCAACCCTTATGCTGCGGTGATGTCGTCTGCTACCAAATTCTCGTCTGCAAAGTTTGTTTTAATTTAGATTTATACATTTTTAAGTAAAGAAACCTAATGAAGAGTGTCATTTTTAACAGTTTGGATCCAGATCAGACACCTCGTAACGCGGTGTCTGATCTGGATCTAAACTGTTTGCGAAAATCAATAAAGTCGCGACCAGCAGGCAAAGTGTTAAGAATGCTGCTTACATCAGCCTCGGAATAATTCCGTACTTCAGTACATTGACTCTCGGTGCGATTTTACAGTTTAGATTCAGATGAATATTTACCTTCTGGAGCCGGTTGCATAAACGTTTGTTAACTTTAATCCCTTGTTAAAATCCCTAATCGACTGTTAAACTTAACATGATGTTAAGATTGTGTTGCATAAACTTAACAGTCGATTTTAACAAGAGTTTTAACAGACGATTCCTCTGTTAACTTTAATCGACGTCTAAGGGTCGATTAACCTTTTTTGAGGTTTGTTTACCTTTTGACAGGAAGGATTGTTTTGGGCATGATGGGAATGTTTCCATATCAACTAACAGCCTGTTAAAGTTAACAGGGGTGTTAGTTAACACCTGTTAAAGTTGTTTATGCAACGATTAGTTAACAGACTGTTAACTAATCATTTGTTAAGCATTTTAATCCTCTGTTAAGTTAATCAGTCGTTAACTTTAACAAACGTTTATGCAACCGGGTCCTGTACGTTACTGGCGAATTCATGATAATGGCTGCAAATAGTTTGGATCCAGATCAGATCGTGAAACGAAGTGTTTGGCACTCGGTGCGATTTAGTTTGGATCCAGATGAAAATTAACCTTCTGAACGTTGCGGGCGATTTCGTGATTATTGCTTCAAACAGTTTGGATCCAGATCAGATCGTGATACGAACTGTTTGACACTCAGTGGGATTTTAGTTTGGATCCAGATGAATATTAACCTTCTGCACGTTACGGGCGATTTCGTGATTATTGCTGCAAATAGTTTGGATCCAGTTGAGATCGTGATATGAACTGTTTGACACTCGGTGCGATTTTACAGTTCGGATCCAGATGAATATTTTACGGGCGAATTCATAATAATGGCTGCAAATAGTTTGGACCCAGATCAGATCGTGATAGGAAGTGTTTGGCACTCGGTGCGATTTTAGTTTGGATCCAGATGAATATTAATCTTCTGAACGTTGCGGGCGATTTCGTGATTATTGCTACAAACAGTTTGGATCCAGATCAGATCGTGATGCGATTTGTTTGACACTCGGTGCGATTTTACAGTTTGGATCCAGATGACTGCACGCTACGAGCGAATTCATGATTATTTCTGCAAATAGTTTGGATCCAGATCAAATCGTGATACGCACCGTTTGACCAAAATATTTAAAAAAAATCAACTCATGGAATTGTTGAAGACGCAAAGTTTGCAGACGACAATTACATAGCATAGAATCTAACGCTGTGATAACTTGTGATCCGACCCAATTTCAATATGTATATGGAAATAAAATATGTTTACAATAACCCAAGTTTCAAGAGTGCTTATTTTTTAAAAAAATAAAAAAATTGCAAATATTTTAGATCGAGATAAGATCTGGAACAACTGCTTTACACTCGGATGCTATTCTATGTTGATATGAAATGCATTACAATCCACTAAGACGAAATTTGCAGACGAAACTTTCATACTTGATCAAGGAGAAGGCTTACTAAATTTGGAAGTATGATTATTGTTGGAAATATTTTGAATCAAGACGATTATCACCAGTAACCTTATACACGATACGGCGAATTCATTATCACTGTTGCAATTAGTTTGCATCCAAATGAGATCTTGATCAACTATTTGACACTCTGCATGATATTTCATGACGAAATACAATGCCTAAAAATCACTCGTGTAGAAACATTAACTTTTAATTGCATCATGTATAACTAATGGGGCATTCACATACACAATAATTTCTTACGATTCCTTACAAATCGCCAACTCGTAGTCAATCGTAAGCATCCGCTAAAGATCCTTTAGTGTCCATAAATCACTCGCAAGTATCCGTAAGGATTCGTGAAAGAAGATGCCCATCTTTTGTGTCAAAATGTTCGTACGATCGCCGCGGAGTTAGTCTTCCGTGAATCAATCGAAACGATCCGTTAAGTATCGTAAACTGGTTGTAACAACGCGTAACCCTCCGTAAACAGTCCGCAAGAATCCGTAAACCGACCGTAACGTGTTCGTAGTCATCCGTGGTATTATCGTGAAGATTTTCCGTCCAAACAGGCATACACATGTACTCTTGCCAAAAACACCACAAAAATCTAAGTGAACTATTATTTCAGTCATATCGATGTTCTCTCACTTCATGCCAGTTGTCGAATGATGACACATTTGAAATCGTAACAACTCATACAGGTGCGTTCACATACACGGATGTTTCTTACGAGTCCTTACGGATCTCCAAACCGTAGTCAATCGCAAACGTCCGGAAATAACTCGTTAACATCCGCAAACACACAGCAGACGTCCGTAAATAATCCGTTACCATCCGCAAAACTCGACGACATCGTAAGCCTCCGTAAGACGCAAATCAATGTTTTTGACATGTCAAAAACATTTTTACGATATACCACGGATGGACCTCTCCGTAAACAACTCGTAAATAATCCGTTACAATCCGCAACTTCGTATTTCGTACTTTCGTATTTATTAATCGTAAATCGAACGTAACAACACGTAATCCTAACATTTGCAAACAGTTTATATCCAGATTAGACCGCACGTGGCGACAACTCACATCAGGACCTACTCAAATTGAGACCCTAATCTTATATTTTGAGATATTTTTGATTTTTTTTTATATTATAACAGTAAAACACGTCAATTGTTGCAGACGGTAATATTACGTATTGTTTACGATTAAGCCTTTCACTGTCATCACGCAATGAGCTTTGAACAATTCGTCTACGTTTATTTCTCAAATTTTAATTTTATGTATTTTGATTTAAGGAGTATAAAATTGAGGGTCAAACAGTTTGGATTCTGACCAGAGGCCGCGTCACGCGATGCCAGATCTGGATCCAAACCCTTTGCAAGTTATCATTGTACTCGGGCTTAGGCGGTGAAGGGGCAAGTACAGTCACACTTGTATTGAGTGACCCTTTAACTGAAAGAGTGTGCAAGTAGAGAAAACCAGGTGCGACTGCCAAAGAACGCGGAGTTTTGTCGTTAATGTATCGTAATAACTCGTAATAACAAATCTTAATTCACTCTTTAAAATGGCATATATCGTAAGAAACCGTAAACTTTTACGGATGTGTGCCATCCGTAAGGAAATCGTAGAAATTCCATGTATATGTGAAGGCCCCATAAGCCAGCTCTCTTAAACACAAATTAACACTTCTGCATTTAATTGTTTTTTTAATTATCAAATACTTATCAAGCATTAGTTACAGACAGTAAATATTGCAATGGGTGTCATTATGATATATACTAAACTCGCGGCAATACATTTTTTTTATACATCAGAGTGTTAGCAGTGTGAACCAAGATCTCGCGTAACGCTGCGTCTAATCAATATCCAAACTGTTCGACATACAGTAAAATCTCTCTATTACGACCACTACATTATGTTAACTATTAGGTGTTTAGAACAGGTGCCTGCTTAACGCAAGATGGCAATAAACCAGAAAGCTCCTTTAGGAGCTTTCTGTTTTACTGTCACCGTGCTTTAATCTGTCGCCTGTCTTTTATACTATGAATTAGCCTCCTTTTAGTGGTCGTAATAGAGAGGTTTTACTGTATTTTAGATCAGACAATGTCATTATGACATTCCATACATTACATTAAATTGTTGTTTTGACAGTTTGCAACAAGTACAGGTTTTACTCAGCGGGTACAAGATACAAGAAGATTTATTTAACGTCGGATACAATATAACAGTAAACATAAGCTGTAACAGCTATTTTCCGAAAACACAAGTATAATATAAACAAGAGTAAAAAGGCTGTAAAAAGAAGAACTGTAAAAGAAAGGGTTTACATATACGGTGGATGCAAGCTAGGAATACAAACTATTAAGGTTGTTTCGTTTTGTTTTCCAGAACTAGGAGCTTTGATTCATTAGTCTCTGCACGGTAATTATAGCAATAATTGATCAGGCACTAAAGCATAAAAAATCAGAAACAACTTAGGAACTAATTTAAATAATACGTCCACTCAATGATAGGTCACATTTGAAGAGAAGTTGTTGCTTAATGAAGGGCAACAGTAATACAGTAGGCTGATTTCTGCATTACTTTTATCCTGCATTAAAGTGCTACCTTACTCTAAGAAATACTTTCTATATTGTAGCAGAGGAAAAGCTAAAAGCAGGCTTAAAGTAAAGCAGAGTGCGTCTTAGGGCACGTTTTGCTTTACTGCCAGCCTGCTTTAGGCGGACACCTATCATCAATACTTGAAACAGACTATGGAGTAAAGGGTTAAATGACCGCTTAACACACATTTTAAAGAACAGATCATCTTTAATACACTCAGGCATACAAGCAGCATTTGATGAGGTATGAATAGTAGCATGTACATATAATATCACGTGACAACAGTGAAACTAATATTTCGTATTGTATCAGCCTGAAAAGTGGAATGAACATTCCCAGGGGTTAAGCGGGGACTGGGTCTATTTACGTGCAATGTCGGAACCTTCGAAATATTATAGGCATGCATTATATTTAGAATAAAAAGCTCCATTTTCCACATTTTACAACAACATTCAAAACTTTTCATAATTTTGAACAATTTAAAAACATTTATCACATAAAACCGACTCTGGGAGTGTTATAAAGCCATTCAATAAACTATAGTGAAATATCAATATTTGGGCTCCGGCCCTACTTGTTCGTCTACGAGTGCTGCATGGCGCTGGGCGCCAAATGACGTCATTTGCAATGGCGTTACTGTAAACAATGTCATGTTTTGGCGGAAAATACATATGGCGGAGAGACAAAAAACTACGGATTCAGTTCACTTAAAAGGGTTTTAAAATGTTTATGTGATAAATAGGATCTAACATTCGTGCTCATTATTTATCATTCTTAATAATCTCGTTGACTAAAACAAATATAACGCTCGCCAAGGCTCGCGTCATATTGTTTTATTCAACTCGTTTATTAAAATTGATAATTAATGAGCACTCATGTAAGATCCTCTATTTTACGACGCCGCGGAAGAGAATGATATAAGTTCAATTGAGCATCGGCGACTCGGAGGAAAATAATTGAGTGTCGACCATCTAGCGATAATCGGTACACAACTAATTTTTATGCTATATAGATATAATAATAGTATATTGATTTACGAGAAGAAATTGCCTTCATCTTAAAACTCTCCTGGTTTGTAACAGACCAAGCTTTCCAATCGTGACTAAGAATAGGTTAAATGTTGTTGTTTTGCTAGCTGTTGAATTTTAATTAAATGCACTTGCAATTGGAAAGGAATACAGGACATTTTTGCCGATTGCTTTTTTACTTACAGTGAAGAAGGCGTTATTATTTACCGTTTAAATGTTACAGAAACGCACACGCAACACACTAAATGACAAGTTTTAGACAATCCTGAATATCCATTTAAATCTGAATGGCAAACAGTTTATAGCCTGATTACACACCGGGTTACTCAGCGTCTCCAACCGGTTTGCAATGGAAATAATAATTTAGAGCAATTTTCATACGTTTATGGAAAAGAATAACATTTTATCCACTGCATATATCCCTTTATGTAGCTGGTTTGAGATTATGGTGAAACAGATTGATATACTTCACTGGCTGGCTTGATAGCTCAGTGTGCAGAGTGCTGGCATAGTAAGTCAAAGGCACTAGATTCAAGATAGATAGATATTTTATTTCAACTTGTACATCGTACATCGTTTCAATAGTATATAAACATTTTACTACATACAGGTCACGTTTCTATCATTATTTCATGCGTTCACAAATATAGAATTTATAACATATACACTTCAATACTCGTTTAGGCAGTAAACTATAGAATTTATACTGAGATTTACGCTTTCAAAAGGTATAGTTTGAGATGACTCAAGTGAAAGAGTTCACTAAACTATTTCTCCTGCTGAAAGAATATTTAACGTATAAAGCAAGTTTAAAAAGTTCCTGACTGTTTTGGCTTTGGAGTAATTCACAAAATTTTGCAAAGCTTGGTCTTGCATAAAAGTATTTTTTAATATATTTCTTACGGATATCTAAGAAAGTTTTACATATAAGTATGAAGTGATATTCGTCTTCAATGTCATGGCTATCACAATAACTACAATATCTTTCATTTCTTGCTATTCTGTTCCTACCGTACCTACCAGTTTCAATTTTTAAGGAATGAGAGGATAATCTTAACTTAGCCAGATAAAAACGAAGATTATGGGACAGAATGTCTAGATATGGTTCAAATCCAAAATCTATTTTAAAATATCTATAAGATGTTAATATACTACTGGTATTGGCGTTTTCGTCCCAACCTTGTATAAAGCAATCTAATAACCTTTGCTTAAAGATTTTTGGGAAAACTTTAGTGTTAACACTCATGGGGAACATCCAAACATCATAAAACCCGTTTGTTTCTAGTAAAGACTTCACGTTAGTCAACCAATTAGAACAACCATTTCTACAATCCTCTAATAAAGAGTTATAAACAGTAGAAAGAATTATATTTTCAGTTGAAATAAGTTTCAGCCAGTATTTAATAATTCTAGAGTAACGATTTATGTACAACGGATATCTACCCATTTCACCGTATATACTATACGAAGATGTGCTTTTCTTAAGGTGCAGTAAATTTTTTGCAAAATTTCAGGTGAATTCTCTCTATTTGTTTAGACTTAGTATAACCCCATATTTCGCAACTATAGTTAAGAATTGAACTTACAAATGAATCAAATAGCTGACACACCACACTACATTTCAGATTTAATCCCTTTATGTTTGCCATAAGTGTATTTAAGGCCCTTAATCCCTTTCCTGTAATAAATTCTTGATTTAAAGCAAAATTCCCAGTGTAATTAAATACTGTGCCCAGATAGTTAAAATCATTTACGACTTCTAAAACATGTTCCCCATAATTCCAACTTTCGCCCTCCCTTAAACCACCCCTTTTCCTAAACACCATTATCTTTGTTTTCAAGTCCCAGTTGAGTCACAACTTTTTCACCATGTTACATTTTGCGCACGAAGTAAACAACCCACATAAGTAATATGTAACAAAATTATAAGTGTACAAACATAATAAAAAGAAACTGGCGGAGTGTTCTTGAAATAAAAATTCGGGGCAAAATAATTTTACATATGGATGTTTGTAGCTAGTTTGAGTTAATAGTGAAATAGCAAGAGATTTGTGTAAGCAGTCTGGTAGCTCAGTCTGGGGAGCAATCGCCTCGTAAACCAGGGTTGCAATGAAGTACTAGTCCCGGTCTGACTGTATATTTTTTTCACCATATATGTATTGTCAAAAAGTGTTGTAACCTTAGTTATGGGCAAATGAACAAATCAATGAAAAGGCATGGACTTATGGGACTGCTTTATGAAGAACAATATTGCTGTAGAAAACTTCTCAAACTTCATGCTTTACTGTTGTCTTTTAATAAACATAGCTGCAGCATAGCAATTAAAGCTCGCCCTACATAGGGAGAGGCATGTTGAGGTTGTGCTTTCTGTTTGTCTGTCTGTCTGTTAAAAATATTGTAAATATTGTTCCACATTTGTGCGCCAAAACGATATTATTCATTACGGGAATTTGCATGGAATTATCTCAGAACGTTTAATAAATCAGAATGGTACAACTGGAAGCAGTCTTCCAGCGTCTTCAGCGCTTTGATTATTCACTTGTATGAGAAACTTTGTACGAACGTTCATTAGACCATGATATTTCAAGAAAGCATGACTTTAAAAACCAAAAGAAATGTAATGATAGTACAAATCTATTAATTTGATGAAAAAAGGGACATTTCATCAATTCCCTAAAACGCCCAGTAATTACGCGTAATCCCTAAACGTTCAGGGAAAACGCGTAATCCCTGATTACACTTAATCCCTGTAATATATATACAATGGTGTTTTTTTCGGGAATTCCCCCACCAACACAAAAAGAAAATGAAAATATCCCCCAAGCAACAAAATAAGATATAGAAAAAACACCCCAACCAACACAATTTTAATACTCATGATCCCCCCCACCCACCCCAATTTTAATTCAAGTTCGCCCCCGATGTCTTTTTTCCTGGAACAGCCCTAAGACATGAATATTACTTGTAGTAGTGGTATGTTACCTCTCTTATCATGAACAGGTCACTGCATTGTATCATAGCGTATAAAGGAATGTATATGTGGATGTGAATGGGTTTAAGGGTGTGCATGCGTATGTAAAGATGGGTGTATGTGCACAAGCGTATTTATGTATTTGTATATTAGACTAGTCGGATTTCTAGAAATTGTGAATAATAAAAGAGTAGTAGGCATTTCGTGTTAAAAGTTGGCAAACAGTTGTTTTTACATAATTTGGGTGTGCTAAATCCAAAAATGCCGTTTGACAAGCTCTATTTTTAGTATTTAAGGTCAAAATGGCGGAAACAAAATGGCCGGCGAAAACTCTATTTGTAACCCCCTAAACTTGTAAATAATAATGGAGTAGTAGGCATTTCGTGTTAATAGTTGGCAAACAGTTGTTTTTACATAACTTTGGTGTGCTGAATCTTAATATGCCATTTGCCAAGCTCTGTTTTTTAGTATTATATGTCAAAATGGCGGAAAGCAAAATGGCCGTCGGAAATTCTTTTTGAACCCCCCAAACTTGTAAATAATCAAAGAGTAGTAGGCATTTCGTGTTAATAGTTGTCAAACAGTTGTTTTTACAAAACTTGGGTGTGCTGAATCTTAATATGCTCTTTGCCAAGCTCTGTTTTTAGTATATAAGGTCAAAATTGCGGGAAACAAAATGACTGCCGAAATCTCTATTTGTAACTCCTAAACTTGTAAATAATAATGGAGTAGTAGGCATTTCGTGTTAGTACATGTAGTTGGAAAACAGATGTCTTTACATAATAAGAGTTTGCTGAATCCAAATATGCCATTTGCTAAGCTCTGGTTTTAGTTTTGAAGGTCAAAATGGCGGAGAACAAAATGGCAGCCGTAAACGCTATTAATAACTTCCTAAATTTGTAAATAATAATGGAGTAGTAGCCATTTCGTGTTAATAGTTGGCAAACAGTTGTTTTAATAATTGGGTGTGCTAAATTCAAATATGCCATTTGCCAAGCTCTAGTTTTAGGTTTAAAGGTCAATATGGCGGAATTCAAAATGGCCGCCGAAAACTCTATTTGTAACCCCCTAAACTTGTAAATAATAATGGAGTAGTAGGCATTTCGTGTTTAAAGTGGGAAAACAGTTGTTGTGTTCAAATATTTTATTTGTCAGGCTCTATCCTTAGTATTTAAGGTCAAAATGGCGGAAAAACAAATTGGCCACCGAAAACCCTATTTGTAACCCCCTAAAATTATACTATGTTAGGCACATGGTCAACACGATGATAATAACTTGTATTAGAGGACAAAAACATACTTTAACATAATTTTGGGAATCTCAATACCATTCTGCCCATCTGCATCTGGGATACAGGTATTTCAGGTACATGTACAATGTATAAGGTGGACAGAAATATCGACATAAACTATTAACCATGTAGTCTCATGACATACTCATGTTATAACATATAGTTTGAGATGGAGTTTCACTAATGTATATATTCCAAGGTATCAGTCGATTCATGCAGTTGCCTATGTAAGTCTGCTGCGTGTCTCTATTTTACGGATAGTGATTTCTTTTCATTATTCCTATTTCTAAAATTTATTTTTTGGGATAAGGAAATATGCTACATCACAATATTTTGTTTTCAAATAAAATCATAAATCCAACCAAACAGTTTATTCTTGAATACCGCAACAATCATATAATGGTAGCATGAATATTTTGTAGTGTCTGTGTAGAGCAAATATCATTATTTAGACCATGGTAATCACAATTATGCCGCCATTCAAAGGAAGTATATATATCCTACATAAATGTAATAGTGCATATGTAAGTTGCAATGCATACGTTTGCACTGTAAAAAGCAAATATCAGTCTCGATCGTGAATCACATGTCCACTCTATATGCCCTTATTCGGGATAATGACAGTTTTGCTGGAATAACCTGTCCTTTCAGTTTCATTCAGTTTAAAAAGCATAATCACTTTGAAAGAAAAACTGTTTAAAGATACAAACTGTTTTAAGAACGAGTAGCGCAGTAGAGTCTATTCAAGGTATATGTCTACTTTGTATTCAACTAAAATATTCATGTGCACTTAGTTTCTAGTGCCCGTGTGAAAAAAGTGTAAAGCAAAAACGATCAGAATAATGTCATAGTGTTGAGTTATAGCAGTGCTATTTAAATGGTAAGCATTGATTGTCTGCTTGTCTCAAGATCATCAGAATACCACTGTTATTTGCATTTTGCATCTGATTTTAGCCATCACATTATACATTGTATATGTAGTTTCAAATGATGCCGGAATCAACTATTTGCCAATATTGTTTCTTGTGGTGTAGCGTATTTGCAAAACGAACATAATGGAAGCAGCGTATTATCTCAAAAGGGGCAGGGGTTAAGAACTCAGAATGTGCATTATTTGCCAATCGGAAAAGAAGGACAAGCTACTAAAGCCAACAGAAAATGGAGTTTCGTCGCTATAGTAGATGCTGCTAATTCAAGGCAAAACTTTATAGATCCAAACAATCGAGTCGCTATTGAATTTTATCAAGTTCTAGTGCTAGTCATGTCATGGTTTGGCACAAACATGATATGCCACCTTCACGAGTAAGAGTCATATCCCAAGACTTGCTGAGGCAGACAAAGGCGAAGCAAGCTGCAGTAACTGTTGCAAAGCAACAGCAAATACATGTATACGTTTCTAGAACATCTATTAGTTCTATTTGGCCTGTCATGAACTGGAAGGCATGAATGTTTTGTCAGAATACTCATGCAAAAAGCAATTTGTCATCTATCACAACATTCAAAATGAGCGAACAGATTCTCGAAGCTTCAAAATTTGACTAAACTCTCAGTATCCGTCTTGCTGGAGTTAATGACCTCATTGCATCAAAAGGGAAAACCCATGTTGGGTGTTTCGTACAATTCAACAGACACACATCATAGACAAAGTAAGAATCAGTCAATAACGACATATAGGCTATACAGTGGCTTGTTTTTGAACTGAAAATGCACATGTACTAGAGCTGTCCGATGTTTGGAAGAGATATTGCTCATTAACAGAAACTGCAGGTGTAGAAGTTCCTGCTTCTTTTAAAAGCAGAAGAATCTCTTTCAAGGAGAAGCTAGTACCACATGTCAAAGAAGATCATGATTTCATAACAATTCCGGACATTAGCAAACATTGCTTGTACCTTTAAAGTTTGAACCTTCAACAATTTATGGTTTAAGTCACAGATGACACTGAAGAGCCATCCATATTGCATGTTTATAACCATGGCGATGACTCATTCCTGGGGATGGTACATGTTGCCTTAAAGTTGAGATTTGATATTATGACAGATCCATTGTAAAAGAGTTTATAATTAATGAGGTTGAGATGATATCTTCCGTGTCTGAAAGTCTCTTTCTGTTTTTTTCGCTTGATGTTTGGAGGGCAGGGGTTGATCCAGACTGATCAAAAGGGCGACAAGCAGGCATATGGTTCTTGTCCGATACATGTATTGTTCAATGCTGAGAAACTTGGTACGCAGTATCGAAACTGCAAACCAAGATTCTCAGCACTGGACAACATCAGGTCTATAACATCAGTGGAGGCAAACACTGGACCCCAAAACACCTGACCATAGCAAATACCCTTCATCGGGCAACTAGATCATGGGAACTTGTCCAATTATTTCACAATACAGGCCACATTATCAGTTAGGATAATGTCCTGCAAGTTGACACTGCTCTTGCCGAAAGACATTGGCAACAATGAATCCAGAGACTTGGGCAGTAACGCAGCCAAATTTCATTCATGATATATTTATTTACTTAACATGTGATAACACTGACATCGATGATGCCAGTTTTTATGGCAAAAACAATTGTCATGCTACCCAGCTAGCTTGGTGGCAAAGAGGTCCAGAATCCGATATAGGTTTGCAAGATCTACGCCCATCGACAAGAACTACATTACAGGTCCCTGAAATTATTGAGGCGATTTTACCAGCGGAAATACCAGAGGTTAAGAGGGAACCTAAGTCAACAAATGAAACAAAAAGGAAATGGTTCTCTGAAACATCGGATAACCTTTCATCAACCCGTTCAATGGAGAGCGATATGACGTTTTTCATCAGCAGACAAGATGACTCTGATTCAAGAAGAGTTGGCTGGACACGGTGCAATTAAACACTGATAAGTAGAAACCATGTAACAAATGTAGGTTATATGCCAATTATACAAGCTCCTGCACATGAATTAGATTTATACAAGCTCCTGCACATGAATTAGACACGTTAAACACAGTTGTTAGGCATTGTAGGCATGTTGCTCTTGCCCTTGGGTTAACAATATGTTGTGTTGACAGTTAATGAGGCACTGTTTTGAAAATAAAAGAGGCTGAAGTGGGCAAAAACATGAGTATGAAAAGCACTTGTTTGTAAATCTTGGTGGACTTCATACTTGCCCTCAATTGTCTGAAATCTATAGGGCAACACGTGTTATCAAGTAGACTGCTCGATGTATGGACAGGGGGCCACACCCTTGCCCCAGAGCAGCAGAACAAGTCTTAGCATAGACGAACTATGCAAGAGGAATGAGGAGGTATATTACTCTTAAAGCATTATGGAGAATGATGATGCCACAATTTCTAAACTCCATTCAGGATAAAAACATTGACATGTGTAATTTAACTGTATATTCTATGGCGGTACTCTCGCAAATGGCTACTATCTTCCTTTTTGGGTAGCATACAGGTACACAAAAGTAAGTGAGTACTAACGTGGTTCTTCATTTGAAATTATTGTAAAATGCAATTGTTCTAAGGTAGCCATTTTGAAAACTGAACGCCATCTTGACTTACGGGTACAAGAAAGATACAAAGTAATTCCATGGTAATCAATTTAAATTGGCCAGAGTCAAAAAGAAATATTTGAAACAAATATCATTGAAATAGGACAAGTCTCAACGATTTTACTGTGAAATGCAACATTTCTGTAGCAGATATTATTAAGACATAACGGTCATCTTGAAGTTTAAGTGACTCACAGATACAAAGAAGCCATTGAATAATATCATCATTTAAAATTTGAATATTACATAATCAAAAAGTACTATATGACACAAAAGCATTGAAAAGAATAATTCTTTGCAACTTATTGCTAAATGCAATTATTCTGTATATTCCATGATGGCCATCTTGAAAAATGGCGGTCATCTTGAATTTTAAGTGGCTGACGGGTTTTTTCAAAAGAGCAATCCCTAAGGAGTATGTGTGCCAATTGTTGTGTTTGTTATTCTCTTCAAATTTGCGACTATCTGCTCCACAATTTTCAAAAGTATAAGTAAAGTGTTCACACATGTTTGTAGAGGTATGCCTGCAGGGTGAAGTTAGTGTATACATTGTGTAATGGGGAAAAAGGAGGTAATTCCAAAGTTTAGGCTAGATGGTTTTTAATATAACTATAGGTTTATAAAACAACTTTAGTTTTTTCAGTAGATATTTTGAATAATTTTGCTAAATTTATTTTTACGATTTCTCTTCGGATCAGAATGTAACAGAAAGGCGCAAACATTAGTTTCACAACACGAGGCACACTCTACACGTGCTACACCTAGTTTACCTGTGTATAGTACACCTCAGTTAAAAAAACACACTTCTGTATATGATTTCATTCGCAAAGAGCCAGCTTCACCAGGTACAGGGGTCAAAACAAAACACCGGCATTGATAAAAGTGATTTTCAGACAGATTCAAAGGTAAGCAAACATTTATTTCAAATTCAGAAACCAAATATGGTTTATTTCAAACAGAGACAGTGTATACCAGAGATACACGGCTCCGTTATTTTCCTTCTATCCATATATAACAGGTGTCCGTTGAGAGGCAACCCTTCTACTTGACGTATGTCGATGCGGTCATGTGACCTCGTATTCACTAGCACAAGTAATGACAACGTCGCCATATTGGAAAAAATACGGAGTGTAATGGGTAAAAGGGAGGTAATTCCAAAGTTTAGACCAGATGGTTTCCAATATAATTATAGATTTATAAAACAACTTTAGTATTTCAGTAGGTTTGTTTTAATAATTGTAATAATCTGTTTATTTATCTCAGTAATGTTTATGTATTTCTTAATGTTCATGTTTGTGAACCCTTTTGATTGTACAACAGTCTGTCTGTAAGTAGATTGTTGTTCAATCAAACAGGGCTGTCAAAGTCGACTCAATAATAGGCATGATGCTGACCATTGTCCCAAATCCTGAGACAATGGGATGACGCACCTGATAATGCTTATGCTTATAAACCTCAGCAGAAACAACAACAAACAGGGCTGGTAAATTGAATTAGCATAAGGAAGATATTTTGGTCTTGAGTGCTGAAGAGGTACATAGTTACCAACTCGTAATTATTGTTGCCAGTCATGTAGATCTAGATTTAACTTAGAAAATATAATAAATGGTCTGTAAAAGTTAAGAACAGTGTCTCTTGTATTTTCCTCTCTCAAACAAAGAACTCGGTATTCTATAACGGGTAAAGCTTCCCCTAGACGATGCTTTGCCCGCTACACATGTGTACATGTACACTCGTAGATGTGTGTTGTGTTCATGTATGGGTGTATGCATGAACAGTTATGCATGGGTGTAGGTTGATTGTATTATATGTAGGTGTACAATGTATATATTTAGAATTCAGTACAGTGTGATTAAAAATAATTTCTGATAGGGTTTGGCCCCTTCAATATTTTAACCATTGTGCAATAGCATTGGAAGCAGTTTGGATACCGACCAGACGCGGAGGTACCCGGTGTAAGAGCAGGATCCAAATGGTTGACACTGACATCGATGTATCTGCGGCAGTTGCAGCTACATAGCGCTTAACATCAGAAATCAAACAAGATGAAACTCTTTTAAATAACTAAGTCATATCAGTGAAGGGGTTAATATCCTGTACTTTCTGTAACAATATCACGGTGTATAAACCTGTACGGGTTGTTTGAGCTCCGTATTGGTAGCTTCTGAGCACTGAATCGAGAAATGTCACAATGGCGGACTTGCAAGACCGCTAAGGGGTGAGTAAATCCCATTCTGCAGACTTTCAAACATTGATTTCAATGCTGAACCTATGACATACCCTTTTAGATTGTTCAAGGTGTGAAATTTTCAACGTATTGAGTTGGTGTCTTGAATTTATCAGGCCTGCCATAAGTTGATAAAACAAGACTGCGCGTTCAATAAACGCTTATGCCCCCGTCGGCATCCTTGACAATATATTTTGAATTTTTTCTAAGACCAATGTAGTTCAAGGTCAAACTGAGCTAGGGTAATTAGGTCAGTAATGGTCCATGGCAATAACTGTATAAGTATTGAAGCATTGTAGTAAGTAGTGTTGATGCTAGACGAAACGGTAAAATCTAGTTAACCAAGAAATAGCCTATTCAAAATATTTTAAGTCCAAATTAGGTCAAGGTCAAAGTCAAAATCAAGGTTGGGTGATATTGGTGGATAGGGAATGGTTCAAGGCAACAACTGTATAAGTATCCAAGCATTGGAGTAAGGGTCGTTGATGCTAGACGAAACGGTAAAATCTACTTAACCAAGAAATAGCCCATTCAAAATATTCTAAGTCCAAATTAGGTCAATGTCAAGGTCAAAATCAAGGTTGGGTGATATTGGTGGATAGGGAATGGTCCAAGGCAACAACTGTATAAGTATCAAAGCATTTGGGCTAGCGGTGTTGATGGTAGACGAAACGGTAAAATCTACTTAACCTTGTTACGGACGCACACAAACACACACCACACGGACGGACAGGACGATTACTATATGCCCCCGCATCTGTCGATGCCGGGGGCATAAAAATCCTAAGATTTCAAATTTTTGAAGCCCGATTTTCCTGATTATATCTTTAACCCATAGCCTGTTTCTAGTTTTAAGACACGTAATGCTTAAATCAGGTTGAAAGTAAAGCAGAATGCGCCGTAAGGCGCATTCTGCTTTACTTTCAGCCTGTTTTAAGCTTCCAGCTGTTGGAATAAAAATCCGAAGATTTCGGAAAAATCCGGAGAAATGGCAGCCCTGAGATTTTATCTTGTTGAATATTCTCGGATACTGGCGAGGGCTTAGCCTGGTTATGTCCCTTTATTTTCAGACACAGTTAGGGCCAGGCAACGGGCAAAAATGGCGGCACCCATGAAAGAGAGGAAACCGGGAACCATAATGATAAGTGGTGGGTGGAGTCATATGAGATTAATAGGGCGTTTTCTTATATTAGGTGGTTCACGATAAGCCATTGTAGTAAATGGGAACAGTTTTATTTCGTAAATAAACTTACCTGACAGTACTATGTGGATTTCTCTTTTCGTTCATTTCTCTCAATTCGCTCCCTTACTACCGGAAGTAAACTTTTTATCTCCCCTGAGTGTATCAACTTCCGGTACATGTGCTATAACGTCAGTTTCTTTTTTTCGGCGACCGAGTAAGGTCGTTTTCTCATCGCTCTCAGCTTAGCGGATTCGCATTATGGCAGAAGCCGAAGTGCAGAAAGTTAAGGAAGTTGAAATGGGTCTTTCAGACTCAGACAGTGTTACGGTTATGCCTAAAACAAGTAAGCGTAGGTCTCGCTACGACATTTTGGAGGAACAGTGGAACACAAAGTTCTCTGCCGTGAATACTAAACTGGATTCACTACTTACGCACGTGGTGCGTGACACTCAAGCCAGTTCGACACAAAGTCGTTCTGAGTCACAAAACCGTTTGACACAAAGTCATAAACGGAATTGGAAATCTACACAACGTCTCAGTGACTCTGACAGTTCTGATAATGAAGACGTTGTATCCTTGTGTGCAGATAGCCACTTGTCAGAGGATGAACCTTGTGATGAAAATAATAATTCAACGGGTAGCAAATGTCAAGATTCAGAGTTGTCTGAAAATACAAGGAAGTGTTTGTTTGACATTTTTGGAGAGGATGCCACGGTCAAAAAGACAGTAAAAAAGGATGGCATTTGTATCGACAAATCACAAAAGGAAGTGTTAGAGAATGGGTTCAGATGTAATAAGCCCAATGAAGTTTCTGCTTTTGCAGAGGAAAATTTTGATTTGTTTCCTGTTGATGAGGATACGGACAAGTATTTGGAAGTTCCAACCTTGGATCCATTAGTGGAATCCTGTTTAGTACATCGCTTTGGTGCCAAGGCTTCATTTAAAAAATCTAAAGCTAAGACTTTGTACACATAACCATGCAAAATGGTGGAGAAGATGGCCTACAGGGGTCAACAGGCAGCAAAGCTTGGTATTACTGTGCAATTGTACATCCAACAAAGTTTGGGAAACCTTGTGGAATTTATGAGTTCTAGTGACTATGACAAGGACAAGGGTATTCAACAGGTGAAGGACATTTTTGCAATGTCGACAAAGGGATTGGATCAAGTAAGCAGATCTGGTGCCTTTCATCACATAATAAGGCGTACTGTTTCCATGTCTGACACAGCCTTACATGAGTTTCAAGACTCTAAGGACTTCGCAAACTTGCCTCTCTCTGGTGAGGGTGTTTTTGGATCAGGGCTGGAACAGCTTCTTAAGTCCAGAAAGGAGAAGAAGAAGCAGTTAGATGAAATGTTACCTGAATTGAAAAAGAAAGACAATAAACGCAAAATGTCTCCAGTCCGTCAACAGAATAATGCTAAACGGGTTCATACAGACAATAACAGGGAATACAACAATTTTCGTATTCCAAAGTTGCCAAGAACACGGGAGCGTTATAATGACTCATACCAATCAAGAAATCCCAGATCGTTCAGGTCTAGGAATGACACCGATTCATATCAAAGGGGATCAGCCTCTTCACGAGGGAAGTTGGGAAGACCAACTAAGCAATGACAAGGTGAGTACCATTGCCAAGTTTCCTCAGATACCTGTTGGGGCTCGTCTCTCCCATTTTCTGAACAACTGGAAACAAATAACTTCAGATCAATGGGTTCTAGATGTTATAAAGGAAGGGTACAAATTGGAGTTTGAAAAGAATCCTCCTTTTTTGGGCATAAAGCATACAAAAGTTCCTTCAAATCAACAGCTTTTAGTAGAAAAAGAGATAAAAGAGCTTTTAGTAAAAAATGCAATAGAAATTGTAGATTCAACCCAGTGTCACAGCGGTTTTTACAGTACGTTGTTTCTAGTTCCCAAGAAATCGGGAGAGATGAGACCTGTCATAAATTTAAAACCTCTGAATGGGTATCTGAGGAAGAAGCATTTCAAAATGGAGAATATATCAAAAATATTAAACCTAGTTCAAAAGGCAGATTTTGGAATAAGTCTAGATTTAAAGGACGGATACTTTCACATAAAAGTTTTCAAAAGACACCGCAAATACCTGAGATTTTGCTATCAGGGAGTAGTGTACCAATTTTGTGCTCTGTGTTTTGGCCCAACAGTAGCACCAAGAGTTTTCAGCAAGGTCCTGTCAGTTGTGGTAGCTTTCCTCAGGAAACAGGGTCTTCGATTGTCGATTTATCTCGACGATTGGCTCGGTCTAAACCAAATCAGAATGAAACTTCTAGAGGATCGCAATCTGATTCTAACCCTACTGTTTCAATTGGGTTTCATAATAAACAAGAAAAAGTCTTGTCTAATTCCATCTCAAGATTTTGTATACATAGGGGGTCAGTTCAGCATGAAAGAGGGTCTTGTTTTTCCAACAGTGGAAAGAATAGCAAAGCTAAAGAAGGCAGCTCTAAATCTGTTAAAAGGCAGAATTACAGCAAAGGACTATCTAATTCTATTAGGTATGATAGCGTCGTGTCTGGACTTGATTCCCAATGCAAGGTTGTTCATGAGACCAATTCAGCTCCATTTACTTCAAAACTGGAGTCCAATCAGAATGCCATTAACCCACAAGGTGGTAGTTACTCAATGTCTAAAGGGTCATTTGTCTTGGTGGTTACAGGATCAGAACATTCTCAAGGGCAGGTCTGTTCTTCCAATGTATTTTCCTGTGACAATAACCACAGATGCAAGTGGAACATGGGGCTGGGGTGGTCACATGAACAACCAAACAGTGCAAGGTCGGTGGTCAATTTCAGAGAAATTACTCCATATCAATGTTCTGGAAATGAAGGCAGTAATATTGACAGTGCAACATTTTTTGCCAACACTGAAAAATCAGAATGTTTTGATAAGGTCGGACAATACGTCTGTTTGCCAATACATCAATCGCCAGGGCGGAACAAGGTCTGTTCAACTACATCAGTTGACCTGGGATCTGTGGGGACTAGCATTGAGGAACAATATGTCTCTCAAGGCAGTTCACATACTGGGGAAACTGAATGTACTAGCAGATTCATTGAGCAGGCATACAGTAAGGGAGGCCGAGTGGTCCCTGAACAAAACAGTGGTTTGCAAAATATTTTATCTCTGGGATCGGCCTTTGATAGATCTTTTTGCAACGGCCGAGAACAAACAGACTCCACTGTTTTGCTCATGGATTCCTCATCCTCAAGCTTTAGCATTGGATGCCCTGTCAATTGCATGGCTGAACATGTATGCGTATGCATTCCCACCTATTCAATTGATTCCCAAAGTTCTGAATCACATGAAGTTGTTTCCATGCAAATTAATTCTGATTGCTCCGAACTGGCCGAGGCAACATTGGTTCCCTCTTCTGTTAGAAATGTTGATAGCATGTCCAATCAAGTTGCCAAAAATACACAATCTTCTGGTTCAAGGGAAAGGGAAAATTCTTCACCCAAAGCCAGAAGCTCTTTGTTTGACTGCATGGCTACTATCGACCGAAATTTCAGCTCAAAGGGGTTTTCAGAAAACACTAGGAAGTTGTTATCAGCTTCCTGGAGGTCAGGCACACAAAAGGACTACAACTGCAAATTTCGAAAATTTAGTTGTTGGTGTAGTGAACGGGAAATCGATCCCTATACAACATCTTTGAAAGATTGTGCTCATTTTCTGACTTATCTCTTTGACCAAGGTCTCAAATATAAGACAATAACAGGTTACAGGTCTATGCTATCTTCAGTTCTTGCACCTATTGACAATTTGCCTATAGGTCAGCATCCCTTCATTATTCGTCTTTTACGAGGTGTATTTAACAAAAGACCACCCATTAAGAAACTTATTCCAGAATGGGATCTTCCTCTTGTTTTAGGTTGTTTACAAGAGCCACCATTTGAACCAATGAAGGATGCTTCATTGAAGTTTGTGACATGGAAAACCTGTTTTTTGACGGCCATCACTTGTTTTCGACGATGCAGTGATCTTCAGGCATTAAGGCTCGGAGAAGGAAATATAAATGTACAGAAAAAAGGAATTACTTTCATCCGTGCAGGTTTGTCAAAGCAGGACAGGCCTAGTCACTACAGTAGCAAAATTTTTGTGCCGTCGTTTCCAAAGAACAAAAAGTTGGATCCTAAGAGGGCTTTGGCCTATTATTTGAAGAAAACTGAATGTTTCAGAGGTTTAGGTACAGAAAGTGATGTTGTTCAGTTATTCTTAGCCTTAAAGAAACCTCATAGTCCGGTCACAAGCCAGACGATTTCTAGGTGGCTCGTGGATGTCACTAAATTTGCATATAAACTTAGAGGAAAATCAGTGAAAAATGTCAGAGGACATTCTACACGAAGTGTGGGGCCATCTTGGGCACTCTTTAAGGGAGCATCATTGAAGCATGTTATGGATGCTGCTGACTGGTCAAGGGAGACCACGTTTATCAAGCACTATCTGAAATGTGTGAATGTTGACTTTTTAAACATGTAGTTGTTTTTGAAGAATATGATACAGTCAAACTATTAAGAGCTTAGGAACAGCTCTTTGTTACAAACGGGGTATCTTTTTTTCCGGCGAATTTCTTGGTACTCCCGGATCTGATATAAATGTGTGATGTTAAGTATCACATTATGTATATATGGGATATAGTAGTATGTGGGACAGTTTAGATATTACATTTCAAGAGGAACTTGGAAATGGACATTTGTGAATATCTGATGAGATGAGCAGTAAAGCCAGCAAACTGTTGTTGGGACAGGAAATCCTCTTGCAATTAAGGTAAGAGAGTTTTCATAGATTTGTATATTTGGGAAACTTAAACTCCCACCTGCCTGTCAGTACTGCTTGTTAATCTATGATTAATCCACATAGTACTGTCAGGTAAGTTTATTTACGAAATAAAAATTATAAATTTGTATTCAAATTGGAGTTTTATGAGTAAATAATACTTACTTGAGAGTACAGGTATTCCCACCCAGCCTACCCCACTTTGTTCAAGTTTCCTGGTGACTCGGTCGCCGAAAAGGAAACTGACGTTATAGCACATGTACCGGAAGTTGATACACTCAGGGGAGATAAAAAGTTTACTTCCGGTAGTAAGGGAGCGAATTGAGAGAAATAAACGAAAAGAGAAATCCACATAGTACTGTCAGGTAAGTATTATTTACTCATAAAACTCCAATTTGAATACAAATTTATAATTTTTATACAAAGTTACAGTATCAATAAAAAAATACAGGCGACCCAGTTGAATTCAGTATGAATTCGGGCAACGAATTTATTTCAAAACTAGCCCTATTATCGGATATTATACAGGTCCGTTGACATTTCGGATAAATAAAACCTCGCCAGATTGTATGATTATTATTGAATTAAGGACATACGCGCCAAAATGAAATCTTCGTAGGAACTCTATGAACATTTCTACATAGGTTCTTCGAACGTACCTTAGTACATGTACCATGGTAAAAGTAAAAATATAGGTTATAATATTCTTTTTTGTCTATGGGTATTTGAAATATATAATATAGCCTTTCTCGGCAAAGAGTTGGCATGCATTATTTTTGGCTTTCTGAAATAATGTTAAGTAATAATTGGCACAAACAGACTATAAAACAGTTAAAAGGTGATGCTTACTAAAAGTATGATGCAAAGTGTATACATTAGAGTGTGTTGCCTGAAGTATGTGCATTTTTCTTAACTGTTTTTTGGCTCAAATTCAATGAATACACTTACTAAATCAAAATATATCCTTAAGAAATGGATCAAACTTCATAAAAGATTTAAATGCTTTAGGTGTGGATAATAAGAAAATGGTAAAAAAAGCATATATTATATAAAAAAAACGCCCCTAGAATGCACCAAAGACAATAGAATTAAAAGATATCCCGGGAAGCATGCCGGACACGCTAGTAAAAGTGCTACACTTATTAGAGGGGGTAGAGGTAGACAACGTCAAAAAATATGATCCTTTATCATTAATAATTTATTATTTTAAGCTGAACATTTACATCGATTTTTATTAGTATTTTACCTGTTTTAAATGCACAGCACGACCCTGATCGCTTCTGAAGCCATCTAAGAATAAAATTTCCCCGGAGGAGCAAGTCCCCGAACCCCAACTAGTTAGAGGGGGTATACTTATATGAGTATGTAGGGTAGAAGTTGAAGCTTAATATCTGGAAAGAAACCTGTCGAGAAATGTTGTCCAAGATTTAAATATGTGGGGTCATTTGAAGTATTTTGTTTACATATACTGAGCAAAAGTAGAAACGTCCCACACGATTACAGGAACATTTGCTGGAAAGTTATAATGTTGATGGTCTAAAACCTATACCGAAAATGAAGTTTATCATTTTAAATCCATATCAGTTAACCTTTTTTTTCGAGTGATGTAATGAAGAAGTTGGTAGGGGTCTGAATAAAAGTTGTTTTTTCTTAAAATGTTTAGGTGTTAAATGAATTATCATAAAAAGTCCAAAGTTGTATTCAGTATCATTAATATCGTGAATGGCCACTATTTGCACCAATACACGCTACATTTCTACGGCGTAGCGTAACGTTCAATAAGTACCTCAGTCCTCCACGCTTGCCTGTGAAGCCTGTCTCAAATCTTGACTGCTGAATCTTGAATGTTAAAATTTGTGTAGCCTATCATCTGCATTGCTCGGTGAGATTCGTCACGAAAGAGAGCTCGGTGCCAGTCAGCCTGCTTCCAATTCAAATGACGTCGTGACCACAATTTAACATAGCACCACGCGTCTAAAGTTTGACCGACATATGGGTGTCGTGCTCTGATTGGTTGAGCGTTGGATCGCAAGCGATTACTAAGGTCTGTGTGTCTGTATGTGTTCTCGGGTCCACACTAAATTTCACGTTTATAGAGATTGTTAGAAACCGAAAGTATCCACGGGAGGTAACCGACACGCACAATTTCGTTGAGTAACGATTCTTGAATTATCGTACTTTGTTACCATGAATTTCGCGCGTATGCCCTTAAGGTACTTCGCATATGCGCGTAGTTTCCATACGATTGTTATGAAACTTTTCATGAAGAATGATAATAGCCTAAGAAACAATGTGGGTAAATATAGGCAAAATTTATCGTGTGGTTTGTCTTTAAGGTCTTTTTTCTGACAAAAACCTAGAATTTTGATGATTTTATTTTTCTTAAAAATGAATAAAGCTAATGACTATAATTCTCGCCCAATAAGAAGTCCACAACATTCATTAATAGAAAAGCTAAAAACATTTTGAATAAAGGTGTTCAGAAAGATGTTATCAGCTATTTAAATTTTGCAAAATGCTAAAAAATTGAATTACAAAAAACCGACTCATTCAATGTATATTTGTTTTCATTTTATTCAAATATATGGTTGATGAACTAGTCAGTCTGAAAAAATTAGAAAATATTACTGTCAGGATTTGTTGTTATAACATATTTTCTTATTAAAATGTGGGATATTTGTTGTTTAGATACAGTTACCTACCTTAGAATTAAAACTTTGTCATTAAAATGCATTATTATTTATTCATGGACTTGCATACAAGGTTTATTATATTGTTTGAACATAATTATAATGGGCAATATCGATCTTATCTTGAAAAGGTTAGCGTATTGATAAGCTTCACTGTGTGGCTTTATAGTTCGATCAAATCGTTTACATGTATACCGATTTAATTGACTTGTAAGTCATTAAACTAAAACGTACAGGTAAGTTGACATATACTTGGACCGTAAACATCACTAGTACTAATCAACGAAGACTAAACAGAACATGTCTCTTGATTACTGCGTTATGGATTGACAAGTCAATAAATAGATCGGACACTTAAAAAAAATATTTGGATCGGATGGGTCTCGAACCTATGGTCTTTGGATTGCTAGTCAACCACTATAGTCAACCACTATACTAACTGCGCTATGAAGGATTATACTAATTCGTATCAACATTTCATTTATATAAATTTTCTAGTATAAACACGTGCGAAAAAAGTCTGTGTCGTCCAGACGCATATCCGCTCGCCCGCAAGACCGACTTCCGGTAGCGAAAGGCCTTAAGTTGTCTCATTTGTTGGAACACTAACCTTATTTTCGGCTATTATATATATCAGTTTGATTTAATCTCCGTACTGAGCCGTTGGTGTATTGGTTAGGATCCCTGCTTCTCGTCCAGGCGGCCCAGGTTCGATTCCCGTCACCGGAATGTATTTTTCTTTTTTAGTCATAATTTTTTAAACGCAGTAAATAATAAATACTCAAAGTTTAATTAGCAACAAAGGTATACGCCTTCATAGATTGGCTACCAATTAATGCATTGACCCTGCCACTGTCTCACCGTATAACTTCCAAAATATTTTGATCAATTCCATCCAAACATGGAGCAATCAATGCTATAGGTTCAAATTTTACAGATTCTAATACGTCGTCGTTATTCATTCGGTTACATATAGATCTACACTATTAAATTTGTTCAGGTTCCGGAGGGGAAAATTGAGGAAATTCTGAGATTTCATCAACATTTTTAAACTCATTGAATTTCTTAGAGGTGTTATTCGATCGTAAAAATATTTAACGTTTTATATTGAAAATACATTTCCAAATAAAGAGTAAAAAAAAAAATTGAGCCGGCTGGGATTCGAACCTGGGTCGCCTGGACGAGAAGCAGGGACGCTAACCACTACACCAACGATACAATATACTAATATGTAATCCAATTTATTTATAATAGCCGAAAATAGGAGTGCTTTAAAATGATTCGTTGCACGAATTTCTGCTGAATTCAGTCGCTTACCACATATGTTTGAATTCGTAATTTAGTTTTGAATAACATTGAACCCGTAGGTTACAATGAGATATTGTGAACCACCTAAAATAAGAAAACCCCCTATTACAGCTCATATAACTCCACCCACTTTTCTCTATTTCATGGGAGCGGCCATTATTACATATTGCCTGACGTACTTTGTGAAGAAGTCGGGTACCAGACTAGCGAGGGCGTACCTTGTTTTCGATAGCGTTGTCATAAAGACCCAGTAGTTTTTGCCATATAAACGATAGTTTCTACATCTTAAACAACACATTTTATTATCAAAATATATTTTATATCTACTGATACGATTCTATAGAAATTATATATTTGAACGTGCAGTTTAAACGCCAGAAATCATGTAAACAATGCGAAGCAAGTTGTACGGTCAGCTCTAGAGGAAATGTATCGTCAGCTGTGAGAATGAATGAAAACGTTTTGTACGGTCAGCTCAAGAGCTTTTTCTTTGTTTTTATGCGAAGCTAGATTTAGCTGTTATTACTGCGACTAAGTTTTCGACGTTTTCTCTGCAGTCGTCAATCACCGTGCCAAGAACCATAAAGCAAAAACGCTTTAGGTCAAAATACTCAATTTGGAACATTACCAGGGCAAACAATACACAAAAAACTGCTAAATAATTCCATCTGAATTCGAAAAAGAAAACAAAAAGTGATTCCAAACAACTAAACAGTAACAGTAAGTTTCAAGAAAACCATAAATAGCACCAAGTCCAGTAAAATACAAAAAAATAATAAATCTCCATGTCATCCAAATTACACTAGATGTCTTAGCTGCAGACAATTACGGATATGGTGATACAGAAGAACTTCGTTTGCAAACATCTCAATGCACGATTCACAGACAAATTACTCGGAAGAGGAGAGTCGTTGAGAAGCAGGAAATAATAGTGGTACGATTGAAACATTAATTGACTTGTTGCCAATGGTTGTAGAGAACATAAAATAGTGTAGACATCTAGAAAATAGTCATCCGTCTATTTTTGAAAACTAAAACCTAAAACAAAATTTAAGAATTATCATAATATTATAGTGCTAACAAACACCTAACTGCGCTTTTCAGTACAGAAATCCAATGAAGGACAATAATTTTGTCCGTACCATCTCGTTTACGTTGCTTAACAACTATTGTTAATAAATATTCGAAAGGTCCAATGGCTTATTTGATCCTGTTTCGAACTACTTCATTTGAGATGTGTTCTTTGTATGATATGCAAAGTAGTTTTCTGAAACACATCATCTCTAACGCACTAGTTCTTCGCTCCAAGTTTGCATTATTCAAGATCCAAGTCTCCGTGGCATAAAGGAATATGGACATGACAAGTTAACGCATCAACCTTATTTTCGAGCCGAGGCTTATATTTCGATCATTCCATATTAATTTTAACTTTGCGAGTGCTACTATGGTCTGAACGGCTCTTGCAAGTATCTCGGGGTTCGACCCCTTGTTAGAAACTGTCCCACCCAGGTAATTAAAACTATCTACGCAATCAAGCTTCTCTCCAGTGACCATGCTTTCAGTGCTGATACCAATGATGTTGTTGGTCATCAGTTTTTGTCTTTTCTGCGCTGATCTGTTGCCAAAATCGGTAGATGTCAACTAGATTGACTATCTCCTGTTCTTTCCCTGCTATACAAGCTATGTCATCTGCAAAGCGCAAGTTCGCGATTGTCCTCCCACCGATGCTTACCGTTCCTTCGTGGTCTGCCATAGCATCCGACATAATTATCTCTAGGAAAATGTTGAAGAGTGTTGGGGAGAGTAACAGCCCTGTCTTACCCCACTGTTATGCAAAGTTTAACGTCAATCGGTAAAGAAATGTAAAAGAAGTTGCGTCACAAAATATGTGTCAAGGGCAAACCGATGAACAAATTAACCAACAAACTGGTTCCTATACCCTTCTAAAAGTTCGTTTATGGGGGCATTAAACCGAGATAAATACAGTATACATAGCATCTCTCAATTCCAAAATTAAGAGCTTCTGTATAGCAGAAGTTATTTGCCGGAAAGAAAAGTGAAGAAATGGGGAATGACTAAATGATATTGATGCATTTCAGTAAATTATGTGCAAGACACTTCTAATGATAAAACTTTTCATAAATGAATTTTAATCCTGGAAAGCGTCAGTCATCAGTCAAACAATAGAAAATGTTGTAAAGGGGGATAACTCTCAAAATACTAATTCAAAGTTATTAACCTTGTGTAAAGCACTTTCATTCACCAGTCGCTTTCCATAAATATATATTTCATTTATAGCTATGCAAACTCTGACAAGAATGGATGGTCCAATGATTTGTAAAAATATCTTAGATTTACAGTGATTTAATCAGCTGCGAGTACCGAGTCCTATACTCATTAAAATTGCCATGTACATATTTGTCAAGAAACTAAGAGTCCCATGGATTCATAATAGTTTAACCTTTATGTATTTATTAGTCTGAAATACTCAGTGTTGTGTCTCAGATGCTCTTGTTTTACAAAAATTGAACCCCAAGAACACACCATTTTGATTTCTAATTTAATCACTGGATGTATCGTTTAGTTTAATGCGAACGACCTTTACCACAAAATTAGAAATATTCTTGAATGATACTAAAGTATGCCCTCTACAGAACAATATCAGTATGGTTTTGACAGTACATCAAGGTTTACCTGTTCGAAATACAATGAAGTGGACATCGATTTTTATACCAATATCTATGTTTTTATTAATGTAAAAATATTTCGGTACATTTTCTTCACAATGACTTCATGATCTGAAGTTAAGGGACTTTTCAACACAAGAACACATAAACAGAAAATTCTTATATGAAGCTGACGGTACAAATATGCTCGAAGCTGATGTTACAGTGTAAGCCGTAAGTTGAAGTAGCTGACAGTACAGAACAGCGTCAATTCTGCTGATCAAAAATGCAAAATGCGACCATACTTTCGAAAAACGAATAACACCATCACATCGTCGGAATTGATGTTGCTCAGAAAAAGCATATTTGTGTTGACGAAATAGTATAAACATAGATAGAGACTGTATAAAATGCAAAGTTTTGACAGCATCCGAAAGGATTTCGAGTGAGCTACCAGTTGATTTTTGCCTCAAAATAGATGTGTAGAGGTATAATTTTTACCAAAGATAGTCGCGATTGGTTTATCATTCTCTCCGGCATTTAAAAAACATGCTTACCCCAGAGACTTTGCATATACCTGTTGTTTTCCTCCGTAGTGTCGCTTTGAGGCTAAAAGAAAAACCAGTACAGGGCTCTAACTACCAATACAGAGCTCAAATAACCCATACAGGTTTATACACCGTGAATATATCTAGGCCAACTCTGTACGATCCTTTGATTTTACATTAGTCTGTTATGGAGGAATTCTCTTTATTCTTCAACATTCATACCTCTTACAATATCCCTATCCTTTCTCTTCTATGTTCTCTTTTCACTCATGGTTTGCAACTGAACATACATAGTCGTCGTATTAAATCTCCCCAATACCGTACAAATGAGCATTAAAATCTGCACATTTAATGTAAAAGGCTTGCATGACCCATCTAAACGACAACAGCTATTTCACTGGTTAAAACTAAACAAATACTATATATGCCTACTACAAGAAGTACATTGTGAGGAACTATCATATGATAAATGGAAAAAAGATTAGGGGATGAATTATTTTTAAGTGGTAATAGTACCAATAGTACGGGGATGAGCATCCTAATCAATTCTAAGTTATATATATAGTACAAGAGTATAACAACATTATAGATGGCAGAATGCAGTCATTAAAAATAAATATGAATGAAAAGGATTATGTATTTTTAAATGTTTATGCACCAAATAATACAACGTAACAAATAACATTTCTTAGAAAAATCGGAATTAGATGACATTATCAAAGAGTATACTAAAGGAATCTTACTTAGAGCAAAAGCAGAATGGATGGAAGGAGCAGAAAAAAATACAAAGTACTTTAGCAATTTAGAAATGAAAAGATCTGAAAATAAAACCATAAAACGATTAATTAATAACTCTGGAGAAGTAACTGACTCTGCGGAAATCTTAGAAGAAACTTAGTTATTCTATAATAAATTATACAGTAAAGATATTGCATTGCAGAACGATGATATATTTTCAAATGAAACATGTGAAACTGTTTTAAACGAAATAAGAAAAAAAATCATTTGAAGGTTTAATTACTGAAACAGAATGTTCTAACGCTTTAAAAGAACTGAATAATGAAAAAAGCCCAGGTTCGGATGGAATAACAGTTGAATTTTATAAAATATTCTGGAATACAATCAAATCATATAACATTAATTATATTAAGGTTCATGTAATGTCCCTGTACGAGAAAGAAATACCCAAATTTGAAAAGTTGCATTACTCAATAACTATACCACATTGGCTAAAAATATTTGCACACAGTATAAATAATTAGTCAATGAAAAGAAGCATGCCTAAATTTTCATTAATATAAGTGTACTTGTGATGTCAGAAGATCCAAAAGTAACGAACATGGAGTGAAAATAGCCTCTTCAGCAGAATATATCAAATCACTTAATGGCACGTATTTTCGGAAATCTGGTAGAATACATACAAAGAACCCATTACATACTGGGTACTCCTACACAGAATGTCTTACAAAAGTCAGAAAAACCCTTGTAATTGACCCTTAGAATATCCCATGCTTGATTCAAGGGCAGCCATTTGCATTTTACAAATTTGTAGAAGTTTGCCAACATTTAAAGTCCATTTACTCCAAATCTACAAAACCGATTGACAATTGTTATATACGTGCGGACAGAGAAAAAACAAGTAATATGATTGATGGAATGTCACTCACCCGAACCACTGCAGTTAGACAATATATCCGTTCAATTATATGCAGGTCAAAGAAATATGTAATTTGTCCAACACCTCGACTTTTCCGATTAATCCGCATTTTCTCATTTTTTAATATCCATATTTTCAACTTTTATTTCAGTACACTATTGTTGTTTGATACATAAACAATAAAATAAGTACATTGCGCATTACTTTCGATCATAAATTCCTCCGAATGTCACGATTTTTCAGCGGATTACTTGCGCGAAAGTAATGCCGTCCCTGTACAGCTCACCTTTGTTTCAGGAAAATCAAGAGTTTGTCCCTTTAAATCACCTTATTACACCCGTTCAAGTATTCCACATCTTTCCGGCTATTGTAATGTTGATTAATATTTCACTTTGCATTGCGATCTCTATTACATGTATATAAAGCTTACATTGTTGTGAAACTATTCAAGCCTTTGGCAGGTACAGGGTTAGATTCTCATGTATATACTATTGCACGATTTGGACAAAGCTTTCTATGGTGTCCTAGTAGGGACACAACCGACGATTTCGTTGGGCAGAGACACACAATTCTTTTTTGTCCTTACTACTTTTTTCACGTATATTCTGCTTCTGCATTTCACACATACACACACATTAAAATACTGTAATAGTTCATGAGTATAATTATGCAACTACCACCCTGATAGCCTTACTTCAGCAGTTGTAAGAATTTAAAAACAATCATAAGGGCACAGATATTTGGAAATTTAGTCAGAAACAATCATATATTAGTTTATCTGATGCTCAATTTGGTTTTCGTTCTAGGGGATCCTGCGTTTTACAGTTAATTGAATACATAGATGATTAGTCACATTACATTGAGGGTGATAGAATTTGGGAAAATATATTGTATATTAAGATTTTGTCAAAGCTTTTGAGAGCATAGTACATTAACGTTTTCTCGCAAAGTATCAGTATTTGGTATCAGAGGGCCAGTTTTGTCATGGAAACGTGACTTTTTTACTGGACGTAGGCAATATGTATCTGTGAAAGGACCCTGGTCTTTTTCGTGGAAAGACATTTTAAGTAGGGTACCCCAGGGAATTGTCCTGGGACCCATATTATTCATATGTTTATAATAGATGACCCCCTACCCCTGAAGTTATACGTAGTATTGTGAAATTATTCGCTTATGGTACCAAACTATACAACAAAGACATTAAAATTGATATTATCCAGCACGACTTAGATGCCTTACACTTAGTTAAAGTGGCTGTTGCGTTTTAATGTGAAAAATTACAGAACCATACACTTTGGAAGAGACAACCAATATTACCAGTATACTTTGAACTTTGCGGACATTGAGTCTGCTAGTGAAAAGGGGGATTTAGGGGTAATATTTTAACAGGATTAAAAAGTAAGCAGTCATATAGCTGAAAAAGATAACCCTTAATAATCAGAATGTATGATTACATTGCGAAAAGCTATTTCATAATTTTGTACAAAGCACTCGTCAGGTCAATATGGAGACACTATTATCATGTATTATGGTATCTATTCTTAAAAGAAGTGTTTAAAAATTATGTAAGCCTACCAATAAGCGTCTCCTCGATTGTCAACCTTACATGTACCGAAAGATTGGTTTTCAAAAATTGCTTGGTCATCGACGAAGCCGTGGCGACATGATACAATGTTGAAAAATATTTTAAGAAATGGAGGATATACATATAGAAAGATTTTACCTTAAACATATTTTTTGAATTAAAAAAACATCATTAAGTTAACAACACTTTTCACAGAGAATTATGAACAACCGGATCTCACTTCAGTTTATATAGAATTAAAAATAATAAATTTTGTTGATACATTTATATGCCGGATGAATTATTTTTGTAATCGAAGCTTCAATGTCATAGTCATGTGTTTGTGTACTTCATTGGATTAGAATCAAATATTGCATACTGTTTAATGAATAATTCAGTTGAGAGGGGTCGAAATGGAATATTCTTAATAATTAGAATGACCACACAGCATCTGGAAACAAACATTTACTTGATGCGCATTTAAAGTGAGGTTAAAAAAAGCACTAGTAACCACTGTTCCCTCCATTTTACGGATACATTGCAGAATACGTCCCCTCATTGATTTTACATAACGTTTCAAATACGTTGCCATTCCGAACAAAATGCACTTGGGAGGTCATTATGGTATAAATTTAATGATTTGACCCGACCTTGTTATCAAATACATCCGATATGTGTTCTATGGGGCTCATGTCCCAGGATAAAACAGGCCAAGGCAGGACGTTAATGTATTTTTAGCAAGAAATTGTGTGGTGATACGCGCCGTGTGATGCTTTGTACATGTATTGTCAAGCTGAAAATGCCAGGTCCTTCCTTTCTTTTGCATGAAGCGAATCACTGTGCTATTTAAAACATTGATGTAACGCTGAGCATTGGCATTTTATTGAATAATAACCAAGTCAATTTCCAGAGTTCCCATTTTCCAAAACCCAGACCATAGCGCTGCCACCACCCATTATGTCTCTCTCAAACATATCGTTCTCCACGGTCACTCCTCCTTTTTGCGCATTGAGGCGAGCGGACCGTGGCGAGAGATTTTCTTGCCTTCGCGGTAATGAATGTAGCGCTGTTTACAGTGAAACACCTGTATCTGCGCACGTGCAAAGTAAGGAACACGTTAGCAAGCTTAGACGCATAAAGAGACCTGGGATTTGAATAGCAATTGTGTAATCGTTATACGCAATGAAGTCATTATAATCATGTATATATCTTGCAACATGCGTTATCACACAGTTATAGAAGAATTATAGGAAGAGAATGGGTTTATAAAGAAGCAGATCCTCCCGCGAGAGCCCAACAACGATTCTCAGTGTATTCTCAAGGTATAATTCAGTTAAAAAAGGATGAAAGAAATAATACAGTCTGCATATTTATACATGTAATAATGTTTGACAGAGGCTCGTGTTGCCCACCATACTTTGGAAAAAATAAGTAGTCCCCCATGAAAAAATATTGTTGTCCTTGAAAATTGTCAAATATTCCATGACTTCTTCTGTTGTTATTTGAGTGGATTTCGTGTCAGGATTTTGGTCCTACTACCTCATGTAAAGCATATTCTTCAAGATAGAGGAAGGATTTGTTGAATTTCAGTACAGACAATTTGCTTCACATTTTGGTGCAAATCCAAACATATTGTTCAAAATCAAGATACACAGTTTTCCTTGCAAATTGTAAGCTATCTCATAAGCTTGTTCATTTCAATACGAACATTTTGATACGAAATTATGCAACATTGCTCCATAAATGACCAAACAATCACCTTTCAAAAATGCACCAAAAACACTTTACAAGAACCTTAACTACTCTTATCAAAATAATAATTTAACAACTATGCAGAAACAAGGTATAATTACCCTTCTGCCAAAAAAAGACAAAGATTTAACATCATTAGGTAATTGGAGACCAATAAGTTAACTTAATACTGACTACAAAATGGCCACAAAAGCATTAGCAAATAGAATGAAAAAGGTTTTACATAATTTTATCAACAATAATCAAACATGATTTTTAAAAGGGAGGTATATTGGAGAGAACATAAGAACAATTTTAGAAGTAATAGAGTATCTAAATGATGACGATAAACCAGGGCTTATATTTTTCTCAGATTTTGAAAAGGCATTTGATAGCATAGATCATAACTTTATGTTAAAAACTCTGGCACATTTTAACCTTGGCGACTCTTTTATAAACTGTATTAGACTGTTCTACCATAATACGCAAAGTTGTGTTGTTAATAATGGATATATGTCAGAATGTTTCGACATAAAAAGAGGAGTAAGACAGGGATACCCGCTAACACCGTACTTATTTATACTGGCTGTAGTAGTTTTATATATGTCTGTAAAAGCTGATAATAATATAAAAGGCATAACGATGTATAACAGAGAAATGTAATATACAGCATTTGCAGATGATGCAACCTTTATGATGGATGGTCATTTAAAACGTTTGCAGCCCTAATTAAAAAAACAATTAATACTTTTAGTAAAATATCTGGGCTTAAGTTAAACAATAAAACATCTGTTATTTTAAGATCAGTTTCACTAAAAGTCTCAACTGACACTTTTGATACAAAAGGTGAATTTACATGGACATCAGAAGGATCTAATACATTAGGAATTGCTTTTTAAACAACAGAAGCAAATATCACGAGTAAAACTTAATTCCAAAAATACAGGAATTTCAAATTGCTTAAAAAGTTTGGAGAAAAATAACTTATAAATTTATACCTTTGCTCTTCCAAAACTAATATACCCGCTAACAGTTTTAAAAAGTCCAACATCAGAGCTAATTAATGTTATAAATTCATATATTTATGATTATTTATGGGATGGCAAACAAGACAAAATAAATCGAAAAACAATCATACAAAATTACGAAAATGGAGGACTAAAAATGATAGACTTCAACATATTTACAAAAGCAATTGAAGCCGGGTGGGTGAAGAGACTAACAAATAATGAAAATGATTACGACTCAGTAGAAAACATTCGAAACTACTATAATATATGTGTACACAAAAAGAGTAAAAAATGTATTTGGAGAATCCGGGTATCGATCCCGGCACCTCTCACATGCTAAGCGAGCGCTCTACCACTTGAGCTAATTCTCCTTGATCTTCATGAAGCATTGTTAACACAAGTGAACAGTGTCTTTGTTTGATCTTCGAGATCTTTGAAGACAGTAGTATCTTTATTTCCATCATATTTGATGAGCAAATACAAATAATGAACAATATAGAAACAAAAATAAATAAATCTAGAAAGGAACGTGATAAAGAAAATAAGTAATTAACCCAATCATGCCCAGTAGATTGTTCCAAGCTTATATATTGGATTAGTCCATTTTTATGTAAGGGTTGTATGGTCTAAAGTTTCATTTTCATTTTGTTTTATATTGAAATTCCTATCAGCAAACAGTATAGACTCAGATCATACGCCGCATAATGCGGCGTCTGATCAGAGTCTACACTGTTTGCCTATGTCTAATATATGGGATCGTGGGCACAAATGGGTTAAGCAAACATTGAAAAGAGGAAAAATGATAATAATACAATAATACGTCTTCTGTTGAAGAAATAATTATGTTTACTTCAGAAGAGAAAACGAGTCTCAGAGTTGGATGGAGTAGAACATAAATAGACAGTGTGAGATAATCATAGCTCGAGAACATGAAAAGAAATAATCAGAAGATAAATACATGGGTATAAAGATAAATTGAGATAGCGAGAGCGAGAGAAAGAGAGAGAGAGAGATACAGAGAGAGAGAGAGTGAGAGACATAGAGAGACAGAGACAGACAGATAGACAGACAGAGACCGAGAGAGATAGAGAGAGAGTGAGAGAGATATATATAGACAGATACAGATTGATAGAGAGAGAGCGAGAGAGATACAGATACAGAGAAAGACAGAGACACAGAAAACAGAGACAGAGACAAGCAGACAGAAAGACAGAAATATATTTTGATTAAGGGTCAGAGATACAGACAGAAAGACAAAGAGAGTGACAGAGATAGAGAGAGACACAAAGTGACAGAGAGTCATACAGACAGAGACAGACATACAGAGCGAGCGACCGAGAGAGACCGAGAGACAGAGAGGGGCCGACATACAGACAGAAATACAGACAGAGAGACATAGAGACAAAGAGAGAAGCAGAGAAAGAGAGAACGAGAGAGAGAGAGAGAGAGAGAGACAAAGAGAGAAGCAGAGAGACAAAGAGAGAGAGAGAGAGACATACAGACAGAGACATACATACAGAGAGACACACATAATTACAGAGAGAGAAGGAGAAACAGACAGAGATAGAGAGACTGAGGCAGAAACAAAGACAGACAGAGACAGACATAGATACATGTATAGAGAAACAGAGAGACATATTTAGAGAGAGATAGACAGAGAGAGAGAGAAGGACATAACTCTATCCATGTTTACAATATGACAGAAGTTCTTGTGGGAACAAACTACATGTACATGTAAACCAAAATGCAATGAAATAAAATCAAGAAAAATACAGTGTTTTGATAATTAGAATGACCATTCATAATCAGAGTGTCCAACAGTTTGGTGCCTGATCAGACGCCGTATTACTCAGTCGTCATCTGATCTGGATCTCACATGTTTGCATTGAACATCGTAGAGTGGAGAATCTGTTATTCTTTCCAGTTTAAACGCAAACGTACGCAAACGCAAAACACTAAAACGTAGAAAAGTACAACTTTTGGACAATTCTGATCATTCATCTTTATCTTGGTGGCAAACAGTTTGGAGCCTGATCAGACGCCGGGTTACCCGGCGTCTGATCTGGCTCCAAACTGTTTGCAGTGAAAATAATAGTTTTAGCGTAAACGCGTTTATTGGGAACGAATAACGTTTTCTCCACTATGACATCTCCACTGTATACATATTCTTCACTGTAGCACAGTCATTGGCATGGGTTTAAATAGTGTCAGAAGAGAGACAATATTTGTGATTCAGTAAAATATAAATTTATTTAACTAGGTCCAATAGGTATATCACAGTCTTATACAAGTATACATGTAAACAGTATACACATGAGAGAGGGGAACTGGCGTGAACATACACTAAAAATTGTAAAAACATATTCAACCATGGCGACGAATATACTCGCCATTTACAAACAGTGTATTTGTGAAGAGTACACTTGTCATATGCAAACAGTATAGAACCTTTGCAGAAGGCACCTGCAGGAACCCTCTAATTAGGGTTGCACTGTTTCCCATTTTGCAATATATATATAGTTAAAATCAACCCTATATAGTACAAAATGGACATGACTAAATTGAAAAATGGAATTTTCCATATGAAGTTTTAGGGAGGAAAGTGTTAGACGGTTACTTTGAAGGTAACTTTACAGTATTTACTAGGTGGTAGGTTGGTAGCTTCATCAGGGCTGCCATTTCTCCGTATTTTTCCTAAATCTCCGGATTTTTTTTCTAATACATGGTAGCTTAAAGTAGGCTGAAAGTAAAGCAGAATGCGCCTTAAGGCGCATCCTGCTTAGCTTCCAGTCTTCTTTAAGCAGCCATGTGTCAATAAAACTAGACACAGGCGATTGGGTAGAGGTACGATTCGTACAATCGCACTTGAAAAAAGCATATTTGGAAATCTTAGGATTTTGTATGTCAACGTATGGCAGCCATGCTTCATGCAGGACAAAGGTAAAGCAGAAATCCCCCAAGACAGATTTCTGATTTACTTTTTCCCTGCATTAGGCCTAAACTGTCCTTTAAAGACTCTCTAAATTACGACCAATAAATTGTGTAATTACTATATGTGTTCAAAGACAGATGACAGCTTAAAGCAATGTGATAGTAAAACAGAAAGCTCCTTCTGGGGCTTTCTGCTTTATTGCCACATTGCTTTAACCAATTTGTGCCCACGGTCCCATATATGGGACATAGGCAAACAGTGTAGACTCTGATCAGACGCCGCATAATGCGGCGTCTGATCAGAGTCTACACTGTTTGCTAATAGAAATTTCAATATAAAACAAATTGAAAATGAAAATTTTGACCAGGAAACCCTTTGATAAAAATGGACTAATCCAATATATAAACATGGAAGAATCCACTGGGCGTAAATGGGTTAGTTTAGCAGTCACATGTCTTTCATACAATCAGTTAACCTTCTTTTTAGTGGTCGTTATAGTTTTGCTGCATTCAGAAATAATCATTCTTCTTCAAAGAATAAAAGATTAACTCAAGATTGACAATGTTTCGAACCTATGTCGAACAATTTTTCAGTGAAAATGCATAATAGTCGATGTTACATCGAGAAAACGCGAACTAGTTTCATGGCGTTGTCGCTTCAATTTACCACGTTTTCTTGTTTTCACCCTCTTCACCGCGAAGGAGAAAACGCGATTTTAAACACATTCCATTTTTGTAGTACACTTACATGTAAATAGTTTTTCCATATTTCAAGTATCAACTCTTGGCGGTAAAATTGCTGGCCGGGTCACTCCGTCCCCAGTTGTAGTAAGCATAGACTGGTGCGAAGTCCGTGTCACCGGAAGTGTGTTCGTTGTCACCGTCTTCTTTCATACGCTTCCGACACAGATTTTGTGTGTTGTTCGCTCGAGTGCGGCAGAAGGATCCTACAGTTAAATCCAGGTCTGACAGTGAGGGAGAGAAAATTAAGACTTAGCTTACATTTGCAAAACAGCATGAATCTAGATCAGACGCCGCGTTTCGCGGCGTCTGATCTGGATACAAACTGTTTGTCACTCGTCATTATGTCGTTTTATGTCAAAATGTTCACTTATATGTACTTTTGAGAAAAAACAGCAGACGACAAATTTAAGCAGACGGTATTGCAGCCATGAAAACGTTATCTTGTTTAGGGAACGGCAATGGTCGTTGTAAGGAGGAAGTCGTTCTATGCAGGGCCGTTGTAGAGAGGGAGCGCTGTACACTTAAATAGTTTGTCCATATTTCCAGTTTTATCAAATATCATCTCTTGGTGGTAAAATTGCTGGTCGGGTCGCTCCGTGCCTAGTTGTAGAAAGCATAGACTTTTCCAGCTTTTGTCATTCGCCATTATGTTTTTTTTCTGTCAAAATGTTCACTTATATGTACTTTTGAAAAAACAGCAGAACACACATTTAAGCAGACGGTATTTGCAGCCATGAAAACGTTGGACATAATTGTACACATAATTTGTTCACTTAAAGACATTACATGACCAAGCTTGGGTGGTAACACCTAGTCTGAAAAAAGTTAGGATTAAATCATGAATAGCATGCTATTACTGTTACAATACTGTACAGATGTCTAGGCAAAGAATCAGTCAGCCGTTTCATGTAAGGCCCGTGCCTATAATAGGATAGTTAGGTTTAGAAAACCCATTGAAAAAAACCTTGAGTGTGAGCATGTGAGGGCCTCTATAGAAAATTTGAGATTGCTAACATTGGCTGAGCGCACGCTTTCCATGCTTTACAGTTATTTTGACACCCAGTGAGAACAATGGAGGGGGAATCAATAAATGGACTGGCTTAATGTCTTTAAATAGTTTGTCCATATGATATTTCCAGTTTTATCAGATATCAACTCTTTGCAGTAAAATTGCTGGCCGGGTCACTCCGTCCCCAGTTGTAGTAAGCATAGACTGGTGCGAAGTCCGTATCACCGGAAGTGTGTTCGTTGTCACCGTCTTCTTTCATACTCTTCCGACCGAGTGCGCTCTCGGCAAATGTCGCTTGTGCTGAAACGATACCACAAAGTATTAGGAATATGACTCAACAATTTAAATCGATCATTGGCATATGTTTGAGATCGATCATCGATTGAAAATCGCGATGGATTATACGCCCGTTATCAGACGGGACATACATATATTATGGTATGACGATGTCCCTCCGCCCATCCGTCCGTCCGTCCAGGTTTAATGTATCTGTTCGTATAAATGGTTTGACATTTGAAGCTGAAATTTGGTATATGGCATTGTTAAGATGAACTGCACATTGGTTTTGTGTGTCGTTAAAATTCGTCAAGTTTATGCTCGAGTATCACGACTAATCGGCGTATCACCATTGAAGACTAGAATTAAAACAACAACAAAAACAACAACCGACAAGTATCCCCTTAATCCTTCTATCCCAAATAACTTCTGTCAAAATGGCTACAGCCAAAACGCCAAACCACACGGAAAATATTACACATAAGTTGTTATTCCGTGAAAATTGGTGCAAACCCCCTAACAGTTTGGAAGCGGTTAGCTGCACACTATTTCCCCCTATATATTCTAATTATATATACATGTACGAAAAAACATGTCAAAATGGTTCCATTAAACAGAAGCTAATGTCTGGAAACCATTTCTATTTTCAGTAAAAGACCATGTGGCCTACTGACCTCAAATGGATTCCCAAACATCACTCATGCACACGCAATTGGTTCTCTGTATATGGAGATTATTAACCCATCAAAATAGATGTTATTGTCCATAAACCACACATCTATTTTAGTAACAGATCACTAAGTTTGACTAACTGATCTCAAATGCATTGAAAAGCATCCCCAAACGCAACCAGTAACCAAATATGTAAATAATCATCACATTAGAACAAAATTGTTTGTCTGTAAAAACATATTATTTTAGTAACATATCATGTAAGAATGAACATACTAATCATTATAAGTGTAATCCCATGAACCCCCTTGTCATAAGCAACCAGTACAACAAAAATGGATATGATCGCCTTGTTAGAACAAAAAGTTATTGTCCGGAAACCAACGTGTAACAAAAATAAATTTTAGTACATTTATGTTACAACTCATGTAAACTGTGACCTTCTGACATTAAATGCATTCCAATGTATCAAGTTGTCAAAAGGAACAAGTTCTTCAAAATTGGATATGATCGTACTTTTAGAAAAAGAGTTATTGTTCGGAAATCAAAAGGTGACAGACATACTGATAAACGGACGGACCTTGTTTGTAAATGACGAGTATAGTCGTCTTTAGAGGTGAATCTGTTAAGCGACTATTTGGAAGGAGATTCAAGTTATTGGTCTTGAAACAGGTGGCAGTTCAATGCAGGACAAAGGACATTTTCTCCGTTATTGTTTCCTTTCTTTAAGTATTTACAAATACAAATGCTGTTTTTACATGTTATGGTTGTTCAACTCATTGTCCAACAGATAAGCCTTTTCATGCCTTTAATTTATTCCTCCAATGAAGAAAATAGTTTCACTTTATACAGTCATTAAATATACCTTAAGAAATAGTTATGATTACAAACGTTCGTAAAGCACGTCTGAAGAAATTGGTATAGCATGAAACCCAGCGACCGAATTTTAACAAGAGCACCGCAAGCCGGGCACATTATACGCCCGTCAAATCAATCATCGTCATACTAAAACCCTATCAAGCTAAAATAGAAAAAAAGGGGAAGAACCTTGAAAGTTAGGGGTCATATGCTGACCAAGTTTCAAAAGGATTGGAATAAATTTGTTTGACTACGAGAGTGGACAAACTAAAAAATGCCTGTTTTTTACCAAATAAGGGGCATAACTCTTGAATGTCTAGTATTGCTGGTTATGGAACATAACCGAGGCATTATAGTAAGACACATGGTGACCAAGTTTCAAAAGGATTGGAATAAATTTGTTTGAGTAAGAGAGCAGACAAACTAAAAAATGCCTGTTTTTGACAAAAAAGGGGCATAACTCTTGAATGTCTTGGACAATCTTGCTGGTTATGGAACATAACTAAGACATTATGTCACTACACATGCTGACTAAGTTTCAAAAGGTTTGGAAAAATTTTGTTTGAGTTTTGAGAGTGGACAATCTAAAATATGCCCGTTTTTGACGAAAAAACAGGCATAACTCTTTCTGGGGCAATCTTGCTGGTTATCAAATTTGACCAAGATATTATGGTCATACACATGTGACCAAGTTTCAAAAGGATTAGAATAAATTTGTTTGAGTTAGAGAGCAGACAAACTAAAATATGCCCGTTTTTGACATAAAAGGGGCATAACTCTTGAAATTCTGAGGCAATCTTGTTGGTTATCGAACTTGACCGAGATATTTTTGTCATACACATGCTGACCAAGTTTCAAAAGGATTGGAATAAATTTGTTTGAGCTAGAGAGCGGACAACCTAAAATGCCCGTTTTTGACGAAAAAAGGGGCATTTCTCTTGCATGTCTTGGGCAATCTTGCTGGTTATCGAACTTGACCTAGATATAATAGTCATACACGTTCTGACCAAGTTTCAAAAGGATTGGACTAAATTTGTTTGAGTTAGAGAGCGGACATGAAAAAGTTACTAAAAGGCCCGTTTTTTTTACAAAAAAAGGGCATTACTCTTGAATGTCTGGGGCGATCTTGCTGGTTATCGAACTTGACTGAGATATTATGGTCATACACCTTCTGACCAAGTTTCAAAAGGATTGGACTAAATTTGTTTGAGTTAGAGAGCGGACATGAAAAAGTTAACGGACGGACAGACGGACAGCGCCACGACATAATACGTCCCGTTTGAAGACGGGCGTATAAAAAGGTATTGTTTTACTTCAAATATAACATGTTATAATACGATATAAACAACTATTTAGTTGTTGGTGGTGAATGTTGAAGTCATATAATAGACACATCACCAGTTGGTGGTGCATAACAGGGCATTGTATTCAGCTCTCGACGATCTTGGCAGAAACAGCCGATCAGACTCGCGCCAAGGCGCTCTTCAGATCGTCTTTCCGCCAAGAACTTCTCGTGCTGAAAATACAAAATGTATTGCCCTGTACATATCGCACCGTCAACTGGTACTGTGTATTTATTGAGAAAGAATATATGGTCAGTTGTGACACACGCTCAAGTTTAATTAAACAACTGCATTAATGCAAAAACACATACGCATATTTGCAGGCAATTGGGCATCCGTATACAGTCCCATGGGTGCGGCAAGTTCGGTGGGCGCGGAAGGCATTGGCATGTTGTATTGTTCAGCGACCTGTCTCAAAGGTATGCTTCCAATCACGACTTCTACAGGGACTTTCAGGGCATAGGACGGTCCACGGGGCACCACTGTCATCTGTATGATATAACAGTAGGCAAAACGCCGTTATTTCCCCTTTAGCCTTTTCATGATAATGATTTTTACCCCTTCACCGCTTTATTGTTGTCTGCAAGACACGTTTCAAAGTGTTAGATTTAAGGCTGTTTAACTGACGTAATAACAAAACAAGTGGCAAACAGATTTGATCCTGATCAGACGCCGCATTACGCGACGTCTGAACAGGATTAAAATTGTTTGCAAATGCGCTTTAAGGCGCTATTGAGAGTGAAAGGATTAATCATCCCTATGGCTTGTTATCAGTAATGCAGACAGATTTGTCTCATGAATACAGAAAGCTTTTAGACGATAATGATATTTTTTGCTAATAGGGAGGCATAAATCGGTCAGGAAACGCATTTGAAAATTCCGCCAAATGTCTGTTGTCCGTTTTCGCAAATTAATCCGCAGAACAAAGGTCATCAAGCCCAACCTTCTCTATCCACAAGTCTCGGTCCCTCTCTGTGAGCAATTCATTTATGCGAATTAAACGTCAATGTATTTTTTTTAAAAAATGAAATTGAATAGAGCGAATGTTAATATTGAATGGTAGGTATTTTACCTGGGCGTAATAATGTATATCAATGATATTACAAAATTGTAGGTATGAGGGTGGCACAGCGGGGATTTGAAGTCTTCCACCTCTCCAGCTATCGGTACCACCGGGCTCTATAGGCCCATGTTTTAACTCCGTTAGCACATTCGCTACAATCCTCGTCTTTGAGGTGGCATGGTATTGAACGCGCTGAAAAGTTTAAAAAGGAAGGCAATTAAGTGCGGTATATACATGTATATGATTCTTGTCACGAAAAAGACCGTAGATGATTTTTTAAAATGACTATATCAATTCACCATGTTTAACAATTGTCCCCTCCAAAATACTCGGTTTTCTACGTATTTCTTTACGTGTATACGACGCTGGTTAATACTATTTAGCCATTACTATCCTCTTGTTTTAGGCATTTATTATTGCAATGTATTTACTTCTGAAATCGTTGCTCATGTGATGGAGTGGTCCGGAGGGGAACGTTTTATTTATATTTCATTTCTTGTGAAACCAGGTTGAAACCTCCAGGCGTCTTTTGACGACTGACCGTTCCAATGCGGTATTCCTGCTTCCGTCCTATAGTTTATTGTGTTTACTATGCTTTATATATATTTTGCCAACATAAAAGGAGTCATGTCTAATTGGTCGGTTTCGGTATTTACCGGACAATATCATTTGACATCATTAGTGATAATTTTACATGTGCATCCCGAGTCCTATACTCATTAAATTTGCCAGGGACTCATTATCTAAAAGGTTGTGAGTCCCTTGGACAAGCAAATAGTAGATGAATTACATGTAGGTTGAAAGTAAAGCAGAATGTGCATTATGGCACATTCTGCTTAAAAATACTTTCAACCTGTTTTAAGTGGTCACATGTCTTCAAAATTAGAAATAAGTTATGGGATAGTGGGTTAATTTTTCACCTAAAGGACTCAATGTGTGTCTTAAGGACTCATTGTTTTACAGAATGTGCATCCCGAGGACTCGTTCGTCTGATTTCTAAAATAATCACTGCATCATTCCAGTAGCTATCAGTCAAGTATTACATTATGCATGAATTAGATAAGAAACTGGCCAGGGGAGAAAGCAGGGATATGTGACCAATGGGAAGCAAGCTCATCGCTTTTAAACCAATCAGAGAACAGCATAGCCATTCTTTTATTCATCTCTGAAGTCGAATATTTTTCAGCAACCACCACCTCCCTTCCCTACTCTTTTTTGTTTCATGTCATGATATTTTATGTTCATGTTACCATGTTATTATTCTGCTGAGCGGTGTTTGTGTCTCTCAGAGATGGAAATTAGATACTTTCTGTAACAGTGATCTTAAGTTAATGGCTTTTCAAATAAAATGCCGATTAACAAACAAAGAAAAACAGGTCAGCGGACACAGTTTTAAATGGTTATAGAATACAAACATATGGCTAATAATAAACTCGTACTGAAACTACCATCAACAATTAAACTACTGTTATGTTCAAGAGTATTTATTGAAAGCTACAATTCATTTTTTATATATTAAACCAGGTTATATTTGAAGCAATTGAAGTAGATTTTCATGTTTTTTAAATCTCAATTTAGATATACGGTCAGAACTCGATACAGCGACATCCGTTACAACAGAATACTTACTTACCGACACGAATTCCATGTGAACGCACCTGCATAAAGCTATATATATGAGGCTTAATATAACGACAAATTCGTTACAATGACATTTTTGTTTTGAACGAACTTTGTCGTTGTATCGAGTCCTGACTGTACTGATCTTGCAAATTTTGTACCATAGTCACTCTATAGCAACAGGCAGAAAATACTGCTGAACCATTTTATCCGTTCAGTAGAGTATTCTTAGTATTACGTTCTTAAAGAGGCTCGCAACCAGATTTAGCATTAGTAATAGTAATTTGTAAATATATGCCAAGCTTATATAAACGGATAAGAATTAGTTTCAGATAATAAATTATTGTTACTTTACTGTGTAGCGATGGGGAGTACATAATTCGGCCCGGGTTTATGTCCGACCCGTGATCAATTTCTATGGCGTCTTTCAATGCTATATAATTAATATACATGTAGGATAAAGCGATAGTAAATATCTAAAAAATAAAGATTTGAAGACTTTTTTTAGGGTGTTTTTAGACTGATCATATTTTTCTAATGCCAAATGCACTTGGTTTTATTTGAGTAGTTTCTTTTATTTTTGCAAATATACCATCTGGTTGAGAGTCGCTTTAAAGTAAACTATATATATCTGCGAGGGTGGGGAGAAATTAAGAGAAGAAAGAAGCAGCTTAGTGATGATGAATTGTAGAGGGAATGTAAAGGCTAGAACTGTAGGGATACGTTAGGCCAGGGATTGGAGAGATGTAGGGGTGAAGTTAGAATTGCTGATAGATACATACCGTGCCTGTGAACAGTTTTGGCAATAAAAGTTAGACAGAAACGCTTGTCTTTTTATAAAACAGATCCACGAACCTGGCTTACACAACGCTAAAGAGGTTACAACGCTGGCTACGCTACACGTTTCATAGCGTTTGAATTTGTCATCAATTTTTAGATAACTTAAGTCAAACATTATACATGTAGAATCTATGTCTTTCGAGACTGGAATACGGATATATTCGACTTAAGCGAAATGCGTGAAATGCGTTGTCAATGTTTGATTTTACATTTTCAACAGCAAATAAAGTAACAAACGTCAATACGACTCACCATGATTAGTTTACCAGCAGATTCCTTCATATTACGACTACTTCCGTTTGAGATGTCTGAATTAAACTCAATTGTCTCCCCTGGCACGTAGCCTGTTCTATTTTTAACCTCCATCGTGGCGACGATAGGATCGGAAGCGCAGCAGCAGCAGCACAGTTGTGTGCTCATTTCTGACTGGACAGGTTGCTGAGGAAAATGTATATTCGTTGCAATATACAATTATAATTTGTAATAAAAAAGACGTACATTATTATCAATCGTAATTTTATACATAACATAATATCAAATACATGTAGCATAGTCGTAAATTGCAGTCGTAAAGAAGGACAATATTAACTTATTCACCATGAAACTTCAAGATGACAATTTCTGTTTCAAATCAATTATAGTCAATGTTGACTATTTTGGGTTTGAAATTATTGCAAAATGACAAACAGTGCATATCCAGATCTGACTTCTCCCGTACTCTTCACAGGTACGCTGTTTGTAAATGAAGAGAATACTTTTAAATAGGATTCAAGTGGGTTAACAAACTGAACCCTAATGACGATTTGAACATTTGTTTTGAAGGTGAATCACTTTGGTCCTTTGATGCATTTCATACATTACTGTAAGTGAAGACGTAGAACAATCATTCAGCCACTATAGACTTTTAAATTATAGAAATAAAACAGACCCTTTACCCCGTAGTTAATTCTTTTACGCCTTCAATTAATTCCTCAACTGATGAAAATAGTTCCAATTTATACAGTCATGGATATAAACCATCAGATATATTTTCCTTAGTCCGAGCAGATGGATGGTGGCTGAAACAGGCTAAAAGAAAAGCAGAATGTTCCTGTTTTAAGTTTTCACCTGTCTCAAAACTATAAACAGGCTATAGGATAAAGGGTTAAATCAGGTGACACCACAACAGTCAAAGTGTTCAAGACTTACCAGTATATCTGGTTGAATGTTTAGGTCAAGCAGGTTAACCATCGTAAAGACTCGCCTCGAATAGGAGGCGAAGGCCCATGGTCTGTCCACATGCGCTTTCACTTGATACCGGACATAGCCGATGTCACCTTCGTAAGACGATGGAAGTTGTAGAGGAAGTGTAAATTGGAAACGATACTCATAGGCACTGGCTCTTAATATGGTGTTACTTTCTCCGTGCGCTTAAATATAAAAGAAACATAGTTAGCGTATTTTCCTTTGCCAACAATTTTGATCTTGATCTTGATAAACAGATATATATATATATAGAGAGAGCTAGGGAGAGACAGAGACAGAGAGACAGAAATTTAGACAGACAGACATACAGAGAGACATAGAGACAGACTGAGAGAAACAGAGAGACAGACAGCGACAGAGATAGATAGAGAGAGAGAAACAGAGACAGAGAGAAAGAGAGGGAGAGAGAGACAGAGAGGAATACAGAGACAGACAGACAGACAGAGAGACAAAGACAGACAGACATATTGAGAGACAACAACAGAGGGACAGAGACAGAGAGACAAGGACAAATAATATCAGACAGAGAGAGAGAGAGAGAGACAGAGTCAGATAGACAGACAGACATACATAAACGGGGAAAGACAGAAAGATACAGACAGAACGAGAGAGAAACAGGGAGAAACAGAGACAGGCAGAGAGAGAGAGAGAGAGAGAGAGGGAGACATAGAGATATATAGAGAGAGACAGGGTGACATAGAAAGAGAGATAGACGGATACAGACAAACATACATACATACAGACAGATAGACATAACTCCACCCCACACATAAACGCATACGTAGAGACAGACAGGCAAAAAGGCACGGACAGGCAGGTAGGTGGACATGGCAGGACAGGGCAGAACATGACAGGTCAGGGCATGTCAGGGACAGTCATACTAGATAGTGTAGTTACGTGGTGCGAGAATACATTGCTTGTGTTTGATGTAGAGTTCATAGGCCGAGTAGGTTTGACTGTTTTCCCTACCACCCTCCGTCCATCTCACTTGAGAGAATCCTTTCAGGCCCACGTTAATAGCTACAATAGAGAAGACGTTATTCATTCTCGTTTAACCCATTACCCCATAATGACACCTTTTTACGCCTTTAATTCAATCCTCTACTAAAGAAAATAGTTCAAATTTACACTGTCACAAATAAAAAACCATAAGAAACATTTTCTATATTCTAGCAGATACTAGCTTAAAGCAGGCTGAAAGTAAAGCAGAATGCGCTTAAGGCGCATTCTGCTTTACTTTCAGCCTGCTTTAAGTGGTCAACTATCATCTAAACTAGAAACAGGCTATGAGGTAATGGGTTAAACGAAAAAAACAACAACAAAAACGACATAAAAACAACAAAATTACAACAACAACAGCAAACAAACCAACCGAAAATACCGAGCAAATGAATAATCAGATTTATGAAAATATGGACGTTTATCAAATCTAGCACACAGTTTGGAGCCTGCTCAGACCCCGGGTCACTGGGCGTCTTTTCAAGCCCCATACTGTTTGCACACGGAATATTATAATGAGGCAATTTTACAGTAGTGAGTGCAATAGAGAATTTTGTTGGGCGCGAACAGAGCATAACTGTAAAATTCCAAATATGTACATGTATTATAATGCTCTGTATTGCTTAACACATTTATAACAAGCGACGAGTATACTCGTCATTAACAAACAGGGTACTTGTGAAGGGTACACTTGTCCTATACAAACAGTGTATACTCTGATCAGGGTCTACACTGTTTGTCGTTTTGCAATACATTGTTAAAATTTACCCTTAACAGTAAAAAATGGACTAGACTTCTTTCCATTTAAGCCCAATCGCAATACATAACATGTAATAATTGACAATTGTATTTAAATGATTGACTAAACATTTTAATCTAAAAGGTTTACATGTACATGTAAACAGTTTATAGCATGATCAGACACCCGGTAACCAGGCGTCTGAACCAAACTGTTTGCACTGGAGATAGCTGTTTTAGCACAAATGGGTTCATTGGGGGGGGGGGGGGGGTGTAACGGATTCTCCTCTGTAAGAGAAGGGTACCTGAAGGAGCCCTCTGATCTGAGAATACACTGTTTGCGTAGGGCTAGTTTACTTGTCACAAGTACATGTACACCGTTTATAAGGAGTGTCTATTCTCGTCACTTGGACTTATTAACCCTTTCACTGTCAAATCTTTCGTGAGACTTTTACCCCTTCGCCGTTTCATTGTCGTCTGCTTCAATTTTGTTGACTGCAGTGTTCAAAGTTAAAACATAAGGCAGTATGACTGAAGAAGTTTCAAAACGAGTGTCAAACAGTTTGGTTCCTGATTTGATGGCTCGGTACGCGGCGTCTTATCAGGATCCAAACAGTTTGCAAACGCGATTTTAAGCGTCATTGAGAGTGAAAGGGTTAATGGGCTACATGTAATACATGTACAGAGAAGATCCGTTTTTATTCAAATAGAATCATAATGCGAGTGACTGGATTGTTTGCTGAACAATTAGCGCGATATTTACAATTGATCCTAGGGGAGACATACATTTAAGTTCCCAATAAACGCATAAGATGGGATCCAGATCAGATGGCAGGTGCCGTAAGATAGTTGCAAAGTTCAGGGACTTTAAGGAGAGAGAATTTGTGCGTAAACAGTGGAAAGCGCTACAAGGGACACCTTTTCAAGTACATGAACAGTTCCCTCCTGAAATTAATGAGAAAAGGCGAAAGCTATATCCAAAGATGAAGGCTGCTCGTCATGAAGGGAAGAACGCCTGGGTATCTTACGATACCCTGTACATCGATGGGAAGCCAGTGCGAGATTAGGGGTACGTGGAGGATGAATTACGTGTGCTTTCGTGGAATGTCCATGGACTAACGAGGGACAAGAGAGACGATGCTAATTTTGTTGATACTTTGTCAAAACATGACATTATATTTCTTTACGAAACTTGGGCTTGTAGCAATACAGACATTAACATTTCTGGGTTTACTGGTCATAATTTGTATCGTAAATTTCAACACCGTAATGCTAAAAGACCAAGTGGGGGTATTGTATTATATTACAAAGACTCTATAAAAGATGGTATTAGTATAGTGAAAAACCATTTTGACACTATAATATGGGTGAAACTTGATAAGACCTTTTTTCATTTAGAAAATGATATTTATTTATGTGGGGCTTATATTTGGGGAGAAAATTCTCCAGCATATAATATTGTAAATGTTGATTTATTTGAACTTATTGAAGATGATATAGGTCATTTTGATACTCTCGGTTGTGTTTATATCTGTGGTGATTTAAACGCAAGGGTGGGTAACAGGGATGATTTTATTGTTTTTGATAGACATACTGATTTTATTGATTATTTTGATTATGTTCCCGATGAGCCCCTAACACGGGTCTCACTTGACCGTACATGTAACTCCCACGGGATAAAATTACTTGACATGTGTAAATCCTTGTGCTTGCGGATTGTTAACGGTAGATTGGGAGATGACTATGATGTAGGGACGTATACCTTTGTATCTCAGCACGGGGCTTCCGTGATAGATTATCTTCTTACAAAAGAAGAACATTTTTCAAGCATTGTTAATTTTAGTGTCGATGCAGTCAATGAATGGAGTGATCACAGCCCGCTGTGTTACTCTATTCATTGCAATGCAGTACCGGCAGAAGTGAATTTACAAAATGATGTAAAGTATAAATGGAAGCAAAACTGTAGAGATGAATTTCATTCTAATTTGATTGGTAAATTGCCAGTTTTAAATGATTTAACAAATAACATTAATTTACATGACCGTTCATCTATAAATAGCTTGATAAATAATTTTACAAGCACTTTAAGATATGTTGCGGATCCTTTATTTGCTAAACATATAATAAATAGCAAACACTATTCCTTTGCACGTGCAGAGTGGTTTGATAATGAATGCTTGTACTTTAAAAACTTGTATTTAGAAGCACTGAGTGTATTCAATAGTTGTAAGTCGCAATTAAACAGGGAAAGATTGTGTGAAAGCAAAAAACTTTATAAAAATTTGTGTCGCAAAAAGAAGCGATATTCTGAAAACAAAAAATTGATTGATATTGAGAATTTACGTAAAGGTAAACCTAAAGAGTTTTGGAAGCATTTTAAGGGTAATAAGCATAGTCAAGAAAGCTCTATTACAATGGATCAGTTTTATGAATACTTTTCTACATTAGGAGATGATATTTTTCAATGTAAAAATGATCAAGCAGATATATATATATCTTTATTTCCTCCATAATATGAAGATTACAGTAGCATGACATATAAGAAAAAAGAAACGTGACATAATTTGACAAACACATATAAACAAATAGACAAACAGCATAACATGAAATGTACATGGCTATATATGCAGTGGATATACACAGAACACCGCGTACTACAAACCACATATCACATATGCAACGAAAACGACAAATATACAAATGTTACATTTGACAAGATATGCTAACTCCCATCATGCTGAATTGAAATCTGTTTAAATCCAAAAACAAATACTTTTCATGACTTAAGAAAATGTTGAATACCAGTGACAAACAGTTTGGATGCAAATCATTAGCCGCGTTACACGGCGTCTGATCTGAGTCCAGATTGTTTGCCAATATCAAGCAAGTCGCGTTTAGCATGATAAGGGTTAAGGAAAATGTTCCCACCTATCGTCCAAAATTATGATTATGTGTCTAGGGGTTATCATACAGGGCTGCCATTTCTCCGGATTTTTCCGAAATCTTCGGATTTTGATTCCAACAGATGGAAGCTTAAAACAGTCTGAAAGTAAAACAGAATGCTCCTTGACGCGCATTCTGCTTTACTTTCAATCCGCTTTAAGCATTACGTGTCTTAAAAACTAGAAACATACTATGGGTTAAAGATATAATCAGGAAAATCGGGCTTGAAAAATAGAAAACAATTGAAATCTTTGAATTTTTTTTTAATTTTTTTGTTTGTTTAACTTATGGCAGGCCTGACCATACTTCTAAATGAGCTAACTTAGCTGCATAGTGTCCGACATTACAGACAGTACAATGTTCCGATCATAGATTTTTAACCATTGTAAGCAAAGTTCTCTATCGAAACAAAATTATAGAGATCAATTAAATGGTTAAAAGGACAACCACACCGTAAATCTATGTACTCTGTAGACCAACCTCTACCAAACGAAAAATAGAGGCTGGATAAGAGTTAATAGAGCAATTAAGCACTCAAATATCAATGGTAGTATACTTGGCCCATGACAATGATAATAGTGTAGATCCAGATCAGAGGGTTCCTAGTAGATCCCTCCACACAGGTTCTGCACTACACGTCAGTATCTAATGCATAATCATACCATAAATTCGAAAATAGACAAATCTAGGCTAAATCGAGCAAGAAACTAGACTTATCCAGTTTTCAAGTAAGAATGAGAAACGATCAGCTTTGTCATTTGACTTGTAATCGTTGTTACAATAAACTAACATACGATAACAAGGCAAGGATCGAAACCATATGTAAAGAAATGACAATAAGTTATGTACATACATGTAAATATAAATACTTCTAGATATACATATACCATACACATACATTGTATATCATACAATGTATATCATACAACGGAATCGTCCTAAACCAGTCAGCAACACTGTAGTCTGTGCAATTGGAAGCATGTTGCACAAAGCAAGGTCAAAGTAGACTTGCAATTACTACGCCGGCAATATGTGTCACTTCTTTTTCACTAAAGGCAGACACTAACCTTAGATAATCTGGAGTTCCGACTTAGAAGGGTTCCGCTGTATAAAAATGCACACCGTTCCCTTACAGTGTTCTTACATATTCACATTTCATATGCGAATGTAATGTGCAAACTTAAATAAACATGACTTTAAGTCCTCATAACAGCGATCTCTTGGCAGTGATGCCTCGACAATTGGATGATACACCCCAACTATTGTATTAACAAATTCATGTCTGCTAAGAGAACTAAGGGAAATCCAAACTTGTTGTCCAAGCAAACTACAAATACGGGTTTCCAATTTTACTCTTAGCGGCCTAATAACCATAAAATCTAGTATCAGATGGTCTGTTATACTACAATTATCGCAACTTCTCCCACACTTATAACAAATATCGTCAAAGCGAGTTAAATTAGCTACTAATTGACCAACTGCTTTTACAAAAATTAACTGTCCAGGAAAACGCTGTGAAAACTTCCAAAGATCACATAACTGGTGATTACTATGGACAGACCTAAATATCCTAAACCCCTCAATAGATGTGCGATTATTCCATTCCAAAACATAGGAGTTCCTTATTGTTGTTTTAATCGTGAGATTCCAACAATCCTTGCTAGGAAAAATTCCCTCATTTAAATATTCCACCATGAAATGCTTTAAGCCATATTTAGTCAATATCTGATCTATTTCCGGCATAAAGCCCAACTTTACTTTGTTTAAAAAGTAAGAACTTAATCTATATAAAAACATTTGTTTTATCGCACAATCGGCGTCTAACCTACATAACTGACCAAGAAGGGTAAGCTTCCTGCGCTCTATTTCCAAGGCAATTGGAAGACAGTCAAGCATACTTAATACACAGTCTGTACTGGTCCTTGAATTAAAACCCTGTATATATTTAAGGCATAAACGATGGGCTCGTTCGAGTAACAGTAAATCAGACTTATTTAACGATGGCCAACATTCGCAGCCGTATAAAGCTTTAGGTATCACTACTGCGTTGTATATACGCTTACAGCTTGTCGGTTGTAAACCATCGTTGTTAAAACCGTAATTTGTCAAGCTAAAAAATGTACCCCTTAGCTTGTTACAAGATTCTTTAATAACAGAATGAGATTTCTTATTCTCCTCAAATAAAACACCTAGGTGCTTGTAAGCCTGTACTGTCGGTAAAAGATCGGTCCCAAGTAAGAAAGAAATTACATTGTTATTCACTTGTCTATGTTGCTTACATGCAAAAACTAGAATGCCACATTTAGTAGGATTGTACTGGTATCTCCAAATGCACGAATAACGGTAACATTCGTTCAACATTAACTGTAAGGATCTTTTTGAAAGTGAAAGCAAAAGCATATCATCCGCTACAGTAGGGGCACAAAAGCTGTTGCTTTCACCTAAAGAAAGTCCAATGTCCAAATCCACTAGCTTTTCAATTAATTCATTGATAAAACAGAGGTACAAAAAAGGTGACCATATTCCACCTTGTCTCGTTCCTTGTTTAATCAAGAACCAGTCTGACATATGACCCTTATGTAAAACACAACTTGACATACTGTTGTGCATCTCTATTACACTATATAATAACGGTAACGGTAACCCGTAACTGTAAAGTTTGAAAAACAAGCCATCATGCCAAACTCGATCAAAAGCCTGTTTTACATCCAAAAAACATGCGTATAAGGGACTGTCATTCTCATGACTATATGAAATGGCTTCTCTCAGGACAAATGATGTCATTATACAACCCCTGTTACTCTGAAAGCCCCCTTGAAGCCCATGAACAGACATACTTAAATTACTCTTTAGTTGCTCAAGCAAAATACTTTCATATAATTTCAACATGCAAGATGATAACGTAATTGCACGATAGTTCTTAGGGTCGTCTTTAGGCTTACCTCCCCCTTTGTGAAGAGTTACTATAACTCCCTTTTTAAGGTCTGCTGGAATATACGACAGCTTATACATCATATTGAATAAGGTGGTAATATAAATGCAATGTGATACCGCCATTAAGCAAGTGCTCGTTATATATACCATCAAAACCACACATCTTGCCCTTCTTAAGCTTAAGTATAAAATCGCCCAGAATATTACTTTCAATGATATTTTCAGTGATCGTAACATTGTTGTGTTTTATACGGTCCATAGTATTGGTGACATTATCATAAAATTCCTTGTCGTAACAGTTATTTTCCGTATCTGTATATAATTGAGAAAAATATTCTCCCCACGCGACTGCTATGTCCTCAGAATCCCTTAGTGTTAACCCATTGAACTTAATTTCGCAACCTGCTTTAAGGATTTTATCATTTTTTCTTGCATTAAAGAGGCGCCAAAATAAGCCACAGTCTACCCCAGCCGCTCGGTCAATCTCATCGTTTACCTCACGTAAATACTCACTAACTCTTTTTCTATGACAAGCTCGAAACTCGCGCTTAGCGGACTTGTACATAGAAAAAGTTTGCGAGACAGGACTATGCGGCTTGCCATCCAAAACCCATTCATTTCTTCTTCTTCTCATAAATGCATGTAATTCTTTCAAAGATTGGTCCCAATAAGGCTTGAGATATGAGCGATTACTCTTATAAGGGAGGTAAGCCTCAGACGCTCTATGGATACAATCAACTATACAAGCGTAAAGCCTGTCTACATTATCACAGCTAGTAACTAATTTACCTAGGTCTAAGTTATTCAACAATAAATTAGACAACATACCAGAGTACCCACTGATTTCAGTTTGACTAACTCTATTCCATTTAATAGGTTTAACAATGGGTACTTTGTACTCAAATTGCATAGTGGGAATACACATAGAAAATATTACTGGTCTGTGAGTTGAAACATTTAAGCAATTATCATCCAAAATGCAACAGTTATTCACCAGATCACTCGATTCGCATGGAACGAGAACATGATCTATAAGGGACTCATGTTTACCGTCATACGAGACAAAGGTAGAGTGTGCACCCGTGCATAACGGTAGAGTATCAATGGCTAAAAAATTGATCGTTTCCATAAACGCAACGAATTCACGACTGCGAATATCATTACGTCCAAGAAACGATCTACCGTGAAGGTGAGTATTGATGCTAATTGTAGTTATGATGAATTAGACTCGCCCATAAGTTGTTCTGAAATCTTAAGTGCTGTAAAAAAGCTTAAGGCTGAAAAAGCTCATGGGCGTGATTTTCTCTTAAATGAATACTTTATTGAGAGTGTTGACATATTGGTTGATCATTTATGTGATATTTTTAATGCAATACTTAACTCAAGCTTTTTCCCGGAAAGCTGGTTGGAAGGTGTTATTATACCTGTACATAAAAAAGGTAGTAAGAGTTGTCCAAATAATTATAGAGGCGTCACTTTAGTAAGTTGTATGTCGAAGTTATTTACCACTATATTGAACAATAGAATTGAATCCTTTTGTGTAGAGAACAATAAAATCTCCGACTCTCAATTTGGTTTTAAAAAAGGCCATTCTACTGTTGATGCAATGTTTATTCTCTATTCTATTGTACACAAGTATTTAAACGAGAATAAAAGACTATATGTTTGTTTTGTAGACTTAAAAAAATGTTTTGATATCATAAATAGGAATGCACTTTGGTATAAACTGTTTCATAAAGGAATTCAAGGGAAGTTACTATGTATTATAAGGGACATGTATAGGAAGGTTAAATCATGTGTGAAGCACTGTAATAGTTATTCTGACTATTTTGAATACGCAGTTGGATTACGGCAAGGGGAGGTTATCTCCCCTGTACTAGTATCTTTATTTATGGATGATTTAGAGCTGTTTTTACAAGATGATATTAATTCGGGGTTACTGATTGATGACATAGTATTAATTTTATTGTTATTTGCAGATGATATGGCAATTTTAGCAAAAAGTGTAGAAGAATTACAGAAACACTTAGACTTGTTACTCACATACTGCAATACGTGGGGATTGGAAGTAAATACGGAGAAAACTAAAACTATGGTATTTAGAAAAAGGGGTAAACTACTCAAAAATGAAGTATGGACTTATAATGGTAAATTAATTGATTCGGTAGATGACTTTAATTATTTAGGCACTGTATTTAATTACACAGGTAAATTCTCCAAAAATCAAGAACACTTAATAGGGAAGTCTTTAAAAGCTTTAAATGCATTATTATATAACTGTAAGAAAGTGAAGTTAAAACCGAAAATTTTGTGTCAATTGTTTGACTCCTTCGTTGGATCTATAATAAGTTATAGCTCAGAGATATGGGGGTTTGGTAAGTCAAAAGAAATAGAGAGAGTTCATTTGAAATTTTGCAAAAGGCTTTTATGTGTAAGGTTAAATACAAGTTCTAGTGCTGTTTATGGCGAGCTAGGTCGTTATCCATTATATATATCACGGTATGTCCGTATTATAAAGTATTGGCTAAAACTAGTCAATAATAATGATAATATTCTAATTGAAACATTGTATCAGCAAGGTCTTAATGATTGTGAAAATGGGCACAATAATTGGGTGGCAAGTGTTAAGAATCTTTTGAACATTTATGGTTTTGGGTTTGTTTTCTATAATTCAGAAGAGGTAAATATAAAGGCTTTTCCTTATGTTTTTAAACAAAGGGTTATAGATAGTTTTATACAGCAGTGGCATGTTTCAGTTGATAACAGTCCTGTTCTAGACACGTATAAATATTTGAAAAGCAATATTGAATATGAAATCTATTTAGATATTTTACCGTATTCTCTAAGATGTATTTTGTCTATTTTTTATTTATTTATTTTTTTTTTTTTTTTAGTTTAAACTAAAAACTGTCTAGAATAAGATTGTCATCACACTCACTCAGAATTCAAACAGGCAGATTTGCACGGAACAGATTAGCTCGTAATGAGAGAATTTGTTTATGTTGCAATTCTGGCGATATAGAAGACGAGTACCATTTTATTTGCGTTTGTTCTCGATTTGTTGATTTAAGAGTGAAGTATCTGAAAAAACATTATTTTCAAAGACCATCAATGTTTAAATTTATTGAACTATTGAACTCAGCTAACAAAAACATTGTGTGTAACTTAAGTATATATGTACGAGATGCTCTTAAAATAAGACATTCCCTTAACGTTAATAACTGATGTATTCATCCTCAAAGATGCAACAGTTACTTTTCAAATTGTCGCGTGATGATATTTTTTTATTGTATGATTTTTTCTATGTGATTGAGATGATGTACTTTGTACAAATCTGAATAAAATTATGTTCTGTTCTGTTCTGTTCATATATTATACATTAATATGCCGAATACCTTGTGTAAATTGCCAACAATTTGGAGCTAGATCTGACAGATCAGACACACAGTACACGTTACTCAGCATCTGGCATAGCTTTGGCGTTTAGAATAAATAAATCGTCTATACCAAGCCTTTACTTCTTCGATACCCATTTTTAACACCTTTAATTTAGTCCACCTCTGAAGAAAACAGCTCCAATTTATACAGTCATGAATATGAAATATAAGAACTATTTTCTATATTCTAACAGATGGTACCGTAAAGCAGGCTGAAAGTAAAGCAGAATGCGTATGAAGGCGCATTTTGCTTTACTTTCAACCTGCTTTAAGTGTTCAGTATTCTTCAAAAGGGTAATGAAAACAACAGTGTTAAGGATAAAAAACAGCCATTTTATTAATATTCTATTATTTAGTATATTAAATGTGTTTTCATTCTCCCCACATGCCAACTGCGTATGTTACTATACAAACAAGTCAAGTGAACCCACCGAAACTTTATTAATTCCTTCACTACTTTACCCCGACTAGAATGGTTATTTGCAAACAGTTTGTATCATATCAAACGCTGAGTAACGCTGTTTCAATTCAGGATCCAAACTGTTTGACTGACACTCATTACGATATGACTTAAGTCAATTAACCTGATAATTAGATAAAAGAAATAAAAACTGACGATTATCTTTTAAAGTAGATGACATCACGGCAGTGTAAAAGGTTAAAGTACATTTGGAAATAAAATAAATTGTTACTGTGGAGAATCTGTTATTCTTTCCCGTTTAAACGCAAACGTACGCAAACGCAAAACACTAAAACGTAGAAAAGTACAACCTTTTGACAATTCTGATAATTCATCTTTATCTTGGTGGCAAACAGTTTGGAGCCTGATCAGACGCCGGGTTACCCGGCGTCTGATCTGGCTCCAAACTGTTTGCAGTGAAAATAATAGTTTTAGCCTAAACGCGTTTATTGGGAAAGAATAACGTTTTCTCCATTGTAGTCTTCAGAGAATGTTACAGCTTGAGGTTGACAATATTATGGTAATCTTATAATAAAAACGAGGCTCATAACGATGATGATGATGAAGAAGAAGGTGATGATGATAATAATAATAATTATAATAATAATAATAATAATAGTAATAGTAATAATAGTTATAATAATAATAGTAATAGTAATAATAATAATAATAATAATAATAATAATAATAAAATAGCAATAATAATAATAATAATGGTGATAATAATAATAATATTTTATTAATAATAATAATAATAAAATATATGATAATAATGATAATAGTAAAAATAATAATGTTGAGACTTAGGCTGATAATGATGACAGACGAATGCATACATGTACATGTACAAAGATGCTGAAGAAGCAGAAGCAGACAATGGTGATAATAGAAACATACATACCTGACACCTTTAGATCATCATTGATGTTGAGCTGTACCTTGCCACTAAGAACTTGTCCTGGGTAGAATACGGCAGTTTGATTGTCTAGTACAACACTGAGGTTAATCTTAACCATACTGTTCCAACTGTCCCGGTATAACCGTTAATGTAACCTCCGATAAATGGATATCCAGAAAACGCTCCGACTGACTCTTTTCCACGTCCGGAAGAGCTCGGTTTTCAGATGTTTGATTGTAATCCAAACTAATGTTTATTCCTTCACCGCCATAAACATATACATTGCCATTTCTCTGGTAGGTGTTTGAAATTCTACTGTTACATACCTCTATTACAAGCAGTAAAATTGAGTCCAAAAGACGATACTTTAGACAGATGATTGCTTGAAATACCGGTAGGAAAAAAGTAAATTTTCTGCCTTAGTTTTATAGTTTGATACTTATTTCAAGCAACCACCTGCATAAAGCGCGAAAGAAATAGTTCAATTAGAGGTCGTACATGTAACAGAGAGGTTTTACTGTATAGCAAAGTAGGTATTGGAAAACACACTACAATGAAGTTTACTTATAACGAAGTTGAATATAACGAATTATTTGATATAGAAAAACAAAATGCTATCTCCATCTCTAATTCACGTACAGTTGAACTTCGATATATAAGTGGGTTTTGTCGAATATACCCGTATTTCAAAGTTGAAACGTGGCTAAGCCAATGATATAATGCAATTTATATGTCGAACTATCGGATAGTTCGAGTTATACGAGTTCGATATATCGAAGTTCGACTGTATAGTAAAATAAACCTGATATAACGAAATTCGGGTATAACGAAGAAAATCAGGTGGCCCCGAGGACTTCGTTATAAGAGAGCTTCACTGTATACTACTACAGCTATATATCTCGAAACATGTCACATGTATATATCCAAACTCCTTATAAACAACACCGAAACTATAAACATATGCTCCTTCATCGAACACACTATATTCAGTGCTTACAGTGGAGAATCTGTTATTCTTTCCCGTTTAAACGCAAACGTACGCAAACGCAAAACACTAAAACGTAGAAAAGAACAACTTTTGGACAATTCTGATAATTCTTGTTTATGTTGGTGGCAAACAGTTTGGAGTCTGATCAGACGCCGGGTTACCCGGCGTCTGATCTGGCTCCAAACTGTTTGTATTGGAAATAATAGTTTTAGCGTAAACGCGTTTATTGGGAAAGAATAACAGATTCTCCACTGTAACAGTATTGATTTTAGAGTGATTCGATACCCATATAGGTCTTTCGTAAAACTTGTCTAAAAATAGAAATCCTCTTTCAAATATATTGGCAGATATGGAATATATTTACACATAGGCCTGGAATGCGCGGTTTGGTTAATCATTATATATGAAAATATGAATATATGTTGTACGTAACGAGGAATTTGTAAGTTCAAGTTACTGAATAAAGAAGTATCTATCTATCTATCTATTATTAATCGGATTTAGACGCTAGTCATGTTTGCTTTACTTTTTTAAATCCTTTCAATTATGTAAACCTGTATTTGAGAATTTTGCAAAGAGTTTGAGTTCAGATCAGGCCCAAAAGCCAGTGTGTCATTAGGATTCGGTTTCTATAAATATGAGAAAAGGTCACACCAATTCACAGAAGTTTAGCAGATAACAGTTGCTCGGCATTGAAAGAGCTAAACTGTATAATAATTTATAAGTCCCATCTTTCTTATTATCCAAGGGCACGGAAACTTTACAAACACATAGGATCCAGATCAGATTCCGATTAAATAATCCCCTGATAAGGAATCAAACAGTTTGACTCCCATTTTGATATATACACAACAGATGGCGATCTTAAATGTAAGCATACACTATTCTAGATGTCAAAGGGTTGAGTAATCTTTCTATTACAGGGCTGCCATTTCTCCGGATTTTTCCTTCATCTTAGGATTTTTTTCTTGTACATGTTAGCTTAAAGCAGGCTGAAAGTAAAGCAGAGCCTGCTTTAAGTAGTCACGCGTCAACAAAATTAGAAACAGGTGTTTAGGTAAAGGTACGATTTGTAAAATTGCACTTGAAAAATACAAATAAGGAAATTTTAGGATTTTTCATGTCAACTTATGGCAGCCCTGTTACAGCGGAGAAAACGTTATTCTTTTCCAATAAACGCGTTTACGCTAAAACTATTATTTTCACTGCAAACAGTTTGGAGCCAGATCAGACCGGGTAACCCGGCGTCTGATCAGGCTCCAAACTGTTTGCCAACAAGATAAAGATGAATTATCAGAAATGTCAAAAAGTTGTACTTTTCTACGTTTTAGTGTTTTGCGTTTGCGTACGTTTGCGTTTAAACGGGAAAGAATAACAGATTCTCCACTGTATAAGGTAACATTTTGCTCAGAACTATAATGGTAACATCTCATACATTCCTGACCATTAATTAAACTAAAACCTCTATAACGACCTCTTAAAAAAGGCTAATCGATTGTATAAAAGACAGGTGACAGCTTGAACCAAGGTGACAATAAAACAGAAGCTCATAAAGGAGCTTTTTGCCTTACTGTCACCTTGATGTAAGCAGTCACTTGTCGCAAATACCTAATAGTTAACACAATGTATTGCCGTAATAGAGAGGTGTTATTGTATAAGTGTAAGTCTCAAGACAGGCGGTTGCTTAAGTGTTTGCATGTACAGTGGAGAATCTGTTATTCTTTCCCGTTTAAACGCAAACGTACGCAAACGCAAAACACTAAAACGTAGAAAAGTACAACTTTTTGACAATTCTGATAATTCATCTTTATCTTGGTGGCAAACAGTTTGGAGCCTGATCAGAAGCCGGGTTACCCGGCGTCTGATCTGGCTCCAAACTGTTTGTAATTGAAATAATAGTTTTAGCGTAAACGCGTTTATTGGGAAAGACTAACAGATTTTTTTCCACTGTAACCCCTAGAGAAATACAGTGGAGAAGACGTTATTCTTTCTCGTAAAAACGCAAACGAAACGAAAACTCAATGCAGTAAAATTTAGAAAAATACAAGTTGTTATGAAATTTCTTACAATCTAACAAACCAGTTCTATCTTTGTGGTTAACAGTTTGGAGGTAATTTGGGTTACCCGGCTTCTGATATGACTCTAAACTGCATACAAGAGAAAATAGTTTTAGCGTAAACGCGTTTATTGGGAGAAATAAACGTATTTTTCTCAATGTATAATGTATCCTTTGGAAACAGTGTACCTTTGACCGGTACATTTGTTCTATGTAAAAAGTAGAGACCGCGATCAGAGGTCTTCTACAGTGCCCACTCTCTACAACAACACCCAATTGGAGACAAATATTGTGTGCGTGCTGCTCGGAGGGAGTTGTTACAGTACTGAACCTATTATTAAATTAACAATTTTTGCGATTCGCTTGCAATTCGATGGCAATTGGATGGCAATTCGCTTGCGATTCAAAATACTAACTTTACCCCGGGTAAGTTTTCTTGAATGGTGTATCTCACAAATGTTCGCAAATATGCCTTCATTAATGTTTTCGATTCAAATTTTGTCACAACCACCACCGAAAACTCGCGTAAAAGTATTCAAACGCAGGATTTGTTTTTTGAAGCGCCCGATTCGATGGCAATTCGATTGCAATTCGATGGCAATTCGCTTGCGATTATCAAATTAATTTAATAAAGTTCAGTACTGTATAACGAGGGGAGTTTAATCCCTAAGAGTACATATGCAAACAGTTTGAACCCAGATCAGACGCCGCGCAACGCGGCGTCTGATCTGGATTTTAAGCTGTTTGTCACTCGTCATTTTCTGTCAAAAATATTTATTATGTAACTTTGAAAAAAAACCCAGCAGACGTGAATTTCAAGCAGGCGACATTGCTATAGTAAAAAGGTTGGACATAATTGTCTTGTTTGGGGAACAGTGACAAGCGTTGTTGTGAGGAGGGAATCGTTGTTGGGAGGGTCGTTGTAGAGAGGGAACAATCTGACAGTTGTACATGTATCTTTCTATCGTGACAAGATATGTAACAGTATTGACAATGTACAGTCGAAACTCGATAATTCGAACTCGCGTTAGTTCGAACAAACCCATATTTTAAAGTTAAAACGTGGCTTGGCTAAGTCACGTTTTACCTTTAAAAATACGTGTATGTTCGACTTCAGCGAGATCGGCTTATCGAAATTAAATTTATGAAATACTGGTATGATCGATTTAAACGAGTTCGAAGTATCGAGTTTCGACTGTATTTTATCAATCAGTTTTACGACCACATTATGGTCTAAGTAGGAGGGTTCTATTGTATAAGTTCTACCCGGCAATCGTAAGTTAAATCTGACCATTATCAGCCGTATAGATCAGTCGAACAAAGGCAAACCATTTGTGACCATAATCCCTATAAAATAGGCAAAGGCAAACAGTATAGACTCTGATCAGACGACGCATAACACCGCGTCTTATTAGAGTCGACACTGTTTCAGTGATAGGAATTTCAAAGAAAAGAAAACGAAAATATATTTAAATATTAAGATCAGGCACCCCTTAGATAAAATGAACTTATCCAATACAAGTATATAAGCATGTAATCCTCTATTCTGTAATAGGAAAAAGATAACGTGATGAAATAGTTACTTCATCATTTAGCCTAATGACTAATTTTTACCTAAATCTAAGTTACATGGTATGATATGAGTAATAAGATACTATCGGCCGGTTAGCTCAGTCGGTTAGAGCGTCGTGCTAATAACGCGAATGTCGTGGGTTCGACCCCCACACTGGTCAAATATATTTTTAAATCACCACTCAGGAGAAGATGAATGATATTTTCCTATTAGCATATTGGCCATAACTTCTTCAATTTGTCACCTACAGCCTTCATGTGTTGGTGTTCATGTTCATATTGGCAAGTCAAGACATAACAATATGATTAGTTGACATTGATCTTGACCTATGACCTAATTTTACTGCTTTTTTCACCGATTTTCAAAAAACAGACGAGCGTTGGCACCCGCATGCAGTGCTCTTACTATTTATTATAAATTATTATGGCATTTCTCCGGATTTTTCAAAATCTCCGGATTTTTTCCCAGTTCATGGTAGCTTAAAGCAGGCTGAAAGTAAAGCAGAATGCGTCCTAAGGCGCACTCTGCTTTACTTACAGCCTGCTTTAAGTAGTCGCATGTCAACAAAACAAGAAAAAAGTTTCACTGTACATGTATTCTGAGTAGTTGTCGTAAAAGAGAGGTTTTACTGTACTTCATAGATACAGTGGAGAAAACGTTATTCTTTCCCAATAAACGCGTTTACGCTAAAACTATTATTTTCACTGCAAACAGTTTGGAGCCAGATCAGACGCCGGGTAACCCGGCGTCTGATCAGGCTCCAAACTATTTGCCACCAAGATAAAGATGAATTATCAGAATTGTCAAAAAGTTGTACTTTTCTACGTTTTAGTGTTTTGCGTTTGCGTACGTTTGCGTTTAAACGGGAAAGAGTAACAGATTATCCACTGTATAGTCTAGGTAAGAGAATTCTATTTCATCACTTCTATCCGATACTAATACAGATGAGTCGAATAAAAGTTAAGCACTAAAAGCTCCTGATGTTTTGTCATATATAGAGATAAAATATAACGTGATAAAATAGTTATTTCACCACTTAGCCTAATGCCTGATTAAACTAAACTGAAGTTATCTTCTATGATATGAATGGTACAGTAAGATGTCATAGATATCGGCCGGTTAGCTCAGTCGGTTAGAGCGTCGTGCTAATAACGCGAATGTCGTGGGTTCGACCCCCACACTGGCCAAATATATATTTTTATATTACGACTCAGAAAGAAAACATTCGAAACTACTATATACGAGTCGTATGTAGACAAAATAGGAGTAAAAAGGATTTGGAGAATCCGAGTATCGATCCCGATACCTCTCACATGCTAAGCGAGCGCTCTATGACTTCAGCTAATTCCCCTTATTGTGTAACTTCATGAAGCATTGTTTACATAAGTCAACACTGTTTTTTTTATTCATGATCTCTGAAGACAGTTGAAGAAATATGTAAACGTGAGAAAAGAAAAACATTCTCATGGTTGGGTGGAGTAATATATAAACAGACAGTGTAAGATAATCATAGAGAGAACATGAAAAGAAATAATCAGAGAAAACATATATGGGTAAAAAGGTAAATGTAGGGATCGAGAGATAAAAAAGGAGAAAGAGAGCGAGAGAGAGAGGGAGAGGTCGAAAGAGAGAAAGAGAGAAATAGACATATAGTGAGTGGGTGAGTGGATGAGAGATACAGATACAGAAACAGGGAAACACAGAGAGTGAGATATAGAGCGATAGATACATAGAGATACAAAGAGATAGAAACAGACAAAGAGACAGAGAGAGCGTGCGACATAATTAGAGGAAGAGAGAAAGACATAGAAAGAGAGAAAGAGACATAGAGAGAGAGAGAGAGATATATATATATATATATATATAGAGAGAGAGGTGGGTCGTTCAATATGATACCAAGAAGGGGGATTAGTCTATGTATCATTAATTTGAGGAAAACAAAGAGTGACCTGGAAATGATTATCAAATGGGAAAGGAGGGGAGCAGTTTTACTTCAGTAAGGTATGCAATTTTATGATTCTGGTTTTCCGACATCATAGAAAACCCAACGTTGTTAGAAAAACTTCATGATAACTGTTCTAGGTATTTGTAAATCGGCCGGTTAGCTCAGTCGGTTATAGCGTCGTGCTAATAACGCGAATGTCGTGGGTTCGACCCCCACACTGGCCAAATATATATTTTTATATTACATGTACGACTCATTCGAAACTACTATTATCCATAAGGTTTGGCCTGTCAGTCCTCACTTTTCGTCAACGTTCGTTGGTACAGTGGAGAATCTGTTATTCTTTCCCAATAAACGCGTTTACGCTAAAACTATTATTTGCAGTGCAAACAGTTTGGATCCAGATCAGACACCGGGTAACCCGGCGTCTGATCAGGCTCCAAACTGTTTGCCACCAAGATAAACAAAAATTATCAGAATTGTCCAAAACTTGTACTTTTCTACGTTTTAGTGCTTTGCGTTTGCGTATGTTTGCGTTTAAACGGGAAAGAATAACAGATTCTCCACTGTACCATCGGAAGTTTCCGTAGTATACTTTATTTATAAATCAATGAAAGCTTGAGGTATTATACTTCAGTCGATGATCTAACGCCACTGTCGCAATAGCTTAGTGGATATTGTCATTGACTCGTAGTGCTAGGGTCGTTGGTTCGATTCAAGACACTGTTTTGTAAACGTCGGCTTCAGGTATTTTTGTTCGATAACTGTATATTTTACTTAAATAAAACAGTAAATGTTTGGGTAAAGAAAAAACTTGCTGCTTAACGAAATACAGAAGTAACAAAGAGATTTTTTAGCCAGAGCGTGCTTTGCATAACGTAATGTTGCTACAGTGGAGAAAACGTTTTTCTTTTCCAATAAACGCGTTTACGCTAAAACTATTATTTCCATAGCAAACAGTTTGGAGCCCGATCAGACGCCTGGTAACCCGGCGTCTGATCAGACTCTAAACTTTTTGCCACTCAGATCAACATGAATAGCAAATATTGTCGAAAATGTGTCCTGCTCTATGATTTATTGATATGCGTTTACGTTTCGTTTGCGTTTAAATGGGAGAGAATAACATTTTCTCCACTTTATACGCACTTTTCTATCCAAGTTTCCTTAGGCAAGTTCACTGTACTTTATTTTATACAAATGCATGAATATCATGGTTTGTATGTGTTTACCATAAAAAAGTTTAAAAAAAAAAGACACATTAAGAAATATTATAAAATAAACTCTATCGGGTATCGAACCCATAACCCTTACATTGGTAATGCAGATACATAACCACTGAGCTATTACCGACTGTAGTTACAGTGGAGAATCTGTTATTCTTTCCCAATAAACGCGTTTACGCTAAAACTATTATTTGCAGTGCAAACAGTTTGGAGCCAGATCAGACACCGGGTAACCCGGCGTCTGATCAGGCTCCAAACTGTTTGCCACCAAGATAAACAAAAATTATCAGAATTATCCAAAAGTTGTACTTTTCTACGTTTTAGTGCTTTGCGTTTGCGTATGTTTGCGTTTAAACGGGAAAGAATAACAGATTCTCCACTGTATCTTTATCATACATGTATACTATAATCAAATTCGAGTCATCGTTGAATGGCTTGTTTACTATACACTGTTTTGTTATTTCCGGAAGATAGACATAGCTTACGGAAAAAGACGGAATATTCATAAACTGACAGGTCAAACCTTTTCGAAAATACTATATACGAGTCGTATGTATACAAAATAGGAGTAAAAAGGATTTGGAGAATCCGGGTATCGATCCCGGTACCTCTCACATTCTAAGCGAGCGCTCTACGACTTGAGCTAATTCACCTTAATGTGTATCTTCATGAAGCAGTGTAAATACAAGTCAACACTGGTTTTGTTTGATCTTCGAGTTGAAGAATTATGTTTACTTCAGAAGTGAAAACGAGTCTCAGAGTTGGATGGATGCTTTAAACCGTTTGCCAATTAGATTTAAATGAATCATAAGATATTTCTAAAGATTGACATTTATGCTAAACCAATTATGCCCTTTGCAAACAGTTTAGAGCCTGATCAGATGCCGGGTAACCCGACGTCTGAGTAGGCTTTAAACTGTTTGCCAATTAGATTTAAACGAATCAAAAGATATTTCTAAAGATTGACATTTTCTATTTTTATTGCGATGTATTTGCGTTTCCTTTGCGGTCAAACGGGACAGAATAACATCTCCACTATATACAGTGGAGAATCTGTTATTCTTTCCCAATAAACGCGTTTACGCTATAACTATTATTTGCAGTGCAAACAGTTTGGAGCCAGACCAGACGCCGGGTTACCCGGCGTCTGATCAGGCTCCAAACTGTTTGCTACCAAGATAAACAAGAATTATCAGAATTGTCCAAAAGTTGTTCTTTTCTACGTTTTAGTACTTTGCGTTTGCGTACGTTTGCGTTTAAACGGGAAAGAATAACAGATTCTCCACTGTACATATTCTCCACTGTAGCACAGTCATTGGCAGGGGTTTAAATAGTGTAAGAAGAGAGACAATATTTGTGATTCAGTAAAATATAAATTTATTAATTAGGTCCAATAGGTATATCACAGTCTTATACAAGTATACATGTAAACAGTATACACATGAGAGAGGGGAACTGGCGTGAACATACACTCAAAATTGTAAAAACATATTCAACCATGGCGACGAATATACTCGCCATTTACAAACAGTGTATTTGTAAAGAGTACACTTGTCATATGCAAACAGTATAGAACCTTTGCAGAAGGCACCTGCAGGAACCCTCTAATTAGGGTTGCGCTGTTTCCCATTTTGCAATATATATATAGTTAAAATCAACCCTATATAGTACAAAATGGACATGACTAAATTGGAAAATGGAATTTTCCATATGAAGTTTTAGGGAGGAAAGTGTTAGACGGTTACTTTGAAGGTAACTTTACAGTATTTACTAGGTGGTAGGCTGGTAGCTTCATCAGGGCTGCCATTTCTCCGTATTTTTCCTAAATCTCAGGATTTATTTTCTAATACATGGTAGCTTAAAGTAGGCTGAAAGTAAAGCAGAATGCGCCTTAAGGCGCATCCTGCTTAGCTTCCAGTCTTCTTTAAGCAGCAATGTGTCAATAAAACTAGACACAGGCGATTGGGTAGAGGTACGATTCGTACAATCGCACTTGAAAAAAGCATATTTGGAAATCTTAGGATTTTGTATGTCAACGTATGGCAGCCATGCTTCATGCAGGACAAAGGTAAAGCAGAAATCCCCCAAGACAGATTTCTGATTTACTTTTTCCCTGCATTAGGCCTAAACTGTCCTTTAAAGACTCTCTAAATTACGACCAATAAATTGTGTAATTACTATATGTGTTCAAAGACAGATGACAGCTTAAAGCAATGTGATAGTAAAACAGAAAGCTCCTTCTGGGGCTTTCTGCTTTATTGCCACATTGCTTTAACCAATTTGTGCCCACGGTCCCATATATGGGACATAGGCAAACAGTGTAGACTCTGATCAGACGCCGCATAATGCGGCGTCTGATCAGAGTCTACACTGTTTGCTAATAGAAATTTCAATATAAAACAAATTGAAAATGAAAATTTTGACCAGGAATCCCTTTGATAAAAATGGACTAATCCAATATATAAACATGGAAGAATCCACTGGGCGTAAATGGGTTAGTTTAGCAGTCACATGTCTTTCATACAATCAGTTAACCTTCTTTTTAGTGGTCGTTATAGTTTTGCTGCATTCAGAAATAATCATTCTTCTTCAAAGAATAAAAGATTAACTCAAGATTGACAATGTTTCGAACCTATGTCGAGTCGGGACGACAGGATTTTGAACTGTATAAGCTATTTTCCAGGGTAGTGCTTCTCTGAAAGACTTGCAACTTTAACTATTTCAGATCAATGCGCCAGATGCGTATCCACACTGAAACAATATTGAGTGGAGCAATATAGTGGTTAGGATCTACATGTAGAAACACAACTTACATTTGAACTTTTACTCACATATTATTTTTTAGACGAATTTGGAAGTTATTTACTGAAAAAAATAACTAAAACAGGCACAGCGTTTGCAGAATGCGCATTTGATTCGGTAAAGGAGTTGCTGATCCGCCCTTGGGCTTATTACAAGCTGGCGCGCATAATGAGTCAGCGGGTGTAAGCTTACACAGTGAAAAATAGTGCGCGTGATAAAAGTTTTGAAGCAATATTTCAAGAAAATTATTGCAGTTTTTGCTAACTTCTTTGTAGTAAAACCTAATTATTTCAATAAAGCAGTGAATGTTGCCTTACACAGTATATCCCGTGTTATTTAAAATACCAAAAGCAAACCAAGATTATGTGAGATCAACACCTGTTTATTTCACGCTGGTACCCTAATCGACCCAGCGTCTGTTAAGAAAGCCTGGTACCAGATACCCCTGAACATGTCAACCCTTAGGCTGCGGTGATGTCGTCTGCTTCGAAACTGTCGTCTGCAAAGTTTGTTTTAATTTAGAATTATACATTTTTAAGTAAAGAAACCTAATGAAGAGTATCATGTTACACAGATTGGATCCAGACCAGACGCCTCGTAACGCGGTGTCTGATCTTGATCTAAACTGTTTGCGAAAATCAATTAAGTCGCGACCAGCAGGCAAAGGGTTAACATCAGCCACAGACTCTCGGTGCGATTCAGATGAATATTAACCTTGCGCACGTTACGGGCGATTTCGTGATTATTGCTGCAAATAGTTTGGATCCAATTCAGGTCGTGATATGAACTGTTTGAAACTCGGTGCGATTTTACAGTTCGGATCCAGATGATTATTTTCCTTTTGCACGTTACGGGCGAATTCATGATAATGGCTGCAAATAGTTTGGACACAGATTAGATCGTGAAACGAAGTGTTTGGCACTCGGTGCGATTTTAGTTTGGATCAAGATGAATATTAACCTTCTGCATGTTACGGGCAAGTTCGTGATTATTGCTACAAACAGTTTGGATCCAGATCAGATCGTGATACGAACTGTTTGACACTCGGTGCGATTTTAGTTTGGATCCAGATCATATAAACCTTCTGCATGTTACGCGCGATTTCGTAATTATTGCTACAAACAGTTTGGATCCAGATCAGATCATGATATGAACTGTTTGACACTCGGTGCGATTTTAGTTTGGATCCAGATGAATATTAACCTTCTGCACGTTACGGGCAATTTCGTGATTATTGCTACAAACAGTTTGGATCCAGATCAGATCGTGATACGAACTGTTTGACACTCGATGCGATTTTAGTTTGGATCCAGATGAATATTAACCTTCTGCACGTTACGGGCAATTTCGTGATTATTGCTACAAACAGTTTGGATCCAGATCAGATCGTGATACGAACTGTTTGACACTCGGTGCGATTTTACAGTTTGGATCCAAAAGACTGCACGCTACGAGCGAATTCATGATTATTGCTGCAAATAGTTTGGATCCAGATCAGATCGTGATACGTACCGTTTGACCAATCGGGTGCGATTTATAAAGATTTAGAAAAACAAACTCATGGAATTGTTGAAGACGCATAGTTTGCAGACGACAATTACATAGCAAGCAGTTAGAGAGCTAACCCAGAGGGGAAGGTTCGAATCTAACGCTGTAAGAACTTGTGATCCGACCCCATTTCAATATGTATATGGAAATAAAATATGTTTAAAATAACCCAATTTTCAAGAGTGATTATTTGTATAAACATATTTTTTTTCTCAAATAGTTTAGATCGAGATGAGATCTGGAACAACTGCTTTACACTCGGATGCTATTCTATGTTGATATGAAATGCATTACAATCCACTAAGACGAAATTTGCAGACGAAACTTTCATACTTGATCAAGGAGAAGGCTAGCTCAATTTGGAAGTATGATTATTGTTGGAAATAGTTTTAATCAAGACGATTATTAAACTTATACACGATACCGCGAATTCATTATTACTGTTGCAAATAGTTTGCATCCAGATGAGATCTGGATCAACTGTTTGACACTCTGCATGCTATTTCATGATGAAATACAATGCATAAAAATCACTCGTGTAGAAACAGTAACTTTTAATTGCATAATGTATATTAGCCAGCTCTTAAATTAACACTTCTGCATTTAACTGTTTTTTGATTATCAAATACTTATCGAGTATTAGTTACAGACTGTAAAGATTGCAATGGGTGTCATTATGATATATACTAAACTCGCGGCAATACATTTTTTTATACATCAAAGTGTTAGCAGTGTGAACCAAGATCTCGCGTAACGCTGGGTCTAATCAATATCCAAACTGTTCGACATATTTTAGATCAGACAATGCCATTATGACATGCCATACATTACATTAAATTGTTGTTTTGACAGTTTGCAACAAGTACATGTTTTACTCAGCGGGTACAAGATACAAGAAGATTTATTTAACATCTGATACAATATAACAGTAAACATTAGCTGTAACAGCTTTTTTCCGACAAACACAAGTATAATATAAACAAGAGTAAAAGGCTGTAAAAAGAAGAACTGTAAAAGAAAGGGTTTACATATACAGTGGATGCAAGCTAGGAATACAAACTACAAATGTATTAAGGTTGTTTCGTTTTGTTTTCCAGAACTACAGGGCTGCCATTTCTCCGGATTTTCCATAAATCTCCTGATTTTTCCCCTGTACATGGTAGCTTAAGGCGCATTCTGCTTTACTTACAGCCTGCTTTAAGTAGTCGCATGTCAACAAATTAAGGAAAAGGCTATGGGGGTAAAGGTACGATTCGTAAAATTCAAATTTGGAAATCTTAGGATTTTTCATGTCAACTTATAGCAGCCCTGGAACTAGGAGCTTTGATTCATTAGACTCTGCACGGTAATTATAGTAATAATTGATCAGGCACTAAATCATCGAGAATCAGAATCAACTTTGGAACTAATTTAAATAATACGTCCACTCAATGATAGGTCACATTTGAAGAGAAGTTGTTGCTTAATGAAGGGCAACAGTAATCATCAATACTTGAAACAGACTATGGAGTAAAGGGTTAAATGACCGTTTAACACAAATTTTAAAGAACAGGACATCTTTAATACACTCAGGCATACAAGCAGCATTTGATGAGGTATGAATAGTATAGCATGTACATATAATATCACGTGACAACAGTGAAACTAATATTCGTATTGTATCAGCCTGAAAAGTGGAGTGAACATTCTAAGGGTTTAAGCGGGGCTGAGTCTATTTACGTGCAATGTCGAAACCTTCGAAATATTATAGGCATGCATTGTATTAAGCTTAAAGCAGACTGACGGTAAAGCATAATAAGGTGTGCATTGTATTATGAGGTCACCATTCTCCAAAAAAAAGGTATGGGGTGATGATCAGTTAAACAATAGATGTTTTTTAATATAAAAAAAGTTCAGTGTTTGCTGTTACGAATAAAAAGCTCCATTTTCCACATTTTACAACAACATTCAAAACTTTTCATAATTTTGAACAATTTAAAAAACATTTACGACGTCGCGGAAGAGAATGATATAAGTTCAATTGAACATCGGCGACTCGGAGGAAAATAATTGATTGTCGACCATCTAGCGATAATCGGTACACAACTAATTTTTATGCTATATAGATATAATGATAGTATATTGTTTTACGAGAAGAAATTGCCTTCATCTTAAAACTCTCCTGGTTTGTAACAGACCAAGTTTTCCAATCGTGATCTGACTAAGAATAGGTTAAATATTGTTGTTTTGCTAGTTGTTGATTTTTAATTGAATGAACAGGAATACAGGACATTTTTGCCCATTGCTTACATGTAGCTCAGGGTGAGTTTTTGCAATCCTTGAATGTCCGGCGTCCGTCGTGCGTCGTTAGTCGTCCGTCGTTAGTCGTCAACAATTTTAGTGTTTACACTCTAGAGGCCACACTTTTTATCCAATCCTTCTAAAATTTGTTCAGATTGTATGTTATCATAAGAGTTCGAATGAGTTCAATAATGGTTGAAATCGGACCAAAAGATCAGGAGTTATCTGCCTTTGAATTGCTGAAAATGCCATATTTAACAGTGTTTACACTCTAGAGGCCACACTTTTTATCCAATCTTTCTCAAATTTGTTCAGATTGTATGTTACTATAAGAGTTCAGATGAGTTCAATAATGGTTGAAATCGGATCAATAGATCAAGAGTTATCTACCTTTGAATTGCTGAAAATGCAATATTTAAGGGTGTTTACACTCTAGAGGCCACAATTTTTATCCAATCTTTTTCAAACGTGCTCAGATTGTATATGTCTGTAAGAGTTTTAATGAGTTTAATTATGGTTGAAATCAGACAAATCGATAGAGAGTTATCTACCTTTGAATTGCTGAAAATGCCATATTTAAGGGTGTTTACACTCTAGAAGTCACAATTTTTATCCAATCTTTCTCAAACTTGCTCATATTATATATGACCATAAGAGATCATATGAGTCCGATTATGGTTGAAATTGAATGAAATAGGTCAAGAGTTATCTACCTTTGAATTGCTGAAAATGCCATATTTAACGTTGTTTACACTCTAGCGGCAACAATTTTTATCAAGTCTTTTCCAAACTTGCTCAGATTGTATATTACCATAAGAGTTCGCATAAGTGTGATTATGGTTGAAATCAGACCAATAGGTCAAGTGTTATCTGCCCTTGAATTGCTGAAAATGCAATATCCAACAGCGTTTACACTCGTGCAGCTTCAGTTTTCAATTGATTTTGATTGTACTTGCACACAAATTATATAGCTATAAGTTCTCAAAGGAGTGCAATTATTGTTCAAATCTAATCATTGTGGCAATAGTTATCTGCCCTTGATATACTTTGAAATGCTAGAAAAGGCTTCATTTAAGTATTGTTTAGGCTCTAGTTATCTGCCCTTGAAGTACTCTACTATAGAATTAAGATAAGATAAGATAAGATAAGATTTTATTTCCACCTTTAGACTAACAAGTCCATGAGGTAACACATTCAATACATTCATCAAGATGACATTGATCAACAGAAATAATCTATATCATTCAAGCTAGTTTTCAATACGTACATATAAATTTTCAGCGATCTAGCCACCCTGAAAAAGTTTGTTCTAAAACTAATTAGACTGCAGACTGATACAAGTCATCTGCAAACAGTTCAGACTAGGGTCAGACAGTTCCTTCTATGGAGACTCTGTCTGATCTTTGGTTACTCTGTTTACCAAACACTAAAATCTACCTTAAGTTACAAAGCTGCAGTACTTTTTGAAATTGTTATTGTAATAAATATTTTGAAAGAGAAGCTGTATGGTGACTAGATCTAGATCTTATACTGAAACTGTTATCATTTACAATGCAAGTATAAGAACAAATTAATTGTTATTTATCATAAATGCTTTTTGTATAGTCGTAGACTGTTATTGTTTCAATGCTCTTAAAGTAATCGATGAAATATAAACTCAAAAGCTCTAAACTTCGTTCTTGATTTATCAACTTTTTCCAAGAGCAAATTTCCATTATCTCTTGAAACTGTGTCCATCAATCTAAAACCTCTACTATGAATCCTCTGGAAACAAGTTTTGTTTTTGTAGCGGAGAAGGTGTATATGTAGACTATTTATTTATATAAACTTAGCCTTGTGTAACTTTATAACTTATAAAACGACCAAACAGAACGCACAACGTATAGTTCTATGGCATACGTTTCTACCCACATAAAATCTATAGTTCTGACAACGTATCAACAACAAATTCAGTAATATATAGAACTAGTAACATCTGAACAAATGCATGACATAACAAATGCATGACAATGCATGAAAAGCATTATATACAGTAGCCATTTATTCTATTATCATAATGAGAGAACTTCGCATATAACGTCACAACTGTCAGTAGAATTGATTTATGGTCCAAGGGACGCAAACCCTATAATTACATTTAAACCTGACGCGATGAACTTATACCCCCTGCAATATCATCGCGCTGCACGCACCAACAATGTGTTAAAAAATACCCGTATCTTAGAGATTCAAGTGTCATGTTCGCCGGCTCAGCCGTTGATCTTGGCGATTTAATTAAAAGTTTTCGTGAGAAAATGAGAGAATCTTAAACGATAGCCGGTTAACGAGTGCAGCCCGATATCATCGCAAAAAGATTCTGATAGATAGATCAAATTAGATCTATCAAACAACATCTAATAGGTCAAAATAAAATAGTTCAAATTTAAATCTGTTAACCAACATTATATATCTATCAAAAGTGCTCGACAGAATCCAGAACCCCGGCTACCTATAAGAAACGTTTAATTTCCTATATCTGCAGCCAAACTTCAAAACCGCGCCAAGCACCTGTGAGATCCATCGACAGAAAAGTAATTACGTAACGAATGACGTCAAAAGTGACGTCAAAAGTGACAACATAGGGAATTCCGCTAACATTCTTGGGGAAATCCTTGTGACGTCAGTGCCTACTGTAGAAAACATGCAGCTTAATGCAAGTTGAAAATTTACACGGAAAAAGAAACATTTTAATAGTTCTGTAGATCTTTTTCAAAGTGTACTTAGTAAAGTTTACATGAAAAAAAATGAGAGCATGTTAAAGTTTAATTTAAACAACAGCCATCTGGCGAGTACAGCCTTACAACACCGCAAAAAGATCCTGATATAGCTTCCTGCAATGCAATCGTGCTGCACGCACCAACATTAGCAGGTTACAGACAGTAAAGAATGCAGAATACTGTCAAAGAAAACTAGATTAACATCAATTATACTGAGATACCTAATAGAAAAATTAATATATGTTAAACCATGTATATATTCTCATTCATATGGAAAATCAAATAGCAAAAATCAACATGTCTAAAGACAATTTTAACTATTGTGCCTGTTTTCTAGATCTAATTAATATTATTATTATATCCATTATTACTCTACTTTTGCCTGAGAGGCGTGATAAACGAACATTGATAAGTTTCTAATAGTATTGTCTACCGTGCTATTAATTAGTTCTATAAATTTAAACATATTTGGCCTAATCAAGAAGTACCTCGGAATGTATTTCTTTCTCAAGTCTTCAAACTGTTTACATTCCAATACAAAATGAAATTCGTCTTCTAGGACTGAACATGTTCTACATTTTCTTTCATTGTATGGTATTGGAAGTGGTTTGTTCCATCGCCAGTTTCAACTGCTAGTCTATGAGATGATACCCTCAGTTTAGTTAACGCTTGACAAAATTTCATCATGTTAATTTTATGTAGATATGGTTGAAACTCAAATTTCGAAATTTTGTTATAAAATATTGCTCTACTTGAGTCATTTAATCTACCTTCCCAACTTTGTACAAACTGGTCATTTAATCATTGTTTCACCAAAGATAGAAAGACCTTTGTATTTCCAACAGTTTGTGATATCCAGACATAATGAAAACCTAAATTACATAATAAGTCCCTTACATTGGAACACCAGTTAACATACTGCTTTTCTTCAGCCTCGTTTTTTAACATATTGTAAACTTTAGTTATATACTTATTCTCATCAGAGGTCAAAATCTTAGTCCAATATTTAATCGTATTATAATATCTACTAGTTTGACAGCTTGTTTACCCGAGTTCCCAATAAACGAAATCATTTTGCGTTGTTTTTCTCACACCTAATATTTTTTTACAAAATTGTAAATGGACTCTTTCAATAGCAGGTGCAGTAGCAAAACCCCATACTTCACTTGCATAATTCAATATTGGTGATACTAATTTATCAAATAATTCTAGTCTATGTGCAGGTGTAATATAAGTGATTTTATGTAAGTATTTATTCAACTTAAAAATAGCTTTCTGTGCCTGTCCTGCTAATGTTTCTTGAGTCTTTTTAAAAGATCCACCAGATGTAAATGTAATACCTAAATATGAAAAATTATTGACTATTTCAATACTGTTACCATCGTACTGAAAGTTAAGATTATCGCTCACTTTACCACCTTTTCTAAATATCATTATTTTTGTTTTATTTGTATTTACTTTCAGTTTCCAAGTTTGACAGTACTCAAACAAAGCATCTAAACCTTTTTGCACTTCTAGTTCATTATCAGCAAACAAAACAATGTCATCAGCATATAACATCAGAAAAACTTTGAACATGTCAACACTTATACCATTAAGTCCACTCTTCATAAAAGTATCCTCTAGATCATTCAAAAACATAGTAAATAAAAAGGGTGATAAGCAAGCACCCTGTCTCACTCCCAAAGTACATTGAAATGGATCACTTAAGGTATTCATATATTTTATTCTCGATTTAATACCTGTATACATAGACTGTATAATGTTTAGAATTTTACCCCTAATTCCTAGCTTTTTTAACTTTGACCAAAGATTCTCACGAACTACATAGTCAAAAGCTTTGGTAAAGTCAATAAACGTACAAAATAGTTTTTTCTTTTGATTCAAATAACTTGAAATAAGCCCATTTAGCACGAAAATGTTGTCCACTGTAGACATGTTTGGTCTAAAACCAGCTTGAGCCTCAACATATACATTGTAATTCTCAGCCCACAACTGTAATCTATTATTCAAAATACGTGTGAACAATTTTCCTATACAACTTAGAAGTGTAACACCTCTATAATTTTCTACATTTTCAAGTTTTCCTTTCTTATGCAGAGGTATCACGTAACCCTCTGACCATCGATCAGGGAAATAACCCAAACTGTATATCTTGTTAAACATTTCATATAATACTTGAATAAGAACATGCTTACTATTCATAATAAACTCGTTAAGTATTAAATCGGGTCCTGCAGACCTGTTGTTTTTAAGTTGCTTGATTGCTTTTTGAATTTCTTCTATGGATATTTCCCGGTCAAGTTCCTCAAACATAACCCCTAGTTCATTTTTTTCATACCTTTCAACAAAATCTAAAACATCTTCATCAGGAGAAAAGAATTGATCATTTGGGTTATTAATGGCTTTAAAATACTGCTCAAATGTAGATAATGGTATGTTAGATGATTTTACACCTGCTATTCCTTTTAATAAATTCCAGTACTCTCGTGCATTTCGCTTCTTTGCTTGCATGAAGTTAGCCGTTTTTTCACGGTCATATTCATATCTACATTTTCTTAATAAATGTTTATATTTTGATCTAGCCTCCACCATTTTAAGTCTATTTTCTTCATTTGGTAACTCTCTGTAATTGTTCAGCAATCTCCGAAAAATAACCTTGTGTTCAAAGCAATCTTCATTATACCATGGTAAATTGTTTTCAGTTTTAAACTCCGTATCGTTTTGTGATGAGTTACGTATTGTTTTAAGACATGTGCTTGATACATCCTCAAAAAAGTTTTCAAGTGTCTGTATGCAATTATCAATATCACTATTTACCGAGCAGTCAGAAAATTTATTAATTAATTCTGATATTTGAACATCATACTGAGATATTGCAATTTTTCCAAAAAATCAGATTTTTTCTCCTGATCCCACACATACTTTCTACTAACATTCTCATAACTAGTCGTATCACCTTCTTGTGTAAACATATCAATGTTCTCATTTCTGTTCTCTCTTTGCTTATTCAGCTCTATGATACATTCTATGAGACAGTGATCTGACAACAAATTTGGATCATGTACATGAAAGTGTATAAAATTATTCAATAAATTTGGCTTACATAAAACGTAATCGATGAGACATTTTCCTTGACTATTTACTAGTGTATGTTTCCCTATTTTTTTTATCATCACCAACTCTACCATTTGCTATTCGAAAACTACTTTGCTTACACAATTCGAGCAAAAAAGAACCGTTATTATTTGTATGACCTCTATCTAATGAAAATCTACCACATGTTTCATCACTTTCATAATCTTCCGACAACATATTCTTATGCACTAGATAATTATTATCATTTTCAACAAAATCAGGTAATGTAGAAGTACGAGCATTAAAATCTCCAAACAACATATAAACACCATCATCTTCGCTGTCATTTTCAACTACAACTAGCGAATCTTGTAATCTATCAAAGATATTATCATCAATTACAGTTTGTCTACTACTATCATCTGGTAGAACATAACATAAACCGACATAAACATTTTTCTCTAAATTTAATTTCATATTATGAGGTTTGTATTCCAAAATTGTTTACATGCTATACTACATGTTTGAATGGATTTAGACTAAAACATGTGAAACAGAAAGGGAAAGCTTTCAGGCTTCGGTACAACAGGTGAGCGATATCAGGGCCTTCAGGCCCTCTTGTTTACGTACAGAAGAAGGCGTTATTATTTACCGTTTAAATGTTACAGAAACGCACACGCAACACACTAAATGACAACTTTTAGACAATCCTGAATATCCATTTAAATCTGAATGGCAAACAGTTTATAGCCTGATTACACACCGGGTTACTCAGCGTCTCCAACCTGTTTGCAATTGAAATAATAATTTAGAGCAATTTTTACACATTTATTGAAAAGAATAACGTTTAATCCACTGCACATATCCCTTTATGTAGCTGGTTTGAGATTATGGTGAAACAGATTGATAGACTTCACTGGCTTGCTTGATAGCTCAGCGTGTAGAGTGCAGGCATAGTAAGCCAAAGGCACTAGATTCAAGTCCCAGTTGAGTCACAACTTTTTCACCATGTTACATTTTGCGCACGAAGTAAACAAAAACGTTATTCTTCATTACGGGAATTTGCATGGAATTATCTCAGAACGTTTAATAAATCAGAATGGTACAACTGGAAGCAGGTGTTCTTTTATCACCCCGACAGTCTTCCAGCGCCTTCAGCGCTTTGATTTACTTAAGAATTATAAAATTGAGTGTCAAACAGTTTGAATCCTTATCAGACGCTACAGGCTTCAAACTGTCTGCAAATAACCACTGTACTCGGGGTAATTGCTGTGTTAAGGTCTTATTTTATTCATATTATCAAATTATTGATGAATCTATTTCAGACGAATATAGTACTTATATTAGATAGCCATGTTGATTTTCCGTTAGTCAAAATCAATTGACAAAATTATGTAATATTGTTTGGGTTTGCAAACGAAAGTTTGAAATCTAAATAATTTAAAGGCACAAGTGTTAATAAAAATTTTATGTGTTTATCTACTTACAGCCGAAATGGATTTCTGGCAATATTTGATGGTAGTGTACCTGAACACAGTATCGCCTCTTCTGAATACTAACATCACCGATCGTTTTATAAATATATCGCTGGCCCTTCCCGCCGACTGGGACTACTATTGTCCCCATACCTAAACCAGCTGAACATATCAAGCTGACTAAAACACAGAGACCGTGTTGTGCAAGTTGTTCATGTGACCCAGCCTGTGGCCTGAGGAAGAATTGCTGCCTTTATGACATGGACCAATACAGACTGGACGAGAAATATCACACCACGTGCACTCATCTATCAACAACGTTTGACAGGTTCGGTAAAACTTATAGAATTATAGACAAGTGTCCCAACATGACCAGCTGTTTTAAGTATAAAGCAGCATTATGGGGAAGTATGTACCCAGTTTCTTCCCCCATTACAAAGATGATTTACCTGAACGAGATGTGCGCGAATTGCCATGGAGAACAAAACTTGACAAAATGGCAAACACAGGTCTCTTGTGATTCGAATAAATTTGATTCTTTCTTCATATCAGAAGGACTACAGCAGGCTCTCCGCGGAGAAGAAATCTATGGCACAACATGCTCGTTTAGATTTTTACCACCGTTAAATCACGATGTAACTATCCATTCTTGCTTTCTCAGACCAGTTAAAACGTGCATACACAAAACCGTGAACAATACGGAACTGCAGACACTGTGCGAGAGTTTTAACGCCACATACACATTCATAAGAAGAGGGTTTGCTAACATTTATTGCTTCCTTTGTGCTTCAAAGGACGTTCCACAAAATGAAAAGATTTGCTCAATTGAGGACAATCAGCGCGCTCCAAACACCCCGTTAAGCTTTCTCCTTGGGGCAAGAGAACTTGATGATCTTGTTGAGGACGATATGAACCAAAATCCGGAAGGGGATTGTGGGAGAAATCACATGATTGAGAGGCAAACGGTGTGTACAGGGGTTAGAACAGTGAAACTCACTTGTAACGAACTTGCATATAACAAAACGAATTTAATTTCCCATTTCTAATTAACGTATAGTAAAATGAAATTGATATAACGAAATTCTGATAGAACGACGAATTCATTATAAGTGAAATTCACTGTACAATATTCTTTCTGTAATTAGAGTCATTGCATATCAAACAGACCAATCGCCGCATCAAAGACGTGGCCTCTGGTTAAGGTCTCCACTGTTAGGTTCTCAGAAGCATCTATAGTACACATTATGTTTCCTAACATATTAGACAGTGTAGATCCAGACACGGAATCTAATGTAACGACTGTTTGTCTAGCTTTATAATTGTACGGCTCTTATATACCATGCCAAACTTCCAACGCAACACCCCGGATATTCCATTACTTCCAATGTTAAACAATTCTTAAGTTAGTCTGGTCAATTCTGTAATGTGTGCATATCCTGAATAGATTTCTTCTGCATTCATAGATTGATCAATGGACAATACTCTTGGTAAACAAAAACAAAATAAATTGGCATTTGGTCCCAAAAATATGGAATTTTGTGAAAACAAGTTTTCAGAAATCTCACTCCAATGCACTTTCAATTGGGAATGTTAATCAGTTGAAAGCGCACTTAAACATTCTAAGACAGGTGACCTCTAAATGTAGGACACAGTTAATGGAGAAAGATCAAAAGCAACTTTCTGAATTGCTGAAAATCTTGTTATTGGCTTCCGCCATCATTTAAATCAGTCACAATGCATTTTCAATTGAAACGTTAATATTCCTTAACTAACCCTTTCACTGCATTTGTGATGCCATACCCCGCCTAAGATACTCACTGCCCTACTTTCGTCTGTACAAAATATTGTTTTTATTTCGAAAAAAAAGTTTAGGCACATTTGATATACGTGATAATGGGGTTTTAGTGTATAACAATTCGGACCCTGATTCTGATCCAAACTGTTTGCAAAAACCAATTAAAACGGATTGGACAGTAAATGTTTTTACCCGGAGACCTCTTTTTAACAAGAACTGTTAAAACCTATAACCGCCGAAATCACATAAAGTCCATTTTTCAAACAGTTTGGATTCAGATCAGGATAATTACTGTTGACAGTCGTAGCGATATTTATTATGAGTCAAACAACTTTAAATATAATATTGAAACGTTCCTGTAGAAAACAATATTGAAACAAACGACAATGTTGCGTTTATGGGGTAAACACCTTACGATTAATTTTGGCACCGAAAGGACTAACTCAGTATGGATAGATTTGTGTTTCTTAAGTGCAAGTATAATTTATTTCAGGGTTATTGTCGAAGGATACGATGTCCCGAGGGTCAGCTAGATGTAGAAGGGATTTGTTCTCATACAAGTCAAGAGTGGAATGCTGGACCCTTTTATGCACACATTAAGCTCCAACCCCAAGGAATGCATGCCCTCTTCCCAAAACAAGAGATCGAGAAACTTACATCTTACAAAGGGATATTCTTCAAAACGAAATTAAGGAAATGGATAAAAGAATTGTACTATAATATGCCCGAAAATGGAACGTTTGTAAAATACTTTGTGCTGAAAATAATCATGCGCCACAGTAGAAAGAGTATTAATCCCAAACTCTTTCTGGACGAGTTGAAAACGACTTTAGACACTACTTGGCCTTTAAAAGTTGATGGAAAAACATATCACATGAGACCCAGTTTGCACAAATACAATGCTTATCTTCGCTGTATAGATGGATCTTATATTCCTTATCTAGCCGAGGATAATGTCAACTGCGAACGATCGTTAGTTCTTGAAAGATTGAGAGTCATCCAGTTATTAATCAAGCAGAATGTAAAACGAATCTCCTTGACAATGTTTTTCTTTTGCAATCAGGTAGATCTGAGACCTAATGAATACAAAGATTACGATTTTCGTATATACGTATATACTGTTACCGACATGTTTCTTGAACGGGCACAGTTCAGAAGGGTTCCTCAAATGGATGGCAGTGATAGGATATCGGTTTGTGTTTCAGAGTTTGGTGAGGAGTTCTGGGTGTCTGCTGGAACAATGTCGGCGTCAATGGTGACCGCAACGTTTTATATAACCCTTATCCTGCCAATCGCGATTACACTCTTTCACTGCTGGTTCACCTACTCGGCTCTGTCGTAGGCTAGGTACAGCGCCCCTCTCTACAACGACACCCATAGGGAGATAGAAATTTTGTTTCGTTATTCGGAGGTCGTCGTTGTAGAGATGGAAATTGGCTTAAATTTGGAAACAGCTTGCATCCGTGTTTCGTATTTACTTAAGGCACATCAAATTTACCACAATGTTTTAAACGGTTTTACTGTCAAATGACACGGGACTATTCTAATATGTGTCTCTAATGTTCGATTAAAACCTATAATATTTGACATCTTTTAAAAAAATTTACCTTTTGATTTTAGCCAGTGAGTTTTATTGCTTACAAATTGTACTTGTAAAGTTATGCCAACAATCTTGATATTTGGAGCTGTATCCTGTGACAGAAACGAGTGAATTCTTGGAGATAGGATCGCGACATGACTGTTGGATCCAGTTCAAACACGGAGTAACCCAGCGTCTGATCAGGCTCCAAACTGTTTGCCTTCAAGGTTCAAATCAATATTCAGAAGTTTCAAAATGTTGTATTTTTCTACATTCCACTTCATTGCGTTTGCGTTTCGTTTACGTTTAAACCGGAAAGAATATCAAACGTCTTCTCCACTATAACCACAACGAGGAGAATCACCGACAAGACACTTATAAGAAGAAGGAAATGGTTAGAAAAAACAAGCCGAGGCACATTTTATTTTTAGTCGGCAAGACAGTGGACATGAATAACATAAGATACATTAGTATTTGAAACGACTATCACATATATAATACTTACATAAATCTATAGAAACATAATAAAACAGAGCATAAAACATACAGTCATTATGACTGATGTAGGTAATACTGTAAGGTGTGTATCGCAAAGACTCCCTGGTGATGTTTTTCAGAAAATGAGTTTTATTCACAAAATCACTATGTCAAACGTTGTTGGCGTTTAAAATATGTATAATGTAGGTCCAGTGCTCACGCATATCTCAAGGCATTGAAACTACATGTATTTTTAAAAAAAAACCCAAACAAACCCAAAAACAACCCATTTAATCAATACATCCAAAGATGAGTGATAGCCATGCACCCCCACTTAACGCGTGCCACGTGGCAATGGCAGATTCCATATCGATTTATCCGAATCACCGCTGACTATTCAGGTGACAATTTTATCAGCCTATAAAGCTGTCCACTGTATATATATATAGGAGAAATGTACTCCTCATATATACACTGTCTGTAATGGACGCATTTGTGCGTGACTGGGGGGGTTCAAAGGGTTAACGTTCCGGTGCATGAACTTTGATTTAAAACATGTACTTTATTTTAAATGCTATTTTACTTTTGCTTTCTGTCTATTGCTTTTATTCGGAAAGGCAAAAAGCATTGGTAAATTAGCGATACAAAGAACGGTATTGCTGTCAGCATACTCCCATTAAAGTGTATTGTAAATATGTGAGGTACCGGATGAGTATTCCGTGGAATATGTTAGTATTATACTTGTATATGTAGAAGATATTATACACAGACATGTCTAATAGCTTAAATGGATATATTTCTATGTAATTCATAACAGGTAAACGCGCACATGCTTCTACAAGAACTGACGTCTTCGCCTTTTGAGCATTAAATAGATACGTTAACCCATTTTGTACACTAAAGCCGAAAAAATCTGGTACGCAAAGTATGAAAATGAAAAAGTATTTGGACAGCGAAACAATATTAAGATCATGGTACGGTCTCTTGTAGAAAATATTCACAACAAACTTCTTAAAAATTTATGTAAAGATAAATCCTTATGTGAATATATCAAAATCAATGTCTCATTTTCCCCCCGTATACATTGTTAACATACCATTTGCCTACATGATTTGTATGCTTGTGTACTGTTGGGCCTCTGGCCTTATGTATGAATAAAATATTTATCTATCTATAGATGCTTATCGATATATAATAAAGCGTCGGTTCGGTGCAAAACCAGCATGCAGACACTTTAATTACATCACACGAATTATCAACAGAACACATAAAAAAATCGAACGAATTAGGGAATACTTCAGATATGAAAATGAACTATCGATGCTACAATAAATATCGTATTTTTTCAAATGGAATATTCATATTCAATATGAGGAAAGAAGACATACACGTGTATTCTAAAATATAGTAAACCCTTTTCACATTGGTTATATAATTAAGAAACACAATTCTGAACAAAGATACAGCTTAATGCAGTGTAAAAGTAATGTCGAAAGTTTTCCTAGAAGCTTTATTCATTACATTTGTCCTGAGTTAATGCTACTTTTATAAATGAAAATCATGCAAAACCATACATTTGATTATCATCCGACGAGCAACATTTTCGTACTAGCACAAGGAGAGTAACCCGGTTGTAGATGGTCATGATTAATGCACACGTCCTTCGGCCTTCGTGGTCAATTCCTGCACATCACAACACCCAGCCGTTGTAGAATACCGTTTAAAAACGGTAGAACATCGATTATTTCTTAACTCTTTCCCAAATAAACGCGTTTACGCTAAGTCTATTATCCCCCGTACAAACAATTTGGAGCCAGATCAGACCCCCGGGATACCCGGCTTCTGATCAGGCTCCAGACTGTTTGCCATCAAGGTAAAACCCTACATTCAGAATTATCAAGAAGTTGTAATTTTCTTCATTTTATTGCAATGCGTTTGCATTTCGTTTGCGTTTCAACGGGAAATTATAATGTTTTCTCCACTGTAAGCTAGCGATATGCTGAAAGACTGTTGACGCCCCCTAAAAGTCACTGGTATACATCGTACAGCGGGTTATTACTGTAAATGACTTAGAGAGAAAAATACACATATCAAGAGAAGGCACGGTCCCGAAAGACAGTCAACGGTCGATTTATTGCAGCAGTTCTGTACTGCGTCTTGCAATACGTATGTACTGTTTCTTGCAGAGGCTGTGATATTTACTGTACTGCTTCTTGTTAATACTAAATGACCGTTCTTCGTCTATGTTTAGGTCGACCATGGATTACAGGTGTACTTACTGCGCGGATTCATTCCAAACATTTAGAGGGATAATTAAACACACCACAGAAAATCACCCCAGAAAAGAAATAAAAAATCGTGTTGTTGAAAATAACAAAATAAAGACAACAAACTTTCAAATTGTCCCTGATTTATGTCGTGAGCAAGGACGGGTTATTTATGTGTGGATCCATTACAAGACGCAGTACAGTAATGCTGCAATAAATCGATCAAATTTGTAGATCATTTTAGCCAACACTGTGAGATATTACAAATGCATGTAGTTATTTGCCATCGATTCAGTGAAAAACAATCATATTTTGATTGTATATAATGTACATATTCAGCCAATTTGTGCAAACTCGGCACACGTTGTTGGTGATCGGGCAGACTAAATGCTCATAATTCACGGACCAATTGACGTTTGTAACAGAAGAGGCTTGATTGCGACAGGCAGAAATTAGTTCCGAATCAGTACGATTAAATGTTTAATACTTATGTTTTGCATTAATTGTGTACATGTAATAGATGTATTTCTTACCTGGCCTGACATTGTTTACATGAATTTACCAATGTATTCCGAATCACTTTGGAACCACTTCCGCTGTACGATGTATAGATCTACCAGTGAAAGTGGACTGCGCTAAATTTGGTGGTTCACTGCTCATTGTTGACTTACCTCAGAACCGTAATAGCTAAAAATAGAACTCAGTACCTACCCGTATGATCGATATTACCTATTGTCTCTTGAAATTCAGTAACTTATATCACCAGAACTATGACTGTGATCCAAAACAAGTTCAAATAATGATTAACTTTGTAGCAGACGACAGTTTTATTTCAGTGCAAAAAGACAATAAGCTATACATGTATATATGAAGTAGCAGAACAACGATCGATATACATATAGCTATGGGTAACCTGTCCATTCTATCGAACAGTCAGTCACCCGATCACCATTTTAACGAGGATCGATCTTCGGTAGTGTAGACAGGTAGGAAGGATAGAATATTATTTGTGTAGGCGATATCTGCTTTACTGTTGTACTGCTTAAAGCAGACACGTGCCCAGAACACCTGAAAAGTGAATGAGTTTATGTCGATATAAAGGAACATTCACACACATACAAAATTCTCTTAAGGGGCTTACGTATGGCACAAGGTACACGGATCTTAAAGCGACAATTTATTGAAGTAGCTTGGATATCTTTTATAGGAGTTTTCTTCATTGTGTCTCTCTCGCATTAACCAACTACCTTTTAAAGCGACTCGCAACCGGATGGTGTACTTGTCAAAATAAAATAAAATACTCAAATAAAAGCAAATTTGTGGCATTATTTGGCTTCTGACATTAAAAAAATATGATCAGTCCAAAAAAAGTCTCAAGAATCGTCACCGAATCTTAGTTTTTTTTAGATATTTTCCATCGTTTTTCTATAGCGTTAGCTAACGGTAAAGTTGTTGTTGTTGCTTCTCTACACGGGCTCTGACATAAACCGGAGCCGAATAATATAGAATTAAGCGCCAACAGTGAAGTACGTTAATTCGCTGCCGTATGTATAGAGAGCGTCCGTGGTCGAGGCGGTAAAGGCGCATCCTCATTTTTCTTGTTTGTCTCCGCAATGGAGGGTCACGGGTTCGAATCCCACCAGAGCTTCTTCCTTTTTTTTTTTTTTTGAAATGCATTTTTTAACAGAATTTATTATCCTAAACTAAATCTTACCCATTTATATAATCATTTGACATATATTTACAAATTACCATTTTTAATGCTAAATCCGGTTGCGAGCCTCTTTGAGTATAGTAAATTTAAAATAATCTAAAAAGGGTTTCTATTCATTGATCGCTCAACCCTTTCACTCTCAATGACGCCTTAAAGCACGCTTGCAAACAGTTTGGTTCCTGATCAGACGCCGCGTAACGCGGCGTCTGATCAGAACCCAAACTGTTTGACACTTTTATCGATATTTATTAAGTCAGACAACCTTAAATCTTACTTTGAAATGTGTCTTGCAGAAAACAATACTGAAGCAGACGACAATAAAGCGGCGAAGAGATAAATATCTCCCGAAAAAATGATCATAAAAGGGGAAATTCAGTACCCATAGGTAAGACAACATCAACGCATGTGATCAACGCCCTAAAGAAGGACACACAAGGCTAAAACTTTTATACTGTATTGTTAAAGACATTTGGAATCACAAGACACTAGAGAGTAGAGACACATGGCTAAGAATATTCTGCTAGGATTAATGCTACATGTACTTACAAGGATCGTGACAGTAGAATGTAACTACCAAATATGTAAGTACATTTATTATATACCTCCCAATGATCTGCCCGAAATATTGCCGTATTTTATCGATCAAATACACCTTGACGGATTGAAAATTCCGTATTACCCATGTACCGTGTGTAATGGGAAATGTTTTCTGTGTAAGCCGGAACTACTTTCATACGTCATCCAAGTGTGACACGTTTCTGTCGTTTTTGTTTTAGTTTATTATTATTAGATTATATTAGAGGTATATAATAAAAGGAACATTACTATACTTCGGTCTCGTTGGATATCGCCTTTACACACACAACTCGAGTGATCCGGTGCATAAGATATGCAAAGTATAGTAATATTCCGTTTGTATACGTCACTCCGTGTACAGGAGGGAAGGCGTAATTCTTCAAAATATCGTCTTAACTCATTGAGCCCTAGTGACGCATATATGCGTCCTCTACAAAAAGTTTCTAATGCAAACAGTGTTTGTCAATTTGTAATATATTATAAAAACAACCCTTAATAGTCTAAAATGGACCAGCCTTTATTGGTATTGTTAATTGGAAATTTCATGGGATAATGAGTTAAAGTAACCCATTCACCTCGAAACTTCAATTAAACAATGCCAGTCTCCAAAAAGGTCTAGTCTATTTTTACTACTAACGATTGTTTTCAAAAGTTCATTGCAAAATGTAAAACAGTGCAGACCCTGATCAGAGGGTTGCGTACGTTAGCGACCCTCTGATCTGGGTCTACACAAGTTTCATAATAAAGGTTTTCTCGTCACACGTACAATGTTTGTAAATGATGAGTGTACTGTATAAGTCAAAATAAAATATGTTCTGTTCTGTTCTTGTCACTACGGCTGAGTAGTTTTATGGTAAAACATCATTCTCCATTGCAAGTAGTACTAATGCAAGTAGCTTGGAGCCAGATTAGGCAGCCATTTGCCCAGTCACTAATCAGACTCAAAACTATTTGCAACACATAATGAAATTAATTGTGATGACTTTCAAGAACGTGCCTTTTTTCTCCATTGCTGTCCTAGCGTTTGCATTTACTATTACTTAACCCTTTCACTCTCAATAACGTCATCAATCTCATTTTCAACCAGTTTTGATCCTGTTCAGGATCAAAACTGTTTGCCATTTGTTTTGAAATTACGTCAGGTATACTGCCTTAAATCTAACTCTAAAACGATATTGCAGACAACAATATTGAAGCAGACGACACTATAGCGATGAAGGGGTAAAATCCACACGAAAACTTGATCTCTTTCAGATGACATGTCCTCTCAATGCTCCCAAATTCTCTCTATGAAATCCGACCAAGTCTATGGAATAGACATTACCATGACATTCTCGAACAGTTCAGTAACCACGGCAACATGCGATGTGACTGTAAAGGGCAGACGTGATTTTCCTTCTTTACAGTTTTATTTTGCCGACATTGCAATGTCTTCTAGTGACCAGGCTGAGCTCACGGTGATGACTGGGGGTAGACAATCATCCTTACGAGCACATGACGGTTAGTAATAAAGGTTATCTGATTTTATAAGTCAATGTTATAGTTCAGAAGATATTGGTTAATGTTATTTGTGGGTGTAATGATATAAACAGGTAAATAGCATAGAAAACATGAATTTAACAGCTGGCGTGGTTAGCTCACTTGCTAGATTGTTTTGATTATCTTGGGGTACACAGGGCTCGAGATAAAGGGACTATTTCAAAACTTAAAATCTTCATTTCTGCTTTAAACCCAATGGTGTCACTACTCATTAGAATCGTCTCGAAGAGACGATTCTAATGAGTAGTAACATCATAGGGTTTGTTTCTTAAATGAATGAGAAATTGCTGGATTTGTTCAGTTTACTCCCTCCTATCTGGAGCCATGGGTACAGTAAGTAGACGCCCCTGAGAGAGGGAAGCGGATACAGGGGATCCCGAGAAATACCTTACTCGTTTTTCGAAGAGCCCTCTGGTTCTTTAACATGTCTTGTGTTTAGCACTGAAACAGGGCATTCGTTTTAAATTTTCACCCGAAGGACATAGTCAGGCGGGTGATCGAACCTACGACCATTGGATTTACAGTGTAAGGCAAATACCATGAGACCATGGTCAGCCTGTGGCTCACATGGTAGATTCAAGATTTTATTCGTATCAAACCAGAAGATCACAGACCCATGTGGCATCATTTACATAATGATATGACGGACAGAGTCACAAACACAAATGCAAACAGTTAAATATAGGCATACACAACTTATTTTTCAGTCACAAAACCATGATAGAGATATAGAGGATAATCAATTTCTTTGGATTGATATGAAAAATATATCACTCGAATGGGTTGTTATCTGGTTAAAAAACGAGTCATGCGGACTCGTTTTTAACCAGATAACAACCCATTCGAGTGATATATTTTTCATATCTATTCAAAGGAATTGATTATTCTAATTATCATATACATTTTAATGACGTTTTTACAGAAAAACACACACAATAGATTACCGCGACGCCACTTAACTAATTTTGACGTGACGTCACAAAAAAGTGATATCATCACGACATGTAGTGATGATATCAACTGTGACGATATCAAATTTTTCTAACTGAGAAATCTCTATAAATCACCGATAGGTATATAATAAATCGGGTTAATTTTTATAAACCCCTATATATCTCGGCTGCATGGGTTTCCAATCATGCCACTATTATTTTCACTGACTTTTACACAAATTCTTTTTCCTTAACTAATATGTATCTGTTAATATAGGCGGTTTACCTCCATTTGTTCTAGTGGTTAAAGTTACTGGGGTTGACAATTACTAAGCTCCTCACCTCTTTGAGTTTGAATCCCGCTCTGGGTACTTCGGATTTTTATGTGTGGAAGCCTTCAAGCTTGCTTGTGTAGGCGTGATTTAGATCGAGCAAAACTTTTAAGAACGTAATGCTAAAAATACTTCACTTAACAGATAAAATGTTTCAACAGCATCTTCTGTCTGCTGCGCTACAATATTTATTAACCCCTTCACTGCCGTGACGTCATCAATTTTAAACAATTGTCGTCTGCTTTTATTTTTCAAAGTTAATTTTTAGGTAGATTCTATTTTGACTTACGAAATGTTGAAAATAGTGTCAAACAGTTTAGATTCCAAACTGTTTGCAAATAACCATTGCGCTCGGGGTTTAAGGCAGTGAAGGGGTTAAGCATTTAATATCCACCGTTAATAATTTTTATATTTTTTTAATCACATATGGCGAACTTACGTTAAACTAGTCCAAACACGAACTTTATCAAACCGATATTTTACGTTTAGATGAATGTGAACATTTTCCCTACTTGTAATTCTTCTGTTTCAGATTTACCAAACATTATAACAGAAAGTAATTCTGGTAATCTTATCAACACATCTTATACAACCAATGATAGATATATGAGATTTTTCGTAACCTGGAACGTCAGCACTTCGTCTAGAGGACAGCTATTTAGAGTTATAATCAACTCATACAGCTGTAAAAGGTAATATACAAGTTATATTTGGGCTCAATAGCGACCTCTGAATGAGGCAGGGACACGTTTTACGAACGTCGAACGACAAAACGGTTGTAAGTGAAAACTTTAAAACACATCTAATTTCTGATTTCTCTATCTAATCATGCCATGTGACATCTCGCTGGAATTGTCTTGAATAGACGAGTCCTAAACAGATTTAACTAGACATGATTAGATGGAGAAACAATAATAAGTGAGAGTTTTAGAATCAGAATTACGACTTACGACAATATATGTCGTACGACGTTTAGTAAGACGGGCCCTAGGATTCTATTGAGTGAGCACATAAGGTGGTTCGGAGTTCTGCTTATTTCCTGTCAAACCTCATATATGAAACCTTGGTTAAATCGAAATATACTATATCGAGAGTGAAAAATGGTTTTAATAATAATAATAAAAAGAAATACAACTCCGTTTTTTCTTGGCAGGACCATTTTTGAAGAAACATTTTATTTTTGATAAACAGGAATATTTGTTTCATAAAATAGTATAACTCAATAATTTCTATACATTCAAGTAAACTGTACAGACAATATAAGATAGTGTCCAAAAAGCTTCAGATAAAATCTGAGCAAAAGCTCAATACAGTAAAAACACTCTATTACGACCACTAAAACGAAGGCTTATTGACTGTATAAAAGACAGGTGATAGCTTAAAGCAATGTGACAGAAAAACAGAAAGCTCATGTAGGAGCTTTCTGTTTTACTGTCACCTTGCTTTAAGCAGTCAGCTGTCACAAACACCTTATAATTAATACAATTTAGTGGTCGTAATAGAGAGGTTCTACTGTATATGGAAAGTATTTCAAAAACCTATACTCGCATAGGGTTTAGGGGAGACATAAAATAGAACCCAGTCGAACTTTTGGGCCTTTTCGTTTTAATTCAATCTTGAGCGATGATATAAGATTCCGTTGTCTTGCAGACAACCTCTGATATAGCTAGTACACGTACATAACTTTTAACTCAGTGTTCCTATAACTTTCAATAGACAATTTCAAATAAGTCCAGTCCATTTCTGACTGTTTAGCGGTGTTTTTTTCAACATAATCATGAAATAACAATTTGACCCTGATCAGAGGACTCCTTATGTGATCATCTCAGCAGAGTCTACTCTGATTGCCCAGAACAAACATATTCGTCACAAGTTCCCATTTTGTAAATATCCAGTACATGTATACTCTTCGCTGAGGTTAACCCTTTTCCTCATAGAAGCGCCTTTTAGCACATTTAATGTGTTCCTCCACTGAAGAAAATAGTTCCAATTTATACAGTCATGAAAATATGCCAAAAGAAATGTTTTCTAAATCCTAGTAGATGATAGCTTGAAGCAGGATGAAAGTAAAGCAGACATACTCGCCTAAATAAACTTCTTAAATACCTTGATTACTATATATTTTCTGATTTGCAATACATTTATTACCATAAAAATGAATTTTGAAAAGTTAATTTAAGAAAACTAATACAAAATTTGGTAAGTTCGTGGACAATACGCTGAAACAATGTAGCCAGTGTTGTCAGAGTCTGGTTCAGAACACTAGAGGGCGCCATCGATGTTGCAGACGAGCATGGCAGTGTCCATGCTCTATCACGTGTAGCTACCTCCCGGTAAGCATTAAGTTTTGTTCTTTCTTAACAGTAATTTAGTCTTGTTGACGCAATCAAGGAAAACGTGTGTTCTAACATTCCGAAATAAGATTGGTCTTCTCAGCTCAGTAATTACAGAAACTGTATTCGATTAAAACAATTTGTACCAAGATCAATCCTTACTAAATGTAGGACCAGATCTTTATGTAGATCCGTAGATGTTGCGATTTGTTTTTCAGAACATGAATTAGTGTTTATTTCATAGACCCTTAGTGTCACGTTGTTTCGTCTTTTACTGTTACAAAGAATATACGTGCGAAAGCACAATTATACTATGCAAATGGTGTTTACCCTTTTATGATCAAATTATTCTGGAGATTTTTACCCCTTCACCGCTTTATAGCCGTCTGCTTTATTAGTGTTGTCTGCAAGACACGTTTCAAAGTTAGATTCAAGATTGTATGACTCAATAAATATCGATTAGAGTGTCAAACGGTTTGGGTCCTGATCAGACGCCGCGATTCGCGGCGTCTGATCAGGACCAAAACTGCTTGCAAACGCGCTTTAAAGCGTCATTGAGAGTGTAAGTGTTAAATACTGGTCAGAAGGATCCCGTAGGTGCCCTCTGACCATGGATGTGCACCGATTGTCTTTCTTTAGTCTTTTTATATAGTGAATCATCCTTAACCCTTTCACTCTCAATGGCGCTTTAAAGCGCGTTTGCAAACAGTTTGGGTTACAGTGGAGAAAACGTTATTCTTTCCCGTTTAAACGCAAACGTACGCAAACGCAAAACACTAAAACGTAGAAAAATACAACTTTTGGACAATTCTGATAATTCATGTTTATATTGGTAGCAAACAGTTTGGAGCCTGATCAGACACCGGGTTACCCGGCGTCTGATCTGGTTCCAAACTGTTTGTAATGGAAAAAATAGTTTTAGCGTAAACGCGTTTATTGGGAAAGAATAACGTTTTCTCCACTGTATGATCAGACGCCACGTGACGTTGCGTCTGATCAGGACCCAATCTATTTGACACTCTTATCGATATTTATTAAGGCATACAATTTTAAAAAGTGTCATGCATACAATAATACTAAAGCAGGCGAAAATAAAGCGGTGGAGGGGTAAAAATCTCCCGAACGATTTGATCATGAAAAGGTTAAAACATAAGGCCAAGGACCGTTTCAAACAGAAACATGTATAACAATTTGTTCAAATAGAATAACTATTGAATATTTCTACAAGCTTGGGTTTTTTAGCCTGGCCGGAAGCCAGAATACCTGGCGTCTAATCTTGCTCCATTTACAGTGGAGAATCTGTTATACTTTCCCGTTTAAACGCAAACGTATGCAAACGCAAAGCGCTAAAACGTAGAAAAGAACAACTTTTGGACAATTCTGATATTTCATCTTTATCTTGGTGGCAAACAGTTTGGAGCCTGATCAGACGCCGGGTTACCCGGCGTCTGATCTGGCTCCAAACTGTTTGCACTGCTGATAATAGTTTTAGCGTAAACGCGTTTATTGGGAAAGAATATCACATTCTCCACTGTAATTGTGCAATGTATATACAGCGCTCCCTCCTTTCAACGACATTAAATGGGCGACAACAGTAATGTGCGTTACTCGGAGAGAGTCGTTGTAGGGAGGGAAATTGGCGTATATTTGCATTCAGCTTGAATACAGATTAAACGCCGCTTAACGCGGCCTCTGGGGCCCGTTTCATAAAACTTCTTACGACAAATGTTGTCGTAAGTCAGATTATAAAACTCTCAATAAGTATTTATTTCTGCATCTAATCCTGTCTTGTGACTTCTTTTTGGAAGCGTCTTGAAAAGACGATTCCAAAAAGGTGTCACAAGACAGGATTCGATAGAGAAATCAGAAATTAAATGTATTTAAAAGTTTTGACTTACGAACGTTTTTGTCTTACGAAGTTTTATGAAACGGGCCCCTGATCTGGTTTCAAGCTCTTTGTCACTCCTCATAAAGTAGATTAATTTGCTATATTAAATTGACCACAATCATTATTGACTCGGTGTAAGATATTTATTAAAATCTTCGTATAAGTCAGATACAGTGACTCGTTCGCTTTAAAGTGTCCGGTAGCTGTTTGTCACTCCTCATTTAGTAGATTATTTTGCAACATGTATATTAAATTGACCACAATCATTACGATTGATTGAAAAGCCTTTATGTAACAGACAGACAAACTGACGACTTGTTAGTTTCGTTTTGTACAATTTAGACAGATCAAATATATTTTTTACATGGTTACTACTTGATAATATAAATGTAGCTCATTATTCAGGACAAACGTAATTTTGAAAGCTCCTAAGGATGTTTTCTACGTTGATTTAACCTTACATTGAGCTGTAATATGTGTTCGGGGTTTGCCATGTTTCTTTACCCTTTCACGATTAACCCTTTCCCTTATAGAAGCGACTTTTAGCACATTCATTTTATTCATCCGCTGAGGAAAATAGTTCCAAATTATACCGTAATGAATATGTGTCATATTAAATACTTAACTTATTCTAACAGTTAATAGCTTAAAGTAGGCTGAAAGTAAAGCAGAATGCGCCTTAGGGCGCATTCTGCTTTACTTTCAACCTGCTTTAAGTAGACACATATCTTCAATACTAGAAACATGCTATCGGGTATTGGGTTAATGACGCCAATATGCGTGTTTGCAACGAGTTATAGTCATTTCGTAACCGAGTCATTTCGTAACCGGTAAATTAAGTCGTTTCGTAGCCGAATTTTTGGTCATTTCGTAACCGCGCAAAACCTAAAAGTCATTTCGTTGCCGATTTTTTGGTCATTTCGTAGCCGACAAAAAAGTTGAATTAGTCATTTCGTAACCACCAAAAATTAAAAAATGAATGGCCCCAAAGAAGGCATAAGTCAGACTCGGTTACGAAATGACTAGCTCCCTTTGCAACCAGTTTGGATACTCAGCCGACGACGCCTTACGCGGCGTCTGATCAGGGTACATAGTGTAAAACACATGCTTCGAAAGTTTGTTAGTCATACTGCCTTAAATCTAACTTTGAAACGATATTGAAGTCAACAATAATTAAGTAGACGATATGGTGGGGGAAAGAGTAAAAACCTCACAGTAAATTTGGCAATGAAAGGGTTATTTCTGTGACAAAGTTAAATGGCTTTACTGTAGGTAAGCATACATGTGTATGTATTTTTTTCCCTAGAACTCAGTATCAGACACTGGGGCAGCAACCGTAGATACATCTGCTCGAACCACACCCCATCATACCGAACCAGTCCATGGCGGATCAAACGCTACCACATACCAACCAAGAGAGGAACCTCCTCAATACAGCGATATTGACAGCCAGCCTCCGCCCTATTCTGAAGCTGTTAAATGCCCACCAAAGTATGTGACCTACACCGACATATACAACAGGACATCTTCCCCACCACCAGCCTATCATACAGTCGGATAAGTATCAAAACACGTGAAAACATGTGTACAAAATGAACATATACAGTGGAGAATCTGTTATTCTTTCCCGTTTAAACGCAAACGTACGCAAACGCAAAGCACTAAAACGTAGAAAACAACAGCTCTTGGACAATTCTGATAATTATTGTTTATCTTGGTGGCCAACAGTTTGGAGCCTGATCAGACGCCGGGTTACCCGGCGTCTGATCTGGCTCCAAACTGTTTGCACTGCAAATAATAGTTTTAGCGTAAACGCGTTTATTGGGAAAGAATAACAGATTCTCCACTGTAATAATTCATTGAACATTGAAGCTTTAAATGGACAATTTCAGTTTCCAATGAAGTCTAGTCCGCTTTGACTTTTGATGATTTGTTTTTCATGTGCATTGCTCCATCTCTACATCAACCCCCATGGGAGACAAAGTGTTCGTTATTCGGAGGGAGTCGTTATAGGGAGGGAAATCGGCTACATTAGCAAACAGCTTGAATCCAGATCAGACGCCGCGTAACGCGGCGTCTGATCTGGATTCAAGCTGTTTGTCACTCGTCATTAAGTGTTTTCTGTCAAAATGTCCATTATGTAACTTTGAGAAAACCAACAGACGACACTTTTAAGCAGACGATATTGCTGCCATGAAAAGGTTGGACATAAATGTCTTGTCTGGGGAACAGCGACAAGGGTCGTTGTAAGGAGGGAGTCTTTGTTGGGAGGGCTGTTGTAGGGAGGGAGCACTGTATTACACAGACAGACAGACAGACAGACAGATGGATCCCGTAGGAGTCCTGCGACCAGGATCAACACTGTTCCCCATTGGCGAAGTGTTAAGTCTTCACAAGTACACTGAAGATTATAAGAATCCACCATGAGTGTTGATGTAGGATAGTAATTTTCTCCCCCGAGGGTCAACAATTCATGCAGGGACGAGGCTTGCCGAGTCCCTGTGTGAATTTTCTGACCCGAGGGAGAGAAAATTACTATCCTACATCAACAAAACGAATGGTGGATTTTTTTCTCCCATTTAAATCATTAAAACATGATATAAATAACGAAATAACTGCAGTTTCTGTGCCATTTTTTCGCCAAAACATGACGTTGTTTATAGTGACGACGTCAGAAATGACGTTATTCATGCAGCGCTTGTGGTAGAGCTGGGCAAGCAATTAAAAGACGTCACGTGGTATAGAGGATAGAGTGATTCCACATGGGGAATATCTTTATCCCACATGGGCAAAAATGGGAGAAAATACATTTACTCATCGCTCGGGTTTGATGGGTTAAGACAGGTGTCTGCTTAATGCATAATAAAACTAAAGCAGAAAGCAGAAACATTAGGCAAAAAACCTGTTTTTAAAAGTACCAAGTAATCACATAACCCTCTCAATGCCGAAATCGCATAAAGTCTAATTTTCAAACAGCTCGGGTTCAGATCACCGACCGCGTTACGCGGCGTCTGACCTATACCCAAACTAGTTGACACTTGTATCGATATTCCTAAAGTATTGCCTCCTTAAATTTAACTTAGAAACGATCTTACAGACTACAATATTGAAGCAGACAACAATATACAGTGGATAATCTGTTATTCTTTCCCGTTTAAACGCAAACGTACGCAAACGCAAAGCACTAAAACGTAGAAAAGAACAACTTTTTGACAATTCTGATAATTCTTGTTTATCTTGGTGGCAAACAGTTTGGAGCCTGATCAGACGCCGGGTTACCCGGCGTCTGATCTGGCTCCAAACTGTTTGCACTGCAAATAATAGTTTTAGCGTAAACGCGTTTATTGGGAAAGAATAACAGATTCTCCACTGTAGCGGTGAAGGGGTAAAAACTTCAGTTTTGATTTTACGATGAAAGGTTTAATAACAAGATTGACTGTAAAGTGCTTGAGTTACAAACGTTCTTATTTCCATTGCATAAAAAATAACCCTTCGTTTTCTATAAGCGTACAGTAGAACCTCCCTATTACGACCACTCAAGTTTACTTAATATCATATATTAAGGCAGTTGACTGCTTAAAGCAAGGTAACAGTGAAACAGAAAGCTCCTTCAGGAGCTTTCTGTTTCACTGTCACCTTGCTGTAAGCTGTCACCTGTCTTTATTTTATCAAATAGCCTTCCTTTTAGCGGTCGTAATAGAGAGGGTCTACTGTACATGTATTTTGACAAGTTTTGAAAACAGCGTTGTCTCAGCGTTGTCTCAGACCAAACATCTCCTAAAGGAACTGTCTGAGCAGTGTCTACACTATGTTTCGTATCAAGTTTGTCTGACACGATTTTATGTTCTTAATTGAGGATATATTTCTTATATTTATATGTCAATGTTATATTTCTGATGTAGAGCTCAGTTGTAGTTGGAGCTTTGAATATGATCGTTTCGCTGGAAAATGATTAAAAAGTGTTCCGGACGGACACACAGAATGGTGGAATGACTGGCAGAAATACAGACGATAGGGCAAAGCGGTAGCTTTATACTTACACTTTTGGGGAGAATAAAAACGATTTATACATGCTACAAGCGGTTTTATCTGTCTTACAGTGGAGAATCTGTTATTCTTTCCCAATAAACGCGTTTACGCTAAAACTATTATTTGCAGTGCAAACAGTTTGGAGCCAGATCAGACGCCGGGTAACCCGGCGTCTGATCAGGCTCCAAACTGTTTGCCACCAAGATAAACAATAATTATCAGAATTGTCCAAGAGTTGTTGTTTTCTACGTTTTAGTGCTTTGCGTTTGCGTACGTTTGCGTTTAAACGGGAAAGAATAACAGATTCTCTACTGTAACCTGAGTCAGTATTAGTACTGCCTTGCCTATCTTGTAGGATTGCTCGTAAGAAAACAATTGTTATGGACTGGTTTGATATTTGGATATGTTTTTTATGACACGTGGTAAGGGCCCATGGAAGGCTGAAGTTGTTAATGAGTTCCCTTGTTAAATAAAATCTTTATCACTATTATAACAAGTGTTATTAAGTTTGTTAAACTAAATACGTTTTTTATACATTCTTTTGCTGATTCGTACAATAGTATGTTTTCAAAACACTGTGCCGCACGATAGTTACGGCACAGTTTATTTCACACGTTGTTATGATACCAGTAGCAGTAATAGGAGATATGGGGTGGGACCCGGTCTCAGTCAGACAGTTTAATGCTGTAGCAAATCATTGGTCTAGATGCTGTAATATGAGCGCTGAACGAATTAATAAACGTATATTTCTATACTATCATGCTAAAGCAGACAGATCATGTAAAAATTGGAATTTTAATGTATGTAAAATATTTCGTGACCTAAATTGCAATGAGTTTTGTATGATTGATACTGTCATAGATACCCATACATTAGTAAATAAATTAAGATGTAATGTATTATCTAGATTTAAAACACAGTGGAGCAACACAATAACAAGGAAACAGTATATGTCCAGAAATGGTGGAAATGAATTGCGTACTTATGCATTGTTCAAGCATGAAATTTTACCAGAATGTTATGTAAAAATGATTATCCCGTCTCAACATCGGAGTGCTTTTGCTAAGTTTCGTTGTGGTGTTGCGTCCCTGCGTCTAGAGACAGGGATATATGAACGACTAGATGTTGAAAGAAGAATATGTCCGTTTTGTATAGCTGAAATTGAAAATGAATTGCATGTAATTACATACTGTCCAAAATAAACAGGTAATAGAAATGTTCTATATAGCAAAGCATCAGCGATCGATGCGGGTTTCGAGCTGAAAAGTAACTGTGATAAACTCATATTTATATTTTCATGTCCATCAATTGTACGTATTGCTGCCAAATCATGCTTTCTAATTTTAAGGAGGCGCTCAAACCTCTTGTACACTTCTTAAAACATGTATTCATTTACCAAGCATGGTGTTTAGTTTATATTTAATCAGTATATTATTGAATCAATAACCTTTTATTGTATATAATGCCGTCATTATTCTAGAACATTTCATTTTTTACATCTAGTGGATATCACCCTTTAATCCGTTTACTTCAAGTCTGGCTTGAGGTAATATTCGATTTTTAAAAAAACAAACCCATTTCATTGTATGGCTTGTTGGCCTTCTATTGCTGTCGTTAGCTTTTATTGAACTTCATCTTAGTAATTTTTTAAACACACTAAATGCTTGCACTGTAAGAGTTTGGTGTGCAGCATTAAAAGGTGATATGTGCATTTGCCTTCTGTATATACTATATTATGTTCCTATGATTATGCTATGTACCATGAATAACTGTGATCGTCTCTTAGAATTCAGTAATGAATGACTTTGTACATACATGTAAAACTGTAATTTGCATGAACTGTAATGTAAATTTGATGTACAAAGAAGAGACAGAAATAAAGATATTAGATATATTGTTCTGATCCCCTTTCAAAGATTCCATGTTTAACCTATGCTTAATGTGTGAATATCACACTAAATTACTGAAGTACAGCTCATCATAAATCACATAAACACCTAACACTTTTATCGATTTTGTTTACATTTGCTTAAGGCAGGCCTAATATTAAACAGAATGCTCATAAAGGAACATTATATAAATATTAGATTGCAGTTTGCGTGACATTCAAATTGTCAACCCGAGAAACAGAATGTCACCCCGAGGCGTAGCCGAGGGTGACATTCTTGTTTTCGAGGGTTGACAATTTGAATGTCACGCAAACTGACATCTAATATTTATTTTATTACCCCGAGCTTATCAACTCTGGCTTTGGAATCGTTTTATTAGTATTTTATAAAATGTGTTGGGAATACCAATTTAGCGCGGACACGACAACGTCACATTGTTTATGATTATATTACAAGACAGAAAGAAGAACGTTATGGCAAGTAAATTGAAGAAACAGCGTCTTTACATTGTCTAGGTGGCAAATATCCTCTTCCGAAATGGTGGCAAATCGTTAAGGAATGGACAAAAGGAAGCACCTTGTACAGAAAATGCCAAAAGTTGATTAGAAGTTACCACTTTTTAAAACGTTCTATTATCGCCCATAGCGAAATTCATGTCAATGCTAACAGTATTTTTAGGACGGAGAAAAAAGTAATGTCCTTTTGAGTGACGTCACAAAAAGAATATAATAAAGAGTGACAGTATATTTTGGATAGATGTAAAAGACATGCAAAATGTTAACTGTAGGTCTATGGGACATTAACGTTGTAACTCAAAGCGAGGTGTAATAATATGATATATTTCAGCCTGCTTTATGCAACCATCTGCCAATATTATATAAATATTTGATGGCAGTTTGCGTGACATTCAAATTGTCAACCCGAGAAACATCATGTCACCCCGAGGCGTAGCCGAGGGTGACATTCTTGTTTTCGAGGGTTGACACTTTGAATGTCACGCAAACTGACATCTAATATTTATTTTACTACACCGAGCTTATCAACCCTGGCTTTGGAATCGTTTTATTCGTCTTTTATAAAATGTGCTGTGAATACCAATTTAGCGCGGACATGTACATAACGCGGGAAATGACGTCGCCGTCCTACGACGTCACATTGTTTATAATTATATTACAAGAAACAAAGAAGAACGTTATGATAACTAAATTGAAGAAACAGCGTCTTTACATTGTCTAGGTGGCAAATATCCTCTTCCGAAATGGTGGCAAATCGTTATGGAATGGACAAAAGGAAGCAACTTGTACAGAAAATGCCAAAAGTTTATTAGAAGTTACCACTCTTTAAAACGTTCCAATGTATCCAATAGCGAACTTCATGTCAATGCTGACAGTACGTTTTCGGACGGAGTAAAAAAGTAATGTCCTTTAGAATGACGTCACAAAAAGAATATCATAAAGAGTGACAGTATATTTTGGATAGATGTAAAAGACATGCAAAATGTTAACTGAAGGTCTATGGAAAATTAACATTGTAACTCAAAGCGAGGTGTAATAAATAGGAAATGTTTCTGATTGTGCATATCCATGACTGTAAAAAGTTATTTTAATGAGTGGCGGAATAAATTGTAATGCGTTGATATGAGTGTCTAGGATGTAGACGGTTGTTATAGGAACGGAAACTACAAACATGTACAGTTAGGCCTGTATTAAACGATCCTTTCGCCGCATTCCAACTGTCTCATTTACAAGATCCAGCTAAACCTAAGTCGACAGAAACAGTCACTTGACCATCCACACAATATTTGTGTTCCACAAGTACATTGTCGTTCTTTTATGTCACCACCTTCTTGCGTTTCATAAAATCATCCAGTTGGTCGCGCTTAAAATTGCATCGCCCGATTTGGAGAACAAACAATGACGTTACAGGTTGAAATTCGGGAAATCGAACGTGGCTGGCACTTAAACTGTTGGAATAACGAGACAATCGAACGTGGCCGGAACTTGTCGAATCGGAATAACGTTAGAATACAACCTATATTTTAAACTAATTAAACTGCATTTTGCACCCCGTTAAATACGGCACTTAATCATTAAGAATATTTTTGTTTTTTGTTTACGTCGCATGGTGTCTGCACACGGTATAGATAATTCCGCCTCTTAGCAACTACTTGTAAACACTACCATATTTAGCGATCTTACAACCAGAATAAACGATTTTTGTTTACAAGAAACGTAGGAACATTTTATCCTGGGCCAATAAAAATATAGGTTATATTCTAAGTTAATCAGAACATCTTAAGTGAAATCTTAGTGGTTAAGAAGGGGCTCGCCCGCTGATACTCGCTCCACCCCTTCTTACCACTAAGATTTCACTTAATATGTTTTAACTATAACATGAAAACAAAGGTTGTCGACATGACTGAAAAACGCAGTGAACCGTTGCCACTATTTTACCATAAGAATTTCCCCAACTTCCGTACAAAAAGATGTTATTACTTAGAAAAGGATTAAACACATAACAAAATTGTTTGACTTTGATTTCAATACTCTGATGTCAACACACTCAATTTACTTTGACAAATAAAAGCAGACAACAGTTGTTTGAAGTAGATGTTGTCATGGTAGTTAGTTACCATTCTGAATCCAACCCGTATCAAATTAATTCTTAATTACATAGACATTGTCGTCACATTATAAAGCAGTTCACAACAGTTGGGATCCTTATCAGACGTTGTGGTTAAAAATGTTGTTCTTTTAGTAGATATTGTTATTTTGTTTCATACACGAACGTAATATTGCCGCAGCCAGAATAAATAAAACATTTCTTATGATACATATTCATGACTGTATAAATTGGAACTATTTTCTTCAGCGGAGGATTAAACTGAATGCGCTAAAAAGTGCTTCTATTGGGGAAAAGTTTAAATATAGCCTAAAGCAAAACCAGACAACTTAAACCAGAAAATTACGAAAATGTTCGTCCTCCTTTTGAACAGTTATTTGAATGAAATACCAAACGACACTCTACCGGGATTAGCAATGAAAAAGAGGACATAAACGTAAACCACGATTAAAGATTTGCCTGTCAGCCTAAACCCATCATTAGCAACTTGCCAAAAGTCATTGCCAAATGTAGAAATACACACTGAAATAGTTCCATCCAACTCCATACTTTGTTGCAATTTGAATTCGGCACTTTCTAAAATTTGATCGGTTACATTGAAATAGATTCGTTGCTTGTCAAGAACAACGAACTCTTTTGGATTCAAGTCTACGTGCCTACAGAGAAAAAAAGTTGTAAGCCCAATTTCTAAACCACGGTCCACATATTCTTGATCTCTTACACTTATTAGAATTTCACAATTTTCATTTTCAGCCGAAAAACAAGATTGAAAGTGAGCCGGTATGGCAATAGATCCACTTTTTATACCCGATTTCGTGATATTACTGCAGAAAAAGTATCTAAAATATTTATGTATACTGGCTTTGTAATGATATTTCTTTTCAGCAATGCTTAGACTCCAAGGGGATTTTAAGGACATTTCAAAGTTTTTAAAGAAAGAAACTGGCTTTACTCTACCATACCTGTGCATAAGTTTGAGCACAAAATATTTTACATGAGTTTGATTTTTTGGTGTATAGTAATACAGTTCTCTGGACCATGATTTCAGATGATTCTTAAAGAATTTTCCTTTGTACGCAAACAGCTCGCCGATATGCTCCATTTCTAGCATGTCGTTTTTGTTTAAAGGTTCTAGTCTCAGAAAGGAAACAAACGGCCCAGCCTTCCACTCTGCACTCACATATTTACAGTCGCCTGCATTTTGAACCTGGCCTTCAGGACATCGCACTTTTCTGCATTGTCCCTGAAAAGGAAAAAAGAAACGGAGCGATATATCCCGAAACATATATAAGCAGAGTGACATAAGATGACACTGTAACATATTGTTAAATAAAGTAATTGACAAATCTCAATAGAAATATTGAATCACACGACAACTCTCGATAATTCATGGAATGTCGTAAGGCCTGTAAAGCATTCTTACCGAAACGGTTACGTAAGATTCCCGCGTTACTGTTGTTCATTATTAAATTATGCAGTCGTATTTAAAGAAAGATTTGCAGAGGGATATATAAAGATATATAAGAATGACCAAAATTAAAATGTTCTGCTTCTTTTTACATATTTATCCATTTATCGGAGGTCCTATCTAAACCATATTTAGTATGCATTAAAATAATATTCACATCGTTAACAAAAATACAGTTTAAGTTGATTTATAAAGGTAAAACAAATAATTTAGCCACTTTAAAAGAAGGGGAAAGGAATACAAAAGGCTACAAGTGCAATTTTTGGGACAGTTTTTGATAGTATTAACCTTGTATAAACCAACGTACTGTTTTTCTCTCAGCTATTTCATTGAGATTGCATCCTCCAACAAGATTTCTGTTTGGTTTGTTTGTTTCTCTGGAAAGAACGGCCACATTGTTTGTGGCCAAGAGAAAACTTATAGGCATAAACAGTGCGCGTTTGCCACCCCTAATATCACACATGATATTGTGTATATAATCTGTTACATTTGAACATGAAATGCAGGAGATTCTTTCGACGTCTTTTCCGATGTACTGATACGCTGTTTCAAGATTACTACATAATCGTTCATACTCTGTACTTTCGCGTTTTGTATTAAGATAGTAACTGTCCATCACACGAAAGCAGAGTTTATGGGTGAGATCGACATGTTCCGGTGGAAGAAACCGAAACGAACACCCACTGTCTTGCTGGAGAGCTCCATGAAATGCAAGTGTAAACCCTTCTGAGATGTAGGTACTCAACAGAGATGACGCCGGACAATTAACTTCTATCTGCCATGGTACAACATCTGTATCGTTATTACATCCAGAACATTGGTCATTTAAGTAAATGGTATCTGTAGCATTGGAGTAAACCGGGTACAAGCTACCCCAGGGTGCTGACTTGAAGTGATGGCAAGATTGTTTAGCAAGGCATTTATCAACAATCATGTACATATTGCCCAAGTGTTCAAGCCGAGAAGCAGATGCTGTCATCATGGGTGTGCACAAAGTTTGCTCGTTGTCATAAATCGGGTAATATACCGTGGCATCCTGTGTGTTGATCCATGCTGGACCACAGTTATACATACAAAGACAAACGTCAACTTCTTCACGTTTTATATTTGTCGTATTGGAAATCTGATGTGCGCAAAACTCGGTGTAAGGGTGTTTGTCAATGGCATTGGTTAGTGAGGAGGTAGTTTCCGTAGAGTCAATGGGTCGGCTACAGAGTAATACCATTGCGCAATGCTGCAATAGTTGCAGCAATATGCGACATTGGTAAGACATTACACTGAAAAAGAGAACAGGTAAATGATTGTATCAGTGGTAATAAAAGCTCTTCAGAATTTGTATACAGTGGAGAAAACGTTATTCTTTCCCAATAAACGCGTTTACGCTGAAACTATCATTTCCATTGCAAACAATTTGGAGCCAGATCAGACGCCGGGTAACCCGGCGTCGGATCAGACTCCGAACTGTTTGCCTTCAAGGTTAAAATCAACATTCAGAATTATCGAAAAATTGTCATTTTCTTGTTTTATTACAATGCGTTTGCGTTTCGTTTGCGTTTAAACGGGAAAGAATAACATATTCACCACTGTATTTGTTGCGGACTCAAAATGAATATTATCTCATCTTTGTTTTGTTACCTTTACGTTTTAGATATGCGACATTTGTATAGTTAAATTCGTTAGTGTTTTTAACATTCACTAAATCACAATAGGAGTATTCCATAATAAAAAAACATGTGTACTATGTTTCCGTGCATTTTTGTTCCTATTTGCCTAATATACGAGAATCATTGTTTCCGCCAACAATCTGTGCCAGACTTGTGTTTAATCCTTAATTATTTCACTTCCGAAACGTCATCTGATTTAAATCATTTCGTCTGCTCTTATTTCTCAAATTTAGATTCTATGCATTTTGGCTGGATACGGATGCATAAAACTAATCAGGGCTGCCATAAGTTGATAAAGAAAATCCTAAGATTTCAAAATTTTCAATTTTTCAAGCGCGATTTTCCGCATTATAACTTTAACCCATAGTCTGTTTCTAGTTTTTAAGACACGTGATGCTTAAAGTAGGTTGAAAGTAAAGCAGAATGCGCATTAAGGCTTTACTTTTAGCCTGCTTTAAGATATCATGTACTAGAAAAAAATTTCGGAGATTTAGGAAAAATCCGGAGAAATGGCAGCCCTGACTAATTGCGGTATTTGCAAAGAAGCACGAGTTACTATGGGACTACTATCCACGTATGAGCCCCGTATCGCAAGGTAGTGACGGTTGCTGTCAGGAATCGATTACGTAGGTATGTTATCGTAATCGTGTCGTACTCACGCAACGTTGTGCCATGGGGAGGACCGGGTATTGGAAGGTCTCTGACTGACCAGTAGATGGTCAACCTATTCCTGAGGATATGAATTGACATTTTGGTGCAACCAACGTCTCGGGCTACGTCAGCTACACATAACCCCGCCCATAGCATGTCAACAGCTTAGTTTCCCTCCATTTAGACGTTACATTTTATGAAATTCTCAAAGTTGTGTTTTCTGTTTCAAGTTATGTCGATGTTGGGACTTCCTGAAGCATGTTCGCCTGTTTTATCCGTTAAGTGGCTAAGGTAAACAGGTATGGACATGAATGACTACACCACTATAAACCTCGACGATAATCCAATAATATAATGTAACAAATTGAATATTTCGCCTACGAGCTACTGATATATTCTCGAAATAAAAGTGTAAATTACATTTTTTGGCTGGATGCAGATAAAAGCCTAATGCAGCTTTGCGGAAAGCTTCTAAATAAGCTAAATAAAGAAATATTTGTAGATCGTCAAACAATTCTGAACTGGAACAGACTATCCAAGTTGTTTGCAAATGCCATGTTTTGCGGTATTGGCGATGGAAGAATAATTAGCAGCCATATACGGGATAAATGAGTTTGATTTCAAAGTTCTAAAATTTGACGTTTTCTGACCGACAATAAATAGATTCTTGGATATCTCCCTATTATGGAGTTGATGGCGTTTAATGCTTTCACTCTCAATGTCGACTGAAAGCGCGTTTGCAACCAGTTTGGATCCTGATCAGACGCCGTGTAACGCGGCGTCTGATCAGAAAAAAAACTGTTTGACACTCGTATGAATATGTTTTAAGTCATACTACATTGAATCTTACTTTGAAACGATTTGCAAACAACAAACGTGAATCAGACGGCACTGCAACGGTGAAGGGTTGAAAATCTCACGACACATCTGGCAGTGAAAGGGTTAAAAAGGTGACGTCTTAAATAAGGGCAATAGTAAATAAAAACAATATACATCACTGTTGCCTTGCATCAAGCATCTACATATCATTGTATCTTTTCATAGCGTTTTCTTTGTGGGAAAAGTTTGCGTTAAAACAAATTTCAGTTATTCATTTGTTTTGTTTATAGAATAACGCATTTCATAAGCACGTATTTCGGAGGAAACATCATAATAAGAATAAACATAAAAAACTCTTTATTGCGAACACTAGAATAAGGCTAATTTGAAATGTCTTCAGTCATAATGCCTTATTTTTTTAACTTTGAGACGACATTGCAGACAATAAAATTGAAGCAGACGACAATGAAACGGTGGAGGGGGGTGTCCCACAATAAGTTGGCGTGAAAGGGTTCAGGTAGCAACCTATCTCAAATCATAATACTCATCTTAATCTAGTTGTTGTTTAAAGAGACTGTTACTGTATTTTTAAAGTTTGAGTAAGTTTGCATATTTTTACTTTCGTTTACTTATGTTTCTTTCTATGTTTTCTTTCGTTTCATTTTGTTTATACTTATTTAAGATGTGTTTCGTTTGTCTGTTATTTTTTATGGATTATACAAACATTGTTGAATCAATAATGGATTATCCATACTATTGTTTTCTTTATTTATTTCTTAATCCTACGTTCTACTAGTTTTCGTAATTTTCGATTTATGCGATAAGAAATTATAATTATTATCTAAACTGTGTGCAGATATCAGCTAAGTACGATATGCGATTAAACGTTACACGTACATTATTCTTGTCAACAAAACACCAGTAATCTGTATCCTCTACCCTTTTATGTACAGGGATAACGTTTTATCAATGAATACGTGAAATCACTGAAAAATCAGCGATTTCCCAAAACCCCTAAATCTCCCAGGGAAAAGGCGTAATTTATAGCTTTTCTATGAATTTCTATAAATATGTGGCAGTTACTTTTGGTTAAAGGAATGAATCATTTTTTTTAGTTCATTAAGTTCAAAGGCAAGTTGCACGCTATGAAATATTTTGTTAACCTTATTAACAAGACAGATGTCTTGGGTTTTTTAATTGTCCATGCTTATATGCATACTGTTCACTTATTCTTATTCACTTGTACGAGAAACTTTGTATGAACGATCATAAGACCATGATATTTCAAGAAAGCATGATCTTTTAAACGAAAATAAATGTCATGATAATACAAATCTATTTATTTGATAAAAAAGGGACATTTCATCAATTCCCTAAAACTCCCAGTGATTACGAGTAATCCCTAAAAATTCAAGGATTACGTGTAATCCTGATTACATGTACAGCAGGGCTGCCATAAGTTGACATGAAAAATCCTAAGATTTCCAAATGTGCATTTTTCAAGTGCGATTTTACGAATCGTACCTTTACCACATAGCCTATTTCTTGTTTTGTTGACATGCGACTACTTAAAGCAGGCTGTAAGTAAAGCAGAATGCGCCTTAGGGCGCATTCTGCTTTACTTTCAGCCTGCTTTAAGCTACCATGAACTGGGAAAAAATCCGGAGATTTAGGAAAAATCCGGAGAAATGGCAGCCCTGTTACAGGTTATCCCTGTAACATATAGATACTATTTTAAGGCATATTTAATTTTCAAACGAAAGCATCTTATCGATTACAGTTTGAAACAATGTTGATTTTGGTCAAATAACAAGTAGCATTATGTCTAATTTGGATTCCAAATGTTTGTTAACCCTTTCTCTATCAATCACGCCAAAAAAGGCGCGTTTACCATATGTTACGCGGCGTCTGATCAGGATCTAAACTGTTTGACACTCGTTTTGAAATTTCTTCAGTCATGCTGCCTTACAGTTAACTTGAAACGATATTGCAGACAACAATATTGAAGCAGACAACAATATGGCGATGAAGGGGTAACAATCTTACGATAAATTTGATCATAAAATTGTTGATACTTATGTAGACGATTCGGCAATGGTTAAAGCCACAGGCTGCTTAATCAAAGAGAAGAAAAGCTTAACTGTTTCTCTCAACTGTTTCTAAGCTTGCTATTCTTAGTATGCTAAGTAAATGTATATTTTACAAACAGTGTATACCCTGATCAGAGGTTTTCTGGATTATATCGCTGATCAGATTCTGTATTGTTTGTTTGAATCATATTCCTCTGAAAAAGTTTCTAAAACTGCAAATAAACCGACACTTTTCAAAACTTGAAAAGCATGTATTGAAAATGCAGTATTAGAAGAGTTTCGATGCATCATCCACGAAATGTCGTTTGATCTGTTGTAATAATGGAATACAGCGCTCCCTCTCTACAACGACACCCAATGGGAGACAGAGATTATGTGCGTTGATCGGAGGGAGTCGTTATAGGGAGGGAAATTGGCTTTCATTTGCAAACAGCTTGAACCCAGATCAGACGCCGCGTAACGCGGCGTCTGATCTGGATTCAAGCTGTTTGTCATTCGTCATTAAGTGTTTTTTGTCAAAATGTCCAATATGTAACTTTGAGAAAAAAAAGCAGACGACAATTTTAAGCAGACGACATTGCAGCAGTAAATTCGTTAGAAATAATCATCCTGTCTAGGGAATTGCGAAAAGTGTCGTTCTAAGGAGGGAGTCGTTGTTGGGAGGGCCGTTGTAGGGAGGGAACACTGTACTTTTGTACTCTCTAGTAATTGGTATCAAACCGTTTTAACTTTTGTGCAATTCACGATTAGTTAAAGATTTGGGTCAAACAAACACACGGTAAACGTGGGGAATTTCGAAAACCATTTGTAAAACTAAAATATAAATTAAAACTCTATACGCACGTTGATATCAAACTTGTTTTGAACAAAGAATATATCAGCCAAGGACTGGACAATGTAAACGACCTCAAGTCGGGATAAAGCTTTAATCCATTTAACCCATTTATGCCCACGATCCCATATATGAGACATATGCAAACAGTGTAGACTCTGATCAGACGCCGCATTATGCGGCGTCTGATCAGAGTCTACACTATTTGCTGATAGAAATTTCAAAATAAAACAAAATGCAAATGAAAATTTTGATCAGGCATCCCTTTGATAAAAAATGGACTTATCCAATATGAAACATGGAAGAATCAACTGGGCGCAAATGGGTCAAATGAGATGTGACGTCTCAGCAAAATTCTAACCTGGCAGCAGTTAATCTTTTACATTTAAATGGACCTTTTTGGGTAAAAAACATTAAAAACAAAACTGGAATTGTTCAAAATGTACTACTTGCCTATATTCTCACATTTACCGTTCATATCTTAATCCTGTAATATTTCGTGTTCACATAACCGTGATAGAATTTATAGAATACCCTACACAATTGATTGATTTAATTTTGATTTGCTGCTTAATTGAAAATAACATTAACCCGTCACTCTTCTATAATGTACTTCTAGTTTTGAAGACAGTTGCTAACTTAAAGACATCCCTAGAAGACCTTTCGATCATAACACCTTGCCAGACAATTTGCTTGCAAAAATCATGGATCTTATGGCGATGTCACTAGCAAAGAACCATTGAAGCTTCTCGCGTGAGACTCTACCTTTATATTTGATAGTTTGGTTAGAAATAACCATTGAAAATCACTAGAGCATGAGTATAATCTGGGCTTCATCAGGTAAACTGGTTGTGATGCATGCTTTGACCGTTAAATTATCACACTATCGAGACAATGGGGGGGGGGGGGGGAAGTCCCTGAATGGACTGAGGAAAAGTCTTTAAAGCATCTAAAACGAAGTGTAGAATGCGCTTTCAGGTGCACTCTGGTTTAGTTACTGTCTGCTTTAACTCATTATCCCTTGAAACTTTAATGGACAATTCCAAGTTACAATAAGGGATGGTCCATTTTAGACATTTAAGTTTTTTTTATATAATATATTGCAAAATGACAAACAGTTAGAAGGACTTCACTGCTTGTATTAGACACTTTTGGTAAACGACGCATACATGTATATGCGTCAATATGGCTCAATTAGATATGCTGCCATCTGCTAGGATTTAGAAACGGTTCATATTCATAAATCATGACTGTATCATCCGCGTAAATATGCGTTCTTTTGAATTCTAACACGACTCGAAACCTACGGCATATAGACAAAGAATACTGAGAAACGTATATCACGTAGCGATAATGAACTGCACGCGCGGCGTTTCCATCCGCTGTTCCATTTGCTCCATACGCGTAATACATAAATAGTATTTTTTATAATAAGAGTCGCGTTAGAATTAAAATAACAAATTCTTGCATTAGATCACAGTTAGCCGAGTGATCTAATGACTCCACATCTCAACTCCTAACTGTGATCTAATGACGGTAATGAACACCTACGAATTTGTTATTTCTTAAATAAAGGATACATACCCGTCTCGTCAAGATGGTGCTCCCAAGTGTATAAAAATGCTGTGCTCCGTCAACACGAAAATAATGAGGAAAAAATGTAGTATTGACTTTTATAGTATCAGCCAGAATATCTACACCTGCAGCCATGATTTGTTTGCATTTTAGTCTGTTAAATCAGTATAACTAGATTGGCGAGGCAGACAATTTACAGCTTGTCTCAATTATATTTTATCATTTTAATATTGTGTATGAGACCTGGAATAGAACACTTCGCTAATGCACCTCATATCATTGTATATATAATAGGCATCAAACAATATAAATATCATAAAAATGAGACAGTAGCGAAAAAAAAGTTTTTGCTGCGGAAATAAATCTAAAGGAAACTTTATCATAAACGTAAGACAAAGATAAATTACGGAACAGTCTCACCCAATGGGAGACAAATAGTGTATGCGTTGCTTAAAGGGAGTTATTATTGGGAGGGGAGCTTAATACTCTTAGAGTACATTTGAAAACAATTTGAACCCAGATGATGCACCGCGTATGAAAAAACACAGAATACGACGAGTTTCACCAGATGATTTAACCCTTTGAACTCTAGTCCCGCATATAGGCGTCCTTTTCAAACAGTATACATGAGAAAGTGCACTTGTCCTATGCAAACAGTGAATACCCAGATCAGAGGGCTCCTTACGGATCCCTCTGATCTGGGTATTCGCTGTTAGTCATAATGAAAAACATTGACAAAAACAACCCTTAAAAGTCAGAAATGGACTAGACTCAAATGGAAACAAGGATTGTCCATTTTAAGTTTCAGGGAGGAAAGAGTTAATAGCAGTGAAAGCGTAAGACATAATGATCTTGTTTTGGGAATGGCTATGGAAAATTTTACCCAAGAGCTATCAAGGAATAAAGGTTAAGGAGGTATGCGTTGTTGATATGTTTTCCGATATACATGTATACAGAAAGGGAGACAACCTGTATCTTAATACTGTTTGAACAATTGCCTCCCTAAATTCATCATTGACAAATTGTATGATATAATTGTGATATTTGATAATCTTAATAACTGTCCCTCCGCTTATTTCTTCATTTTGGAGCAGGCATCCGATTTAATTAGACGCAAATACCATCTAACATCTATCTAAACATTACTGACCACCTTCATCAGGTTGAAGATTATGTCAGAGTTGTGTGCAATAACGCCAAACGGGTGACAATGCCGTTAGTTTAGTAAACTGATTGATGACTGATGATTGATGATTTAAAATCTACTGATGATTGATGATTTAAAATCTACTGATTATTGAATTGATGAGATATCAGGTGGCAAAGAATTCCAGTCTACTATAGTTCTAGGAAAGAATGAGTATTTTCGAGTCTGGGTTCTAAAAGGGAGTGTTCGGAAGGTGTTTGGATGGGCATGTCTTGTGTGGCGTATAGGGGGCATAAGAGGATCTTTTTTAATATTAATTTCGTTGTCAAAAACAACCCTTAAAATTCAGTTCTATGTAGTGATTACCTTCTCTAAACATTCCGACCAATACGGATATAAAAATGTGCGTATTTCGTTTTACCGTTTGATAAGCTGGTCCGTTATTGTCATAAACCGAAGAAACAAGCAGTTAAATTAAATAAAGTAAAATGATTAAAGATTTAAGGATTTTAAATATGGGAAATATATCACCTAGTACAGACGAGCAAATTCGTTGGTGAAGTATATTAAAATATTTAAACATATATTTGGCAATGACATTTCAAGAACTATCATACCTCTTAAATTAATATTTCTGTCTCCAAAAACGGTGTTACGAAACCAATATACTACACCAAATTTGTGTTTCAAATTCTGTAATGCCTAACGAAATCGGATCAAATTATGATGAATATCTTTTACTAATCGAGACGACACATGGTTTTATACAGCACTTTACTCGCTCCTTTAACTGTTGTCAAACCTGTTTTACGACTTGTTTAGTTTTTTAACATTTTCCCCCTAAACTTAAATACCAGTGTTAAACCTTTTTGAACATAGATTCAGTTTATAGATTGTCTGCTATTCCCTAATTCATTTATTGCAATTTTTAATCGTTTTAGTATCAATTGCTTAGTGTTCAAGATTTATGAGCCTGTGACATTATCGTAGTATAGAGAAAACACAGCAAGCGGGTGAATTTGCAATACATTACATTTGACTTCTAATTGCACGATGACAATTCAGCAGGATACTCCTGTAGAAATTAAATTCACAATGCCCAACACTGCTATCAGTGTTACAGTGCTCCAGATAAGAGGGAGTAAACTGCACAAATCTAACATTTTCTCACTTATTTTAGCATCAAATCCTATGGTGTTACTACTCATTAGAATCGTCTCTTCGAGACGATTCTAATGAGTAGTGACACCATAGGGTTTAAAGCAGAAATAAAGATTTTAGTTTTTGAAATACTCCCCTTATCTGGAGCCCTGGTGTTAACGCCTATTCAATTGAGTACTAGTAATACAGCGCTACCTCACTACAAAGACATCCAATGGGAGACAACGACTATGTGCGTTGTTCGGAGGGAGTCGTTATAGGGAGGGAAATTGGCGTACATTTACAAACAGTTTGAATCAAGATCAGACGCCGCGTAACGCGGCGTCTGATCTTGATTCAATCTGTTTGTCACTCCTCATTAAGTTTTTTCCCTCAAAATGTCCATTATGTAAAACAGCAGACGACAATTTAAGCATCACTGCAGCAGTAAAAGCGTTAGACATAAATGTTCTGTTTAGGGAACAGCGGCATGGTTCGTTGTGAGGAGGGAGTCGTTGTCGGAAGCGCCGTTGTAGAGAGAGAGAGAGAGAGAGAGAGAGAGAGAGAGAGAGAGAGAGCACTGTAGTGAGTATTTAAAATGTTTTCAGCGAGCGACAAGTTTCTGTCTACAAGTGACAAACACTGTAGACCCTCATACTACTGATATAAATATCCATTGAGAATAATTATCAGATTGACCTTTCCAAGTGATATTCTTTACATGATAAACAAAACTGTTTTGTTAATCAGATTAATTTCACAAGAGTTAAAATATACCAAATTGCATTTGCAAAAGCAAACAACAAAAAAAATATCTTGCAATTTCGCGAAACACTTACTACGAGTCAAACCTTTCCCTACGACGTACCTTGTCGTAAAGGCACCACCACTCGCAAACAGATTAAATCCTGACCAGAAGAAGAGAAAAGGGCTTAACACTGGTTACTACCTATATATGTTTTAGTTCTAATTCATGAAGTTGTATTTTGATCAAAGTAAACGAAACGCTTTAAACAGACAACATTTTGGTAGTGAAGGGATACATGTTATAAATTGTGACATTTCTGCTAATTGGAATAATTATTATAGCCTGCGGTGTGATTTATATTTTATATAACGATTGTTTTACTTCATACATTGGCGCCTTTTGACAAGCTAACAGCTGTTACCTCTTATTGTTAGTACAGTGGAACCCCTCTAAACCGGAACCTCTAAATACCGGAATTCCCTCTAAACCGGACAAAACAGTTGGTCCTGTTTCCAACCCTGCTTCATTTTCATCCATTACATCATAAGTATGCCTTTTTACGCCTTGGATTTATTCCTACACTAAAAAACCCATTCATAAATATGTATCATCAGAAATATTTCTATATTCTAGCAGATTATAGCTTGAAGCAGGTTGAAAGTAAAGCAGAATGCGCCTTAAGGCGTATTCTGCTTTACTTTCAACCTGCTTAAAGTGATCAGTTATCTTCCATACTAGAAACAGAAACAAGCTATGGGTTAAAACCCCTCTAAACCGGAAACCCCTCTAAACCGGACATTTATGTTGTCCCAACACATGTCCGGTTTAGAGGGGTTTCACTGTACATGCTAATTGCAATTCTGAACCAAGCGTACATTTCAACCGACAAGAATTGATTTATCAGGAATCTTTTTACAAAAGGATAAATTTTAAAAAAACTCCTTTAATTCTTCCACGTTACACGGCCTCTTATCAGGGTTAAAGAACTAATTTTTAAGCCTACAAACATACAATAACTGTCTAAAGCTAATGCTGCATGTGCAGTGAAATGGTGAAGAATAAATCTTACCTGTCTTAAAAAACTCAAGGAAAAATAAATTCAGCGGAATGTGTAATATGTTTAAATAAATCTGAATAAGGGGAGATCCTTTGAAAGCACAGAAAACAAAGCAAATACTGAAAATTGCAGACTCGGTTTAATTGAGTCTGTTCATGAGCAATACTGAAATATGCAACAGTGCTCACGCCCCCTAGCACCGGCTTATGCGGAATTCAACTTTCAACTGTAAATGCGCTGAAATCAATGATTTCAAAGGACCAGAACGTTTAACAACATTGAGAATGAAGTACGGGGCGACTTTGTACAGCCGCCACACAAGCACTTAACATCTGCTGTTGTGATTTTTATAAATCTGAATAAGGGGAGATCCTTTGAAAGCACAGAAAACAAAGCAAATACTGAAAATTGCAGACTCGGTTTAATTGAGTCTGTTCATGAGCAATACTGAAATATGCAACAGTGCTCACGCCCCCTAGCACCGGCTTGTCATTTTACGACACTAAATCTTTTAACACAGAGGAACATCACTGTTTAGAAAAAGTTGAGAACAACAACGGTAAATGAACAAGTTGAACTATACATGTATACCTATACATGTACTGTATAGTTGCCAATATTAAAATAGCCAAGTGTACTTTTCTACAAAAGTATTGGATTTCAATGTTAATGTACTAACTGTTCCGGACAGTTTGGATCCAAATATATGTTTATATAATCGTATGAGTTAATAAAATTTAATCGGATTATTAGTGACACGTACATGACTTTGTTGATAGTAGATTTTCGATTATGTTAGAGTAAAAATATTACATAGAGCTCCCTCTCTACAACGACCACAAATGGGAGACACAGATTGTGCGTGTTGGTCGAAGGGAGTCGTTAATAAACAGGGAGAAAATCAAGACTTGGCTTACATCTACAGATAGCTTGAATCCAGATCAGACGTCTGATCTGGATTCAATCTGTTTTTCATTCGTCATTATATTTATTCTATTAACATCTACAGTTATTTGTAACTTTGAAAACAATCCGCAGGTGATATTGCAGCAGTTAAAGCGTTAGACATAATTGTCCTCTTTAAGGAACTTCGACGTTGGTGAAGTTTTGTAAAAGGGTACTTAGCATTGAAAAATAGGAATGATGTTTCTGCCGTTCGATTTTATTGTTTCTACAACTTTAAACTGTTATACTGCCGGAAACAGGTTGTACGGTGATACATTATCTTAATTTTCATACAGTTTTTTTTTTTATAGTTTCTACTATTTAAACAGTAATAGAAGAAGTTTCATTAATACGGAGCAATATTTCTTTGTTTGCAAATTTCAAATCTATAGTATATATAATTCTCCCTACCTCCCATTTCTACCTTTCATCTTACATCAATCATTCGATACCATACATACCGTGACCATGAGCGAGATTTCTTTTTTTAAATTGATTCAAACAACACATTTAAAGTTCGGTGAATGGATTCAACTTAAGATGCCAATGACGGTCAATTTCAATGTCTCTATTTTGAGATATAATTCATATTGGACGAGGTGATAGCCGAGTCCAATATAGATTATGACTGCTGTGTACGAGTCCAATATAATTCAGTAGTCTACTTAACACTGTTAAATTACCTCTTTATTTCACACCATAAAATTATAAAAAGACAAAAGAAACCATATGATTTTTTTTTTGCAATTCCTTCTAGCCTTTGAATTTCCACAAAAAAAATACAGTGTTCCCTCCCTACAACGGCCTTCCCAATAACAACGGTCCCCTTACAACGACCCTTGTCGCAGTTCCCCAAACAGGACACTTATGTCTAACACCCTTAGTGGCTGCAATACCATCTGCTTTTTTGTCGTCTGCTGTCTTTCTCAAAGTAACATATAAGTTGACGTTTTGATATAATAAAATGACGAGTGACAAACGTTACGCGGCGTCTTATCTGGATTCAAGCTGTTTGCAAATGAAAGACAAAATCTTATTTTCCTTCCATATAACGACTCCCTCCGAGCAACACACACAATCTGTGCCTCCCATTGGGTGTCGATGTAGAGAGGGAGCACTGTAGCAGACGCGTGAAATGCCAAGGGAAGTAACTCTTAACAGAGTGTCGGAAGAGTTGTTCAGTCAAATACGAAAATGAAATGGATTTTCTTGATCCGAGTCCAATATGAGAAAATGTGGCCTTCTGGGATAGTTTTTTTTTACAATTCGGTACAATACATGTTTCTCTTGTACCGTCACGTGGTAGAAAGAGGGGCTTTCGATTGGTTTAATTGATGTACGTGTGAAATAATTTCCTAACATTATGTGAACTAAATATGAAGTATGTGCTTTTGTTTGTATCATATACCACAATCGGACTGATCTGTAAACTACGATATATGAGGTAGTCTGAGAACATATACAAACATTTTCACACATCTATGTAGTTCATTGTCTGAACAAAATGTGGTTTCACTTTATTACCTATATAGATTTGTCCATTTACTTGTAATGTTTACCACATCAACAACAAATTACTTTAATAATAAAACAGAGATTTTATTCGTATATTTATGTTTTATACCATTATTTATAATCCGGTGTAAAAGTAAATATATTTAGTGTAAATGAAAGCCATTTTAGTCTAATCTTAAAATAAAGCATATAAGTCACAATTTTGGTCTTAATTTGATGATTTCACTTGGTTTCTTGTTTCAGAAAACTCCCATGCAAACTCTTCGTTTGTCATTATACGGTACCATGTGTACTAGCAAAAATATTGAATTATTGCTAAACGGCGACCATTTTGGACACCTTCCTGTATTTCGGGCCCTTGGAATGTGAAGAAAAAATCGCACCCTGTTTTAGCTCCTCAGAGCACAAAATGCTCAAGGTGAGATATTGTGATACTGCTCTGTCCGCCGTCCGTCGTCCGTCTGTCCATCTGTATGTCTGTCAACAATTGCAAACGACTTCTTCTTTGAAACCAATAGCCCCAGTGTAACCAAATTTCATCTGAAGCATCAATAGGGGGGGGGGGGGGATTAAAAGTTGATAACAGTTTGTGAATGGGGTAATTTGTCCGGTTGCCATGTCAACCGTGCACGGTGTCTAGAAACATATTCTTCTCTGAGACTACTGGTCCGATTTCAATTTGATTTTCACCAATTGACTTTAAAAGTTGTTCAACGATTTTTGACCCGTCAAAAAAAATGGCCACCAAAGCATACATTTTACTTTCAAAATTTACATATTAAAAAGCTAAAGAATTTTGAAAATAACAAACAATTTTTTAAAAAGAAAACAAGTTGTTCAAACCGGCTGAAACTGATAAAATAAAAAAATAAAAATTAGAAATATAGTTTTCATTGATTTTTATGCACCCCCAAACCCCCCACCAAACAACAACAACAACCAGTCCGAGGGACCTTTAGAACTGCCACATACTACTGCTATTATTGAGCTCTTATTCTGTCAATTTAGGCCCAAAGAACTTTCCATAGTTAATTTCTATTTTTATTTTTGCTACTTTCCTCTTGTTAGATCTTTTTAGACTTTTAGTACATGTATGTTAGTATTTAACAAATATATAGGTAGTTATCGACATAATCATTTCTGTAGAGGACCAACAAACTCACCGACTACAGTCAAGTTGAGAAGTTTCAATGCTCATTCAATGATGCTAATTTCATAAAGGTTTCACTACATAGGCGTATACTGTTTGAAGCTTAGAAAGAGAGGGACTCGGAACAAAATGGCTAAAAGTAATATGTGTAAACAAAGACATGTAAATAGCCCATTTGAATGGAATATTAAACTGTTGATGTAGATATGGATAAGTGTCCATATTGCTATAGCTCTCAATGTGTGACTTCATATGTGCAATATTCGCTGGGCCACAATCTTGTTACAATCTTATAATGGTTTATTTAGTTGGGTTTTACTGCATCGTTTCATATTAACCGGTCATGTGGCAGGAGAAGCTTTACATGACATACTGGATCATGCTCGGCAGAAGTTGACTCGTGAATTAAATCCTCTCTATTTACAAAGAAAACAAGAACGTATCTAAGAATACAATATCCAAACCTTTACAACACTTGATGTATATGACACTTTTGTGAAAATGTTTGTATATGTTCTCAGACTACCTCATATATCGTAGTTTACAGATCAGTCCGATTGTGGTATATGATACAAACAAAAGCACATACTTCATATTTAGTTCACATAATGTTAGGAAGTCAATTTTGATATTTAGTCTGGGTTAAAACAATGCTTTTATTACAAAACGGATTATCTTGAACAAGGTCAGCGAATTTTTATATCACCTGTTTTAACCATTTTAAAGGCTTCCTAACAGGAGTTCTTTGCATGCTATAGCTATGCATCAATTCACACAGCTAAAGCAGGTATAAACATGCAATACGTGGCTATATTTACACTAGAGAGGTAGTGACCCGATATACACTAATAAGCCGCTCCCCGGCACATTCAAAGTCTTACCTGTCAGTTGGGATTTTTTTCTCTCTGAAAGTCATATTTTTTACTGCTTGGGAAGTTTATCTATTGATATGTACAGGTTCAATTATATTTTTTCTACATGCATGCTAAAATATATGTCGATATCTTACGTATTGGTTATGTATAAAAGATGGTCCCTGATGTAAAGCATGTTTGAAATTATTGAGAATTTGGCCAAAACGCCATATTGTGTTATTTATAGTTCTTACGGGCCTTTAAGCTCTGTCTGTTAAACAACGGTGATAAAAGTATTTGAAATCTATACTTACGCCGGTAATAATAGAGAGAGAAATTGTTTATTATAGTGACATGTGATATTTACATAACAAAATACAAATTATCAAAAGTAAACACATATGATTAATCACCCGGCCCCATGGGCCTATATGTCACCTTAATGATATAAATATACAAATTTTAGTAAAGTTTCAGAGTGTTAATTAATATGAAACATTGATCAGTTTTTATTATTCAATCTTGCAACAGTTTAAACGTTTGTTATAAACTGACTCAAATAAATTGATTCAATCCAGCAACAGTTTAAACGTTTGTTATAAATTTACTCAAATAAAGGAATTCATTCTTGCAACAGTTTAAACGTTTGTTATAAATTGACTCAAATAAATTGATTCAATCTTGCAACAGTTTAAACGTTTGTTATAAATTGTCAAGTATATACACACATATATATATAAATTAGTAAGAAAGCAGATAAAGTGCAGTAGGGAGGAGACATAACTAAATAATAACTAAATTCTACAAGGAAATACAAGACCTATAAATCACAGTAGTACATGAGGATTTGATATCAGTGCAGTTTTACATGTTACAGTCTACATTACTTTTTTCAAAGCAATTAGATATCAAACGCATGATTGGTTTGCCGTGACCACGCCTGAATAAATTTATCATCATATAAATTCTACCGTACAAATCTAACTAACTAACACAGACGATTCATGTTGCAGTAAGCATTCCATTCTTGCTTGTATAGATAGACTGTTTACACCTTAAAAGGTAAGAAACGCATTTTCAGTACATTTAAGTTTCTATTCAGTGACCACTCATTTTGTAGTATATAGAAGTTTTGTGAATACTATTGACCCTTAGTTAAACACTCATCTAAATTAAAAAGGACTACGGGTCATACGATCTCACCTTCTTCGTATCACAGGTATGAATAGTTTAACAATTCCTCACACATTTCAATTAAACATTTACAAATAAAAATTAAATACAGTCGGACTTCGATATCTCGAAGTCGGTTATGTCGAACATACCCCTATTTCAAAGTTAAAACGTGGCTTAGCCACGTTTTATCTTTGAAATACGGGTATGTTCGACTTAACCGAGCATGAAATTATGCAGTTCATATGTCGAACTATCAGATAGTTTGAGTTAAACGAGTTCGAGATATCGAAGTTCGACTGTATATATCACGTTGTAGAAAGGTAATTTTCGCACGCAATACCATTTGTGAAAAGGGGCCTGACATTACCTGACTCATTTCGCATCATGTCTTCGAGTTTCTGTCAATTCTTGGTTTGTCCGTATTCTCTCTGAAAGTCATGTAAAGGGATATAATCATCAATGCGTACTCGGTTTCAACAATACATATCCATGATATTCTGTTTATATAAATCCAATGAATTTGATTATCGTCAATACCAATTTGTCAAAAGCAAAGTTAAAGAAACGTCTCTTTGTTGAAAGATATGAAATGCAACTACTTAAGGTAGCATTTACCGAAATAAATGGTAAAATAGTCGTTTTATACTTTTTTACAAATCCTGATAGATAAAGGTATTTTCTACAAGTTACCAAATTCTCTCTTGCTTTCTCCCTATCATTTTACTGGGTGCCTCAATTGCGTAGATTACGTGACTAGATAGGTGGTTTATTCCGAAGCTGTCAGAGGTGATTTACAACTTTTACCGTATTAAAATCGTTATTTTAATATGATTGGCTTTGTTAATTTGGGGCGGAGTTTAACGAAATGGTTGATCATAACCTGGGTCATGTTATTTGTTGAAAAAGAAGGTCTTAGTTGAATACCGGGCGGTCACGAGAGCCTAATTGACACATCAGTCAGTTAATTGGAGTTTCCGACATTACATAATTTGAAGCAAGCGGTATTTTTGAACTCAATTTACGTGCGGTTTAAAGCAGATGAAAGGGTATTATCTCCCCGAGGGAACCGTGTCTCAGAAATTGTATAAGTAGCTCCAGTGGTCCGTTATAAAGCGTTACGTAATAGTGGTCGACTTTAAACCGTAAAAAATCTTTGATGTTACATGACAAAGGTTTGAAGCGGTATTTTAAAAATATGAGACACGGATCCCTAGATATGTTCATAAAGAGTATTTTGGGCAATTTTAATCATGTTACAAATAAAGATGGTTTTGATATCGTTGTTTGAAATTCTTTTTAAATGTTCTTATAAAATCGTAAAAAAATAAAAAAATAATTGTAAATTGGCATATTCTGATGGGATGTGTACCATTTTCATCCGTCAGCTATAAAATTGGAGGGAAAATCATCAATCACGACAATAAATTAGAAAAATCCGCTTGCAGTATTTGATCGTCAACAGCTACCTTAAGGTTTACTGGTCAAAACATCAACAACTCATGTATGATTAGGGAGAAGATTATATCATCGACCACTCCGGTAGGAACGGATCTGTCTTTTGTCCTGTTACATATATATGCCCCACATAATGTATTGTAGTTTCCATATTGACTGCTTTAGAGATGAGTGTATTGTTTGTGTTGCGTTTCCTGCTTGAGTCTTCTTTCGTATTTATTTGGAACATATATTGTATTGTCGATATTTTTTCTCTTTATTCATAAACTTGTTTTTGATGCAATGCCTCGAAACGAAATAGTTAAGCCGGAAACCCCCTCATCAAAATCATAATCATCTCATTCGTTTATACGACCTACTTTCCTAATTCATCCATCCGGTTTTCGTAGGCTTTTGTCTGTATAGAAACAAGAACAAATGATATGGGCTTTATGTCGGATTTTCGTGCTTTGTTTTTTCTCTCCTTCTCTGTCGTACCCTAAACCCACCCATGTCTTACAGTTACTCGTGACTACAGACTAGTCGCTTGAGTACAATTTGACCGTTGCCATAGTGGGTTATTTTTAACACGGGCTTGAATGAATAATTAATTACCGTGTTACTAATAATCTTGTCATAGAATTTTTGTTAGATATTTTACATGTATTTACTTACTGTGCTTGCGATCTTTTTTATTGTAAGGTTGTGGAACAGAGTTTATATTTTATGTACACTGTTCGTCTTTATAGTTGAATATAGGAGATAAGAGTGAGGTTGGGCGCGCCTAAACCCAGGTTTAACCCCCCATTGGTTGTTAATAATTAATTTATAATTGATTGTTGATTGCTGCTGACCGTACCAAGGCGGGCTCCTATATTCATTTTGCTTTATGTTTGTCTTGCGTGTTGTTTTCTATTTATTGTGTACCGGTAGATAAGGGAATGGAATCGCGCGTGCGTGCGTGCGTGCGTGTGTGTGTTTGTGTGTGCGTGTGTTTGTTATGGTATGACTGTGTGTGTTCTGCTTGAGAGGTGGGTGTATTGTTTGTGTTGCGTTTCCTGCTTGAGTCTTTCGTATTTATTTATCCACTATTTATAGGGTTCAATGTAATAGTGGTAAGATTTGCGAATGTTTAACTACTAGTATACTATTTGTGTTCTTTAATAGGCGAGACTTGTTTCTTAGACGAACATTGTTAATAGCCAATACGTATATTTGGCTATGGATACTAGTAATCAAATAAGTATTCTCTTCTTCAGCGCACTGTCTTACATATGTCCTGGATTCCTGCAATTATTGCAGTACTGCACAATGATTGCCCTCAGTTTAGGATCCACTGACTCAACCAGTGCCACTGACAAATATCCTTATACCGAGTTTTGTGTGCACCAAATTTATAATTCTACAAGAGTAAAAATACAGAACACCACTGAAAACATTTACTTAAACGAAAAATGTGCAGAATGTAACAACCAAACAAATATTATACCCTGGCAGGTAGAAGTAAATTGCAACATGTTTAGATCCTGTATCTCAGAGGGCCTCAAACCTGCATTACAAGGAGACCTACGACAGGACAATATATGGTCATTTCGATTTCTTCCACCGAAAGACGTCAATCTTACTATTAAGCTCTGCTTAAGTATGGCAATTAATCCTCCAGCGTATGAAGGAATTAGCTACAAGTATAAGCGATTGTGCGATAACACATACACAGGGTACAAATACGCCGGTCAGGAGGATAAACAAATATCCTGTATTTCATGTTCAAATGTGAGTGATATAATACATGATGTGATGTGATGTTTGGAATGCCGGCCACGACATGCCAATTGCTAAATGCTAAATGCTTGCTCGCCAATTGCTTATTTGCGAATTGTTAAATGCTAATATGTAACTTGCTAGTTCTATAATGCTAATTTGCCAATTGACAATATGCCACTAGTAAGTTGCTTATGTTAGTTCTTGTTTCATAAAACTGGTACGTAAACATCATTCACAGAGGATATAAAATATTGTTCAAGTTGCAAAAACGATCGAATCTAACCCTTTTGTGGTCCCAACACTATTCAGTGAAATGAAATTAGATTTACGACAAATGAAAATTAGCATTTAGCAACTCGCAACAGACAACTGGCATATTGGCAATTGGCAATTGGCAAATGTCATTAAGAAACTGGTAAAGAGGCAATTAGCATTAATTTTATCAATTGGCATGTCCAGACCGGCAATATTTTTACGATAAATGGCAATTAACAATTAGCAAATGGCATATTGGCAATTTTCAAAATAGCATTATAGAACTTTCAAGTGACATATACTAGCATTAAGCAACTGACAAATTAGCAATTAGCAAATAAGAAACTGGTTTTTAGCAACTGGCAAAGAAACAATTATCATTCAGCAATTGGCATGTCATGACCGACTTTCCATATATATATATAGTCAGCGGTCCACTTTTTTATTATTTGTGTTAACACATTTCACTACATTTGGCGTTCCCTTGGTTCCTTTGAATATTGCGTGGTACTAGCTACTTTCGATATTTAAAGTTAATCTGTTCTGCTTGCGTGCATGTAGTTTACATAAAAACGGGAATCAGCTCGCTTTTCAAGACTTGAGCATCGTATGGCAACAGCCAATCAAATAGCTCGGCAAAATCTGTTGCGTCTCAGCTACTCAAACAGAATGGTAGATCACTGATTGTAAACGAGTTGATCTGAAATAATTGCATGCTTTCTGGCTTGTCCATAGTATGGATTCCCTCCCTTAATCTACAGAAAGACAGGGTCAGGCAAAAGGGAATGATGGCGGCACCCATGAAATAGAGGGAACCGGGTACCATAATGATAAATGGTGGGTGGAGTTACATTAGCTGTAATAGGGATTTGGTGATTCGCCATATGTTATTGTTGCAAATTTAATGGGAACAGTTTTAATACGTAGGGCCCCATTGAATTGAGTATTTTTTCGGGCAACGAATTTATTTTAAAATTTCCCCGCTTTTCGGATATTAAATAGGTCCGTTGACATTTCCGATACATAACACATCGTAGGACAGGCGTGCCAAAACGAAATCTCCGTAGGATCTCTATAGACATTTCTGCACAGGTTTTTCAAACATAACTTAGTACCATGGTAAAAAGAAAAACAATGGTTGTAATGGGTTTTTTGTCAATTGGCATTTGAAATGTATAGTGTAGCCATCCTCGGTCAAGAACCGACATGCATTATTTTAGCTTTATGAAAAATTGTAAAGTATTTACTGGCACAAATACACATTGAATATATAGTACCAATTTGCGTCTGATTTATGTTAGCTTAGTCAGACTTTCAGCTTGTCTTTTAAAAACCAACCTTCTGCTTCAAAGTGCTCAGTTCATTTACCTTTTATTCCTGTCAGTTTGAACAGTGGCTACATTGACGATTAGGTCATATTTAGAACATTTGATGATTGCTGAGAAAACAACGGATTCGCCTTATTTCATGACTGTTGATAACGAATTCACTGTCTGTTTTGGTCCTGTTTGAATAAAAACTTATAAAAACACCAACTAACTCGCTATCTGGAGCTAACTGTTACAACTGATGTGGTTTCAGAGTTAAAGCTGCTTTTACTAACTTCATTTATAACTACTCCGTCAGAGTATTTAGATAAGTGTCCAATATAACCTGGCAAAAACTTCAATCTATGTCGAAACACCGTATGTATTCCCTATGACATTCATGATTACTCGTATTTAGGTACACTTTTGAATTTGCCTTCACTATTGTTATTAAATGGTCCTGGTAGTTATACCATTTGCAGACTCTCGTTAGCTCGTCATTTTCGGAGAAACAACGAAGAATTGTCATCACTCCGGCGTCGGCGTTGTCGTCGTTGTTGTCGTCGTCCGAAATCTTAACATTGGTCATAACTTTAGAACTACAGGTGATACATAATGTATGTTTGGTATGTGTACTCACCGCATACGGTTCTTGCACTCAGTACTACAATTTGGGTCATTTCCGACAAATGAGACGTAAAGTAGGGGGAACATAACCCATTCACTTCCATGACGTCATCAAATTTAAACAATTGTCGTCTGCTTCTTTTTCTAAAAGTCACTTTTTAGGTATTTTGACTTAAGAAATATTGAAACAAGTGTCAAACAGTTTGGATCCTTAACAGATGCCGCGTTACGCGGCGTCTGCTCAGGATCCAAACCGTTTGCAATTAACTACTTTACTTGGGGTAAGGCAGTGAAGGGATTAACGTTTTCTATAACTAGGATAACAAAACAGACGAGAGGTGGCACCCGTATGCGGGGCTCTCGGTTAAGGACCAATCATACAGATACAGCCTATTATGAAACATACCGATCCCAATATTTCATATTTAACTTTCTGAAAATGCCTGAACATTGGCGACTTTTCATGATTATTTTTAAAATTGGTTGAGTAGAATGTTACGACACATGATCTGGTCATACGGCGCCAATTGAGACGCTTCATACCAACCAGAAGATTATTTGAGTCAAATTTATTTCGCTTGTTACTGCTGCTCCGTACATTAAGGTTGGAACTTAGATATTACTGAATTTGTAATAATCAAGCTATTTATTTTTCGAAAAACTCTGTTAACGAATGTAAGCCAATTCTCTCCCTATAACAACTCTTTCCGACCAACACACACAATCTTTGTATCCTATGTGTTGTTTTTATAGAGAAGGGCCACAGTGCAAGTAAATACTACCAATATCCTATGTAAACAGTGAAGACAAAGATCAGAAAGTTTCTAAAACCAACTTATCAGGGTCTGCGCACTGTTTGTCGTAGTGTATTACATTGAAAAATAACCATGATCAGTAGCTAGACCTAGTTAAACTTAAAATTAGCCAAAAGATCATACAGTTTTGTCATATGGCATTACACCAGGAGATGGAAAAATTCGGTAGAGTGGAAATGACGGAACTATGTTGCAGATCCAGTGGACTATACTGTCAGCTATTGAAGATAATTTCAAAGGCCTGATAAATTATAGATGCTAAATCGATTGCAATTACAGATGCAAATAAATGTAATATCGATATGGTATTCCTTGTCCTAATGATGTACTAGGAAATATGAAAATGACCATAAGTAATAACATAGACCTAGACAACAGAATCATTTTAGTGTTGCTTTACACAAATTATTTACTAGGTTACTTACCGTAAGTAATTAATATCGCAATACAATTGAAAAGATCACATGATTAGCTCTATTGTACTTACAAACTTATAGTTTGAAACCAAAAAGTGACAAATAGTCATGATTATCTGGACAAAATTCACAATGAACATTAATCAATAGTGCATAAATGTTCTTTAATCATGAAATATGAATTCTTCCTAAATTTATAGTTATGTGTACAGATAACTCTCACATCAGAAACACGTATTGTGTCAATTCTTGGTCATTTTTCATCGAACAAATGATTTGAAACTTATTGAAAACCTTCCGTATGCTTAAAGCATATGTTAAATCAAAGTAGGCCTACGAAATAATTAAAAAGATACAAAAGAATAATTTATGTGATTTGTGCGAACTTGCTGTATAAAGTTATGTGTAAAGATAACTCTCACATCAGAAACACGTATTGTGTCAATTCTTGGTCATTTTTCATCGAACAAATGATTTGAAACTTATTGAAAACCTTCCGTATGCTTAAAGTATGTGTTAATTCAAAGTAGGCTTACGAGATAATTAAAAAGATACAAAAGAATAATTTATGTGTTTTTTTGCGAACCTGGGCCCCGTTTCATAAAACATCTTACGACAAATGTTGTCGTAAGTCAAAACTTTAAAATACATTTAATATCTGATTCCTCTATCTAATCCTGTCTTGTGACATCTTTTTGGAATCGTCTTTTCAAGACGATTCCAAAAAGATGTCACAAGACATGATTAGATTGAGAAATAATTAATAATTGAGACTTTTATAATCTGACTTACGACAACATTTGTCGTAAGATGTTTTATGAAACGGGCCCTGGCTGTATAACTTTGGAAATATTATGCTTCCCCATAATAATTAGAAAAACAACAATATGGCTTTGCTTCCGTGACTTGTTTAAGACTGGTTAATAAAGCGGGAAAAAAATGACAGAAAGGTACTTGGATTGAATTGAACAGGAATCGACGATCACGTCATTTGTCAATCAAGGCGAATCGGACGACGGTTGTCGGATCCCGGAATATTTAATGTGATCTTCAAATTATTTTGAAATTTATTTCATGCCAACCCTTTGCAAATGAAAGTTTGTTTCTTCTTTGAAAAATTGTATTTGGATATTGTATTCCCATGCGTTTTCGATTATCAATTCAGGTTCAGCTGTGAAACTGCATCCAAATGACGATTGTATTAGAATGGAAATTGTTTCAGTAAGACATGTATATGCCTTTAAAAGGTAACATATATGATCTGTCATGAGTCGATGTTTAGGACAAGCTTATCTCAAACGAGTCTAGAATTGCAATGTTATTAACCGAGTCTTGGCGAGCTTAATAAATTTATTATTCTAGACGAGTTTCAGATCAATGTATCTTAAACATCGACGAGTGACAGTTTTTTTGTTTTATATAAACAACGATTTTCAGCTAGTTTTTAAAGTAATAGATCTAGGCTCTTTTAATCCCTTTGACGTAATAACGCCTATATAAATAGTGACGTTAAAGTGATGTCATCAAATTTATCTCATACATGTTCGAGACAAGGATATTCGTGACCGTTGTTCACTATAGGAATCAGGGTAGTGGGTTATTTTTAACACGGGCTTGAATGTTTAATTCTTTCCCATGTTACTAATGATCTTGTCATAGATTTTTTTGTTAGATGTTTTACATGTATTTACTTACTGTGCTGGCGGTCTTTTTGATTGTGAGGTTGTGGAACAGGGTTTATATTTTATGTACACTGTTCGTCTTTATAGGTGAATATAGGAGAAAAGAGTGAGGTTGGGCGCTCCTAAACCCAGGTTTAACCCCCTAGTGGTGGTTAATGGTTAATTTATAATTAATTATTGATTGCTGCTGACCGTACCAAGGCGGGCTCCTATATTCACGTTGCTTTAAGTTTGTCTTGCGTGTTGTTTTCTATTTAGTGTGTAGATGAAGGAATAAGATTGTTTGTGTGTGTGTGTTTGTTATGGTATGACTGTGTGTGTGTTCTGCTTGAGAGGTGGGTTTATTGTTTGTGTTGCGTTTCCTGCTTGAGTCTTTCGTATTTATTTATATTTTATGTACACTGTTCGTCTTTATAGGTGAATATAAGAGATAAGAGTGAGGTTGGGCGCCCCTAAACCCAGGTTTAACCCCCAGTGGTTGTTAATGGTTAATTTATAATTAATTATTGATTGCTGCTGACCGTACCAAGGCGGCTCCTATTTTCACTTTGCTTTATGTTTGTCTTGCGTGTTGTTTTCTATTTAGTGTGTAGATGAAGGAATGGGATTGTACGTGTGCGTGTGTGTGTGTGTTTGTTATGGTATGACTGTGTGTGTGTTCTGCTTGAGAGGTGGGTGTATTGTTTGTGTTGCGTTTCCTGCTTGAGTCTTTCGTATTTATTACATGTAGTTATGTGACAAAAACATGGTAGTCTTGTCTTGCATCATCTATTGAATGTTTATCATCTTTGTTGCATAAAGATATTAACATATGACAACAAAGCAACCAGATTTGAAATACACGAAATTTTAGATACAAGCACTATTATTTCTATTCGTACACGCATCAGGAAAAAAGTCAATAACTTTGAAATGTATATAGTTAAAGAGTTCTTATATTTGATAAGATGATCAAAATATGAATAGTAAAATCTCATTTCAATTACATTTTTGTAAGTCTGAAAATGAATAACTATTGAACTGAAATAAAGACACTGGCTGTATAATTAGTTTTCTTTGTATCAGGTGGTGCCTTCCCAAACCATGAAAATGATTTTTACACTTATCTTTGCACCATGTTTATGTTCTACCTAAGTATTCCTACTGCATAATTAGTTTCCTTATCTACATAAATTCAGCTATGTTTATTTAAGTATTTTAAACAGAAATCTTCAAACCTTTACATACCCATGATGATAAAGAGTGTACTCTACAAGCAATTCCCAGTCACATACATTACAGTAGTTTAATGATTTAACAGCAGTTATATGTTCTTAAATTAGTCCTAAATGCTGAAAAATTAAAATTCATTAGAGTGCTAGAGCATGATTGGCTTGCTGTAACCACACCCGAACCAAGTACTGATCATATAAAGTCCACCGTGTAATTCTTAATTAACACAGACCGTGCATCGGTACGGTGAACATTCTATTCGTGCTTGTATAGACATACTGTTGTCGTCTTAAACAGGTAAGCAAACGCATTTTCAATACATTCTATAGAACAGTTCATTAACTGTCGCTTATAATTAAGTGATTGTATTACAACTTATTTGTTTACTTAAATGCAGTTATAAGCGGTTTTTGAATTGCACAGATAGAACCATTTGCACAAAGTAGTTGTTCGTTATTGTCTCATTCTAATCGAGCAACTAACAATATAAGATTCTAACTGGAAAGCGTCATCCGCATTAAATCTTTTGAAACTAACAAATTTAAAAATATATTAAAAAATTTGATCTGCAATTTACTTCCCAAATGTGCTCGGTACTTTACGTGTAAAAATACTAACGGTAGAAGTATATTAATTCTTAAATAAATATATTTGCCAAATAATGTTTTTACCTCAAAACTGGTGTTTCTCATAGCGTTCATAAACATACTATTTATACTTTCGCTGCAGTGGAGAAAAAATATATTTTATCGACCTGTCGCTAAAAGAACGTTAAATCTTAACCCTTAGCCCGCCAAATAAATTGTAGTCTGCTATATTTCTCGTCTGCTTCAAGTTTCAAAGTGCTTCAAAGTTGCTCAAAATTGCTGAAAATGTTGTCCGAGTGTCAAACAGCTTGGATCCGGATGAGACGCCGAGTAACTCGGCGTCTCATCCGGATCCAAGCTGTTTGCATATAGAGCTATAGTCGTGAGTGGCAGGCTAAGGGTTAATTAAACGACAACACAATAATGGGCATATCTATAGCCTTAATGGTAGGTGCAATTTTAATGCAGAATACAAACAATACAGATAGCTCCTTTACACATGCATCATCGCGTTTCTTTACAAGTGTTTTGGTTTTTACAGCGATACACAGAAAAATCACTTTTATGACATATGACAATTTCAAATATTTAAACAGTCAAAACAACACCAAAATGTTTACACGTGCAATAGAAGGAAAGAATAAGCCATACTTTAATACAGAGCCTACTATAAGCCTTTAAACTATACATAATTTAGCTTTATTTCTTCTTTATTTATACCAAATCATATTTTGTTAAGTTGTATACGTGCGGACGCGAGGAACATCACTTCGAATCATCATTAATAGAAGTCATATGCATTTAGAAAGAAAGTTACATGGAAATAGTCTGTGTCGAGATGAGCTGGTGGTTAACACATAGGACTCTGAAACAAAAGCTCCAAGGTTCGAATCCCGTCGAAAATATATTTCTTTTTATTATGTTTGATTTTTTTTTATCATGTTAGGTCAGATCTTTCGAAAAGTCGAGCGCTACCGAGAGTCTGCAATTTTCTGTATTTGCTTTGTTTTCTGTTCTTTCAAAGGATCTCTCCTTATTTAGAATTATATAATTCACTACAGCAGATGTTAAGTGCTTGTGTGGCGGCTGTAAAAAGTCGTCCTGTACTTCATTCTCAGTGTTGTTATACTTTCTGGTCCTTTGGAATCGTTGATTTCAGCGCATTTACAGTTGAAAGTTGAATTCCGCTTTTCCGCTTAAGCTGGTGCTAGGGGGCGTGAGCACTGTTGCATATTTCAGTATAGCTCATGAACAGACTCAATTAAACCGAGTCTGCAGTTTTCAGTATTTGCTTTGTTTTCTGTGGTTTCAAAGGATCTCCCCTTATTTAGAATTATACTGTCGTCTGCACCGGCTTTATAAGCTTGTAGGGTGAAAGTTGGTAAGACTATTGTTCTCACTAATGTATTAAGGTAACCGTTTGAAACACTTGGTGGTATTCAGATCAATTTATATCAGGTAATTCACTATTTTTCTAAAGGTATGGTGTACCTTAAAATTGATAATTTGAGCAGCGTATACCACTGTACAATACATTTATTTAAGATCAGGAAATTGGCTATTTAAACGATACCTTGTTCAAGCTATTTATAGCGTATAAAACAAAAACAAAACGAAAACCACGACGGACGGACGACTACGGATACATGGCGACTCCAGTAGCTCATACTGGTACCTCATGACAGGTTAGCTAACAAGCTGTCAAAACATCAGCACCAGCAGGGATCAATTAACCGTGGTCGATGAATAAAGGTTTTGTTTAAAATCAGTATCCAGCAAAAACATACTGCAAATTAGTTACTTTTTTCAAATTTGGGATTTCTTTGTCCCCAGTAGATGGATATTTTAGAAATTGCATTTAAAAGTGTTTTAATCTACATGTTAGCAAAGCTAGTTATTTAATCGATAATTAAAGGGTAAAACTTACGCTTACGATGAAATATCCGAAATTTCAAAAGTGCCGCCTTCTTCTTTTTAACCCTTTCCCACATAGCATATCTCTAGTATTGAATATAGGTGTCCACTTAAAGCAGGTTGAAAGTAAAGCAGAATGCGCTTAAAGCGCATTCTGCTTTACTTTCAGCCTGCTTTAAGCTATCATCTGCTAGAATATAGAAAATATTTTGTATTATACATATTTATGAATGTATAAATTGGAACTATTTTCTTCAGGGCAAGAATAAACTGAAAGCGCTAAAAGTCGCTTCTATGGGGGAAAGGGTTAAAGAAGAGTTTCAACATGTAAATACGGTAATCCAGCAAATTCTCCACAAATTTCAAACCGTTCTTTACCGATGAAAACAAATTCATCTCTGTAAGAATGTATTTTATGCCAACGTTCAAAAGGGGCGTTACTTATTTTTACTTATTCCCCATTTTGACATCGCGTTTCTGTCCATTCGAAGCTTCTTCCGTGTTTTCTCTGAACGTTATTGAAAGGTTCACAACGACAGGCTTGTTCATAAGCAGATAACAACATATTCTCGTTATATTATTTTTCACATAGATACCATTCAATATAATATAATCTTTATCACTCATTCGAAAACAAACGTAGTCAATTGTTTCTTAGAATGATTGTTTAGGTGCACAATGTAAATTGTAACTACGTTTTACCATTGCTAGGTAAATTTGCACCCATTTGTAATAAGAAGGAAACTACTATTACTGTGTTCCCTCTCTACAATGACACCTAATGGGAATCAATAGTGTGTGCGTTGTTCGGAGCGAGTCGTTATTGGGAGGTAAATTGGCTTACATTTGCAAACAGCTTGATTCCAGATCAAACGCCGCGCAACGCGGCATCATATCTGGATTCAAGCTGTTGGTCACTCGTCATTATGTTTTTTGTCTGTCATAAAGTCGATTATGTTACTTCAAGAAAAACAGCAGATAACAATTTTAAGCAGAGGATATTTCAGCAATAAAACTGTTACATTTTCCTTTTTTTACATCTTTGTTCAACATATATATTGTTATTTCTATATCATATCTATATCAACGATTTTAACTGTTTTTTAATGCAAATTGATAAAAAGCATTGTGATTTTGTCTTATTACTCAGTCTTATCGTTTTCATGGTTTGTATAACGACAAGTATAAATCAAATATTGTTGTTCAAACTCAATGAAAATGTACTGTTTTATATTGGATTGCAGTCAGTGCTTGTCCACTTTCATATCAACTGATCATCAATAAAATGGTCAGATTTTGCATCTATTTAAGAATTGAGCTGATTTTTTTCGGCGTTTAAGCGAAAGAAATGACAGAAAATTATCGGCAAAATTCCATAAATTGCTGTAATTTCTAATATAAAATACTTTTGGTCAGTATGTCAGTATGTGAAATCGTCCATTACATCAAGAGATACGACCTTTACATATTGATGTTTCCGATTTTATAATAACATTGTACCTTTACATCGTGAAAGAATACCTTTGCATAATGGGATTGTATCTATACAAACTGTAAAGTTCACGGCTGCAAGCGATTGTCGTTGGTGTTTGCGCGACAGGTCAATTATACGAGTTAAATTGGTTAAGCTGTACTCGCTATGAGGTAGTAAGCAGCAGTCGCTCCAATTAAAGGATGTCCAGACATACAGTATTCGGTATTTTATTGGCAAAATCGGCATCTCAAATGCCTTTGGCCATTTACAAATATATAAACAAAGTATGGCCAAGACAACAAATCAAGTTAAAATTCAATACAAAGTGTAATAGAAGACAGCGCATATACCATTCACACGATGGTAGATACGTTGTCTAATTACATATTCACATAGATAATACAAAATCAACGAAACAATTTAAATTATTGTTTCCAGGGTATTTTTTCTTAAGGTCATTGCATATTTAGCACAGAGGCCATACACGTTGGTTTGCTAATTGTGCAGTATAATGGGCCATATTCTTTGGCAACACCTGTGTCTCCCATGGCTTACTGGAGCCGTGCAGAGGCAATACAGGGAATTGTTTACCATATAGTAGACAGGGTTTTGAGTTTGGAGCCGTATATATGATTCGCACAAGTGCAGGAACATTATTGAGACGTATACGTAATAATATATAGAGAGGATATTGAATGAGTGTGTTGTCAGTCGTAAATTTATTGAACGAGTTTGATTAAATAATATGTTGCGAGCCTTGGCGAGCAACATATCATTTTATCCAACGAGTTCAATAAGTTCACGACTGACAACACACGAATTTGATATCCTATTTATCACATAAACACCAAATGACACAAAAATCCGAACGCTCTTACTTTCACTTTTGCCATCGGCGCTTAGGAAAACGATTCGTCATATGAGTTATTCGGTTTTATTCATCCGTAGATAAAAACACCAATCAAACTAAATAAAGAAAATCAACATCAATGTGTTGTGTAAAGACTTTTCCGATACCATATTCAAATTTTAAATCAATATTTAATTCAAAACTGTTCTAACTGACTAAAAATGATCATTTGACAGTTAGAATCAAGTTTTGTTTTCAAAATAACGTCGTTATAGCAACACGACGTCATTATCACTGTTCTACTAGAGCTCTACGTAGCCTAATTGCAGCCTGAATTTGCGGGATTGCCTGGGATAATGTTTTAGGACACTTGGAAATGTTTTCAATCCCTATTGGTGATCTTATTTTGTCTAGATTTTCTTAACTGATTTAAAGTCGGCGTAGTAATGCAGTATTTTGGTGATTCGAAAATTAGTATAAAATATATGCCCAGTGGGCCGTACGATTTTTACGGCCCTTTATATTTTGCACGTTTATGTGACAAAAGTGTTTAACGGCATAGTTTCCACTTGATTCGTTGTTTTTACGAACTATTTTATAACGCAGTACAGTGGTATTATATAATGAATCATATTAGTGAATACTGGAACCGGAAGTGACATGGTATTGAATGTACTTGTAAAGTATAATGGAAGGCGGAATATTCAGACTAGTAATATAAATACGAAAGAAGACTCAAGCAGGAAACGCAACACAAACAATACACCCATCTCTAAAGCAGAACACACACACAGCAATACCATAACAAACACACACACACACAACCACACACACACACACGCAATACCATTCCCTCATCTACACACCAAATAGAAAACAACACGCAAGACAAACATAAAGCTAAGTGAACATAGGAGCCCGCCTTGGTACGGTCAGTAACCCCTAATAGCTTATTGTAACGGCATTCTTTGAAACTATTGGGCCAAGTTTTAATAGTCGACATGTATTTTATGGTACCTCTTACACCATTGTTCAACGTACTGGACTCCCGGTCAAAATAGTCCCACCTCGGGCCTTACCATATTTATACCCCCACCACTAGTGGTTGGGGCTATATAGGATCCGTCAGTCGCTCGCTCGGTCCGTCCGTCGCGTTTTTCCGGTACATTTCCCTTTTTTTAAAAAACTGTTTATGATATCATCTTCAAACTTGGCATACATTATCAATGTTATTTGGGGGACACTTATTGACAGGTTTCATAACTCTTGCACTAAATTTGACAGAATTATGTCCCTTTTTAACTTGATTTTTTTGTCTCTTAATTGAGAGTTTTTTCTTTGAACATGCCATTTTCTTGAAAACTATTCATGATAATGTCTTCAAACTGAGTACACATTATAAATGTTGTATTGTGAGACTTGTCATGAAGTTTGACAACTCTTGCACAAAATTTGACACAGTTATGCCCTTTTATAACTAGAAATTTTGTTCTAATTTCTTGGAACATGCCATTTTCTTGAAAACTATTCATAATATTGTCTTCACATATGGTACACATTAGAAGTGTTGTATTGTGAGACTTTTCTGCAAGTGTGACCACTCTTGCATTACATTTGACAGAATTATGTCCCTTTTCAACTTGAAATTTAGTTCCTTAATATGCATGTATTATTCTTTCTACATGTCATTGTGCTGTTTGTGATAGGTCAATTTGGAGTGGGGGTATCAATCACCTTTAGTGATAGCTCTAGTTTTTACATAGATTTACCCAGGAAATCCTTTAAAACCATTTCTTCTCTGAAACCATAAGCAATAACTAATTGATATTTTGCATGAATAGTATTTAGGTGACATTTTATTAACACTATCCATATCATAATAAAATCTCTAAATTATACCACCGAGCCGCTTTCCCTTTTAAGAGTACTTGTAAATAGAAAAAGTCTACAATCTTGTTGTTTAAAACGACTGGCCAGATTTGAATAAATAACAGCAGGAATAATGTGATGGTGTATTTCGTTCAAAAATATCAAACTTTTGACCAAATCTAAGAACTATATACTAAAAACATGAAACATATCATTTTCCCGAAACTTCTAGTCATACTAGATTAATAATTATCATGAATAGTATTTTACAAGACCCTAAGAGTCTGGAGTGCGGTGTCTGATTGCCAGTTTTCAACAATATATTTTGTTCAAATAGCTCAAATAGTAATAATGAAAACGAATTCAGATACTTTTGCATGCAACAATCCACAAACTCTTCAGTAAGCATTCAGTATAACATACTACTTTAATCACGTGAGTGATATAGTGACATCTTGACCCTTTTGTCATATAGGTATCGGGTTAATAGATGTTCATTTTTGCGGGGTTTTTCTGTACTTGTTTTGTCGTTTATTTGGTGGAAATAACACGTGATGGATTCTTAGACAAACATTTTTTTTGTCATGGCGTAGATATGGCTACAAGTAATTACCGATTTGTTCTCTTTTTCAGCGTAATGGCCTACCAATGTCCAGGATTACTGCAATTCTTGCAGCACTGCACAGTTATAGTCATCAGTGTAGGAATCATCGACTCAATAGAAACTACGTCCTTGCCACCCAGTGCCATAGACCAATACCCTTATACCGAGTTCTGCATGAACCAAATTAATAATGATACAAAAATGACACAGGAAGAAATTGACCTGTGTATTTGTATGTATAACTGCAGTCAAGAAACGACAAACATGCAAACTACAAGGGAACATTACCAAATCTATGATAGTGCTCCAACGACATGTACGGACACCATGCTAACAAACTCACAGCATGTTCATTTTGGTAATATGTACATAATCGTTGATAAGTGTTCCTCTGGACAATCTTGCTATCTTTTCATGGATACACCATGGGGTAGCTTGTACCCGGTTTATTCTAAAGCTACTGATACCATTTACTTGAACAACAAATGTGCAGAATGTAACAACCAAACAAACGTTATACCCTGGCAGATAGAAGTGAATTGCGAGTCGCAATCATGTATATCTGAGGGCCTTAAACCTACATTACAAGGAAACCTACGGCTGCGCGATGTATGGTCATTTCGATTTCTTCCACCGAAAGACGTTAATCTTTCTCTTAAGCTCTGCTTAGGTATGACCAATAATGCTAAAGCGTATAAAAAACATACAAAGACTTATGAACTATTGTGCGATGACAATTATACAGCTTACAAATACGCAGGTAAGGAGGATACAAAAGTCTGCGTTTCATGTTCAAACGTGACTGATATACCTGTAATACATGATATGATGTGTGATATTAGGACTCAAGGAAGAGCACCGTTGGTGTCTCTTACTTTTCTGTTGACGTTGGACATCATAGCTGCTCTTGCCAGAGAATGGTATCTACCAAGCGATAGTGTCGAAGGATGCAGAGCCAACGAGATAGCCGAAAAGGAAACGGTACGTAAATTGAATCCATGCTTAACGAACCTTTAATGATTATGCAATGGAGAGTAATGGCAGCTTGACAAATAATCATATTCATTGCCAAATTAAAGTTTACTAAAAACTGTTTTCCCTTTTTATTATTGTCAAGCCAATTAGACTGACTGACTCCTGATAAGAGTAAATAACCTGAACATTGCCAGCCAAACGATGTTTTGATTGAAAGGTGGTTTTAAAATTACAATTTTCTGTTTTGTTATACTAAAACTATTCTATCTGATGTTCAGTTTCGAACTCGTAATTGGTCGTACAAAGAATTGTCTTACAATGTCTCAATTGTTGTCAATGGCAATTATCCGTAAATGAGTTGCTTTTATCCGTAAATCAATTCAAAGACACGTACGGATTCGGACCAGAGAGGCTCTTTGATTTATATTAATGGATTTCTTGCGACGGATTTAATTCTAAGTAATTAACTCCTAACAATCCGCAAGTATCGTAAACAAGTCCCACTTGTACAATAAGCGTCGCAAATTTATTGCAAAAAAGAGCGTAAAGTTACAGTTACTTGCTCGTATTTATTCATGGTAACTCTCAGCAAATCGCTGAGTTAACAGTTGATAACTGTAAAGTACACTTTTATATGCCACGGTCCCTCCTTTGATGTCAAAGGACGAATAATCACAAATTGGATTCGTATGGTCTCGTTAATACCAATAGGTAGCTCATATCTATTCATGAACGTGCATTGACATACATAGAAGTTTTTACGGTTCCTTGCGGTTCACCAATGCGTACTGGATCGGAATCTTCCTTAATGAACCCGTTTATATCAGTAAAGAAAACTTTTCAACTCGTCATGATTAAGGCAGTCTACCCGTAATGAGCCATTTTGAAATTTATCAGCTGTCCGAATATTTTGGGCGATGTCGTAACCACTTGGCCATGTCCGTATCATACTCGGCCATGTCTGTAGAATTATATTTTTAACTTATTTTATTTTCTTCATTACTATTGTATCAGATGTACTCGCAATATGTTTATAAACATTTGAAAGTTAATGTTAAAACCCTTTTATTGTATATGTATAAATTATTTGTTAAAAAAATTCTCACTTTTGTCAACTTTCGGTCTTTAATGAAAATGGAGTTTCGCTACCTTAGTTTACTTTTTCTCGAAATGATAGGCATAAATCGGCGAAAGCAACATTCAATGTAGTTCGTTAAAAGATCACAGTTATACAGTACCAAATTCCAAATCGATAAAAAACCCTACTTCAACCAAAATGGTAAAAAAACGGTAAGAGAATTGCAGAATACTAGACTTTAAATCTACTTTAGGGTTGAGCTGCTGCCAATCGTGTTTCATAGTACATGACGTGACCCGTACCTTTATCTGAGCACACATCATGTTTATCCAGAAAGGGTTTGGAGGTCATTGTACGTAAGATATGAATACTCTGGTTGTGGATATGTGAATGTAGTGGTCAAAGGGAAAACGGTAACAGGTCAAATCGGCCCAAAACCAAGTCGGACCCGAATCAAATTGGCAAAAAAACCAAACAGCGCTCCAAATAAAAGGGAGTATAATGAACAAATCCAACATTTTCTCACTCGTCTTAGCCCCAATTCCCATGGTGCTACTACTCGCGATTCTAATTAGTAGTAACACCATAGAGTGTAATACAGAAATAAAGATCCAAATTACCTCCCTTCAAAGAATTTAGTTGTTTTTATTTTATCTGGAGCCCTGCGTATAATAAATTGTAATAGAGAGTAATTAGTGTGTTGACTTTAGAATCTACATAAGTTATGTGTTGCTTGGTGATTTGTAGTAAAATAAAATATACATCTATGGTATAAATGCACTTATACGGACTACAATATGCATACATATAGCTGAAACATAACATTTATAGGGGGTTTAGGGTCTTATCTGAAGCTTATAATATGTGTTTTTCCAAAGAATTGAGAATAAGATGCTAAAACACTGTTGGCATTGTTTATTGTTTAAATCCTGATGCAGTAGTTATTCTTTTTCCATTGCATACATTTCGTAGGGGTAATTTTCAAAGAGCAAATTTTACAACTTTCTGATAGGAAACCATTCTGATTTTTTGTCAAATTGTTACTTAGATGTCGAATATAAATAATTTACACCCCAAATATATGGCCCGGGTGTAATCTTACAAGAAAAATGACTTGCATCGGACAAAATGTAAATAATCGGCAATCATATATTTAAAAGGTGCAATTATCATTTTGGTTTTAAAGGGACTCGCAACCGGATGGTGTACTTGTCAAAATAAAATAAAATACTCAAATAAAAGCAAATTTGTGGCATTATTTGGCTTCTGACATTAAAAAAATATGATCAGTCCAAAAAAAGTCTCAAGAATCGTCACCGAATCTTAGATTTTTAGATATTTTCCATCGTTTTTCTATACCGACTAGTAGACGGTATAGTTGTTGTTGTTGCTTCTCTACACGGGCTCAGACATAAACACGAGCCGAATTACGAAGTTGTATGCACTTTCGATAGCTACACATTGAAATACGTTAAATCGATCCGAGATAAACGGATAGTTCCGTGGTCCATTGGTCTAAGCGGTTTCCCCTATTTTGCCTTCTGTCCGCCAATGCCGGGCCCCGGGTTCGAATTCCACCAGAGACCAATATTTTTTTTTTATTGAAATACATTTTTTTAAACAGAATTTCTTATCCTAAACTAATTCTTTACCATTTATATAAGCGTTTGACACATATTTACAAATTACTATTTTTAATGCACCATCTGGTTGCGAGTCGCTTTAAGATACAAATTGTAATACTCTGCATTACTGTTGTTGTTTTATTTCCTAGTACACCATTTTGTATTCTATGAGGGCTTTCATTGTTAAACATACATAAAATGTCGTAAAATGCGTTCTTAAATAACAGGAGTCTGTTGATTTACCGGTAAAATTGTCAAAGGGGGGTAAGAGGTACAAATGTGTCTAGTTTTCTCCTAGATTTTATTCAATGCTCATAAAGTTTATAAATAGCTCTATTAGGTGTATACATGGTTTGTTGAGGTTTTAATGTTTTTTCAATTACGGGTAGACTTCTCAGAGCACCAGATAAGGGTAGTTTTTCAAAAACTAAAATCTTTATTTCTGAATTAAACCCTATGGTGTCACTACTCATTAGAATCGTCTCTTCGAGACGATTCTAATGAGTAGTAACACCATAGGATTGAGAAAATATTGGATTTGTTGAAAAAAACTACATCTTATCTGGAGCCCTGCTTCTTTAAAATAAAAACTCGAGTCCGTAAAACGAAAGGCACATTTTGACTTGTCCACGGATTGTTTTTTCCGATAATAAATCGTAACAATCCGTATCATATACGGCTCGCAATAGCACGGTATTACAATCAGTATATACCAAATGAGGTGTCACGTTACGCAACAACCTATTTGAACCTCATGGTTTAGACTATAATCACATATTGGAAATAAGAAAAATGAAAAAAAAATATTTGCACACAAAGTATCCGACAATATTACGTATCCGGATTCTACGGATAAGTATAGTCAAGTTTCTGTGAGTGACTTTTCGTTTAAAAGCGTACGTGGAAAGAATAAAAGGTGAAAAAACCAATGAACACAGAGAAGAGTTTCGCCATAACAACATTGTAAAAACACGCAAGAAGCCGTAAATAATTCGTTACATTTGGTACACATACTTCACGCACAATGAGAATTGGTCTAACTAACATGTTTCAAATCTTCTATAATTTGCATCGCAGAGCTGCCATTACTCCGGATATTTCCTAAATCTTCGGAATTTTTTCTTGTACATGAAAGCTTAAAGCAGGCTGAAAGTAAAGCAGAATGCGCATTAAGGCGTATTCTGCTTTACTTCAAGCCTGCTTTAAGCAGCCAAGTGCCAAACAAACTAGAAACAGACGATAGGGTAAAGGTACGATTCGTAAAATCGCACATGAAAAATGCAAATTTGGAAGTCTTAGGATGTTTCATGTCAACTTATGGTAGCCCTGGCATCGACGACAGATCTTCTACAAAGCCCAATTTGCAAGTGTGATTTTTCCCCATTCTGACTTGTTTATTTTATCATAGAACAGAACCAAAACATAACTTTAAAGCCATTATGCGTAGAATTTTAAACAAGTTTGGTTGAACAATCTAAAAACAATTATTATAACGCGAATCAATATTGAGTTAAATCATTTAATCGCTAATAAATTTCATTTATCTTTTATCTTTTGTTTAATATTTTCCATAGATACTCTCGTAAATAGTAATGCAGTTTAATGTCATTGCATTGATATCAGAAGGTTAAACTAGACAAGTTTAGTTTCCAATACAGTGCTAATCCCGATCTAAGGGATCCTGTAGGAGCACTCTGATATAGGTCTGAATTGTATGCATTCGTAAAAAGCACCATGCTTGTAACACACTTGTCGTCACTGAATAAATGTGGTAATTATTTTATTTAACAGGTCCAGTAGTACAAACAATAAAATATCAATTGTTATCCACGTTAAGACTTCCATAGAGCTTCGTTTAAATGTCGAAGTTGATACACTGCTATCAGTGGTCTTGAAATACATTCTATTTTTGTTACCTATTTCAGGGACAGTGCAGAATAATACGATGCCCTGAAGGTCAAATTCAAGTTGAAGGTAGCTGCAAATATGTCAGTGAAGAGTGGAGAGCTGGACCATTTGTTTCCTTTTTTAAATTAGAACCTTTAAGTAAATATGACATGCTAACAACAAATGACATTGGGAAGTTATCTGCGTACAAAGGAAAATTCTTCACGAATAATATGAAACCATGGTCAAGAGAACTGTATTACTATACGCCAAATAACCAAACTCATTTGGAATACTTTGTGCTCAAATTAATGCATAAAAAAGATATAATAAAGCCAGCTATTTTCTTTCAAGATATTGTAAAAGCCTTAAAATCTCCTTGGAGCCTCAACGTTGCCGGCAGAAAACATCAGTATAAAGCTAGCATACACAAATATTTTCAATACCAAATTTGCAATGTCGGTAGGGAATTGTTTTATATAAGCGAAAATGTTCCGGTATGTTCATCGGCTACAGAAGGAACAGTTGAATTTCTGAAAGGAGTTCGCGATTTAAACAACGATAAAAGCATAAACAAAATTGGTTCAGCAATTGCACTGACATCGTTTTTTTTCTGTAAACATGTTGATTTAAATCCATCAGAGTTCGTAGTGCTTCATTACGTTCGAATATATTTGAACGTAACTGGCCGTATTTTGGAAGGTACCGAATACAAGAAACACACAACTATTGATTGCAAGCAAGCTATATCAGTTTGTCTGTCCACATTTGGCAACGACTTTTGGCAAGTTCATAATAAAGGGTCTTGCTTGAAAAACAAAATATTCATCTGTTTCAACGTATTTGTATTTCTACTACTTGCTGATCGTTGAAGTGCCTTTGTTAGCAGATAACTGTTTTGATAAAATAAAACGCCACAAGTACTGCCTTGTAACAGCGTTCTTCTTTACGTTCCGTTGCAAAATGACAGGGTAAAGCTCAACATTTATTTGTTAAATAATAAAGCGAGGATGTTGCAAGAGTGAAGCTAATAATCAAACTGCTTTTGACTGTGCAATAAAACTTCACAATTACAAAATAATTTGACGGAGGATGACACGATTAAGCTTAACAAAACCTTTGATTGAATGAAAGACGATCGGACAGTCGGGCAGTCGTTCTGAATCTGTTATACCCTAAAAGCGTCTTTGTGGGGTGATTAAAAATTACATATGAAGAGTACTCTGTCCTTTACAAGTTACGTAGACACACATCAAAAGGCTTCTGATCAAACTTTTCTGAGAAATGTCGGTATTATAATTTTGAAATATTTTATCAGGATTGACTCTTTAAGATTAAAACAAACTTTACTTAAATGTCAATTGAAATGTGTATTTAAATTTTCAGAGTATTTGAATTTGATATAGTTAATTGAATATATTTTTAAGCATATTATATGATGTAAGTATCACACAATATAAAGGTAACGATGTGCAGTCGAACTTCGATATCTCGAACTCGGTTAAGTCGAACATACCCGTATTTCAAAGTTAAAACGTAGCTAAGTCCCGTTTTAACATTGAAATATTGGTATATTCGACTGAACCGAGCATGAAATAATGCAGTTCATGTGTTTAAAAATATCGGATAGTTAAAGATAAGCGAATTCGAGATATCGAAGTTCGACTGTATTAGGACTTTAATGCAGTCTGGATCGAGACCTAGAGATAGAAACGCACACAACGTAATGTATGAGTAGAAAACAGTTCGTTTACTATTCAGTGATGGAATGATTCAAGTCAACTAAAATTGCTTTAGGGTGTATCAAAAGTATTAAACTTTTTTCTATCATTGTTTTTTTTAGAAGAGCTGTAAATGATGAATGAAAAAATGAAAAAAATAGATATGGTAGTGTCCATTTTTTTTTAGCTACAGCGATTTGAAAAAGGTATGTCAAATTTGGACTTTTTTTTCAAAATTTACCCATTCAGAGTACACGCTTCAGTAAAATATTTTTCTAAACAAAACAAACATGGTAATTTGTGTTTTCATTATTTATTTCATGTTTAAGATGGTATTTTTACATATAGAAACCAAATTTAGACAAAGCAGGCACCAGGTTTGAACAATATGGATCATTGAATATAAAAAATATTCTTTTTTATCAGATTTTTTATTTTATGAAAAGAAGTTAAAAAGTTTGAAAATGAAATAGTTCTAGTATTAAACTTTTTCTTATATTCTATAAGATGAAAGCCCATACTAAGGCAGTTCAAAATATGAACAGAAATTAAAAGGTCAGTGTTAAAAAATTTAAAGAATCATTTCCCTTTACAAATTAACAAAAAAGTACCATATCGATGGTATTTAGAGCTTTATAAATTTCACATTTGGTGCCTGTTTTCTCTGAAATAGACAGGAACTAAATAACACAAAGCCAAATTATTATATTTGTTTTCATTTGAAATGGATTTTATTGAAGCGGACTGTTTGAAAAAAAAATGAGAAAGAGTGGGTGGGCTAAATTTTACATGGCCGTAGAGCCAAAAGTTGTTCACCAAAAAAATGAACACTTTTTCTAATTTTTCATTCATCTTAAATAGCTCTGCAATACAAAAACCGTCATAGAGTGTTTTCATATACTTTGAACATTTTCGAAATTCATGACTTTCATACAGCCTTAAGGGTTAATCTATATGCAACTAGTTTGAATGATTTAGTTTGCATTTATATATGCCATTCTTAATTCTTACTCGATACAGTTTAAATTTACATATTACTTATCAATTAGAATTCACTTTATATGAGCACGTATTGTAAAACACAGTTAATATTGTAACAGGACGGCCCGATGTTACTTCTTTTGTCCACATATTACTCAGTCTGAAGGATCCACACTCACTCTTGTATTATTTACAAATTGCGGAATAGGGAAACACGACATAATGCCATGGAAATTTAATGAAAGTTTAATAATAGATCTAAAATATCAACCACTCCTCTATATCAGGTTTTTTCTCTCCCTCTCTGTCGTACCCTGAACCCTTCCATATCTTACAGTTACTCGTGACTACGGACTAGTTGCTCGAGTACAATTTGACCGTTGCCATAGTGGGTTATTTTTTAGCATGGGCTTGAATATTTAATTCTTTCCCGTGTTACTAGTAATCTTCTTGTCATAGAATTTTGTTAGATGTTTAACATGTATTTACTTACTGTGTAGGCGGTCTTTTTGATTGTAAGGTTGTGGAACAGGGTTTATATTTTATGAACACTGTTTGTCTTTATAAGTGAATATAGGAGATAAGAGTGAGGTTGGGCGCCCCGAAACCCAGGTTTAACCCCCCAGTGGTTGTTAATGATTCATTTCTAATTAAATATTGATTGCTACTGACCGTACCAAGGCGAGCTCCTATATTTACTTTGCTTTATGTTTGTCTTGCGTTTTGTTTTCTATTTAGTGTGTTAATGAAGGAATGCTATTGTGTGTGTGTGTGTGTGTGTGTGTGTGTGTGTGTGTGTGTTATGGTATGACTGTGTGTGTTTTGCTTGAGAGGCTGGTGTATTGTTTGTGTCGCGTTTTTTGCTCGAGTCTTTCGTATTTATTTGACAAACCAGACCTAAAGATTTACAGGCAAATACTTAAAATAGCTTTTAACACGGCTCTGCAGCAGTGACGAAGATCAAGATCGTCTAACTCTAATCCTGAATGGCTTAAGTTTACTTAAAGAACACAGAAATAAGACAATGCGTTTTTTTCATGTAATGGGACTTGTGCGACGACAGACAGGTTGTGCGACGACTGACAGGGCTTAGCACTACATGATGATGTATCTCTAAAGCCGTCCTTAACCGGGAGAGTTATATCGAATTTTCGTGCTTTGTTTTTTCTCTCCCTCTCTGTCGTACCCTGGACCCTTCCATGTCTTACAGTTACTCGTAACTACAGACTAGTCGCTTGGGTACAATTTGACCGTTGCCATAGTGGGTTATTTTTAACACGGGCTTGAATGTTTAATTCTTTCCCATGTTACTAATGATCTTGTCATATAATTTTTGTTAAATGTTATACATGTATTTACTTACTGTGCTGGCGGTCTTTTTGATTGTGAGGTTGTGGAACAGGGTTTATATTTTATGTACACTGTTCGTCTTTATAGGTGAATATAGGAGATAAGTGTGAGGTTGGGCGCCCCGAAACCCAGGTTTAACCCCCCAGTGGTAGTTAATGATTAATTTATAATTAATTATTGATTGCTACTGACCGTACCAAGGCGGGCTCCTATGTTCACTTTGCTTTATGTTTGTATTGCGTGTTGTTTTCTATTTAGTGCGTAGATGAAGGAATGGGAGTGTGTGTGTGTGTGTGTATGTGTGTGTGTTTGTTATTGTATGACTGTGTGTGTGTTCTGCTTGAGAGGTGGGTGTATTGTTTGTGTTGCGTTTCCTGCTTGAGTCTTTCGTATTTATTTCCTGTTCTAAACGTAAACGTCTTAAAATGCTAGTTTAGAGATTTAGAAGTTAGAGCCAAAAGTACGCGCTCGTAAGTTCTCAGAAGTGCCAATAATGGAGGTAGAAGTACCTGAACGCCCAGCTTCACTCATATACTTTAGCGCCAGAATAGGTTGAACGTAAAGCGGCCCCTTTTATCAACTAGAAATACAAGGATGCCGTCACATGACAATATCGATCAATCAATATCAAATACGAAAATAATCTGTTAACCGCACCACTGTTGCAAATCAATAAGCTATCACCGTTAAAACGTAACATTAATAATAAAATGCGAATTAACTTCAATAATAAAGAATAAGTCTTATACATCTTGATATGATTTATCACCCCCACACACCACACGCCCTATGAGAACAAAGTACAAATATATGAACGCTCGTGTGTCCTATAAAATAAGGCATAAACAACAAATACATGTACAAATGAATTAGGTCCCAAACGCTGTGCAACTGTACATTCTGTAACTACATGTATATTGTAAATCCACAGACGATCATATTTATATGTATAAAACAGTTTTGTAAAGCGGCGTCTAATTCGGAACGGCAATCTTTTAACTGGGCTAAGGCAAAAAGCAAACACCGTAATGTGCATGTGTAACAGCTAGAAACTTCAAGATGACACGACGTTTAAGCATACGATATCACAACAGTATTATACGTGTTGTGGCGTTATACGAAATTTCCACCTCCTTTGTATCAAAGTTTAAATCTTTTAAAATGACACGGTAATTTCCCGATCAAGATTTTAATGACACGGTTTTTTCTTGATAGCAACACGGTTAATTCCGACGATGGAGGGCTCCTTCGATGAACAGGATATCTCCGTGAAATATGCTCCAAGTCATTCAAATATTACTGTCTTATTAAAAAATGTATGGAACTCGACTTATTTGCGATATCCTAATGCTGCGTTTACACTCAGCCACGATACAACGATAGCCACGATTTAGAAAAAGCGCAGAGCTTCACGACTTCCTTTCTTTTTCTACGCTATACCACGCTTTGTTACACTCTCTGCACGTCTTGTTACCTCCTGTAGCGGTTTGGTACGAGTCCAACAAGATTCTTATGAAGACCTGCCACGATTTCACCATGTTCTGTCAAGCTCTCTTACGGTAACCACGATCACGTTTTATCCCGTTCTATTAAGATTTATCACAATAAAACGTTATGTTAAGCTCTCTTGCGATTTATGGCAACGATTTAACAAAGAGTTGTGCGTTTTGAGCACGACTGGGGTATGAAAAGGAGGCATAGACAATCTCCTCATTATCCGGATGCTGGTGTCAAACTCTGATGACATTGGGATGACGCATCTGAAAATGCTTGGTGGGAAGCTTCACCTTATCAGGAACACCAACAACAACCTCTTACACACTCATTAGACTCTAAAGAGGAATGAGCTACCGGTATGAATCTAAGATGGAAGAAGATGCTGAACTGGTAGTTGTTATCTATACATGTACACATATAGTAGCTCCAAGAAAAGAGAGTCGACAGCAGAAATTTAGGACCAGAACAGAAAAAGTTAGAAAGAATCGGAGTAAGAAGGCCAAAGAGAAGCTATATATCTAGGACCTGTCGGGTTAGGCAATGATTACGTATAAACGAAAGGCACGAATAGGGAGAATATTAACTTTACTTTTAGAAATTACTATTATGCCTGTGTATGATCATCCATTGTTTTCAACCTGTAAAATCATGCGACGCGTGTGCAAAGTATGACTTATCCACCTCATTCTGTCTAGAGAGACACTGACGTACTCATTCATCCTTAACCGGGAGAGTTATGTCTGATTTTCGTGTTTTGTTTTTTCTCTCCCTCTCTGTCGTACCCTGGACCCTTCCATGTCTTACAGTTACTCGTAACTACAGACTAGTCGCTTGAGTTTTAATATATTAGACCCGCCAGGGTCCAAACATTTACGGTCATAATAAGTTCTCATCCGATTCAACTTAAACTAGCCTCGTTGTTTTAAACAAGTGAAATTTGAGCTGAATCGGTTGAAAGACAAACATGTTTCCGATAGACCTTCATTGTAAGTTTTGTACACTTTTAGTAACGTTATGTTCTTTGCTGAAGCGGACAAAAGTAACAATGAAAGCCAATAGGAAATTCCACAAACAATAATTACTTTTTGTTTAAAACATCCTTTGAGTTAAATTGAACAAAATATTATTAGGATATATATATAATTGTAAAGGTAAAAATAACTAAACACGCCTTCTATTTTTTCTTTTGTATTACCATACGCGTACGAGAGAGAGAGAGAGATAGATAAAGTGAACAGACTACACAGTCAGACATACACACGTTATATATATATATATATATCGAATTAAAAAATAAGAAAGATTATGCCTTTGTTTAAAAAATATTTAATAAAAACATTACACTCCTCTACTAAACTAGTTTCGCCTTTCGGCTCCTCAGTAGTCAATGGAAATAACGTCATTACTCAAGCAGGAAACGCAACGGCTTAACATCTCTAAAATTTTGCACTTATAATATTCCCTGTTCATAATGACAATGCCATTGCCTTTATCAGCTTCCTTTATAATTATACTTTCATCATTCTGTAACTCTTTAATTGAATTTTTTTCTCCCAAATTAATATTGTAAATAACATGTTTAGATCAGTTTTATGGGAAATTGATTCATTAGCTTTTACAAATAATTCCAAATTAAAATTTCTTCCTTTTGGTGGTTGAAAACAACTTTTGTTTTTAACAATAGAATTGTCAGATTTATTTTCATGGTTTAAAAAGAATTCTTGTAATCGTAATTTTCTATGAAACTCAGATACATCGTTATTTAATTCTTGTGTGTTTTTGTGTTCTGGTGTAGGTGTAAATTTGAGACCCTTCAACAATAAATTAATTTCATTTGAAGATAATTTTCTATTGGATAAGTTTAAAATCTTTACTATTTTTTTATTAAAACACTAGGAACTAGTCAAGTAAAACTAACGATCTTTGCAGGTTACAAGTAGACTTGTTGTTTTTATTTAACAACGTTTCGACCCTATCAGGGTCTTCATCAGGTTACAAATATTTTTTTATTATTATTAAATGAGGAATCAGCTAGGCTAGTATCTTTTACGGTTGTCTGTTTTTCATGTGTCTGTTTTCTAAAAAAGACTCTGTATTGGTAGAAATGTCCATTTCTTCATCCTGTCGGTAAGAATGTTCTCTGCCTCTATTGTAGTACGGACCGCTGTTTCTGTCATTCCTTCTATAACCGCCACCTTGTCCTCTGTAACTAGATGTTGATGGTCCTGAGTAATTTCTCTGCGAATTTCTGTATGAATTGTTGTTATAGATATGCCCATTTCCATATTGTTTCACGTTCCTTTTGACTGGCTGAAAATTTTCTCTGTGATGATTTCTATCTGAGTGCATATCCATTGTTTCCAATCTTCTTGACATTTGGCCTAACATGTTTTTTAGAGTTTCTACTTCATTATTATTTGCATTATACCTGCTAGGTTGCTGTCGTCTACCCTTTGTTACCTCTGCATAGGTTGGTTTTTCTACTCTTCGATTGTCCCAAGTTGGAGTTGTTTTGAAAAATGGATTTTTGTCGCTGTATTTTTCTTTAAATTCACTTTCATATTGTGTCAACCATTTTTAATTCTTGATCCACCTTTTATGTGAAATTTCTTCATTGTGGGACACTTGCATTTTCCACATGTTAATTAATTTTGTTTCTAATTCTCCAGACACTTTTGTTTAATGATATCTGCCATTTCTAAATCAATCTTTCTTACTTTTTCTATGTTTGCCGATTCTCTAAGAGTCTGAAGTTCTATAATTGACCTAAATTCGTTTAGGGTAGCTCTTTCTCTCACAGCTTTCTGGCTATTTGCTTCATTTCTAAATTTTGTTTTTTGGAGAAATCTTGGGATGATGATTGGGTCGCTACTTATCCACTTGTTATAAAATTCTTTGTGTCCTCCATTTTTTACTTGACCCCAATACGCATCTTTTCTAATTTCTAATTTAAATTGCCACACGTTTGACAATTGCTGTCTTATAATTTCAGCTTCAGTGTCTAATGAAATTGTCTTATTTACGTTCCTGGCCATAAAATTTCCTCAGCACTAGTCACAGCAGTTGAAATATTTCTAATGGTTGATTTAACTGTTTTCGGTAAGTCACTATTTAAATTGTCAATTTTCTCATTTAATTTTTCTATTGCGGATAAAATCAAAGAAAATTTGTTACTTATCTCTTTCATTACTGATTGTTGGTCCATATTATCTCCCTCCTTGTTCACCTCGACAGTTGAAGCTGAAGGTGAACCTTCGTTACTACTGCAGTCACACTTTTTCCTTTTACTCGTTGAAGCCATAATCCATCCTTTTTCCGGTGAAATATAATAAATAATGTCGGCGTTATGCCGGTCATGAATTATAGTGAAACGCGTCGCGCATTGTTTGAAGAAATAAAATTGTGTTTTTAAAGCCTATAATACATCATTTATTTTTTTAATTCATATATACAGCTTTTCCCGGTAGTTTCCGGCATCACGCCGCCATTATTTATTTTATATATATATATTGACAGTACAACATTTACTTGCTTATGTTGGTTGCACTTAAATCATAAACTCTTTCACCGACAAAATTTATGATGTAGTTTGTCTTCATCTTTGTACGGCCATAATGTCACCAGCATTGATACTTTTGGCTAACAATATACTATCTGTGGGATAAAGACAATCACTTCCATCATATATGCTTATAATATATATACATTTATAAGATCGATTTAAAAGAAATGCACGAACGTTTGTCCAGTTTTAAAGCGTCTTACAACACATAACCGGTTGTTGCACTTCACACCTCACTTCTGTCTGTTACTTATTTAACATACGTCTTTCCGATCTGTCTTAAGTTCCCCTTAGTACATGCCTCCACTAGTACATGTACACCAATCAACCCTCCAGGTGTCACTTATATGTCCTCACACTCTCCATGTTGCATGAGAATAAAACATTTCAGTTCCATTGGATATCGTTCTCAAGCATTTGTTTGGTGTTCTTTATATAATCATTTAAATGATTTCAACTGATCTCAGATTCAATTCAAACGCTATATATCATTTAGGTCGGGTCTGCCTTATTCTATAAACAGCTTCCCCTCTTTGCTCTCACTCTCTATTCTCTCTTTTTTCTCACGCATATTCCTCCAGTCTCTTGTATTGTTCTCCTTTTCCAACTTGCGACATATTAAATAGCCACTTCTGTTCCGTCCTATTCGCATTGTAAACTATTTGTTCATTGACTCTCTCTTTATTTCAATCTCTTTTTCTATCTGTGGTTCTCACATGCAAGAAAATTATTTGATTGATTGAGTTGGGTTTTACGGCACCGCGCCTCATGAAATGGTCATATGGCACCGACATGCAAGAAAAAATAAAGTGAAACGGCAAATTATATACAGTAAATGCATGCCTATATTTTAACACGTTGTTGCGGTAGACGCACTTAACCTTATGTTAATATTGCTTGAAAAATTAGAAAGCTCTTACAAATACTAAACTACTCAACTGTTGTAAGCAGAGGTGATATTAAGGGATCACTTTTCCTGAGTCTTTCTGTCAGTCTGTCACGCTTTTTGTGTCGCTTTTTTATTTATGACCATACCTCCTGTTCTACGAAAGCTTGTAAGATGAAACATCATTTATAGAAAGAGCTTTAAAAGTGAAAGAGTATTGCACAATATCTATAACTCATGCCTTGATACTGCTCGAGTTGTCTGCCTATATAACTTTTCTTTTTCCTGCATATTTCTTCTGAAATACTGAAGATTTTGAAATAAAACTTCATTTTTGGAAAAATACTGATAGGTGAAAGTGCCTTGTACAAGGTTCATAACTCTTACATCAATACATTTTCTGTTTTTGCCTACAACTCCTGTTCTACTGATACTTTTCAGATGCTATTTTCTTTGTTTAAAAAGTTTTATAAGCGGAAGTGTCATGTACATGGTTAATAACTATGTTTTATATTCCTCATTGTCTACAGTTTCTTTTGTGACAGAGCACTTCTGATATAATGACGTTTTTCATTGTGGTTTTAACTTTTGTTTGACTGACATTTGCTGGCAGTTACAATTCCGAGGAAACACCTTTCTAGGTAAGAATTTTAGTTTTTACGTAAGCACAAAAACGTACATTTTATTAATAATTAATAATAATAAAGGCAATAATGTTAAATACGATCAAAGGTTTGCACTTTAGGCAAGTCCCTTCATTATTGACTTTCCAGAAGTTATTGCCAAATGTAGACACACAAACTGATATGGTCGGATTCCCTTTTGTATATGTATGCCATTTGATTTCGGCACCCTCTAAAATTTGACCGGTTACGTTAAAAAAATACTTTTTCCTTGCTCAGTTGGATTCAAATCAACATGTTTACAGAGAAAGAATTTTGTCAATCCAATTTCTAAAACACGAGTTGACATTTGTTCATCTCTTACATTTGTCAGAAATTCCAAGTTTCCATTTTCAGCCGACGAACAAGATATTAGCCGTAACTGACTCGGTACAGCATGTGATCTTGTTTGCAATGTTTTTTGCAGAAACTATACTCAAAATACTTATGTATACTAGCCTTGTATTGATGTTTCTTGCCAGCAAAACTTATGTTCCAAAGGGATCTTAACCCTTTGCCTGCTGGTCGCGACTTTATTGATTTTTGCAAACAGTTTAGATCCAGATCAGACGCCGCGTGACGCGGCGTCTGATCTGGATCCAAACTGTTTGACACTCATCTTTATGTTTCTTTACTTCAAAAATCTATACATATAAGTTTAAAAAAATTGCAGACGACAATTTCGAAGCAGACGACATCACCGCAGGATAAGGGTTAAGGACAGTTCAAAGTTTTCAAAGAAAACGTCTGGTTTTATTATATCAATCTTGTGCTTCAATTTGAGCACAAACTATTCAACATAAGTTTGGTTTTTTGGTGTATAGTAATACAGTGAAACCTCCGAAAACAGCACCCCCGAAAACCGAAATTCTCCCTAAACCGAACAAATAGTTTGGTCCCGAATAAATTGTTCTTTGTTCTATATAACAAAAACCTCCGAATACCGGAACCTCCGAATTCCGGAAACTGAACAATTTTTATTGAAAATCCGTACTATTTCTATACAAAATCTACCTCTGAAAACCGAACGCCTAGGGCAAAATGTAATACACAAGCATGTTTGACACTGTGATTTTAGTGGATCAGTTAAAATCACAGCCATTTTTGGGTGCCATGTGTTATCACGAAAGGTGTGATAATCTAATCTGCAGTCAACAGGATGTAGGTCTGTGTGCTAACAGATTTTGCTCTAGGACTAGAGCGATCTGGATCTGCACCAAGTTTTTTTTTTTAATTTACTTTATTTTATTTTTGTATTCAAATAAAAAAAAAATATATGTCAATATATGCTAATACTATAGCTGGAATAGGGTTAAAATCATGGAAGACACTTAAACCAATAAAGAAAACTGTCAGAAAGCAAATGAAAAATTTCCATAATAGATGATGGGGAACATAGACATTAGTTCCCTGGAACATAAATGCATTTCCATGTTTGTTCAAATGTATATTTATTTATTTAAATTAAATATGTTATAAAACTTAAGTTTTATATGTTACAGTACCTGACATGTCATTAATGCTTTTTAATAGTAATTTCATGCTTTAAGCACACGGATAGTTCATATACATATGCATCAATTATAAGACTTGTTCATTTGTAAAAACCTCCATAAACCGGAAACCTCTGAAAACCGAACTTTTCCTCAGTCCGGAGAGGTTCGGTATTCGGAGGTTTCACTGTACAGTCTTTTTGACCATGATTTCAGATTATTCTTGAAGAATTTTCCTTTGTACGCAAGTAACTCTCCCATGTGCTCCATTTTAAGTACGTCGTTTTTATTTAAAGGTTCTAGTTTAAAAAAAGAAACAAATGGTCCAGCTTTCTACTCCGCACTGACATATTTGCAGACACCTTCAATTTTAAATTGTCCTTCAGGACATCGAAGGCCCTGAAATAAAAAGAATAACTAGAGTGACTTTATTCACATTCATATGCATGCAATGCGGCACCAGAACATAATTGGCAATGTTTGAGATATTATGTTCGGAACAATGTAATTGAGAAACCTCTTTTAAAGTATCTCCATGTTTTTTTTAATCATGAGACAATTCATGATGATGTATTCGGACTATGGCAGGGAATATAAAGTGAAGTGTGTAATAAATTTCGCGGAGAAATATCCCCGCGCTATTGTTGTAAAATTATCAAAGGGTTCATTCAAACTGATACTATGGTGTATATATCGATACTTCAACTGCGATATGCATTGCTACTATTAATCATATACTGGTACTTAATCGTCCATTTAATACAACATGATTAAAAGGATATACTTGTGAAACACATTAAAACTGAACCTAAAATGTTGAAACAATTAATTTGGCAACTTAAAAAAAAACTTTACAGAGAAAATTCTGTCACCGTTACATTGTTAAACATTTACATAGTATTTACTCTACGTACTGTTTTTCTTTCAGCTATCTCATAGGGATTGCATCCTCGAACTATGTGTTTGCCTGTATACTGTGCTTCGCTGGAAAGAACGGCTATGTTGTTCCGAGGCAAAAGGAAGCTTATAGACATAATCGGTGAGCGCTGGCGAGTCCTAATATCGCACATCATCTCAGCTATTAAATCAGTCACATTGGAACATAAAATGCAGGAAATCCTTTCTACTTTTTCACCGATATACTGGTACGCTATTTGAGGGTCATTGCACAGTCGGTCATACTCTGTTTTGACTGTGTTGATCTTAAGATAATTACTGATCATCTCACGGAAGCAGAGTTTAAGAGTGAGATCGACGTTTTCCGGCGGGAGAAATCGAAACAGACACACCTTGTCTTGTTTGAGAGCTCCATGAAATGCAAGTGTGAACCCTTCTGACATGTCGGGATGCAACAGATTTGGTGCGCGGCAAGTAACTTCCAGCTGCCACGGGACAACATCTGTATCGTTATTACACTCTGCACATTTGTCGTTTAAGTAAATGATATGAGTCGATTTGGAATATACCGGGTATAAGCTACCCCAGGGTGCTGACTTAAAACGATAACAAGAGTGTTCAGAAGGGCACTTGGGAACAGTGATGTACATATTTCCCAATAATTCCTGTCGGGGTACAGATCCTGTTAGCATGGGTATACATAAAGATTTCGCTTTGTCGTACAGCGAGTAGTTTACCATGTTCTCATTCGAGTTAATCCATGCAGGACTACAGTTGTACATACAAAGACATATGTCAACTTGTCCATGTTTTATATCTGTCGTATTTGACATCTGGTGCGCGCAAAACTCAGTATGTGGGTTATTGTCTACATCATTGCTTCTTACCGAAATAATTCCAGTTCAGTTAGTGGATCCAGCACAGAGTACTGCCAGTGTACAGTGTTGCAAGAATTGCAGTAATCCACGACATGGGTAAGACATTGCGCCGAAGAATGAGTGAATGATTGTATCAGTAATAGCCTCTACGTTTTAAAATTGCGATATATGCCACTACATAGTGTACGGTGTTACTTACAATCACTAAAAGACAAAAGAAGTATCAGATTGTGAATGGGAAAATGTTCATATAGTTTGTTATAACTTATTACAACTAACAACCTATGTTATATGTTGCACGTCAGAAGCTTTACCTATACTCACATGACATCACTAACCGCTCCTAAGATGGAATTTAACTCAATTGCCCCGGCCACCTTTAATGGAAAATTCTACTTTCCAATATATCTAGTCCATTTTATTACTATTTAGAAATATTGGAAAATGGTAAAAAGTGCAGAATCTGATCTGAGGGTTCCTTAACGATAGTAACGTAAAAAAAGTGTTCTCTTCACAGGAACACTTCAATAATCGACGAGTGTACTCGTCCCTATGGCTAAATGTGTGAATTCTCTGTACGCTAAAAGCAAAACCGTTGTTATATACATGCATGTACACACATTTGATATAGATAAAACGCTGAGCTCTCATTAGGATCAAAACTGTTTCAAACTCTTATCCTATTGAGATTTTATTTAGAAAATGCTAATGAACAAAGGGCGACACCTTTCTCAAATTATATGTACAAAACAGTTATCATGTCAACCACTTTCCAACATGCATTAACGAGTATTGTGTGGTGTGGATTAGACACCTAATGGATCGCTTTGTGACACCAGAAATGGTAAAATAACATGTACAATTTACTGATCCTGCAAACTTTTAACCCTTTCGCTGCCATGCCCTATGATTATTACATGTGCAATTAGTTTGGATCACACAAAGAACAGTTTTATGCCAAACATTTAAAAGTCAAACCGCCTTAAACTCTTAACTTTAAAAATAAAAAGGACTATCACAGTCACAGTGACAAATGCACTAAAAAGAAATCCCCGACATTAAAACATTGGCAACGTGTATGACAGGACCGTCTTCACATTTGGACTCATTGTTGCCTTGAATATGTGCACTACAAGCATGGCTCTTATATGTGCAAAATATCTAGATGCTTATTTCTGGCAAGGCATTTGAATTGTATATATGTAAAAATATATACTTAGAACCTGGGTACAGGCAAATGTCACGGTCCAACCTTTGACCTATGATTGTAGCCTTAACCATTGAACTAAAGTTTTAGGTTTAACATCATATACACAGTCTTATCTTAATGTATATTTGTGCTTAATTATTTCTTTAAGTATCTTTGCATGATGGAGTTGGGGGCGATATAAGACAAACTATTCCTTTTTCTAATTTGTGATTCCTGACTGTGACCTTGACGCTTGAGCTACAGACCCGGGTCTTATGCACTAGTGCAGTTAATGCTAGATGACAATATAGGCCAACTAATTTGAAATTCCTTTCACGCATGATGGCGTTCGGGCTACAACAAAACAAACTGTTCCTTATTGTGACCATTTGTAACAAAGGATCATGAAATGAACTATCTTGATAGAGGACAATAAGGCAAAACTAGATAACGAATATCAAAGGTCCTGGTCTTTTCGGTTCAATTTAGATTTTTTTTTAAAGATTAACTCATTTAGATTAGGCTATATAAAAGTTATAAGTCCCGGGGCGATGCCATCTATTACCCGAAGGTCATGGTTTGAACATTATTGATAGAGAACGATCAAGCAAAAGTACATGTCAAATATAAAAGAAATTGGTATGACAATTACAGAGAAGAATAATTTCAAAGGGCTTTCCTATAATAGTACAAAAGTCTATGTAAAACTGATAAATCCCTAGGTGGGGCCATTTTTTACACGGGGGGGGGGGGGGGGGGGGGGGGGGGGGTCATAATTTTAACAATTCTGGAACAGGTCTAAAACGTAAAGCTTCGTGTCGAATGTAGAAAGGTCTAGGCCTTACGGTTACACAGAAGATTTTAAAGGATTTTTTCTCTATAAGTCAATGTAAAGCGGGGTTCAAGTAGGATAGATTCTCGGACAATTTCTTATTGTTTATTAGGCGTAAAATAAACAGTCAGACACTCAGGATAGATGAAACATATATAAAATGCTGTCGTGAGACTCTATTTAAACTATAGAATAATAATCAATATTATGATCACCATCAGGACGGTCTGGAGCGCAAACAGTATAGGCGGTTGGGACACGTACTTGTAAAAGGAAGAGAGAACACCCATGCAGATCATGTGCAGGGGTTAGTTCGTGCAACTCAACTATTTCCCAACTATATCACGTGATATGTGGTGATAAACATGAAAATAAACAGTCGACAATATGTAACCCTGGTTCCACATAACTAAAGCAGACTCAACTTTAGCCAAATGAAACCCTGGTAACGTCAATGTCAAAATGATTAACCGCGGGGTTGGACTTCATTTGACCTGAGGGCCATGAATTTAACAATCTTATAATATGACCACAAGGCAGAGTTGACTGTCAAATATCAGAGGCCTAGGCCTTACCGTTTTCAGAGAATTTTTAAAGGTTTTCCTTTATATGTCTATGTAAAACTGATAACCCAAGGAGTGGGATCATGTTTGACACAGGGTCCATGATTTGAACAATCGTGTTAGAGGGCCATAAGACAATTCTACATGTAAAATATAAAGATCTGGGTCTTACGGTTTCAGAGTATAACTGTTTTAAAACTTGTCCAATGCAAAACTGATAAACCCTAGGACGGTGCCGTTTCCGACCCGGATTCATATTTTACAACATTTGTAAAGGTTCACATCATGATGACCACACCTTCCAGCGGCCATGCTTTTTGACGGATCAAAAATCTTTGAAAATTTATATCAATTTAGAATCATTTGGTGAAAATAAACAAAAAAGATGTCATGGCAACAAGAACAATGACCACATCCACATTTTCAGCTTGGCTAAAATTGTATCATTTGTTTAGGAGAAGGTGTTATTTGAAACGAATAATAAACAGACGACACCGACATCAATATCTAAGTACGATGGACGGTGACCGATCAAAATAGCTCATCTTAAGTTCTTTGTGCACAGGTAAGAAAACTAGACCTGCTATCACTAAAGGTGATTGATACCACCACATTAAACTGCCAGGTCACAAACCCCACATAAGGTCTAAAATAGCAAGAAAAAATTGACCTTTATCTTGATTTTGTAAATTTGCAAATTTTAAGTTGAAAAGGGACACAACTCTGTCAAATGGTTAAGGGTTATGACACTTGGAGAAAACCACATACCAACATAGCACAAATAATGTGTTTCAAAGTTGTAGTCAATATCATAAATAATTTTCAAGGAAATGGCATGTCCAAAAAATTAAAGTTAAAAAGGGGTAAAATTACAAATTGAAAAGGGGCATAATTCTGTCACATTTACGCAAGAGTTGTCAAACTTAAAGAAAAGTGACACTAATTATGTGTACCACGTTTGAAGACAATATCTTGAATAGTTTTCAAGTAAATGGCATGTTCCAAACAAAGAGCGAATTTTTAAGTTGAAAAGGGGCATAATTCTGTCCTTTTTTTGCAAGAATTATGTAACTTGAAATAGAGTCTGCAAACATCACACTAATATGGTGTACAAAGTTTGAAGACAATGTCATAAATAGTTCTCAAGTAAATGATATGTCCGAAGAATAATGTGCATATTAAGGAACAGAATTTCAAGTTATAAAGGGGCATTTTTCTGTCAAATTTGGTGCAAGAGTTGTCAAACTTTGATAAATAACAGAATTTACAACACTTATAATGGGTGCCAAGTTTGAAGACAATATCATATACAGTTTTCAAGAAAATGGCATGTTGCAAGAAAAATGTCTCAATTAAGAGACAACAAAAAGTTAAAAAGGGGCATAATTCTGTCAAATTTAGTGCAAGAGTTATGCAACCTGTCAATGAGTGTCCCCACATAACACTGATAATGTATACCAAGTTTAAAGATTGTATCTTCAACAGTTTTCAAGAAAAAGGCAAATGTCCCGAAAAACAGCGACGTACGGACGGACTGACTGAGTGACGGACGGACGGACAAACCGTTTCCTATATAGCCCCCCACCACAAGTGGTGGGGTATAATAAAAGTATTGTTACAGTAATAGCCATAAGTATTGTGAAATTGAAAGGAATGAACCTAGAAGCAAATCGACATGGTAATATTTGATTTCACAAAAGCGTTCGACAATGTGACGTATCGACGGCTGGCAGAGAAATTCTTCTTCTTCCGCATTCGAGACGATACCCTGTCCTGGATAAATGCTTTCTTACCAGACCGTCAACAACAAGTTTTCATCGACAGGGAACCATATTTCCTTTCTACTTTAATGACCGATGTTTCCCAAGGGACAGTGCTTGGACGAACATAACCCCTTTTTTCATAAATGACATTGTTATAAATAAAATTTATCTACTACTAAACGTCATTTTGCTGACGATTGTGTCGTCTATAAAACTATTAATTCTCTCAACGGTCATGAAGTATTACAGCAGGACCTAGATAAATTGGTTGAATGGGGAAAGGCCTGGCATATGGAATTTGATGCTAAGAGATGCGCCAATCTGAATCTCTCATATCGACAATATCACCTTAAAAGCATCGCAAGTTCTTGGCATTTTTTAAGCGTAATCTAAGACACTGTCCTTAGACCGTGAAAGAAATAGCATACCAGTCACTAGTTAGACCAAAACTCGAGTACAGCTCAACTATATGGAACCCTCAGCAAAAGACCCAGATTAAACAAAATGAGCAACTACAAAGGAATGCTGCAAGATTTGTATTAAATTAACATTTCAACGACAAAAACCCAACCAGTGTATTATCCATGTTACACCAACTTGTTTGGTTAACACTAGAGCAACAAAGATAAGCATGTGACCTAACATTCATGTATAAAATTATGCACCAACAAGTTGCTGTACCACCCTGCTATCTACCAGTACCATCAATCAGACACAGTATGGACAGCGCAATATACATTTGCGAAACAAACTCATCAGCCTGAAAAATATTAAATTTGTGACATACCATTGCAACATAAATGTATATCAACATTCTTTCCTACCAAAAGTTAAAATACCATGGAACAACCTTCCCGAAACTACTCTACAGCAAATTACGCTAAAGGGCTTCAAAGCAGTAGTCTTACCTACTGCTATACTGACAAAGTAATAATCAGAGACGCCTTGTACAGTATACATACAAGTTGCATTCACATTGTTAAATTTTATTTATCACCTTTTCGCAGCGCCGGTCACACGCGACCACTTAATGGCGATACACCTGAGTGAATAGGGTACAAACTAATCAGACTTTACTCCCAGGAGCCGTCTAATTAGGTTATTAATATTAACGATTCAGTTTGCCCGTTTTGTACAAATTTCTTTGCGATGAAAGCAATTTGTTCAGGTTTCAAAGAAATACAAGAGTTATATAGGATATCCCTTTTTAGCTGTCTTGTTACAATAGTTGATTGAACATTCATACAAGTAAACCGAATCTTTCTCGTCCGAGAATGTTTGTTACCAATTCTCCGAATTGAAGTTTTACAAGTCTTATAAAACGAGATGAATTTGCAGCGTTTGAATCAAGTCGTAGCTTAATACAGGGCACCAGTGAGCATGTGTGAGTTACTAACATTAATCAACTTCCTACCATTTAAATGTTTTCTTTCTGTTGAAGGACTGGTGAACATGTAGAATAAATATCTGGGACGGACAAATGATTGTGTGGTTTTTAGAGAATCCTGCTTTTTCTGTGTTAGTTTTTCCGTAGTTACATCGTTATTAATGTATACCGTTAACATCCTACAAATTGCTTTATTTAGCCTACAATTAGAACTAATTGATTTTATGACACAGTAACTTATTGGCTTAAAGTTGCACATTGGATGGAAAAAGGTGTATACCCTAAACAGACTACTGCTATTGAGGGCACCTGTGGCCCGTCTTTCGAAACGTCGTACCATAAATATTGTCGTAAGTCAGATTCTAAAAATCACAATAACTGTTTATTTCCCAATCCGATCCCGTCTTGTCATATGGATTTGGAAATGTCGTGACAAGACAATTCCAAGGAGATGTCACGACAGGATTAGATGACGAAATTTGAAATAAGATGTATTTTTTAAATTTTGACTTCAATCCGTTTTTATCGTACGACCTTACGTATGACCGGCCCGACTGATTAGTGTTTACACTATTTACTCAGGCCTGACTGTCCCAATACTTTATTATTAACTTTATAGACTTGAATAAAAAAAAAACATTCAACGGTCTTAACCAATTACACTGCAATAGTAAAACAATATATGATAAGTATGCTGTATATAATTCAAAATTCAAACTGCACTTTAATTTCAACATACCTGTCTTGACAAGGGCGTGCTCCTGTGTATACACTCATGAACGGTAACGACCACAACGAAACGCAAGTGTTTGAGGCAAACGCTCAATTTGTTGACTTTTATAGAAACAGTCAGAATACTCACACCTGCACATACAATTCATTTGCTAATCAGCATATACTCGAACTTTGATATCTCGAACACACTTATTCGACTGTTACTCTATTTCTACAGATGAATTGCATTATTTAGATCTCGATTCAGTAAAAAATATAAAAAACTTTGCTTAGCATTGTTTCAACTTTGCAATAGGAATTTGTAGGCGAGTTAGAGATTCGAGGCTTGACAATTATAATATGCCTGGGTATACGACTTTAGCTTGACAGGTCTAAAACTTGTAAACGTGTGTTTTGCTATATATCACTTAAGCTTGAGTTGCAAAATTGTCATTCTCATACACCATTCCCTCGGAACCAAATGCAACATTTTTTAGCAGACGATAAACTGTCAATGAAGGACTTAAAGCAGACAATACGATTGATGATTAATGGGTAAGATGTTATTTAAAATAAATAATTGCTTCAAAATATTGTCCAGGACGGTTAATTGAAGCCTGTGTTGCCACAGAATACAAGTTACACATACATTTGTTAAAAAGTAAAAAAAACCCTTCTTTATCGAGCATACATTTATAAATGTTAAAGTTAAAATCAGGGCCAGCTATTTTTTAGTTTTAACCCATTACCCCCTAGCATGATTATAGTTTGAAAATAGATGACCAAGGCGTATTTTGCCTTACTTTCAGCCTGCTTTAAGCTACCATCTGTAAGAATAAAGAAAATAGGTCTTATCGTACATATTGATAACTAAATTGGAATTGTTTTCGTTAGTGAAGAAATGAATTAATGTTGTACAAAGGCGTATTTATGGGGTAGTAGGCTAAAACAGAAGTGTGTTCGACATTGTGAATTCTAGGTATCGAAAAACAATTGTGAAATAACTTAATTCTAATTTCAACCCGTTATAGGTATACAGGGTTGACTTTAGTGACACTCACTATACTAAACTACTCAAATAATGCTAAGTACCACAATAACCTCCCAGCACACATCTTCCCAAACTTGTATAAATATGTGATTAATAGCTCCAAATTTGTAGTAAAACAAATCAGCACTCTGTTAATCTCTCTCATTCTCCTTTCAATCGACTCAATGGTTAGATGGAATGCCTTCTAGGAAAGAGTTCTGCTTATTTTACTTTTTTTTTAACCAAACAGCGTGTCTCCTTGTTATTCTTTTACTTTTAACAGGAGAGGCTAAATTATATGTGTATGGGTTAGTATAAAAATGTAAAAAATGCGTTTAATCTTCAGAGAAAGTGTTGAAATGCATGCTCTGAAGGTCATCAATCTGATGGCTAATTTAATAATTGCACGCACACCTATTAAATGTTTCTGAAATGATAAAATACTTAAAAGTAGTTGTGGCCATCTTCACTATCGGAGGACAAACATTATCTTTATTTTTGTAATTATAATTATTATCACCATTTAATAAATGACTGTCTTGTACCAGTATTAGAGACGTACGATATGAGTGGCAAACTATTTGGACCATTACAGGCTCCCCAGTTAAAGCAATACTAGCTCTAGATATGTAGTGAAAATTGTTTCAATATGCACTATATCATATATCACTAAACAATCGCTTTTATCTTTTGTTTCACTGAGTGTAGTTACCACATAAATATTATAGAAATACAATGTTTAATAAATATAGTGTAAAGCAGCTTCTTATGTGTCTTAATATGTACATGATAAACAAAACAGTGTTACTCATCAGATGTATTTCACGAGATGAAAAAGACACGGAAATGCATTTTCAGAAGCAACTAACAAGAAACTGCCTGAAATTGAGTAAACTATTTACTACAAATGAAAGAAACACAATAAGCTGTTTTGCTTTCGTTTCAATCCTGAACTTTCTTTGTTGTATGTTTGTAAACTACTTGTAAATTATTGAAATAAACTATGTTTAAACCAAACTGTTCACGCACTCGTTGAAAACGCATCATCACTTGCAAACAGATGTGATCCTGACTAGATGATGAGTAAGTATTCAAATAAATGTTTTAGTAATAAAGCATGCAATCCTGTTGATTATTTTTAAAGAAACACTTTAAATAGACGACATTTTGGTAATGATGGGATGCATGTTATAGATTGTTATATTTTGTGCTAATAGGAATGATTCGTAAGTGCCTTTGAAACTGATTTATAGGCTATATAAGGACTGTTTTACTTTATATAGTGGTGCCTTTCGACACATTACCACCTGTAACCTCTCATTATTTGTGTATTTCAACTGAAAATCAGACAAATTATGTTGATTGTAGAATAATAACTTTTTCAGGAAATTGTTTGAAAAAGGATGAACGGTAAAGATAATTTTCTTTTAATTATTTCGTGTAACACGGTGTCTTATCAGGGTTTTACTGTTGTACACTCTTATCAACTTGTCGTACGTCAAAAACGCATAAAATTCCAAACGACGATGTTATTGCAGTTAGTACGTTAGGCGACTTATTACGCCATATTGTCAGTGAAAGGGTTAAGAGCCGTATTTTAATAGTTGTTTTTGTTTATTACGTCCGTTTCTGCAATATATGAGCTAAATTGGCCTCTAAGAAAAAAGGGCAGCAGATATCAAAATCCCGGGAGCAATGCCCTTTTCTTGTCATTGACAGAGTTCTCTGGTAATTTTGAATGTCCAGTGAAAAGCACTGATACATCGCACCTCAGTTTATAAAGTCTCATCCGAAGGGCTTGGTCCTTAGGAAAATTTAACTAACGACCCCTGGTCGAGCGCGTTATAAAGTGACCTTGTATTGTGCTCTTTTGTCATCGTACGTTCTTGTTCCTCCTTACTTTAATATAATTTATAAGTACCGGCTGCCGTTATTAGAAATAACCGCGGTTCGTAACTGTAGTCGAGTGTCCTTAAACCCTTTACTGCCATAACGTCATCAATTTTAAACAATTGTCGTCTGCTTTTATTTCTAAAATTAAATGTTTAGTTATTTTGACTTATGAAATATTGAAATGAGTGTAAAACAGTTTGTATCCTGATCAGACGCCGCGTAACGCGGCGTCTGATCAGGATCCAAACTGTTTTCAAATTAGTAGTGTACTCGGGGTAAGGCAGTGAAGGGGTTAATGTTTATACTTATACATGTTTATTTTTACAAAACCGTTTTCAGGAACAAATAAATACGAAAGACTCAAGCAGGAAACGTAACACAAACAATACACCCACCTCTCAAGCAGAACACACACACACAGTCATACCACAACACACACACACGCACGCACGCACGCACGCACGCACGCACGCACGCACGCACGCACTTAAAAATACATTTATTTTGTGATTTCACCATCTAATCCTGTCTTGTGACATCTTTTTGGAATTGTCTTTTCAAGACAATTCCAAAAAGATGTCACAAGACAGGATTAGATAGAGAAATAAATAATAATTGAAACTTTCATAATCTGACTTACGACAACTTTTGTCGTACGAAGTTATATGAAACGGGCCCCTGAAGTGCTTCATGACAGACCCTTCATTTTGCAATTCGTACCATTTGAAGTTCATCAATGTTATTTCAATTTTCCGTGTGTGGCGAAAGCGAACTAGATTTACGATTTAAATAACAAATGATGAAATATCAGGCAAAATACGTCCTAAGTTATTTGGTCTAACGAAATAGCTGAACAAGTGGTGAACAGCATGTTCTGGTCAAAATAATGTAGATGCTTATAATGTGAAGCTTAACTGTTTTTAAACGCCTGTTTTAGTCGATTATAGTCCAATAATGGATTTGACTGTTGTCAGGTTCACAAGCAGAACTAATGACCAATTTGATAATAGTGTAGATCATGCTAAAATGCCGCTTGGGAATAAGAGCTTATTCTATTCTTCGTCTGCACTGTTGGCAATGTAATCAGTAATTGTTGTTCAAATACGAGTTTCCCCGTAAGTTGTGACAAAGCCTAGCAGTTTTGAAAGTTTCTTTTTCTGTTTATTGATAATTACCAAAACTATTGTAGTTGTTTGCTCCTATTCGCAATTTGGGCTATTACAGTCTCGTGCAATTCGAATGCCTTGTCGTCTCTAGTCCAAATAATTAGGACGCGAACAATCTAGCGTCTGAATTCACTGGTAAAGTGCCGTAAAATAGAAAGACCATCGTTTCGCTGAAAATGTAAAATGTTAAACACTAAGATGAACGTAAAACGATAACATTTCAGGATCTTTATAGAAAGACTATGAAATTGAGTTTGGTACACACTGCCGAATATTGTATATAATACTGCTTTTAAAAAGACATAACTTGTCCAAGCTTGGGTGGTAACACCTAACCCCATAAACAATTTGAGTCAAAGCATGGAGTGCATGCACTAACTCGATTAGCGTCTAATCAAAGAATCATTTAGGCGTTTCATGTGAGGCCCGCACCTTATATTTGACAGTTTGGTTAGTAAATCTAAATAAGGGGAGGTCCTTTGAAAGCACAGAAAACAAAGCAAATACTGAAAATTGCAGACTCGGTTTAATTGAGTCTGTCATGAGCAATACTGAAACATGCAACAGTGCTCACGCCCCCTAGCACAAGCGGAATTCAACTTTCAACTGTAAATGCGCTGAAATCAATGATTCCAAAGGACCAGAAAGTATAACAACCCTCCTTTCAACGGAAAACCCATTGAAAAAACCCTTGAGATTTAGTATGCCAGTGCCTCTTTATAAAACTTCAGATGGCTGAGCCGATGCTTGAACAATTTTCTCATGCAGTACAGTTACTTTCACGCCTATTGAGAACAATAAATGTGTGTGGAGAGGAGGTCAATGAATGGACTTGGGTAATGTCTTTAAAAATCTTCAAGATGCTAGTAAGTGACAAAAACAGCGTATATCTTGAACAGTCATCGCGTCTTTGAAGTGGTGGTTGGTCCTGAACTACCCTGTTTGCAACAATACATATAAATCTGGTTATGTCATGACACTTCTAAACATTACAGTAAAATCTCTATTACGACCACTTAGAATAAAACAGGCTTACTAAATGTATAACAGTAAGTTGACATATTTTAGCAAGATGATGCAAAATAGAAAGCTCCAATAGGGGCTTGCAATTTTACTGTCACCTTACTTTACACATTCACCTGTCTTAAACACTCAACAAGTACAGTTAAGAAATCGTTATTATTTCCCAATAAACGCATTTACGCTTAAACTATCTCTCCTATGCAAATAGCTCAGAGCCAAATTACGCCGGGTTTCTGAGATTAAAATAAGTAGTCAGAATTGTCAACAGGCTGTCATTTTCTCCATTTAACGCAATGTAATTTCGTTTCGTTTCGTTTGCGTTTAAACGGAAAAGAATACAATCTTCTCCAATGTAGATCATACATAATTTATTGGTCGAAATAGAGAGGTTTTACTGTATTTCTGGTATGCCTTACAACTTACAAGCCTTTCAGTGCAATACGATGATGATGTTCGTCCATTGCTAGGCGAAGATGACCGTGACTACTGGATTGGCAAGGTGCCATGTGATCGAATGTGGATTTTTAGACCTACTCGTGCATGAAACGCTCTGCCACAAATGGAACACATGTGGGATGGCTCAGTTGTAGGGGTATTTTCAGCCCTCTGTTTACTGGTGGCACTTTTCCTTCGAGATTCTTCTATACGGGCTGTCTCAGCTGCCTTTGTCCCAGCAGCTATTGAACTCCTCCAGGACGACCTGTTTTCTGCAAGTGACTCCCATTTGTCAATTGGGATGCTAAGAAGCTTAAGTGAGCACTAAAGGTTGTACTTGAAGCGTTTCTTCTGTCCTCAAACTTGTTTCTTCCCTTCTGACAACTCTCCATAGAACAGTTGCTTTGGTATGTGTGAGTATTGCTTGCGACAAAGATGGCCTGCTCAGCGACATTTGGAGCGTTGAAGCATGGTGTGTAAAGATGGGAGGTTAGCCCTAGTTAGAACGTCTGTGTCTGGTACCTTGTCCTGCAAACTTATGCGGAGAAGCTTCCTCAGGCATATCATGTGGAAGTGGTTAAGTTTATTGGCATGCCTTGAATAGACAGTCCATGTTTACAGGAGGGTTGCGACAACAGCTGCACGGTATACCTTGATTTCGGTGCTGAGTTTTATACCTCTACGCTTCAGGCATTTGAGCGGAGTCTGCCGAAAGCAGCACTGGCTTTCGCAAGTCTATTGTTGATTTCCTCATCTATGTGCACGTCCATTGACAGTGTATTTCCCAGGTAGATGAACTTGTCAACTGCTTTCAGTGTCTGACCTTTCACATGAATTGTAGGTTCTTCATAGACAGATCCTGGTTTTGGCTGGTAAAGAACTTCCGTCTTATTGATGCTTATTGTTCGACCAAAGTTGTCACAGCGGAGCCCTTTGAAAAAGTGTACATGACAACTTGCATGTTTGAATGAGAGCTAGCATTCAAGGCACAGTCGTCAGCAAATAGATGGTCTCTGATGACAGTTTGTTTTTACTTTTGTAATTGCATTCAGACGTCTGAGATTGAAGACGTTGCCATCCGTCCTGTATCTTATGTTCACTCCTGGGTCCTCACTGGTGAAGGCATCTGTCAGCATTGCAGAGAAGATCATACTGAATAGGGTTGCAACAAGAACACAGCCTTGTTTGACTTCGTTGCTCAATAGATGCTTCATTATCATCAAGCACACGGGCCATCATACCATCATGGAGTTGGCGAATAAAGCTAACACATGTTTCTGGGCATCCATCTGGGTAATACAATATAAGTGTGTAGTACAATATTAGTCTTAATATTGTACTGCAGATGCACAAATACGGTACGGTGAGCCATTGATATTCGTCCAGTATTGAAAATGACAGTACTGTGAGGGCAACAGAATGACATCATCGTGTTTTAATATATATGATTTGGTATAGGAGTTGTGCTCCGGAAAAATAAAATACCAGGTTTAAAGCATGCGGAAGGTGTCAATAAGTACACATCATTCCACATTTGTTTTAATTTCATTTAAAGCGGTTTCATACAAAAGTGTGACCAGGTTTTTTTTTCATACCTCCATGAATACAATAAATATTCGAATTATTCCTTATAATTTAATATCACTTCTGAATTTAAGAAAGTAATTAAATAGAGAATCTGACGCGAATGTTCTTTTTAACGCTTTTAGAACGTACGGTGTAGTCCCTCCGCCATATATATTTTCCGCCAAAACGCGACGTTGTTATGTAGTAACGTCGACGTCAATGACGTCATTTGACATCCTGCTTCATGCAGCACTTGTGAAGAGCAGTTGGACTAAGGGAAAGTAGTCCTGACAAGGTGTGGCCTGAATTTTTTTTTTGTCATGGAGTTATGAAACAAAAATTACAGCCAATCACAGCTAACCAAATGTAATGAAAACAAACAATATTAAATTATTTACTATTACACGGCGTTTATATAGCGCAAAAATTATAAAATGATTGTTGCGCTTCACAATTAAATAACACACAATTAGAACAATATACTGCATAATAATATAAACTCGTAGAGAATATACATTAAAAATAGGAATCTAGAACTTAAGATTTATACTTGTCTATAGGTATTATTACTGTTTTTTGTAAATATTGTGTATTTGACAAGAACACACATATTGTTCATAGACCTGACTATAGAGATATGTTTTCAGGTTTTTTTTTCTAAAGCTGGCTTCAGATTGAATGTCTTTGTGGTAACTAGGTAGATCATTCCAACATTTGGGACCAATGACGGCCAAAGATCTGTCTGCTAATTTTGTTTGCCGTCTTGGGTTGTTGAAACAAGTGTGACTTTGAGATCGAAGTCTGTACCGACCTTGAGTGGCTACAAACATGTCCCTCAAATATAATGGAGCTAATATGTCTTTATCTTCAATCTGTTCAGAGTCTTCATGCACAGTTTGAATAGTGTTGATAAAAATATTGAATTACTATTGAGTTCTGTTGTGTTTAGTTCAATAACGTCATGAGAAAATTTTGAATTCGAATACTAGCGTGTTCAGTAAAGAAATCGATGGCCATCGATTGCGAGTAAGCTACCGGTCTGAAATACAGTGGAGAAAACGTAATTCTTTCTTTCAAACGCAATCGCATTGCAATGAAATATAGAAAATGACATTTATTTTGACAATTACGACTACCAGTTTTAAATTTTAGTGACAAACAGTTTGGAGCCTGATCAGACGGCACTGATCGAATCTGCTTTTATCTGGAATCATTGTAACCACCAACAAACGAGAAACTTAACTATCAGTGATCACCTGTGAATTAGTGTTGGTAATAAGCATATGACCATTAGCAATTACACAAACATAGACAACAGAATAATGTTTGTTTTGCTATACACTGATAAAAGTATTTGAGCCATTAATATAATAAAATCACTCTTAAACTCTATTGTGCTTTCAAACATATACTTTGAAACTAAAAGGGTGACAAATGATCATGCTTATTTGGACAAAAGTCACAATGAACACTAATCAGCAGTGCAAAAAATGACTGCAATCGTCGAGCATGAAATTTACATTCTTCCTAAAATGATCATTATGTAAAAAGATAACTGTCAAATTAGTTTGAATTTGATTGAATTTATTCTATGAATTTTATTACATATGATAGCATAGGAAATGCGAAACGAGGGTCATATACGTTATAAGCAAGAATAAACATAGTGTATATTTAAACAGAAAACTTTGTCAATTTGAAAAAAACCAACGTATATATGACAAAAGTCGGTTAATTTCCATAAAATAAAGCGTTGAAACAAAAATTGAGACTGATTGAATAAGCCTTCGTATGTTTAAAACTATTTTAATTAAAATTGAACGGCCATTAGTTATACATGCAACTTTTTAGAGATCTTAAAGGTCAAGTACAGATGCTATGTCTTTCGTACATTTTTGAAGTTTCCTGAATGGAAAAGTACAAAAAAGATTGCCAAGAGTGTTTGATGATACATTGTATTGTTTTTTCATATCGGTAGTGTTTTCTTCTTCTTTAATGTTTTCCGATATATTTCAATGGTTAACAAGTTGACCTACGTGGGATTAAAACAGAAACAAAAACTTTTTTATGCGAATTGAATGTTTAATTTTGGATATATTTGGCTTCCTCACGTACTTAAAAGTATTAATCATAAAAATAATATGGCGCTCTTTCCTTGGCTTGATTAAAACCGGTAAATAAAGCAGAGAAAATCATGACAGATAACACTTAGATTGTACTATACAGGAATCGACCCTCAAGTCCGTTGCTGCTGGTTATAAATTCGAGGTGGATCAATTAACAGGTGTCTGATTGTATATACTTATACTACACTCCATCAACTTGTACCATGTTGAAACTAAGTCAATTACTTTATATAATTCCAGACAGGATTTATTTATAACAGACTGTTCACTATTGACACCAACCTACTATGTCAAATCCCGGTATATTGTAAGTGTTCTCTAATTAATTCCGAATTTTATTTTATGGAACCTCATGTCAAATGATACATTCGGTTACGAGTATCTAAAATTCTTTTAAAAAAATCATTCCCTAACGTTTTAATTAATTCTTCGACGAATAAAATCGTTCAGAGCCGCCGCTTATCATCCACATATATATGTTAATCAGCTCTCGTGTCTTTCTTTCGTAGAGTTTGAACTCTGGTGTATGCAAACTTTGGTATATATGATTTTGTCTGTGACATCGGTTGATGCATGTCTAGTTAGATCAATAACGTTCAAGTAAAGCTAGTATTGTGTAGTACAGCAAGAAGTGCAGTAACCTGTGACATGTATAGGGCATGATGCTGAAGAGGAAAACAACAACACGATTATATCAAAGGGTACGCATACATTGTACAAATCGAAATATTGTAACTCCACATTATGAAATGATATTAACACTCACTAAATCACAATAGAAATATCAGACGATGAAAACATGCATTAATAAAAAAAAATGTCCATGCTTACCTTTTTCATTTTTCTCTTTGCGAAATGATTTTCTCAACATGAAGCATGAGGTAGATGGAGTGAAGCCTTTCTGAAGTCTTTACGAGTACCATACGAAATTAAAATTAAAGTAAAAACTCTCTGTTACGACCACTAAAAAGAAGGCCAATTCATTGTATAAAAACAAAGTGACAGCTTAAAGCAGCTGTCTGTTTCACTATAACTTTACTTTCAGCAGTCACGTGTCCTAAAACCTTTATAGTTAGCATCATTTAGTGGTCGTAATCGAAAGGTTTACTGTATATGTTCCTTTTTGACGCTGATGGCGAACGGGTGTTGTTACCTTTAAAAACTATTTTGATACAGGCGGGACGTCGAGTAACTTTGCGTCTCACCAAGGTCAACATATTTCTAACTCAACCCTTATTTTGAAAATAAGTTTTAGAATTATGTAGTTTAAGAGTAATAACAGATAATTATATTGGCAGAAGAATATAATGCTAATCGTTCAACGAGTTATCCTGTCAATCGTTTCTTAACTGGCATTATATAAGCCCTAATAATGCTGAACGCGACATAGTTGCAGAACGGTTACTGGTTACATGTCGCAACGCGGGGTCTAATTTGCCCCCGAACTATTTGCCATTCATTTAAGATCGCGCTAGCGATTCATGGTAAATTTGCCGATGATTTTCTGTCGTTCATTTCGCTTGAATGCCGAAAAAATATCTGTTCATTTAATATATTTTCAATGTATTTGCTGTAATTTTTAATATTAGATTAACATTTTGTAAGTATGCATGTATGTTTAATCCATATCAGAGGTTGATAACACGAATAATGTGTACCCTATCAGGAACAGCCATGACCGATTTACTGAAGCTGCGTACATTCGAAAGCAAAAACATAAGTTCCATTGTTTACATTCTAAGAAAAACAACGTTGACAGTTTGGCGCGAAAATGTCAATTTGACTATTTGGGAGTGACGTCATTTGTAAAGTAGGATAGATGTATCGTTTTTTTGGCTTAAAGGAGTGCAGACAGTTGCTGTTTATAAGGTATGTCAATTTTCTTGAAACATATTTCATTAATAAAGAAGAATTTTAGTCGGGAATCATGATTTCCACTAAGAGGAAGGCAAAGATCGGTTAAGAACAAATTTTGAGAAAATCCGCCAAATGTTTGCTGTTCAAGTTCCAAAGACTAATTCGCGTATGAAAACTGCATATGCCCCGCCTCCTCTTCGAAACTGTTCCACAAGTCCCGCCCTCGTGAGAAATGGTGTTTATACGACATGAACAGCTTTTTTGTCAATGGAAATGAATTGGGCAAATGTAAATATTTTCAATTATTTTTTCATTTTTAAAACATATCAAACTGATTTTGTGCTTTTTCGCAGACGTTGAATTTAAAACCAAACAAAATCAATTTAGTATTTTAAAAAGAGTTAACACTCGGTAGGCGATAAAGATTAGATACCTGCTTTGTGACAAGGTTGTGAAAGACATAACGTTCGTGATGACGATGATTTTGGAAATTCATTGAATTCTAGTGACACGTATACTCGTCATTGACACACAGTGTACTTGTAAGATGTATGGTTATCCTACATAAACCAAATTCAGAGAGTTCTGATAAAACTTGTGTAAATAACCGTTCACTGCGATAAAATATAAGAAAAGGGAACATGTGCATATAAATATACCGGTATCTGAACCCGATACGAACCGTTTGCACATAATACTACAGCCTTTAAAGACTGAACACTTCTTGGCCGAGAAACATCTACGGTATTGAGAAAGTTCCACAATAGCGAGGTGTCGCGGCTAAAGAAAAATAGTTCAATTGTCAGCAGTTTAAGACATGTGTTCGCTTAATGAAGCAAGGAAAAGGTAACATTGAAAGATCCTTTAGCGTGCACGGCTATTGTAACCGAAATATTATGAACTAGAAAACTGATCTAGTCAGAGAGGCCCCTGCAGATGAACCTTTGTGGGAGTTATAGTTCTTAATCCAGTCACTGCCTGAACCCTGAAAATTGGTTATTAGTGCATTAGCCATACTGATATATTTATGAACTTTTGTCGTATAAACAGTGTTTCTCTTTTTAAACGCGCTCCTACATTAACACTCTGATAAGGGCTTGCCCTGTTGTTGTTTTTTAAAGATATTGCAACAATATCATATTAACAACCCAAACTATTGACCGACAACAATGGTCAAAATGGTCTTGCTCATTAAAACTCCCAGGGGATAATTAGTTCAAGAATGACCAGTAGTTTCATTTAAGAAATGAATTGCGTACTTCCGGCATTCATGAGCTGATGGCACTTCCATGCTTTTAGTAGCAAAGTGCGTGAAGCCCGAAGGGCTTCTCGCTTAACTTTGCTAGTAAAAGCATGGAAGTGCCATCAGTTCATGAATAACGGAAGTACGCAATTTATTTCTTATATTTATATTCCATCGTGAGCTGAGAAATGAACCAGAAATGTACATAACCGTTCTAATAGACACTTTGCCCGTTGCTATGCGTTGCTATCGTAGTAACGATTTCTATATATGGACTGAAACTAGTCCCAATCACATATTATATTTACTGGATAAATTTAGACTTTTAACCGGTAAACTTTCTCGTTATGTTTAAAATCCCTTTTGAGATATTTAAAAGGACACGAATTTACGAAATACTTGTATGATAAGCATCTTAAATTTAGGTCGCGTTTTTTTAAAACCGATTTACTCACACGCCATACTTGATTACTCCGCGTTAACGCGCCTACCATACGGACTTCTCTGTATCGATTTGAAAGTGATCAGTATAGCTCCGCCCCTAAACCAGTCGGCTAGAACTGGATTTTAAGTGAGCATTCATTGCAATATGCAAGTCTCTTTTTAGAATAGTGTTATAAAAGGACAATGCGGGGCGAATGTAAATATTCTAATTTAGACTTTAGACGACTAGCAACGTAATGTGTGACATGGAATAGAATAACAGTAACCCCCCCCCCCCCCCAATCAACGCTTTAAGTCCTGCACTATAGGCTGCTTCAAATTGTCACTTGCTGTTTTGTTTCTTCTGTCAAAGTCACATGTAGAACATTTTGACAGAAGAAACAGAACGGCAAATGACAAACAGTTTGAACCAAGATCACACGCGGGGAGCTCCCTGTTTACAACAACACCAAAAAGGAGACAAAACAGTCTATTTTGCTTTTGGAGGGAGTTGTTATAGGAAGGGGAGTTTAATACTCTTTAAGTACGCGGCGTCTAGTCTGGATTCAAACTGTAACAAATGTACTTTAGGGGTATTAAATCCTCTTAACACGGCGTCTGATCTTGGTTCAGACAGTTAAGGAATGTACTCAAAGGGTTTTGAATCCCCCTTCCTATAACAACTCCCTCCCAAAACAACACATGATATGTTGCCTACGATTAGGTATTATTGTAAAGAGGGAGCACTGTAGTAGAAACCCAAGAACATGCCAATCATTAAACAGCCAAAACCAGCTAAGTTAATCACTTTCCAAAAAACAATGTCCAGTGGCCCTAAAATTTAATGAAGACATATGTTTTATGTTAATGTATACTTTTTGCTGGCGTAAGATACGAACTATCAGGGGAAATTAATCAGGGATATATTCCACTTACACATTTGATTTATTTGGCACTCAAAGTGACTAAAATAGACAAAGACACCTGTCCCTCACAAGGGGATATATCTTTTAGGCACATAAGAATTTAAGTGTATTTGTTAAAATACACGCAAATCGGAAAGCAGTTGGATGCGTTCACCAATTGTGTGTGAAATCTACATAAGCAATATGGTAATTTGAAATTATGACGTCAGACATACTGTTCTTGAGTATCAAAGGCGCGAGAGTAAATCCTCTACTAATTGTTTAACTTCACTCTTTTTGGCTAATTAACGAGTACATCATTATACCGCTAAATAGTTGTGAAGTGTATTTTCCACTATCCCCTTGCCGATCGCAACATGGCTGATATTGGTATACAATTTTAATCAAGATCAGGTGCTTCAGAAATGAAAACCGTATTTAAATTTAATTAATCTGTTAAAAAATACACAGCAAAAGCATTTTGATGTTTGTTTGACGGGCGACCACTTCACATCTAATGGTATTTTGGCATTATAAAAGTTGATCTATATGCGCATGACTCGATACTTTGGAAGCCAATTTCTGCATTGCATGATTTTTGAAAATACTATATAAAGGTAAAAACAGTTCTTTTCCTTCAATCACAGATGTTGCAAAGTGGAGAGTATCTGTACAATTTGTCTACACAGACGCACATTCGTTTTGAAACTGGTAGGCAACGTTTTATTAATCTGTACGCTGAGGGCAAATTTGTGATGTGTTTTACAGTTTGAATATAGACGAGGTACTAAGCAAATAGGCGTCTCATCTAGATAAACACTTTTTAATATTCTAGTAATATTGCCTGAAATAAAGTAAAGACGAATCATATTGTAGAATTAAGATACCGATTACAGACAGTTAATGTAGTTTCATAATACGCAAAAGACTCATTTACCATTTTATCCATTATTTGGTCTTCTCCTCTGTTTGTGTACAATTTGTAAAGGGATTAGCAGGCGGTTTAGCCCTTTCAATTGTCCGTAGGATGTTTACCCTTTCACCGTAAAAAGTCGTCTGCTTCAATTTTGTTGTCTGCAATATTGTTTTAAAGTTAATTGTGAGGCAGGATGACCAAGAAAATGCGATATAAGTGTCAAACAGTTTTGATCCTGTCTGATAAGAATCCAAAAAGTTTTCAAACGCGCCCTTTTGGGCGTCATTTGAGAATGAATGGGTTAAGCAAAGTTCTATCTAGTCACCGTTTTATACGGTTACAATATTACAAATAACAATATATGTTACAATAATAATGGTTTAGATGGACAAAAATGTATGAATATCATCAATTATATAGTTGAATGGTTGTAAGAAACCTGGGTTATTTGACAAATAAACAAATACACAGTTAGTTTAACTTAATATTTCTTTATTTATAATCTTGGTTCCAGGTAAATCCATAATGTATCGTGTTGATGTGAATGTAGTTATTTGTCTTTTCTTGCTTTGTAGGTTTATTTATATAATTTCATGTGAAGCGCTTTCGAACGCACACTTCCTGTGTGAAAAGAGCGCAAAATAAATCGGGTGTAATAATAATAATAATAATAATAATTCTATAAATGGGTTAAAGGTCACCTGTATTTATATATTGTAATTTTAGGCCAGATGGTTGCACTACCAAACCTATTATAAACCTTATATTTGTACTTGTCCATTCTAGGGATAGAAAAACATTTAGGACATTTTATTTTGTAAACATTGGCCTGTTAAGTGAATGTTGACTAATTGACGCAAAATACATTGAGAAGAAGCAAGCCGTTTAAAACCTTTTGTTTCTTAACCCTTTCCCCAATAGAAGCGCATTTTAGCGGATATGATTTATTCATCCGCTGAAGAAAATAGTTCCGATTTAATCAGTAATGAATATGTATTATACGGAATATTTTCTATATTATAGCACATGATAGCTTAAAGCAGGCTGAAAGTAAAGCAGAATGCGCCCTAAGGCGCATTCTGCTTTACTTTCAACCTGCTTTAAGTAGTCACCTATCTTAGGTACTAGAAATAGGCTATCAGGAAAAGGGTTAAACAAAATAGTATGTATTTCATAATGCGCTATTGTACAAATTCACCTGTATGGCTATGAGGTAAATTACTTGACTACGAAGCTGGCGACGCAGTGTCGATATAAGGTCTGAGTGTGTATGTTTCATTATAAAACATTTCATTAAATTTTCACCTGGTCTTGTCGTGGTTGAAATATGTAACCCGTGGGGGAATAGTTAAGACAAATTCTCAGGGTTGTCGCATTTTGCGTTTAAAATTGTTAAATCAATTTGTAAAGTGGATCCAAGCTCAATCGTCCGTGTCGTAGAAAAATAAAGCAATAAAAAGAAAAGGACGTTATGTTTATTCCTTTTCTAAATTGCATGTTTCTAGTTTTGAAGACTAGTAACCACTTAAAGCAGGTTGACCGTCACAATCAGCCTGTTTTAAGCAAGATCCATTGGCTCTTTTTTCTGATGCCTATTTATACAGAATATATAAAAGTATGAGTTCGAACTATTTTCCTTAGTGCAGAAATCTATTAAAGAGTAAAAAAATATATCTTTGTAGGAAAATGATACAGATATATATACGCCACAGGCCCATATAAACCAAAAGATATTGAAACATACAAACTTTTGTTTACATGCATCATATTCCCACAAACATTGTTATATTTTCCATGAAATAATTGAAATATAATGATATTTCGTAAATCAGAAAATCAAATTTACGTTATCATCACCCAGGAAAAAGAAAATACCAAGATTATCCCTGGGGTACTTAGCAGTTTTGCTAAGTATATAAGAGAAGAGAAGCAAATTATATATAGAAAACAATACAAATCTATATTGACATGGATAAAAGAATACATACTTATACTGAGGCATCGTTTAGAAAGTAAGATCACATTGATAGAATAATATTACATAAGGGTCCAATGTTAAAAAACGTTTGAGCTGAGTATGAGTGTGATCTCATGTATTTGATTGGTCAGACTTGAGCCAAGGCTTGAGAACGACTTTAGACTCAACTGAAAAGCTTTATAACCTTGTACCAAGGTATTGGTAGAAATAGAACATTTCATCTTGTATATACCTTGACATAGAAGACAGTTTAACCATTTACTCCAAAAACAGGTCTATTTACGCATGTAATGAATTCATCCAATGATGGCATAGCCCCATGTTATACAATGATTCAAAGGCAACATAAGAAATTATACTTATATTCTAACAGACGTTAGCTCAGCGCAGACTAAAACTAAATTCGAATGCGCTTAAAGGCGCATTCAGCTTTACTTTTAACCTTCATAAAGTGGTCACCCGGGCTATAATTACAAATATGTAATAGATTAAAGTATGAAATGTAGTTGTGTAATACGTGCGTTATCTCTTCGAATTATTATAAATAAAAGGTAAAGCGCAATCGACAATGTTGAATATGATAAAACATTAATGAGTATATTGTTGTTCTTTACTTTAGCACCATGTCCTACCAATACCGCCGAGTAGTGTACTGCTTGCAGCTCTGGACAATGACAGTTCTCTGTATAGGATCTATTGATTCAACAGGAACTACTTCTTCACCAATGAGTGTCATTGACAAACACCCGTACACCGAGTATTGCACGCACCAGATTTCAAATATGACAACAACGAAACTCGAACTTATTGACGTATGTCTTTGTATGTATAACTGCCGTCCTGAATGGTTTAAAATGGATGAGACCATTGCAAACTACGCACGGTTTACCGACGAGCAAACTTCGTGCACAGCCATGACAACGGCAGCTGTCTCTCGCTTTGAGCACGTTGGCAATATGTACAGAATTGTTGATAAGTGTCCTTCTGAATATTCTTGCTATCATTTCAAAGTGGCTACATGGGGAAGCTTATATCCCGTGTATTCTAACACTACCGATACCATTTACTTAAACTACAAATGCGCACACTGTAACAACGATACAGAGATAATAACGTGGCAGATTGAAGTAAATTGTCCGGTGTCGTCTCTGTTGAATCCCTACATCTCTGAACGGTTCACACTTGCACTTTATGGAGCTCTCCAGCAAGACACTGGGTGTTCATTTAGATTTCTTCCGCCGGAACAGGTCAACCTTACACTTAAACTTTGCTTCCGTGTGATGGATATGTACGTTTTAAAAACCGAAAAAATCAAGAAAGAATATGAGAGATTGTGTGGAAGCCTTGAAACAGCGTACCAGTACATCGGTGAAAACGATAGAAGAATATCCTGCATTTTATGTTCAAATGTGACAGAGTATATACACGAGATGATGTGTGACTTTGGGGGTGGCAATCGCTCACCGGTTGTGCCGATAAGTTATCTCTTGGCGACAAACGACATAGCCATTCTTTTCCGAGAATCGAAGCATCCGCTCAATGTCCGTGTCCGAGGATGTCGAGTCTACGAGGTGGCAGAAAGAGAAACAGTACGTTAAGCCGATCTTGTGTTTAGCTAATATTCGATAAGGTTGAACATCCCAAATGAACATTCTTAAAAAAAAACTCGTTATCCATTCTCATAAATACAAATTACCATCGTTTATGATTCTTCACGTATATAATAGATTTTACTTACTTGCAAAAGCTATTAAAACATTTATTTACTTGCAACTGTTAACGGTGCTTCCATTGTTTCTGTTCGCGTGTGTACTTTATTACTTTTTAAAAGTTGCATTATTCAGAGTCTACTCGTTTTTTTAAAATCTAAAGTAAAGAAGTGTTTAATTTAAATTAATAATATTATTCGAATTGATATCAATATGATATAATCGGGAAGGTTTCCAAATATTTCAAACACAAAAAAAAGTTTTAACCGTGAAACCGAGTGAGGATATCAAGGACTTTTTTCGGTAAACTCTTGGTCAAAGGCTACACTCAATGAATACATGCAAATCAAACTTTTTGCCGCGCCTTCACTTGTTTGGGTGCTTGATATCAGACAGCAGGTGGTGAAAAATTGTCCCTATGTGGAGACTTAATACGAAATCATTTAAGTAATTTAAAACGTTTTCTAGACTGTGCACTTACGCGCATTATTTATGAAATATTACCGATTTATTTACTTAATTTCTCCTTTGAAAATACCTTACTTAACCTTAATGAAAGAAAAGCTTTTGATATTCCTATTAATGAGGTGTTATGTAACCTGTAATAGTTGCCCGAAAGAAATGAAGCCCTGCTACCCTGCTGATTCAGGCAAGCGGTGTCAGCCGTTAGCAAAACAATGACTTTTAATCACCGACAAAAGACGCCATAATAATTACACGCATGTTGTTTTAACTGGTGTCATAGGGCGATGTTTGCCAACTCCACACAACAATGTATCGCTATGTTACGAGTAATTATGTAATAGTTTGATCGCAACCTGTATCTACATACAGATAAGGAAATACTCGTTTAAGTTAAGCGCTAGTATTGTATTGAATTTTGAGTGACTTTGGTATATTAATTTTAGTCAATTATGCGAAATACCAAAAACACAAGTTCGTTTAGCTATTTGGATACTTAATTAGTATCTGGATATTCAGGTGCTATAATATAAACATATCTAGTTACAGATAACATATTTTTGAGCAGCTGTCCAAATTTTGTCTTCTCATGAGAAGATTGTACTTGATAACATACCACATGATATTTGAACTACTGACCTGGAATGCAATCAAAAACATCTTATAGGAACAAGTACTTTTTCAGTTCTTATGGAGACTGGGATTGTGATATTATGGAGTTATTGTGCGGAATCAAATAACAGATCGCGATCTTTGAACTATTGACCTTCAATCCAATTATAAGCCGTTCCTCCTCATAAACTACCTGTACAACCAATATAGAGATTAATGGCTCCTACCAACACAAGCGCAACAAAAAGAAATACATCAAAACAAAAAATATGTATTCGTCACTAACACGTGGCGACATAAGCGACGGATCGCTTGTACAGTTTTGTATTTATGTTGGTTTTCATTATGCTTCCAAATGTATTAAACCTGTCCACATTTGTTCTCATAATTACAGGGCTGCCATAAGTTGACATGAACTACGATTTCCAAATTTATATTGTTCAAGTGCGATTTTACGAATCGTACCTTTACCCCCTCGCCTGTTTTTACTTTTGTTGACACGTGGCTGTTTAAAGCAGGCTGGAGGTAAAGCAGAATGCGCCTTAAGGCGCATTCTGCTTTACTTTCAGCATGTTTTAAGCTACCATGTACAATAAAGAATCCGAAGATTTAGGTAAAATCCGGAGAAATGGCCTGTAATTAGTGTTTGCAGTTCAATGTAAATTGTTTTAAGGTAACCCATTCAGAGAAATTCTTTCAATAAGCAGAACAAAGATCAGAACTTTTCAAATGTTGGTCCTAACTTAGATAACTTGAACAAACATAATGAGGTATATATTATACATTTCCATACACCTCCTAGTACATGACACAGGTAACACTGCTTATGTCCCGTCTCATTGTCCCGGATAAGAACCCCGGTGGGTCTCGATTGAGCGAACCAAAAGTCACCGGAAATCACCGGAGGTACAACCTTGGCGACATCGGGGACGACCGGGATGATCCGAAATGAAGTGTCCTAATTCTGCTCGCACCGACAAGCGGCTGCGGATGCTTTAAAATGTGTAATACACCCGGGGGTCACCGGAACTCACCGGGACAGATTAACAGAACCGGTTTAATCCGGGCAATGTTGGGGTAATTCCGGGGAATGCAGGAGTAACGCCGGAACTTTACCAGCACTCCCGAGGCAGATCCAGGTATCTACCGTGAACAGCCAGGGTGTTTGCGAGCATAAAAAATGATGGGAATTTTAAAAAATGCAATTTTCTACATTAAATGTTTATCGGTTTCGTTCGTCTGCGTTTGAATAGGAACAAATAACGTCTTATCTATTCATGATAACTTGATTTACATTACGCAGAGAGATAAAAGTCTTTACCTGCGTAGTTTTCGGAAGTTTCACACTACTTTCGTCAGCACTGAATGTTCAACTAGTGCTGGTCTGGTGACCTGGCTTGGTGACCTGACTCGAGGAGAGGTGCGTTGACGGAGGGTAGCTCCAAGACATGGTAATTGTTCAGTGATGGTTACCGCTGTCTAATTTCAATACGTTCCTTCACTTTTCTCTTCATTGTATTGCATTTGCATTTCATTTCATTTACCCTGAGAGACAATAAGATTTGTTTCTTGTCTACGTTCGCCTCGGTTCATGTCCTTTCCGGCAAACACCGGGTAACGTCGGTGCGTCACCGGTTGACAACCAGAATAAGACAAGACGATACCGGTGGCAATCAGTATAACACCAACGACCACCGGGGATACATCGAGATTAACAGAGAACAGGCCTACCCTGCATCGTTATTAAACCTGACCAAACAAGATACTGACTTAGATATTCCAGATATTCAGGGGAGATTCGGTGTAACGCAGTAGAATGACGCACCCGTGCAAAAGGACCCGGGGTCTTTATACTACGTAGAGAAATGATCCCAGGCCGTGAGGGGGGTCCTTCTACTACGAGTCGATGGGTCCTTTTTCTGCGGTCTGGGGTCGTTTTTCTACGTAGTAAAATGACCCGGGTCACTGTTCTACGTAGTGACATGACCCACGGGTCATTTTAGCAGGGGTGGGTCATTCTACTGCGTTACACCGGCTTCATCGCCGGTGGTTAAACGGGGGGGGGGGGGGGGGGGGAGCATCGGGAATATGAAAACACAAATGATATTTTTATAAAAAACGACCCGGTTCATTCCGATTCATCCCGGCTTACCCTGGTTAACCGGCTATCTGTACAGGGTCGTAACAGGACCGGTGTAACGCAGTAGAATGATCCACCCCTGCTAAAATGATCCATGGGTCATGCCACTACGTAGAACAGTGACTCGGGTCATCGTACTACGTAGAAAATTACCCCAGACAGTAGAAAAAGGACCCCATCGACTCGTAGTAGAATTACCTCCTCACGGTCTGGGATTATTTCTCTACGTAGTATAAAGACACGGGTCCTTTTGCACGGGTGGGTCATTCTACTGCGTTACACCGGCACCATGCCAGTGAGAACAGGGTTTTACAGACAATTGTAAATAAAGGCCTCGTTACATACACTATGACGTCATTAGATTTAAATAATTTGTGTCAGCTCCTAATCCTCAAATTTAGATATTAGGAATTGACTGAAGAAATATTGAAATATGTTTCAAACAGTTTGGAGTCTGACAAGACTCTTTGCCCAGTTGGCTCTTATCGGGACCTAAAACATTGTACTCTGGGTAAGTCATTTAAGGGTTAAACAACTCGGTTTAGTATTAGGAGTTTAACTTAAGAAATATTGAAATAAGTTTCAAACTGTTTGTATCCTGACAATACTTCGTGCCACGTGACCTACACTCGGGACCCGAACAGTTTACAAATAACCGTTGTACTCGGGGTTATGCATTTAAGGAATTAACAACTCGGTATATTTTCCATTTCAGAGACGATGCAGGGAAATTAGATGTCCTGAAGGTCAGATAAAGTTGGGAGGAAATTGCAAATATGTCAGCTCAGACTGGAAAGCTGGGCCATTTGTTTCCTTTCTTAGATTGGAACCTGTTAGTAAAGCTGACATATTTGCAATGGAGCACATAGGAGAACTGATTGCGTACAAAGGGAAATTCTTCAGGAATAATCTGAGATCGTGGTCAAGAAATCTGTACTATTATACACCAAACAACCAAACTCGTGTTAAATACTTTGTGCTCAAATTATCGCACAAGAAGGATAGGATAAAGCCAGCTGTCTTCTTCGAAAACTTTAGAACAGCTTTAAAATCCCCTTGGATCCTAAACATTGCCGGAAAGAAACACCAGTACAAAGCCAGTATACATAAGTATTTTGAATACAATATATGTGATGGTCTGACTACTGTTCATAAAAGCGGTTCTCATATTGTGCCGAAACGGGGTAATAGGAATCAGCCCTGTTTCCCGCTTAAAGACGAACGATCTGAATATCTGACCTTCATAAGAGATGAAAAACATGTTTCAAGTCATTTTGAAATCGGACTGACAGCGTTCTTTTTCTGTCAACATGTTGATTTAAAGCCATCAGAGTATTCTGTGCTTGGTAATCACAGAATGGTATATTTTAACGTAAGCGGTCGAATATTGGAAAGTGCCGAATTCCAATGGCATACCAATAGATATGGGAATCAAAGCATATCAGTTTGTATGTCTACGTTCGGCACTGACTTTTGGCAAGTTCATAACGAAGGGTCCTACTTAAAAACACATTTTATCCATATAAACGCAATTGTCATTATTCTCCTTGTTTGTTAACCCTTTACCACATAGCCTGATTTTAGTGTTGAAAAAGGTGACTGCCTAAAGCTGGTTGGAAGTAAAGCAGAATGTGCACTACGGCGCATTCTGCTTTACTTTCAGCCTGTTTTAAGCTACCACCTGCTAGAATGAAAACAATTCCTTCTGATACATTTTCATGACGGTATAGATTGGAATTATTTTCTTCCGCGGAGGATTAAACGGAATGCACTAAAATGCGCTTCTATATGGTAAAGGGTTAACTAAGCTATCATGTCTATCGTCGGTATCTCAAACCTGCTTCAGTCTAACGTACCCGTATTTCATTAGATTGATCTCGACAACTCTGTTAAGTCAAACATACCCATATCTTAAAGTTTAAACATGGATCAGCCATTTTTAATCATTGAAAAAAGGGTGTCATTAACTCACAAAAGAAGTTCATTAGAATAGAATAAGCACTGCGTGTACATATCCGATTTTTTATTTTATCTTAGTGACAGTTTCAAGTGTGTACAGTGGAGAATCTGTTATTCTTTCCCGTTTAAACGCAAACGTACGCAAACGCAAAGCACTAAAACGTAGAAAAGTACAACTTTTGGACAATTCTGATAATTCTTGTTTATCTTGGTGGCAAACAGTTTGGAGTCTGATCAGACGCCGGGTTACCCGGCGTCTGATCTGGCTCCAAACTGTTTGCACTGCAAATAATAGTTTTAGCGTAAACGCGTTTATTGGGAAAGAATAACAGATTCTCCACTGTAATGTGCAAAAGAGAATTCCTTAACCCCTTCAATGCCTTACCCCTGATCAAGATCCAAACTGTTTGTCACTCATTGCAATATTTATTAAATCAAAATAAAAGCAGACGACAATAATTGTTTAAAACTGATGACGTCACGGCAGTGAAGGGGTTAACTCATAAAAACTCTAGTGACGAGTATCCTCGATCTTTTCAAAAGTGTACCTGTGAAGAGTTAATTTGTTCTATGTAAACAGTAAAACCCCATATAAAATTATCCTCAAAGAGCCCTTGTCAGGGGATGGGCTGTTTGTCATCGTCCAAATGTAACAACAATTCGTAATAATTAAAAAATAAAATAAACTCAATTGGAAACTAGAATCTTGCATTCAAAATTTCATAGATGGGTGACTGATGGCAAATTGCGTTTCTAAGCAATGTAGAGCCTATGCTCAAATCTGACCAATCAAATGCTTGAAAACGACTTAAGACTCAACTGAAATGTTTTATAACCTTGGACCCTGGTCCCTGTCCTATTGGCGACCTTTGACCTCAATTTTAGAAACATGTGTTCTGTCATATATTACTGTAAAGTTTTCGAATTTTGATTGTGAGTAGAGTACTTCTTTGGATACAAGCGAACCAACCTAAACATGGTTTATAATCATGATACGTTTAAGTTAAATTACTTCATCCCTACTGCATTGTAAGAATTAAAATAATTTCTTTTGTTCGGAATTTATATCCATAAGGTGTCAGGTTTAATTTTAAATCTAAATGTAGTTATATGTCTTTTCCCTTGTTCGGAATCTGTATACATGTAAATCATAAGGTGTCATGTTTAATTCTAAATCTAAATTTAGTTATATGTCTTTTCTCGCTTTCTTTGTACATTTGTGTAATTTTATGTAAAGCGCTTTTGGAACGCACAACCCATATGTGAAAGGAGCGCTTCATACATCAGGTATAGTAATAATTATTAAAATGCAGAGTATACTCTCGTCATCTGCACACAATGTACTTATAAAAACTACACTTGTCTTTTGCAGTAAGTGTACACCCTTATCGGAGGGTTCGTTTATGAGCGATCTGATCACGGTCTACACGTGTTTTATATTATAAATATTACAAATAATAGCCTTAAATAGTAACTAATGGACTAGACATAACTGTAAACTGGACTTGTCCAATTAAACTCTCAGAGATGAATTCGATAAAGAATGATCAATAGTTAAAGTCTGGATCTGGGTTCCGTTTAATAAAACTACTTACGACAAATGTTGTCGTAAGTCAGATTATAAAAGTCTAAATTTTTATTTATTTCTCCATCTAATCCTGTCTTGTGACAATATTTTTGGACGATTCCAAAGAGATGTCACAAGGCAGGATTAGATAGAGAAATCAGAAATTAAATGTATTAAAAAGTTTTTGACTTACGATCGTTTTTGTCGTACGAAGTTTTATGAAAAATCCCCCAAAAATAATTGGTTTGATCGAGAATGTCAATGCTTAAAGTTAACAAAGAACCAGTATCTTCGCAAATTTAGACAAACTAAATCATTAGAAGATCTCAATTCTTATATCATCGCGAAATCATCATTAAGGAAACAGTGCAAACTCAAGCAGGGCCAATATAATAAGAAATTACTAGTAAAAATTTCGGCATCTGCAAACAACCCAAAGGAGTTCTGGAAAAATATTAAAATGGCATCGCAGGAGCAAAATATAAAACCAAGCATAAACATACAAGAATGGTTTGAACATTTCAGGACTGTTTTTGGAGATACTGATACAGATAATAGTGGTGAGAATACAGAGAATAATCCTAGTGATGATATAGAGGTCGGAAACACTAATTGTAACATTTTAAATGAAGGTGAACATATTCTACTAAATAGCGATATTACCGATGACGAGATTAAAACAGCCTTATCTGAATTGAAAAGAAACAAATCTTCTTCTGGTGACATAAAAGCAGAGCATTTGATTGCTTGTGCAGATATGTTAACTCCATTTCTGAAAAAACTATTTAATCGAATATTTAAGTCAGGAGTGTTTCCGAAGCAATGGTCTAGCTCATTGCTGATACCTGTCCATAAAAAGGGTTCTATTAATAACTGAATGTGTTGAGTAAAGTATATGTAAATGTTTTGAGTAAACGACTTACATTTTATAGTATGGCATATGACAAAATTTCAGAGGCACATGCAGGATTTAGGTCTGGGTATTCTACCATTGATAATGTATTTGTTCTGTATTCGATAATAAGAAAATATTTATGTAGAAAACGTCGCAAATTATATGTAGTATTTGTTGATTTTCGTAAAGCTTTTGACTCAGTTCAGAGGTCGAAATTATTTAAAGTGCTTAGAGATAAGAATATTAAAGGAAACCTTTTAGACTCTATAAAAGCCATTTATGCAAGTGTTATAGCATGTGTCAAGAGTGGATATGAGATTAGCGAGGAGTTTGAATGTCCAATTGGTCTCAGGCAACGGTGTAATTTAAGCCCCATATTATTTTCTTTATTCATTAATGAGCTGTATGATGAAATAGTCTCGTCTGGTATTTCAGGCATTCAGCTCTATCCTGACATTATAGAAATACTACTATTACTCTTTGCAGACGATGTGGCTCTCATTGCAGACACTCCAATAAATCTGCAAAAACAACTTAATCTATTAGCAAAGTATTGTGATGCATGGAAACTTTCAGTAAATGTTAATAAAACTAAAATTGTGGTTTTCAGAAACGGAGGACAACTATCTAGACACGAAACTTGGGTTTACAAGGGTAACAGAATAGAAACCGTTAATGGGTTTACTTATATTGGCTCATACTTCAGTTCTCATTTATCTATGTATACTATGGCGAGTGATTCAGCTATCAAGGCTAAAAGAGTAATAACTAGCTTATTGTCCTCTTTTCATCATTATCACCGATGCCTAAATCAATATTTTTTAAACTTTTTGATACAAAAATAACACCGATTTTATTATATGGATCGGAAATATGGGGTATTTTGCCTATGAATTCTATTGAAACTGTACATATGTATGCATGTAAGCGTTTTATGTGTGTTCCTATACGATCTTCAAATGTAGCAGTAGCTGGTGATTGTGAGCGGTTTCCCATGTATATCCAGGCCTCTAAGCGCTGTATTACATATTGGCTTAGGATTCTATCATTACCTGAATATCGCTATGTATATAAAAGTTATGAGATGTTACGATATTTCGACAATGTTGGTTATATTAACTGGGCTTCACAGGTTAGAATACATCTTTATAGTATAGGCTTTGGATATATATGGGAAAACCAGACAGTCCACAATAGAAACATGTTCTTGTTACAGTATGTGCAGAGACTGAAAGACCAATATATGCAAGAGTGGCATGCATCGTGTGAAGCAAGCTCTAAACTTATTACCTATGTTGGATTCAAACCTGATTTTAAATTCGAAGAATACTTAAATGCTATTGATATTTACAAATTTAGACGTTCCTTAGCTTCTTTTAGGATTTCTTCACACTCTCTTATGATCGAAAAGGGTAGACATTTAGGGATTCCACGTGAACTCAGATTTTGTAAACATTGTAAAGATTTAGTTGAAAACGAATATCACTTTTTACCGGCGGTAGTGGCCCAATGGTTAACACCTTGGACTACTGTACCAGGGGTCGTGAGTTCGATCCCCCGCCGGACCAGCGGTCTGACTAGGAGATTTTTCTGAATCCCCGATGATGTACAGGAATGTTCTTGAGCAAGACATGTACCGCGAATGGCTCCTCTCCACCCAGGGGTTAAAATGGGTACCTGTGAAGGGTCTGAGTCGGTACTGCGGCTGCATTTGACTGCGCCATATGTTAGCAGTGCTCATAGGCAAGATGGCTCGATGATCAGGGGAGTATATGTACAGTCGGCTGAGCGGTCATTCGGACTGAAAGTAGACTTTAACTTGGTATATTATTTTTTTTTATTACTTTTTATTAGTATGTCCTTTATTTACAGACTTAAGAAAACAATATATAAAACCAAAGTTCTATATGCAACCAACTTTAAATAAAATGAATATTTTGATGTCATGCAGAAACAATGAAATAATAAGGGATCTTGCTATGTATGTGCATTATGCCATGAAATTAAGCAATTTAGACTCTAAATAGTTTAATATAATAAGATTTGCATACAGCGCCCCCTCTCTACAACGACACCCAATTGGAGTAGCTTATTGTGTGCGTTGTTTGGAGGGAGTCGTTATAGGGATGGAAATTTGCTACATTTGCAAACAGCTTAAATCAAGATCAGACGCCGCATTATGCGGTGTCTGATCTGGATTCAAGCTGTTTGTCACTCGTCATTGTGTTGTTGATTTTATTTCCCGGTCAAAATGTCCATTATGTTACTTGAGAAAAACAGTAGACGATAGTTTTAATAAAACAATATTGCAATAGTGAAAGTATTTGAGGTGTAATTTCCTTGTTTGGGAATCAGCCGTGATGGTCGTTGTAAGTAGGGATTCATTATTGGAGAAATACTGTATTTATATTTGTCACTGTATTTGTATTGTCACACACTATGATTTTCATATTTGATATACTGTGTCTGGGCTGGAGGCCTTTATCACAATAAACTTTGAATTTGGTCCTAGACCTGTAGTCACATCGGGTGCGACCTGGAATGGCATGCGTAGCAAATCCCAGTAATTGCAAGCATTGTAGATTAGTTAAACCCATCCCATATATGGGATTTTGGCAAACAGTGTAGACTCGGATCAGACGCCGCATCATGCAGCGTCTGATCAGAGTCTACACTGTTTTCTGACAGAAATTTCAATATAAAACAAAATGTAAATGAAAATTTTGACCAGACCTCCCTTTGATAAAAAATGGACTAATCCAATATAAAACATAGAAGACTCCACTGGGTATAAATGGTTTAAACACTACATCATTATACCGCTGATTAGTTAAAGTGTATTGCCCTTTTATATTGTACCCTTATTATACCGACTACTGCAAAAATATAATCCTTAGTAATAAAAATAAAAACTGGACTTTTTTTGAAAATTGAAGTATCCATTTCAAGTTTCACGGAGACATTGAGTATAAAAATATAAACTTCCATTACTTTTGAAATTTTATGCCTGAACACCCTATCATTACATGGACCAGGCCATGAGAAAACTTGCCTTATTGGAATCCAAACAGTGTAGATCAGGGCCTGCTGTCGAGTACAAGACGCAACGGTTTGCCTTGATATACATTATTAGAGACCCACATGCATTTAAAGCGTTTGGTGTAGCTCTATAATTGTAGATTTAAGAAATAATCTATGTTCTACCGTTGTGAAACGGTATTTTACAACGGTTGGGAGTTGTGGTGCGCAGGAATTGACCACGAAGGCCGAAGGCCTGAGTGGTCAATTCCTGCGCACCACAACGACCGACCGTTGTAAAATACAGTTTCACAACGGTAGAACATAGATTATTTCGATTCTAACATGACCAGATGTAAGGAAATTCATTAGAAAGGAAATCAAATGTTCCATACTTATTTCCTCAGCGGATGAAGTTTTTCGACCGAATAACTTTTTCCGCGGCATTACAAGAATCTAACACCCATAAGCAAATTTACAATTACCAATCCATAATCTGGCATAGAACAAACATTACATCAAACAAGACAGAAGAATGAGAAAATTACTGTAACGTTACTGGTTAAAAGTATATGGTCTTTACGGGCTATATGAATAACGAAAGAAATTTAAAAAACATAACGTATGAACGCACGTGGTCACGTCATGTCATATAACCGTGGGAGGAGCGGGGTAGGGAAGAGCGTGGTATACCGTCTCAGGTATACCACGATAGACCTGTTCTTTGTTTATAGAGACGAATTCACGTGTCATGTTAGAATAAACATTATATCATTATACCGCGGATTAGTTGTCAAACGTCATTGACCTTTTACCCTTATCATACCGGCTACTGCATGGCTGATAATTGCACATAGTTTGAATCCAGATCAGATGCAGCATCACACGGCGCCCGCCTAATCAGGATCCAAATGGTTAAAAAACCTTCTTAAATATAAAGTTCAACGCAAAATAAAGTACCAGGTTTGGCAGACAATAATTTCAAAGGAGATGCTGTTATGGCAGTATAATGGGTAACCCGGGTAACCCTACATTTATCGAGTAAATTTCAAAAGGTACTAAGACACAGCTGGTTTTTTCGTTAAGATACTATATAAAAGTTAAAATAATTTTCCCTCAAAGACAAGTGTTTTAAAGACGCGGTGATCAGTACGAATTTTATACACAGACGCAGACTCATTTTGAAAGTGGTAAGTACTGTCAGGTGTAACGTTTGGTACACTGTGGATAATTTATGACCTCTGTTATAGTTTGTTTCTGGATCAAAACTGTTTTTTACGTTAATTATATATTCCTTAAGAAAAATGCAGGCAAAATTTATCTCAGAATTATTAAAATACAGTTTGTAGACAGCACACATAGTGTGCAGAGGGTTAACTTAGCGTATTATTAACTACAGTCGAAACTCGATATTTCGAAATCGGTTAAATCGATCATACACGTATTTCATAATTTGAATTCGATAAGTCTATTTTGATATATCGATTTTGATAAAGTCGAACATATCAGTATTTGTATGTTAAAACGTTGCTAAGCGTGGATATTGTCGAACTAACGCGAGTTCGAAGTATCGAGTTTCGACTGTATACCGTTTTTGCCTATAGCTACTGTTTGTAAATGGATTGGCAGGTGTTTTAACATAGATTTTAACAAAGTTCCATTTAGTCACAGTTTTATACTGTTACCATATGTTTGACAATATCCGTTAAACATGTACATTTTTGCACAAAATTCGGAAGTTTAGATTGGGAACAGTATTCATGAGTGATACAAAAATTATATTTGATGTGTTTAAATACATATATAAATGCACAGTTGTGTCTACTGCAAGTTCTACAATTGGGTTGAATATCACCTGCTGTTTATTAATTTCATTCGACGCACACACTATTTAATGATAATACTACTAAACAATTTTAAACCTGATATTTATACTAGTCGATTCTAGGGAGAACTTAAAAGGACCTTTAAATCGGTTAGACTTGTCCTGTTTATTGAATCTTTTCTTATAGACACTAAATGAATGAAGAAGAATCAAACCATTTAAAACGGTTTGTTTATCTAACGCTAAAATATGTATGTGACAGTCAGTTGCTGTACAAACGCGCTGTTATAGCGATATAGTTGAATACTTGACTTCAAGGTTTAATATCGGGTCTGAGAGGATATCTATCTAAATTACTAAAGGAATTCAATTTGTGATCAGATATTTCTAAGCTTACTTGATTATTTCAATTATCAATGTTGAATCAATGTATTCTACTTCTTAAAATTACAGTTTTGTATCTGTGTACACGATTAATGTGTTATTTCTGATCTAAGTCATAATCAGAACATATTTAGTGAAACCTTACTGGTAAAGAAGAGACGTAGCGAATGCAGCGAACGAGCCATTTCTTATCGACTAAGATTTCACGAAATGTGTTAAAAATTACTCAAAACATAACCCATATTTTAATTGACCCAGGTTAAATAGTGTCCACGTTTCTAGTAAACTAAACTCGCTTATTCTGGTTGTAAGATCGCCAAATATTAACCAACCATCTGTCTTCAAAATTTAATTTTATTGTCATAATTAGAAAGTTTTACACTATTATTTTATTATAAAATCTGAAAGTCTTTTGTCTAAAATGTTTTGTAACATTATTATAACCCATATATAAAAGGAGCGCTATATAAATCTGGTATGATAATTAATATAATATAATTTGCTAATTTTAAGTTTACAAATACATCTACATTAATAATCGCCCTTGAATGGACAAGTACAAAGAAATTTTATTTATTTATTTCTCTTCAGTATACAACATGACAATATATCACAGTTAAAAGTTCAACATAAGATGTACACTGCCACTCTAAGATAGAGTTATAAGAGACTATCTACACTTAAATCGTACTTATCACACTGTACAATTTCGGAAGTTTCATATGAGGGCCCTGAACATTATTTTTCTTGCAGAGATATATTGTTCAGGCCTATTCCATTTCCTTTGTGAAAATATCAAGGTTGATTTTCAAGAGGGCTCCACCAACAAAGCACCTAATGGGCAAAATGAAATAGTACCATATCTGCAATGAGAGACCATCTCTTCCAGATAGCCTTGAGGATCCCATCTAAAAAGAGACGCTTACCAATTACAGAATGTATTTTTAAAACTTCTTCAAGGAAAAAGCATATTTCCTAAAACTTAATATCCAAGATAAAAAGTTATTCATTTCAATTAAAATATGCCGGCAGAGAAAGAGTATACTATGGCGTATTCATAAAATCATTTGCACCATGGAAACAATTTATCTGTAACAGGTGACATATAATATTTCATAAGGTAGAATTTGCCAACATTCTTCACACATTAAATTAACAAACAGGTCATTCTAAGTAGGTCGTGTTTGGGAAATGATGACAATAAAATGCGTATTGATGGAGTAAATGATTATTTCAGACTAAAATGTGGAAATATTTTCAGGCATTAACCATTGTAAAAGGTTTTGAAAAAATCATCAGTTTCCCGTTATACTGTCCCCCTCAATTTAGTGGCAGACACATCTTTTTCCGCACTGCCCGTCTGTTATGCTTTTGTTTCACAAACAATACTTTATGTTCATATGAGCTAAACGTCTCCAAGTTAACGCTTGAAATTACAGTGCATTTCAGTAGGTAGAGGACTATTTGATCTGTACATGAAATTAGCCTTTTCATTTCTGTACAATAACGTTGGATATCATGCCTTGATGTGGGGATTTTACTTCAGGTCAGTAGTTTAATCAAAGGTAAAATGATGCTACTTCTAGAAATGAAATGTTTGTTCTAAGACACATATTGTTGTTTCCATTTACAAATCTTCTCCATAATTAATGTAATTTTTATTTGATAAAGCTTTACTTGGAAGTTTATTTCAAGTCAGCTGATAATATATTCAGTATCTAAATAAAAATAATTCGTTTCTGCACACTAACTTTTTCTCGAGGGCCGATCACATCCATAATTAATATACATGTGGGTTTGCTTCTAGTAGGCCAACGGCAACATGGGTTGCCACTAAAGAAGGTCACATTTGCTGTTTCGCAGTGGCCGTACAAAGGTCGCATTGGTTACAGCCAAACATGTTAAACGAGTCGTATTGGATGTAAACAAAGATGGGTGAAGACAGGGCTCCAGATAAGAGGTAGTTATTTAAACAAATCCAACATTTTATCACTCTTTTTAGAACCAAACCCGATTATGTTACTACTCATTAGAATCGTCTCGAAGAGACGATTCTAATGAGTAGTAACACTATAGGGTTTAATTCAGAAATAATGATTTTAGTATTTGAAAAACTACCCTTATCTAGTGCTCTGTGAAGAGAAGAGTCTCTTTTGTTATGGTGCATGGTATAAATTATGTTCATGAACTTTTATTTCATTAAACTTTTTCTAGTATTTCTTTAAAAGAGTCCATAGTTAAATGTTTCACCTGGTCTCGTCGTGCTCAACATTAATTGTAACCCGTGCGGAAATAGTTAAAACGAATTCTCAATGTTATCAGGGTTTGCGTGTAATCTTGATTAGTTTTTAAAGGCAAATTATGGGTTTAATCATGTGTGTTGTGGATAAAAGGAGCCATACAAAAGCAAAAACATTATGTCTATATCTTTAATCAAGAGCATGATTCTATTTTTGAAAACTGGTGGCCACTTTAATTAAGTAGGTTGAAAGTAAAACAGAATGTGCTTTAAGACGCGTTCTGTTTTATCCCGGCCTGCTTGAAGAAAGCTACCATCTGCTATTCGTATGATGCTTATCAATGACGAAAAATGTTGGACTATTTTCTGAAAGGTTAGACTGAATTAAATGCATAAAAAGTGTGTTTAGGAAATAAAATATAATCTTACATAGAAGGCATTTTGACCCTTTACTCCATTTATAAGCCTATGTATCGTATAACTAATTACTCTGCTCATGAATAAAGTTCCATTATATACAGTGATTAATAGGCAGCATTAGAAATAGTTCCTATATCCTAGCAGACGGTAGCTTAGATCAGAATGAAAGTGAAGCAAAATGCGCATTCTGCTTAACTTTCCACCTGTGTTACATAGTCATCAGTTGTCAGAACTATAAATACCCATTTATACCCTGTGGTTTTTTCCATGTTTATATATTAGATAAGTCAATTTTTTATCAAAGGGATGTCTTGTCAAAATTTTCATATTCATTTTGTTTTATATTGAAATTCCTTTCAGCAGACAGTGTGGACTCTGATGCGGCGTCTGATAAGAGTCTACACTGTTTGCCTGTATCTTGGGCACAAATGTGTTAAGGGTTAATAGACTTGTGTAATATACGTGTGTTTGCTCTTTTTAATGAGTATAACGCTTGTTTCTTTCTTCAGCACCATGTCTTACAACTACCACCAATACCGGCTATTATTGTACTGTTGGCAACCATTCACAGTGATGGTACTCTGTATGGGATCCATCATTGACTCAACAGAAACTACGACCTCAACAACCAGTGTCATTGACAAGCCTCCTTACACCGAGTTTTGCACGCACCAAATTTCCAATACGACTATCAAAACACGTGAACCAGTTGACGTATGTCTTTGTATGTATAACTGCGGTCCTGAATGGCTAAAAATGCAAGATACCTTTATTAACTACCCATTGTTTGCCAAGAAGCAAACTTCGTGCACAGCCATGACAACGGCAACTGCTTCTCGCATTCAACACGTTGGCAATATGTACATGGTTGTTGATAAGTGTCCTTCTGAATATTCTTGCCATCATTTCAAAGTGGCTACATGGGGTAGCTTATATCCCGTTTATTCTAACAGTACCGACACCATTTACTTGAACGTCAAATGTGCAGAGTGTTATAACGATACAGATGTTGTACCATGGCAGATAGAGGTTAATTGCGTGCTACCTTTTTTGTTGCGCCCGTTTATCTCAGAGGGGTTAACACTTGCATTACAAGGAGCATTCCAGCAAGACAGCGTGTGTTCATTTCGTTTTCTACCGCCGGAACATGTCAATCTCACCCTTAAACTCTGCTTCGGTTTGAATACGTTTTTTACATACGAAAAGACCAAAACAGAGTATGAAATCTTGTGCAGTAACTTTGAAACAACATATCAGTACATCGGTGAAGAAGAAACAACGATCTCCTGCATGTTATGTTCAAATGTGCCAGATTATATACACGAGATGATGTGTGATGTTGAGGGTGGCAGACGCTCACCGATTGTATCTATAAGTTATATCTTGGTACCAAACAAAATAGCGGTTCTTTTTAGGGAATCCAAGCGCCCACTTAATAATCGTATTCGAGGATGCACAGTCGACCAGGTGGCCGAAAGAGAAACAGTACGTTAACCCATTCCCCCATAAATACGCCTTTTTACGCCTTTAAGTTAGTCCTTCACTCAAGAAAATACTCCCAATTTATGCAGTCAAGAATATATATTTTAAGAAATATTTTCTATATTCTAGCAGATGATAGCTTAAAGCAGGCTGAAAGTAAAGCAAAATGTGCCATAGGCACATTCTGCTTTACTTTCAACCTGCTTTAAGTTGTCATCTGTTTTCAAAAATAGAATTAGGCTTATGGGTAATGGGTCATTTCGATCATGTGTTTAGCTAATTTTCGATAAGAGTTTCAAACAGTTTAGATGCTGGTCAGGCGAGGCATAATGCGGCGTTTGATCAGGACCCATACTGTGTGACACTCATTTCAATATTTCCTAAGTCAAAATACATGATTTTTAACTTGAGAAATAAAAGAATGCAACAATTGTTTAAAATTAATTATATTGTGGCAGTAAGGGGTTACAATTTGGCATTTTGCAAACGACTTGAAACCACTGCAACCAATTAATCCGTACGCACGCCGTGTTAAATTAATTAAGCCATTTTTTATTCTTTTGCTAAAGAAGGTAGTTCTATAAAATAGTGTCTATACCCCCGCCGATAGTAAATTTACTTTAAGCCTGCTTTCATGAACCATCTTGGTTCAATGCTCAAAACGAACTATGGTGGATTGGGTTAAATTATGATATATAGTACAGATAGTTTCCAACAAGACATCCTTCTGTGAAGGGTGGTAAAATTCGTATGTTCGTATTTGTCCAATTGTTTTTTTAAAAAAAATCTTCAAATCAATATACCACATTCGCCTTATTTAATTATATTGTACAAAGTGTCATTTATTTCATACAAACGCGATTTTCGAGGGGCGGGACTTGTTGATGTCCTCGCAGTGGAGGCGGGGCTTATCAATCTGCTCTCTGCGAATCATGTTGTGGTGTTCCCTGAGTAAGGCAGTAATTGCTGTTCATAATTGAGTATACATTATCCGTGTTAACAACCTATAATATGCAAAAGCAAACGGCAACGGCACCGCTCTCCTTGACATTCGTCAGACGAGCTTAAAATACAGACGGTTTCCAAAACTTTGGACCTAACTTACGTGAATTGGACGAAGCCTTATATAAATGCAGCATGCTGTGCACATATACCTCCTAGGTAACACTACTTACAGAAAACTGTGCATTTATAAAACAACTCCAGGGCTGCCATAAATTAATAAAAAATATCCCTAGATTTCAAAATTTTCAATTTTTCAAGCGCGATCTTCCGAATTATACCTTTAACCCATAGTCTGTTTTTAATTTTTAAGACACCTGATGCTTAAAGCAGGTTGAAAGTAAAGCAGAATGCGCATTAAGGCGATTTCTTCTTTACTTTCAGCCTGCATTAAGCTACCATGTACTGGAAAAAATCCGAAGATTTAGGAAAAATCCGGAGAAATGGCAGCCTTGCATCTCGATTGATTATTTCCATTTCAGGGACGATGCAGAGAGATTCGATGCCCTGAAGGTCAGGTTAAGTTTGGAGGTAGCTGCCAATATGTCAGCTCAGACTGGAAAGCTGGGCCATTTGTTTCCTTTCTTAGATTGGAACCTGTTAGTAAAGCTGACATGTTTGCAATGGAGCACATAGGAGAACTGATTGCGTACAAAGGGAAATTCTTCAGGAATAATCTGAGATCGTGGTCAAGAAACCTGTACTATTATACACTAAACAACCAAACTCATGTTAAATACTTTGTACTCAAATTATCGCACAAGAAGGATAGGATAAAGCCAGCTGTCTTCTTCGAAAACTTTAGAACAGCTTTAAAATCCCCTTGGATCCTAAACATTGCCGGAAAGAAACACCGGTACAAAGCCAGTATACATAAATATTTTGAATACAATGTCTGTGATTATAATGAGGAAACTATTTATAAACGCGGTTCTCATATTGTGCCGAAATTGGATAATAATTATCAGTCATGTTTTCCACTTAAAGACGACAATTCCGAAATTCTGACCTTTGCCAGAGATGAAACATATGTGAGAAATCTATTAGAACTCGGAGTGACGATGTTCTTTTTCTGTAAACATGTTGATTTGGAACCATCAGAGTATACTGTACTTGGTGAGCAAAGAAGGGTATATTTCAACGTAACCGGTCGAATATTGGAAAGTGCCGAATTCAAATGGCACACCAGTTCGGACGGGAATCAAAGCATATCAGTTTGTATGTCTACATTTGGCGCTGACTTTTGGCAAGTTTATAACGAAGGGTCTTACTTAAAAGCACAACATTTTATCGGAATAAACGCTCTTGTCATTCTTCTCAGTGTTGATAATTGAGATATCTACATTGTACAGTGAAGAAAACGTTATTCTTTCCCGCTTAACCCTTTCCCCCATAGAAGCGACTTTTAGCGTATTTAATGTATTCCTCCGCTGAAGAAAATAGTTCCAGTTTATACCCTCATGAACAATAACCATTACAAATATTTTATATACATTAGCTGATTTTAGCTTACAGCAGGCCGAAAGTAAAGCAGAATGTGCCTTAAGGCACATTCTGCTTTACTTTCAACCTGCTTTAAGTGGTCACCTGTTTTTCAAAACTAGAAACAGGCTATGAGGTAAAGGGTTAAATGCAAACGAAACACAAACTCATTGCAAAATAATGGAGAAAATGTTACCTTGTTGACAATCTTGAATGTTAGTTTTAATATGGACCGCAAACAGTTTATAGCCTGGTCAAACTGTTTGCACTGGAAATAGTAGTTTTGGCGTAAACGCGTTAATTGGGAAATAATAACATTTTCTCCACTGTATCAGTAATTAATTTACTGAAAACCTAATGACGAGTATACGCTTTCATTACAAACAGTGTACTTGTGAAGAGTACATTTGCCCTATGAAAAGACTGAATACCAAGATCAGTCAGGTGTCTCCTAATGGAGACCTTATCTGCTCTGTTTTATCATTTTCGAATATAAAAATTTGAAATAATCAAAATTTGACAAACATTCATTTTTTGTGCAATTAAAGTTCATTGGTGATTGGCTAATTGTTCGCGAGTCAGTTTTGTGAGTAAAACGTAGCCAGTATGTTCAGAGGAACGTTCATGCTTTCCCGTGTTCCATAGTGTTTGAAACTATTTTACCGCCAAAGATATAGTGATATTCTTTTGCCCTTCACAGCCATATTGTCGCCTGCTTCAATAGTGTTGTTTGCAAGATCGTATCAAAGTTACATGTACATACAGTGGAGAATCTGTTATTCTTTCCCAATAAACGCGTTTATGCTAAAACTATTATTTGCAGTGCAAACAGTTTGGAGCCAGATCAGACGCCGGGTAACCCGGCGTCTGATCAGGCTCCAAACTGTTTGCCACCAAGATAAACAAGAATTATCAGAATTTTCCAAAAGTTGTTATTTTCTACGTTTTAGTGCTTTGCGTTTGCGTACGTTTGCGTTTAAACGGGAAAGAATAATAGATTCTCCACTGTATGAGGCAGTGTGACTGAATGCAGTTAAATACGAGTCTCAAACAGTTTGGATCCTAGGCAAACGCCATGTTACGCGACGTCTACTCTGAACCTGAAAATGTTTGCAATGTGGAGTCCAGTCGCCTACGACACGGAAAAGATAAATCCGTCGCCTTTAACCCTTTCACTCTTGATGACGTCGTTTGCAAATACAGTAAAACCTCGCTATTACGACCACTAAATTATGTTAAATTTTAGGGTGTTTACAATAGGTGACCGCTTAAAGCAAGGTGACAGTGAAACAGAAAGCTCCTATAGGAGCTTTCTGTTTCACTGTAACCTTGCTTTAAGCTGTCACCTGTCTATTATACACTCAATTAGCCTTCGTTTTAATGGTCGTAATAGCGAGGTTTTACTGTAGTTTGGATCCCGATTAGACGCCACATAACGCCGCAGAAAACAATATTGGAGCAGACAACATGGCGGTGAAGTGGTAAAACTCTCAAGATACATATTACCATGAAAGGGTTAAGGCACTATCAAGTGGCCGCATATATAGTGCTCCCTCTCAACGACGGTCCTCTTAAGAACGATACCCTCCTTACAACAATGATGCCGAATAAGACAACTATGTCCAACCATTTCAAGGCTATAATATCGTCTGCTTACAATCGTCATTTTCTGTTTTTATCAAAGTCTCTTATTGGATATTTTGACCAAATAAACCAACAACATAATGACGAGTGACAAACAGCTTTAATCGTGATCAGACGCCGCGTTACGTGTGGCGTCTCATCTGGATTCAAGATGTTTGCAAAATTAAGCTAATTCCCCACCCTATAACATCTCCCTCCTAACAACACTCAAAATTTGTGTCTGCCATGGTGTGTTGTTGTAGAGACGGAGTACTGTACTTTACTTTTCTATTTTACTACACAGATTGCTGTATTTAATGTGTTTAAAATACAGTAAAACCTCTCTATTATGACGACTAAATTGCGTTAATTATTAGGGGTTTCTGACAGATGACTGTACTTTAATTTTTCAGCTTTACTATACAGATTGCTGTATTTGATGTGTATAAAATACAGTAAAACCTCTCTATCTCGACCACTGAATATTATTAAGTGTTTCTGACGGGTGACTGCTTAAAGCAAAGTGACAGTAAAACAGAAAGCTCCTGTAGGAGCTTTCTGTTTTGCTGTCGCCTTGCTTTAAGCTGTCACCTGTCTTTTTTTACATGCAACTAGTCTTATTTTTTAGTGTCCATAATATAGAGGTTTAACTGTACATATTAGCTATTTATAGCGGATAAAATCTACAGGAATAGAATGAAAAAAATTAATGTAACTCACAAATAGAAGAATGTTTAAATTTACATTTTTGTGCCTATGTTATATTTGAATCCCATAAAGAAATTGCTGATCAAATTTAGTCTATGTTGATATGTAAATCATTACCACTAAACAGAAGCTGATTAAGAGAAACACCACGTGAGAAACAATTTCATATTCATTTTGTTTTACATTGAAATTCCTATCAGAAAACAGTGTAGACTCTGATCGCATAATGCGTCTACACTGTTTGCCTATGTCCCATATATCGTGGGCACCAATGGGGTTATATCTGGAAAGATGCTGTGTAATACGAGGGGTGTTTCATAATTAATGCAACTCCATCAATAACTTCGATATAATAATTGTAATATGCATGTGTGATATATCGTTGGAAAGCGCAATTTCTCACCTACACGATGGTATAACGCACTATTAGATCACATTACGGGATAAATCACAATACTTATCTAAATGACCCCTCCTCAAGGGCACTAGAAAATAGCACTTTTCAGACTTTACTTATTGACCTAATAACTTTTTTAAAAGTAAAAGTTTTATACTTTGTTTTTGAAATATATCAGTTTATGTCTGAATTTTAATATAATAAAGATTTCATTACAATTAAAAGGCTCAGCTGTTTTAAATCTCATTTTTTAAAAATTGAAATTTCTCATTTTGCTAATGAAAAAAGTTGACATGATTTTTCGAACGCTATGAAATTTTTCTAGATTCGTATATCTATAATTTGATTTTAAAACATGAACATCTGCTTCAATTACTTCAATTATAGCATGGTTTGATATAACAAAATGTGTTCTAGATTTCAACAAAACCTCTTGAACATAACACTAGTGTCATTTTTTATGATTTTTTCAGTAAGAGTTAAATATTACCTATTTTTTTGTCATTTTGTAAAATAATATAATTTTAAATCGTGTAATTTGTGTATAATTGTCTACATTAATCTGACCGAAAGTTTCATAAAATTATTTCAAATAATAAAACCGTCATGGTAATTACAGTATCAAAATTTGTTCGAAACATTACCTCAAAAATACACAAAATCGGTCCAGTGCCCTTGACTTGGGGTCATTTAGGCTCATGGTGTGACTTGTTTAGTCATATGATCTTACTGTGCATTATACCATTCTGTAGGCGAAGAATGACTCTTTTGAATGATGAATCACACACGCATTTCGCACTTATATTTTTAAAGATATTGATCTAGTTGCATTAATTATGAAACACCCCTCGTATACCGCTTTCAAAAATAAAAATGATCTCGATTGTAATATTGAAAGTGTTCCAGAAATCGTGAAGGTATATGCGATTTTATACAACCGGCATGGTGGAGCTAAACGTTGACAAAGATAAACTAATTCACTTTTGATTTTAGGGTTGATAGGTATAGTTCCGTATTATATCGTTATTGTCCGATACTTTCAACTTGAAGAAACACAAATTATGCGCGCACCAATAGCCACGTGCAACTGGTATATACAGTGCTCCCTCTCTACAACAACACTCAATGGAAGACAAAGAGTGCATGTGTTGTTCGCATGGAATTGTTATAGGAAGATAAATTAAGACTTGGTGGACATTTACAAACAGCTTGAATCCAGATCAGATGCCGCGTAACGCGGCGACTAATCTGGACTCAAGCTCTTTGTCATTCTTCATTATTTTTTATTTTGTCAAAATGTCCATTACATGTAATATGTAATGTTTAGAAAATAAACGACAGACGACAACGGTAGATTCCGATAATAAAAGCGCGAGCTGCCGGTGTAACGCAGAAGAATGACCCACACTTGCAAAAGGACCCGGGTCTTTATACTACGTAGAGAAATGATTCCAGACCGTGAGGGGTCATTCTACTAAGAGTCGATGGGGACCTTTATTCTACGGTCTAGGGTCATTTTCTACGTAGTAAAATGACCCGGGTCACTGTTCTACGTAGTGACTTGACCCATGGGTCATTTTACCAGAGATGGGTCATTCTACTGCGTTACACCGGCCCCAAAATTCAAATACAAAGTTCCGTATCGAAACTCCACCCTGCTTTGTCGATAAAATCGATCTATAAAATGTAGGAAATTTACTCAGCGATTATAATAGTTTAATAATTTGCCCTACACTTCTATACCTTAAGAGCATAGCTATGAGCGTGTAAAGTGATTAAATTCTGCGTGTGTTAGTTCTTTCGTGTTTACATTTCAGATCCTATGCCATATACTTTGTGCGGAGATATCAAGATTGACCAGTTTTCCTCTCTATAACGACTCCCTCCGAACAACGCACATATTTTTGTCTCCCATTGGGTGTCGTTGTAGAGAGGGAGCACTGTATATCTCAATTGATTATTGTTTGTGTATAACTCATTTCCTCTCTGAGGTCCTTTGTTCGATATGGAGAGTCATTGGTTTGAAAAGGTAAAGTTCAATGTCTTTTTGATACATCAACGACATTGGGCTTAGCTTGAACAGAAGTAGTCAGTATGTAAACAAGATGTAAGTAAATGGCGACTCTCTGACATTAGACAGAAAAAAAAAAAAAAAACATTGAGCGGGACTCAATCCTACGTCCTGAGGTGAGAGGCTGTTATCCTAACCACAAAGACAACCACAGCCCCACGGACAAACGGTATGGCCGGGACAGAAATATAAAACCTTGTTCCTAATGCATGGAAAGGTACATCAATAAAGCATCAACACTTGATTAGATACACATGTAGTTCCAAAGTCATTTCGTGTCGGGTTTTCACAGGGTAAAAAACTGAAGTGTCCAGTTTTCCATGACAAAATGTGTTGCAAAAAGTACCTCTGCAGCACGGCAAGGACATCACCGAGTATCACACGTCTCTGTACACTAATACAATATGAGCAGACTATATGGTAAAGGCTCAAGGCACTTTGAGGGCAGCAGAGTACCAATGTGCTCCTTATCTCAAGGATCCGACACGATTGATTTTGATGGGAAAAATCGTCAGAAGGTTCATATAGAGAAAGAGGATAAAACTGATTGTCAGTATATTCTCACCCTATCTCGACAAAACCGGGCATATCATGAATAAATATTGATGAGCCGACACTTTTGTTGTATTTCCGTCTAGCTAATATAATATACTTCCAAAAATACATGCCATAAAGCCAACTGTAAGCTTGCACTTTCAACAGTAACTACGTCTACTCACTGAAATCACGGAAAGCTAGATAATACTGCCTAAATAAACGTACAGTAGTGTTCAATGCTGTGTTGGCTATGAACGAACCCCTGTCCCGTTTTCCAAAAATCGGTGATTTTAGTGAGTAGACCCTTCATACCCAGTATCTGGAAGTGTTAAGTAAAGTGTAGCAACATAGCAAAGGTGTATGTGTCGTTGGACATTATGACAGGTATCTGACAATGTTTGATACCAACAGTCCACTCAACAGGAGCAACCAACCTAGCGTCGGCATCCTCAATCCAGTTTAATAGCTCGGAATGTCTTCATTACCAGATGCTTTATCTGGAAGAGCTTCATTGACAGAGACAATATAACTGGCAATGATGGTAGGGTTGACACGGGCTTCGTTGTTGCCTCGGATTCCCTAAATTTATCATGGTTTTTTTTTGGGGGGGGGGGGATTTGAGTCTCTTTGCTTATGCAAATGCTGACAATGCCTGCTGCTTCGTCACTTCGCCAGAAACGTTGACCTTCCTTTAAAAACATCTCGATGTATGGTAAATATACTCTGCCTCTTCCTCCACACGGCCGCTGAATAGATAATAAGTTAAGTTGATGACGTCACAAAGAGTACAAATTGTGTCCCAGACATGCAGTGTACGATGACATGAGTGGCACGAGCAGACTCGTGACTCTATTTTCTCAGGTCCAGTCCAGGTTCGATCTCTCTAAAATGTGTTGACTTGCTGACATGGACAGGAAGGTCACCATCGAACAATGAAGATGAAGAAAGCAAATCATGAGATAGTATCTGCTTAAGAGCCCTGCCTCGTTCTTTAGCAATGCCTATGCTTCTCTGAACATATGTCACATCTTTTGATGACGGGGCGTTTTCCTCCTTTGATGTTGATGGTGTGCTTGGTTGTTCAGTGAGCCTTCCGTGTGAGCCATGGGCTAGTTGGTTGGTGGACGATTGAGGAGGCTAGTGAGGGACCTAATCTATTGGAGCAAGAGTTCAAACTCTGCTACAGCACTATCGTTGCGCGTCTCTCCCTCCATATATTTACCTTCAGTGCCCTTTGAAACTCGTTGAATAATCTGCTCAACCTTCATGCCGCCTGCAAACAAATACGAAAGACTCAAGCAGGAAACGTAACACAAACAATACACCCACCTCTCAAGCAGAACACACACACACAGTCACACCACAACAAACACACACACACACACACACACATGCAATACTGTAAGACCAGCTTGGACGGTCCTGAACAGCCCTCTGACCAATAGAAAAGCGCTATTAATGCTCAATATGTGTAAACAATTACATTTTTGCTATCACCTTTTTTGTTCAATGTACCATGAACCGTAATGCAGTTAACTGATTGAGTCATATATAGCAAAGATCAGCATGGATACTTCAAAGTAGCCACATGCAGATTCTTGTTTCTTTCTCTGTCGGAGACTTCAGAATTTTGACGATGGACACTAACTTCAACCAAAAAACCAAAGAATTGGCAAAACTCAGACTTAGTCTCACATACCTTCTTCAAATTCAAGAAAGTCTTGGTGATCTACCCGTTTATGACCTAAAACCCACCCACTGTCATTCCTGTTAGATTTTGGCAAGGGGGGATAATCTCGGTCAAATAAACAGAAACATTCCCTATGACAACTAAGCCCTAGAACTGTGGCAATGTTGGAAGGTTTCTGAGGGTGGATAGGCGGACCGACAATTGATAGAGCAAGCAAACTTCCAAAGCAAACATGCCATAAGTAGTTGAAATATGAGTATAACACCTTATGTCGCAGTTTTGGCTCTTGTGTTACCAAACTGACCTTTAACATGTCCTTTCAAGGTCGGGTTAACCTAAAAAAGACAAAATGCTATCGTAAATGAATTTGTCGCACTACTTTCAGTGTTTTGTTATGTACGTTGCATGTGCATATACTCTTAACAGTAAAAAAGTTAGATTTTCAAAGTGGCCGACGGCAGCCATCTTTGATTCGATCGTAGCCGGAAACGTGTCATGATGACGGAGAAGCACTTCGGTCATTGTTCATGTCTAGGGATCGATAACCTCGATTCCGCTGAGAAACTCTCTCAACACCATTTTGCAAATGGGTCTTCAGGCCAGGTACAGGACTATTTGTGTACATTTGTGTAATATTATGTGAAACACTTTTGGAACGCACAACCCATATGTGAAAGGAGCGCTATATAAATCTGGTATAATCTAATAATAATTATAATACTCTCATCATCAACGTACTTATGAAAACTACACTTGATTTTTGCAGTAAGTGTACACCCTTATCGGAGGGTTCGTTTATGAGCGATCTGATCAGGGTCTACACGTGTTTTATATTATAAATATTACAAATAACAGCCTTAATTAGTAACTAATGGACTAGACATAACTGTAAACTGGAATTGTCCAATTAAACTCTCAGAGATGAATTCGATAAAGAATGACCAATAGTTAAAGTATGGATCTGGGTTCCGTTTCATAAAACTACTTACGACAAATGTTGTCGTAAGTCAGATTATAAAAGTCTCAATTTTTATTTATTTCTCCATCTAATCCTGTCTTGTGACAATATTTTTGGACGATTCCAAATAGATGTCACAAGGCAGGATTAGATAGAGAAATCAGAAATTAAATGTATCAAAAAGTTTTTGACTTACGGTCGTTTTTGTCGTACGAAGTTTTATGAAACGGGTCCCAGACCTGTAGTCACATCGGGTGCGACCTGGAATGGCATACGTAGCAAATCCCAGTAATTGCAAGCATTGTAGATTAGTTAAACCCATCCCATATATGGGATTTTGGCAAACAGTGTAGACTCTGATCAGACGCCGCATCATGCAGCGTCTGATCAGAGTCTACACTGTTTTCTGACAGGAATTTCAATATAAATCAAAATGTAAATGAAAATTTTGACCAGACCTCCCTTTGATAAAAAATGGACTAATCCAATATAAAACATGGAAGACTCCACTGGGTATAAATGGTTTAAACACTACATCATTATACCGCTGATTAGTTAAAGTGTATTGCCCTTTTATATTGTACCCTTATTATACCGACTACTGCAAAAAAATAATCCTTAGTAATAAAAATAAAAACTGGACTTTTTTTGAAAATTGAAGTATCCATTTCAAGTTTCAAGGAGAAATTGAGTTTAAAAATATAAACTTCCATTACTTTTGAAATTTTATGCCTGAACACCCTATCATTACATGGACCAGGCCATGAGAAAACTTGCCTTATTGGAATCCAAACAGTGTAGATCAGGGTCTGCTGTCGAGTACAAGACGCAACGGTTTGCCTTGATATACATTGTTAGAGACCCACATGCATTTAAAGCGTTTGGTGTAGCTCTATAATTGTAGATTAAACATTATATCATTATACCGCGGATTAGTTGTCAAACGTTATTAACCTTTTACCCTTATCATACCGACTACTGCATGGCTGATAATTGCACATAGTTTGAATATCACCTGCTGTTAATTAATTTCATTCGACGCACACACTTTTAATTGAAAATACTACTAAACAATTTTAAACCTGATATTTATACTAGTCGATTCTAGGGAGAACTTAAAAGGACCTTTCAATCGGTTAGACTTGTCCTGTTTAATGAATGTTTTCTCATAGACACTAAATGAATGAAGAAGAATCAAACCATTTAAAACAGTTTGTTTATCTAACGCTAAACTATGTATGTGACAGTCAGTTGCTGTACAAACGCGCTGTTATAGCGATATAGTTGAATACTTGACTTCAAACCTGGCGACTAAGGTTTAATATCGGGTCTGAGAGGATATCTATCTAAATTACTAAAGGAATTCAATTTGTGATCAGATATTTCTAAGCATTGTAATCATTCTTATGTTATTTTTGATTACTTGATTATTTCAAATCAATGTATTCTACTTCTTAAAATTACATTTTTGTATCTGTGTACACGACTCATGTGTTATTTCTGATCTAAGTCATAATCAGAACATATTTAGTGAAACCTTACTGGTAAAGAAGAGACGTGGCGAATGCAGCGAACGAGCCATTTCTTATCGACTAAGATTTCACGAAATGTGTTAAAACTTACTCAAAACATAACCCATATTTTAATTGACCCAGGTTAAATAGTGTCCAGGTTTCTAGTAAACTAAACTCGCTTATTCTGGTTGTAAGATCGCCAAATATTAACCAACCATCTGTCTTCAAAATTTAATTTTATTGTCATAATTAGAAAGTTTTACACTATTATTTTATTATAAAATCTGAAAGTCTTTTGTCTAAAATGTTTTGTAACATTATTATAACCCATATATAAAAGGAGCGCAATATAAATCTGGTATGTTAATTAATATAATATAATTTGCTAATTTTAAGTTTACAAATACATCTACATTAATAATCGCCCTTGAATGGACAAGTACAAATGCCGGCAGAGAAAGAGTTTACTATGGCGTATTCATAAAATCATTTGCACCATGGAAACAATTTATCTATAACAGGTGACATTTAATATTTCATAAGGTAGAATGTGCCAACATTCTTCACACATTAAATTAACAAACAGGTCATTCTAAGTAGGTCGTGTTTGGGAAATGATGACAATAAAATGCGTATTGATGGAGTAAATGATTATTTCAGAATAAAATGTGGAAATATTTTCAGGCATAAACCATTGTAAAAGGTTTTGAAAAAATCATCAGTTTCCCGTTATACTGTCCCCCTCAATTTAGTGGCAGACACATCTTTTCCCGCACTGCCCGTCTGTTATGCTTTTGTTTCACAAACAATACTTTATGTTCATATGAGCTAAACGTCTCCAAGTTAACGCTTGAAATTACAGAGCATTTCAGTAGGTAGAGGACCATTTGATCTGTACATGAAAATAGCATTTTCATTTCTGTACAATAACGTTGGATATCATGCTTTTTTGAGACAATGATGTGGGGATTTTACTTCAGGTCAGTAGTTTAATCAAAGGTAAGATGATGCTACTTCTAAAAATGAAATGTTTGTTCTAAGACACATATTGTTGTTTCCATTTACAAATCGTCTCCATAATTAATGTAATTTGTATTTGATAAAGCTTTACTTGGAAGTTTATTTCAAGTCAGCTGATGTTATATTCAGTATCTAAATAAAAATAATTCGTTTCTGCACACTAACTTTTGTTCTCGAGGGCCGATCACATCCATAATTAATATACATGTGGGTTTGCTTCTAGTAGGCCAACGGCAACATGGGTTGCCACTAAAGAAGGTCACATTTGCTGTTTCGCAGTGGTCGTACAATGGCCGTATTGGTTACAGCCAAAAATGTTAAACGAGTCGTATTGGATGTAAACAAAGATGGGTGAAGCGAAGAGTATCTTTTGTTATGGTGCATGGTATAAATTATGTTCATGAACTTTTATTTCATTAAACTTTTTCTAGTATTTCTTTAAAAGAGCACATAGTTATATGTTTCACCTGGTCTCGTCGTGCTCAACATTAATTGTAACCCGTGCGGAAATAGTTAAAACGAATTCTCAATGTTATCAGAGTTTGCGTGTAATCTTGATTAGTTTTTAAAGGCAAATTAAGGGTTTAATCATGTGTGTTGTAGATAAAAGGAGCCATACAAAAGCAAAAACATTATGTCTATATCTTTAATCAAGAGCATGATTCTATTTTTGAAAACTGGTGGCCACTTTAATTAAGTAGGTTGAAAGTAAAACAGAATGTGCTTTAAGACGCGTTCTGTTTTATCCCGGCCTGCTTGAAGAAAGCTACCATCTGCTATTCGTATGATGCTTATCTAATGAAAGGTTAGACTGAATTAAATGCATAAAAAGTGTGTTTAGGAAATAAAATATAATCTTACATAGAAGGCATTTTGACCCTTTACTCCATTTATAAGCCTAAGTATCGTATAACTAATTACTCTGCTCATGAATAAAGTTCCAATATATACAGTGATTAATAGGCAGCATTAGAAATAGTTCCTATATCCTAGCAGACGGTAGCTTAGATCAGAATGAAAGTGAAGCAAAATGCGCATTCTGCTTAACTTTCCACCTGTGTTACATAGTCATCAGTTGTCAGAACTATAAATACCCATTTATACCCTGTGGTTTTTTCCATGTTTATATATTAGATAAGTCAATTTTTTATCAAAGGGATGTCTTGTCAAAATTTTCATATTCATTTTGTTTTATATTGAAATTCCTTTCAGCAGACAGTGTGGACTCTGATGCGGCGTCTGATAAGAGTCTACACTGTTTGCCTGTATCTTGGGCACAAATGTGTTAAGGGTTAATAGACTTGTGTAATATACGTGTGTTTGCTCTTTTTAATGAGTATAACGCTTGTTTCGTTCTTCAGCACCATGTCTTACAACTACCACCAATACCGGCTATTATTGTACTGTTGGCAACCCTTCACAGTGATGGTACTCTGTATGGTATCCATCATTGACTCAACAGAAACTACGACCTCAACAACCAGTGTCATTGACAAGCCTCCTTACACCGAGTTTTGCACGCACCAAATTTCCAATACGACTATCAAAACACGTGAACCAGTTGACGTATGTCTTTGTATGTATAACTGCGGTCCTGAATGGCTAAAAATGCAAGATACCTTTATTAACTACCCATTGTTTGCCAAGAAGCAAACTTCGTGCACAGCCATGACAACGGCAACTGCTTCTCGCATTCAACACGTTGGCAATATGTACATGGTTGTTGATAAGTGTCCTTCTGAATATTCTTGCCATCATTTCAAAGTGGCTACATGGGGTAGCTTATATCCCGTTTATTCTAACAGTACCGACACCATTTACTTGAACGTCAAATGTGCAGAGTGTTATAACGATACAGATGTTGTACCATGGCAGATAGAGGTTAATTGCGTGCTACCTTTTTTGTTGCGCCCGTTTATCTCAGAGGGGTTAACACTTGCATTACAAGGAGCATTCCAGCAAGACAGCGTGTGTTCATTTCGTTTTCTACCGCCGGAACATGTCAATCTCACCCTTAAACTCTGCTTCGGTTTGAATGTGTTTTTTACATACGAAAAGACAAAAAGTAAGACCAGAGTGTGAAATATTGTGCAGTAACTTTGAAACAACATATCAGTACATCGGTGAAGAAGAAACAACGATCTCCTGCGTGTTATGTTCAAATGTGCCAGATTATATACACGAGATGATGTGTGATGTTGAGGGTGGCAGACGCTCACCGATTGTATCTATAAGTTATATCTTGGTACCAAACAACATAGCGGTTCTTTTCAGGGAATCCAAGCGCCCACTTAATAATCGTATCCGAGGATGCACAGTCGACCAGGTGGCCGAAAGAGAAACAGTACGTTAACCCATTCCCCCATAAATACGCCTTTTTACGCCTTTAAGTTAGTCCTTCACTCAAGAAAATACTCCCAATTTATGCAGTCAAGAATATATATTATAAGAAATATTTTCTATATTCTAGCAGATGGTAGCTTAAAGCAGGCTGAAAGTAAAGCAAAATGTGCCATAGGCACATTCTGCTTTACTTTCAACCTGCTTTAAGTTGTCATCTGTTTTCAAAAATAGTATTAGGCTTATGGGTAATGGGTCATTTCGATCATGTGTTTAGCTAATTTTCGATAAGAGTTTCAAACAGTTTAGATGCTGGTCAGGCGAGGCATAATGCGGCGTTTGATCAGGACCCATACTGTGTGACACTCATTTCAATATTTCCGAAGTCAAAATACATGATTTGTAACTTGAGAAATAAAAGAATGCAACAATTGTTTAAAATTAATTATATTGTGGCAGTAAGAGGTTACAATTTGGCATTTTGCAAACGACTTGAAACCACTGCAACCAATTAATCCGTACGCACGCCGTGTTAAATTAATTAAGCCATTATTTTATTCTTTTGCTAAAGAAGGTAGTTCTATAAAATAGTGTCTATACCCCCGCCGATAGTAAATTTACTTTAAGCCTGCTTTCATGAACCATCTTGGTTCAATGCTCAACACGAACTATGGTGGATTGGGTTAAATTATGATATATAGTACATATAGTTTCCAACAAGACATCCTTCTGTGAAGGGTGGTAAAATTCGTATGTTCGTATTTGTCCAATTTTTTTTTAAAACAAATCTTCAAATCAATATACCACATTCGCCTTATTTAATTATATTGTACAAAGTGTCATTTATTTCATACAAACGCGATTTTCGAGGGGCGGGACTTGTTGATGTCCTCGCAGTGGAGGCGGGGCTTATCAATCTGCTCTCTGCGAATCATGTTGTGGTGTTCCCTGAGTAAGGCAGTAATTGCTGTTCATAATTGAGTATACATTATTCGTGTTAAAAACCTATAATATGCAAAAGCAAACGGCAACGGCACCGCTCTCCTTGACATTCGTCAGACGAGCTTAAAATACAGACGGTTTCCAAAACTTTGGACCTAACTTACGTGAATTGGACGAAGCCTTATATAAATGCAGCATGCTGTGCACATATACCTCCTAGGTAACACTACTTACAGAAAACTGTGCATTTATAAAACAACTCCAGGGCTGCCATAAATTAATAAAAAATATCCCTAGATTTCAAAATTTTCAATTTTTCAAGCGCGATCTTCCGAATTATACCTTTTACCCATAGTCTGTTTTTAATTTTTAAGACACCTGATGCTTAAAGCAGGTTGAAAGTAAAGCAGAATGCGCATTAAGGCTATTTCTTCTTTACTTTCAGCCTGCTTTAAGCTACCATGTACTGGAAAAAATCCGAAGATTTAGGAAAAATCCGGAGAAATGGCAGCCTTGCATCTCGATTGATTATTTCCATTTCAGGGACGATGCAGAGAGATTCGATGCCCTGAAGGTCAGGTTAAGTTTGGAGGTAGCTGCCAATATGTCAGCTCAGACTGGAAAGCTGGACCATTTGTTTCCTTTGTGAGGCTGGAACCTGTTGGTAAAGTTGACATGTTTGCAATGGAGCACATAGGAGAACTGATTGCGTACAAAGGGAAATTCTTCAGGAATAATCTGAGATCGTGGTCAAGAAACCTGTACTATTATACACTAAACAACCAAACTCATGTTAAATACTTTGTACTCAAATTATCGCACAAGAAGGATAGGATAAAGCCAGCTGTCTTCTTCGAAAACTTTAGAACAGCTTTAAAATCCCCTTGGATACTAAACATTGCCGGAAATAAACACCGGTACAAAGCCAGTATACATAAATATTTTGAATACAATGTCTGTGATTATAATGAGGAAACTATTTATAAACGCGGTTCTCATATTGTGCCGAAATTGGATAATAATTATCAGTCATGTTTTCCACTTAAAGACGACAATTCCGAAATTCTGACCTTTGCCAGAGATGAAACATATGTGAGAAATCTATTAGAACTCGGAGTGACGATGTTCTTTTTCTGTAAACATGTTGATTTGGAACCATCAGAGTATACTGTACTTGGTGAGCAAAGAAGGGTATATTTCAACGTAACCGGTCGAATATTGGAAAGTGCCGAATTCAAATGGCACACCAGTTCGGACGGGAATCAAAGCATATCAGTATGTCTACGTTCGGCGCTGACTTTTGGCCAGTTCATAACGAAGGGACTTGCTTAAAAACACAACATTTTATCGGAATAAACGCTCTTGTCATTCTTCTCAGTGTTGATAATTGAGATATCTACATTGTACAGTGAAGAAAACGTTATTCTTTCCCGCTTAACCCTTTCCCCCATAGAAGCGACTTTTAGCGTATTTAATTTATTCCTCCGCTGAAGAAAATAGTTCCAGTTTATACCCTCATGAACAATAACCATTACAAATATGTTATATAGATTAGCAGATTTTAGCTTACAGCAGGCCGAAAGTAAAGCAGAATGTGCCTTAACCCTTTCCCCTATAGAAGCGCCTTTAAGCGAATATGATGTATTCCTCCGCTAAAGAAAATAGTTCCAATTTAATCAGTCATGAATATATATTATAAAGAATATTTTCTACATTCTAGGATATGATAGCTTAAAGCAGGCTGAAAGTAAATCAGAATGTGCCCTAGGGCACATTCTGATTTACTTTCAGCCTGCTTTAAGTAGTCACCTATTTTCAATACTAGAAATAGGCTATCAGGTAAAGGGTTAAGGCACATTCTGCTTTACTTTCAACCTGCTTTAAGTGGTCACCTGTTTTTCAAAACTAGAAACAGGCTATGAGGTAAAGGGTTGAATGCAAACGAAACACAAAAGCATTGCAAAATAATGGAGAAAATGTTACCTTGTTGACAATCTTGAATGTTAATTTTAACCTGGACGGCAAACAGTTTATAGCCTGGTCAAACTGTTTGCACTGGAAATAGTAGTTTTGGCGTAAACGCGTTAATTGGGAAATAATAACATTTTCTCCACTGTATCAGTAATTAATTTACTGAAAACCTAATGACGAGTATACGCTTTCATTACAAACAGTGTACTTGTGAAGAGTACATTTGCCCTATGAAAAGACTGAATACCAAGATCAGTCAGGTGTCTCCTAATGGAGACCTTATCTGCTCTGTTTTATCATTTTCCAATATAAAAATTTGAAATAATCAAAATTTGACAAACATTCATGTTTTGTGCAATTAAAGTTCATTGGTGATTGGCTAATTGTTCGCGAGTCAGTTTTGTGAGTAAAACGTAACCAGTATGTTCAGAGGAACGTCCATGCTTTCCCGTGTTCCATAGTGTTTGAAACTATTTTACCGCCAAAGATATAGTGATATTCTTTTGCCCTTCACAGCCATATTGTCGCCTGCTTCAATAGTGTTGTTTGCAAGATCGTATGAAAGTTACATGTACATATGAGGCAGTGTGACTGAATGCAGTTAAATACGAGTCTCAAACAGTTTGGATCCTAAGCAAACGTTGTGTTACCCGGCGTCTAATCTGAACCTAATAATGTTTGCAATGTGGAGTCCAGTCGCCTACGACACGGAACAGATAAATCCGTCGCCTTTAATCCTTTCACTATTGATGACGTCGTTTGCAAATACAGTACAACCTCGCTATTACGACCACTAAATTATGTTAAATTTTAGGGTGTTTACAATAGGTGACCGCTTAAAGCAAGGTGACAGTGAAACAGAAAGCTCCTATAGGAGCTTTCTGTTTCACTGTAACCTTGCTTTAAGCTGTCACCTGTCTATTATACACTCAATTAGCCTTCGTTTTAATGGTCGTAATAGCGAGGTTTTACTGTAGTTTGGATCCCGATTAGACGCCACATAACGCCGCAGAAAACAATATTGGAGCAGACAACATGGCGGTGAAGTGGTAAAATTCTCAAGATACATATTACCATGAAAGGGTTAAGGAACTATCAAGTGGCCGCATATATAGTGCTCCCTCTCAACGACGGTCCTCTTAAGAACGATACCCTCCTTACAACAATGATGCCGAATAAGACAACTATGTCCAACCATTTCAAGGCTATAATATCGTCTGCTTACAATCGTCATTTTCTGTTTTTATCAAAGTCTCTTATTGGATATTTTGACAAAATAAACCAACAACATAATGACGAGTGACAAACAGCTTTAATCGTGATCAGACGCCGCGTTACGTGTGGCGTCTCATCTGGATTCAAGATGTTTGCAAAATTAAGCTAATTCCCCACCCTATAACAACTCCCTCCTAACAACACGCAAAATTTCTGTCTGCCATGGTGTGTTGTTGTAGAGACGGACCACTGTACTTTAATTGTTCAGCTTTACTATACAGATTGCTGTATTTGATGTGTATAAAATACAGTAAAACCTCTCTATTTCGACCACTGAATATTATTAGGTGTTTCTGACAGGTAACTGCTTAAAGCAAGGTGACAGTAAAACAGAAAGCTCCTGTAGGAGCTTTCTGTTTTGCTGTCGCCTTGCTTTAAGCTGTCACCTGTCTTATTTACATGCAACTAGTCTTCTTTTTTAGTGTCCATAATATAGAGGTTTTACTGTACATATTAGCTATTTATAGCGGATGAAATACACAGATATAAAATCTACAGGAATAGAATGAAAAAAATTAATGTAACTCACAAATAGAAGAATGTTTAAATTTACATTGTTGTGCCTATGTTATATTTGAATCCCAAAAAGAAATTGCTGATCAAATTTAGTCTATGTTGATATGTAAATCATTACCACTAAACAGAAGCTGATTAAGAGAAACACCACTTGAGAAACAATTTCATATTCATTTTGTTTTACATTGAAATTCCTATCAGAAAACAGTGTAGACTCTGATCGCATAATGCGTCTACACTGTTTGCCTATGTCCCATATATCGTGGGCACCAATGGGTTTATATCTGGAAAGATGCTGTGTAATATACCGCTTTCAAAAATAAAAATGATCTCGATTGTAATATTGAAAGTGTTTCAGAAATGTTCATAATGAACTCAGAATATTCACTGATAACTGGGTGAATCATTATTTGTGATATTTTGTTCCAGCAATCGTGCAATTATATGCGATTTTATTCAACCGGCAGGGTGGAGCTAACCTTTGGCAAAGATAAACTAATTCACTTTTGATTTTAGGGTTGATCGGTATAGTTCCGTATTATATCGTTATTGTCCGATACTTTCAACTTGAAGAAACACAATTTATGCGTGCACCAATAGCCACGTGCAACTGGTATATACAGTGCTCCCTCTCTACAACAACACTCAATGGAAGACAAAGAGTGCATGTGTTGTTCGCATGGAATTGTTATAGGAAGATAAATTAAGACTTGGTGGACATTTACAAACAGCTTGAATCCAGATCAGGTGCCGCGTAACGCGGCGACTAATCTGGACTCAAGCTGTTTGTCATTCTTCATTATTTTTTATTCTGTCAAAATGTCCATTACATGTAATATGTAATGTTTAGAAAATAAACGACAGACGACAACGGTAGATTCCGATAATAAAAGCGCGAGCTGCCGGTGTAACGCAATAGAATGACCCACACTTGCAAAAGGACCCGGGTCTTTATACTACGTAGAGAAATGACCCCAGACCGTGAGGGGGTCATTCTACTAGGAGTCGATGGGGACCTTTATTCTACGGTCTGGGGTCATTTTCTACGTAGTAAAATGACCCGGGTCACTGTTCTACGTAGTGACTTGACCCATGGGTCATTTTACCAGAGGTGGGTCATTCTACTGCGTTACACCGGCCCCAAAGTTCAAATACAAAGGTCCGTATCGAAACTCCACCCTGCTTTGTCGATAAAATCGATCTATGAAATGTCGGAAATTTACTCAGCGATTAAATTCCGTTAAACTGAAACAATATTTAAACCTGACTATAATAGTTTAATAATTTGCCCTAAACTTCTATACTTTAAGAGCATAGCTATGAACGTGTAAAGTGATGAAATTTTGCGTGTGTTAGTTCTTTCGTGTTTACATTTCAGGTCCTATGCCATATACTTTGTGCGGATATATCAGGATTGACCAGTTTTCCTCTCTATAACGACTCCCTCCGAACAACGCACATATTTTTGTCTCCCATTGGGTGTCGTTGTAGAGAGGGAGCACTGTATATCTTAATTGATTATTGTTTGTGTATAACTCATTTCCTCTCTGAGGTCCTTTGTTCGATATGGAGAGTCATTGGTTTGAAAAGGTAAAGTTCAATGTCTTTTTGATACATCAACGACCTTGGGCTTAGCTTGAACAGAAGTAGTCAGTATGTAAACAAGATGTAAGTAAATGGCGACTCTCTGACATTAGACAGAGAAAAAACGACATTGAGCGGGACTCAATCCTACGTCCTGAGGTGAGAGGCTGTTATCCTCACCACTAAGACTACCACAGCCCCACGGACAAACGGCATGGCCGGGACAGAAATATAAAACCTTGTTCCACATGCATGGAAAGGTACATCAATAAAGCATCAAAAATTGATTAGATACCCATGTAGTTTCAAAGTCATTTCGTGTCGGGTTTTCACAGGGTAAAAAACTGAAGTGTCCAGTTTTCCATGACAAAATGTGTTGCAAAAAGTACCTCTGCAGCACGGCAAGGACATCACCGAGTATCACACGCCTCTGTACACTAACCCTTTACCTGATAGCCTATTTCTAGTATTGAAGATAGTTGACCACTTAAAGCAGGTTGAAAGTAAAGCAGAATGTGCCCTAAGGCACATTCTGCTTTACTTTCAGCCTGTTTTAAGATAAAATCTGCTAGGCTATATAAAATATTTGTAATGGTTATTGTTCATGAGGGTATAAACTGGAACTACTTTCATCAGCGGAGGAATAAATTAAATACGCTAAGAGTCGCTTCTATGAGGGAAAGGGCTAATACAATATGAGCAGACTCTATGGTAAAGGCTCAAGGCACTTTGAGGGCTAGAGTACCAATGTGCTCCTTACCTAAAGGATCCGACACGATTGATTTTGAGGGGAAAAATCGTCAGAAGGTTTATATAGAGAAAGAGGATACAACTGATTGTGAGTATATTCTCACCCTATCTCGACAAAACCGGGCATATCATGAATAAACATTGATGAGCCGACACTTTTGTTGCATTTTCGTCTATACTTCCAAAAATACATGACATAAAGCTAACAGTTACTGTAAGCTTGCACTTTCAACAGTAACTACGTCTACTCACTGAAATCACGGAAAGCTCGATAATACCGCCTAAATAAACGTATAGTAGTGTACAATGCTGTGTTGGCTATGAACGAACCCCTGTCCCGTTTTCCAAAAATCGGTGATTTTAGTGAGTAGACCCTTCATACCCAGTATCTGGAAGTGTTAAGTAAAATGTAGCAATATAGCAAAGGTGTCTGTGTCGTTGGACATTATGACAGGTATCTGACAATGTTTGATACCAACAGTCCACTCAACAGGAGCAACCAACCTAGCGTCGGCATCCTCAATCCAGTTTAACAGCTCGGAATGTCTTCATTACCAGATGCTTTATCTGGAAGAGCTTCATTGACAGAGACAATATAACTGGCAATGATGGTAGGGTTGACACGGGCTTCGTTGTTGCCTCGGATTCCCTAAATTTATCATGGTTTTTGGGGGGAATTTGAGTCTCTTTGCTTATGCAAATGATGGCAATGCCTGCTGCTTCGTCACTTCGCCAGAAACGTTGACCTTCCTTTAAAAACATCTCGATGTATGATAAATATACTCTACCTCTTCCCCCACACGGCAAAGATTTGCCACTGAATAGATAATAAGTTGATAACGTCACAAAGAGTATAAATTGTGTCCCAGACATGAAGTGTACGATGACATGAGTGGCACGAGCAGACTCGTGACTCTATTTGCTCAGGTCCAGTCCAGGTTCGATCTCTCTAAAAAGTGTTGACTTGCTGACATGGACAGGAAGGTCGCCATTGAACAATGAAGATGAAGAAAGCAAATCATGAGATAGTATCTGCTTAAGAGCCCTGTCCCGTTCTTTAGCAATGTCCATGCTTCTCTGAACATATGTCACATCTTTTGATGACGGGACGTTTTTCTCCTTTGATGTTAATGGTGTGCTTGGTTGTTCAGTGAGCCTTCCGTGTGAGCCATAGGCTAGTTGGTGGATGGAAGATTGAGGAGGCTAGTGAGGGACCTAATCTATTGGAGCAAGAGTTCAAACTCTGCTACAGCACTATCGTTGCGCGTCTCTCCCTCCATATATTTACCTTCAGGGCCCTTTGAAACTCGCTGAATAATCTGCTAAACCTTCATGCCGCCTGCAACACTGTAAAACCAGCTTGGACGGTCCTGAACAGCCCTCTGACCAACAGAAAAGCGCCATTAATGCTCAATATGTGTAAACAATTACATTTTTGCTATCACCTTTTTTGTTCAATGTACCATGAACCGTAATGCAGTTAACTGATTGAGTCATATTTAGCAAAGATCAGCATGGATACTTCAAAGTAGCCACATGCAGATTCTTGTTTCTTTCTCGGTCGGAGACTTCAGAATTTTGACGATGGACACTAACTTCAACCAAAAAACCAAAGAATTGGCAAAACTCAGACTTAGTCTCACATACCTTCTTCAAATTCAAGAAAGTCTTGGTGATCTACCCGTTTATGACCTAAATAAATACGAAAGAAGACTCAAGCAGGAAACGCAACACAAACAATACACCCATCTCTAAAGCAGAACACACACACAGCCATACCATAACAAACACACACACACACACACACACACATACACACACTCACACACATGCGCAATCCCACAATCCAAACAGAAAACAATACGCAAAACAAACATAAAGCAAAGTGAACATAGGAGCCCGCCTTGGTACGGTCAGCAGCAATCAATAATTAATTATAAATTAACCATTAACAACCACTGGGGGGTTAAACCTGGGTTTAGGGGCGCCCAATCTCACACTTATCTCCTACATTCACCTATAAAGACGAACAGTGTACATAAAATATAAACCCTGTTCCATAACCTTACAATCAAAAAGACCGCCAGCACATTAAGTAAATACATGTATAACATCTAACAAAATTCTCTGACAGGATTATTAGTAACACGGGAAAGAATTAAACATTCAAGCCCGTGTTAAAAATAACCCACTATGGCAACGGTCAAATTGTACTCAAGCGAATAGTCTGTAGTCACGAGTAACTGTAAGACATGGGAGGGTTTAGGGTACGACAGAGAGGGAGAGAAAAACCAAAGCACGAAAATCCGACATAACTCTCCCGGTTAAGGACTGCTTAAAACCCACCCACTGTCATTCCTGTTAGATTTTGGCAAGGGGGGATAATCTCGGTCAAATAAACAGAAACATTCTCTATGACAACTAAGCCCTAGAACTGTGGCAATGTTGGAAGGTTTCTGAGGGTGGATAGGCGGACCGACAATTGATAGAGCAAGCAAACTTTCAAAGCAAACATGCCATAAGTAGTTGAAATATGTGTATAACACCTTATGTCGCAGTTTAGGCTCTTGTGTTACCAAACTGACCTTTAACATGTCCTTTCAAGGTCGGGTTAACCTAAAAAAAGACAAAATGCTATCGTAAATGAATTTGTCGCACTACTTTCAGTGTGTTTTATGTATGTTGCATGTGCATATACTCTTAACAGTAAAAAAGTTAGATTTTCAAAGTGGCCGACGGCAGCCATCTTTGATTCGATCGTAGCCGGAAACGTGTCATGATGACGGAGAAGCACTTCGGTCATTGTTCATGTCTAGGGACCGATAACCTCGATTCCGCTGAGAAACTCTCTCAACACCATTTTGCAAATGGGTCTTCAGGCCAGGTACAGGACTATTTGTGTACATTTGTGTAATATTATGTGAAGCACTTTTGGAACGCGCAACCCATATGTGAAAGGAGCGCTATATAAATCTGGTATAATCTAATAATAATTATAATACTCTCATCATCAACGTACATGTACTTATGAAAACTACACTTGTTTTTTGCAGTAAGTGTACACCCTTATCGGAGGGTTCGTTTATGAGCGATCTGATCACGGTCTACACGTGTTTTATATTATAAATATTACAAATAACAGCCTTTAATAGTAACTAATGGACTAGACGTGATTGTAAACTTGAATTGTCCAATTAAACTCTCAGAGATGAATACGATAAAGAATGACCAATAGTGAAAGTCTGGATGCGGGGTCCGTTTGATAAAACGTCGTACGACAAATGTTGTCGTTTATAAGTCAGATTATAAAAGTCTCAATTTTGATTTATTTTTCCATCTAATCCTGTCTTGTGACATATAATAGAATTGTCTTGAAAAGACGATTCCAAAGAGATGGCACAAGACAGGATTAGATAGAGAAATCAGAAATCAGAAATCAATTGTATTATAATGTTTTGGCTTACGGCACCTGACCTGTCACATCGCGTGCAACCTGGAATGATCTCGAATGACATCAAAAGCAAATCCCAGCAATTGCAATCATTGTAGAGCAAACACTACATCAGTAGCACCGGTGATTAGTTGTTAAAGTTGATTAACTTTTTACCCTTATCATACCGACTACTGCATTACTGATAGTTGCACATAGTTTTGAATCCAGATCAGAGGCAGCGTCACGCGGCGTCTGATCTGGAACCAAACTATTTGAAAACCTTCTTAGAATTTAAAATTCAAAACATAATAAGGTGACAGTTTTGTCAGACAATAATTTCAAAGCAGACGCTTTTATGGTAGGATAAGGGTTACCCTACATTCACCGAGTCAATTTCAAAAGTTAATTGATACAGCTGGTTTTCTTCTTTTTCGTTAAAATACTATATATAGAGGTTAAAATAATTTTCCTCAAACACAAGTGTTTCAAAGTAGAGGTGATCAGTACGAATTTATACACAGACGCAAACTCTTTTTGAATGTGGTAAGTACTGTCAGTTGTAACATTTTGTACACTGTGGATAATTTGTGACCTCTGTTACAGTTTGTATCTAGACAACGTGTCGAGAAAATCGGCATAACATCTAGATCAAAACTGTTTTGTTACGTTAATATAATTTTCTGAAAGAACAATGCAGGCAAAACTTATCTCAGAATTATTTAAATACAGTTTGTAGACAGCAAACATAGTGTGCAGAGGGTTAACTTAGCGTTTTATCAACTACAGTCGAAACTCGATATTTCGAATTGGTTAAATCGATCCTACCCGTATTTCATTTCATTTGAATTCGATAAGTCGATTTTGATATATCGATTTTAATAAAGTCGAACATATCCGTATTTCAAAGTTAAAACGTGGCTTAAAACTTGGCAATATCGATCATTTCGAACTAACGCGAGCTCAAAGTATCGAGTTTTGACTGTACATGTATTTCGTTTTCGCCTATAGCTACTTCTTGTAAATGGATTGGCAGGGGTTTTTAACATAGCTTTTAACAAAGTTCAATTAAGTCACAGTTTTATACTGTTACCATATGTTTGTCAATATCAGTTAAACATGTACATTTTTACACAAAATTCGTTTAGATTGGGAATAGTATTCATGAGTGATACAAAAAATATATTTGGTGTGTTTTAAATGCATACCGTATATAAATTATTATTATTATTATTATTATTATTATTATACCAGATTTATATAGCGCTCTTTTCACACAGGGGTTGTGCGTTCAAAAGCGCTTTACATGAAATAACATAAATGTACCTACAAATCGAGAAAAGACAAAATAACTACAATTAGATCTGAAATAAAACATGAATAAACATATAAGAGACAGTCCTCAAAACGGCGATCACATTATAAATGCACAGTTGTATCTAGTAGGTTGAATATCATCTGCTGTTAATTAATTTTACTCAACGCACAGACGATTCAATGATAATACTTATTATAAATACAAATACAGAAACACTTATATAGCGTTAAAAAGGATAAACATTCAATTGCACTTTACAATTAATCCTACTAATTATTACAAAATTACAATATCAGACAATATGTGTCAAAGTCACTGAGAACACATAAACAATAGTCATTCATTGTAGAATCGACTGAACAAGTGTGTCTTAAGTTTTTTTCAGAAAGCATTTTTAGTTTTTACTGCTTTTAAATCTCTAGGAATCATATTCCACCATTTTAGGCCAACCACTGCCAGTGACCGTTCAGCGATCATCGTCATATGTCGTCAGATATCAACCAACGATCTGTCTTCAAATTTTCATTTTTTGTCACAATTAGAATGTGTTACACTATATTTATTATAAAATCTGAAGGTCTTTTGTCTAAAATGTTTGTACCATTGTCTGATAGATAGTGTATCATACAATAAGTTATTTGTTATTTTTAAGTTTACAAACACATCTAGATACATAATCGCCCGTGAATGGAAAACTACAAATGCCGGGCAGAGAAAGAGTTTACTGTGGCGTATTCATAAAATCATTTGCACCATGGACACAATTAATCTACAACATGTGACATTTAATATTTCCTAAGGTAGAATTTACCAAAATTCTTCACACATTAAATTAACAAATAGGTCAGTCTAAGTGTGCGTATTGATGGAGTAAATGGTTAATTCAGACTAAAATGTGGAAAATATTTTTCAGGCATGAAGTATTGTTAAAGGTTTTGAAAAATATCATCATTCCCGTAATAATGTCTCCCACAATATAGTGGCAGACACACAGTTTTTCCGCACTGGCCGCCTGTTATGCTTTTGTTTCATAAACAATACTTTATGTTAATATGAGCCAATCGTTTCGAAGTTATCGCTTGAAATTACAGTTAATGTCAGTAGTTATAGTAGAGGGCATCTAGCGTCAAAAATCGAAATAAAGGAAAAATGCACAGAATTGATTTTTGTGTTTTCATATGCTACAACATGTACTGAATGTCAGAATAAAAAATCTAGCAAAATCAAACGATGCGACATATGATGTTTGGGTTAAAATGGCAGAAATAATAGGTGAAGGCACGAATTTTTGGGATTTCCAAACTACGATCGTAGAAATCAATATAAAAACTCGAAATCTACAGGGTAGACAAATTTCCATATAAACTGTGGAATGGTACTTGTTTTTATACTTTATTATCCCCATAATAGGTGTGCCGAGGTCGGGGAAACGCCATCCTCAACACACCGTACAGCTTTGGTGTGTGTTTTATCTTGTACATTTTTATATAAAGTATTTCACATGCAACATATATGACACAAACAGAAACAAACATATACAGAAGTATGAGAGATGAGTATCCATAGCCACTGCCCCACATTTGTTTCTTTTTCCTTTATATTTTAAATTTTGATTTAAATGTCTTCTTGATGTGAGAAATGATAAGTACTGGTTCTAGTCTTTGATTTGTTCGGTAGAAGTTATTTTCTTAAAACCAGATGTGTGAGTATACGTCTTGCTGTAGATTGAAAAGTAAAGCAGAAAGCAAGTTATGTTACCTTCCATTTCCTTTCCGCCCTTTTATATATATATATATATTATATGTATTCTTGACTATGGACATATTATGTATATTATATCCTGGTTAAAAGTTGTAAGTAAAGCAGAGTGCAAATTACATTGCACTCCACTTCACTTTCAGCCCGTTTTCATGTTAAATGTGTTCATATTATTAAATAGATTATAGGGCAGTGGATTAAGATTCTAAAGTTTTAGTGGCATTGGATTACCACCAAATAAGTAGATAATATAAATGTTAACCCTTTCCTTTATACATGTATAAGCGCCTTCTAGCGCATTTGATATATGCCTGCACTGGATGGAATTGTTCCAATTTATGTATTAAAGAGCATATATGAAAGGAGATATTTCCTGCTTCCAAGCATGTGACTGCCTAAAGCAGGCTGAAAGTAAAGCAAAAATGTACAAATAAAATTTTCAAAAAACTGATTTTTGGGGTAAAATTATCGAAGTATTAAACCAAAATCACAAATTTTGAAGATACAGACTCTGACATAAAAAAAGAAAATAAAGGAAATGGTGCACAGAGTTATTTTATATGTTACTATTTGCTTAAATATGTACCAAATAACAGACAAAACGTTTAGGAAAATCAAAAGCTGCAAACTATGTTTTTTTGGTAAATTGGTTGAAATAATAACTGAAATCGCTAATTTTTGGGATTTCCCATCTGTGATCGAGAATATCGATATAAAAGCTCGAAATCTACAGACTAGACAAATATTCATGTCAGCTGTCGAATGGTACTTGTTAAGATAGATAAATTTCAAAAAGCTGATTTTTGGGGTGATATTGTCAAAATATTAAACCAAAATCACAAATTTTGAGGATTTCAAACAGACCCTGACATCAAAAAGCAAATAAAGGAAATTGTGCACAGAGTTGATTTATATGTAATTATTTGCTTAAATATGTACCAAATAACAGACAAAAGGTCTAGGAAATTCAAATAATGCAAACTATGTTTTTTGGGTAAAATGGTTGAAATAATAACTGAAATCGCTATTTTTTGAGATTTCCCATCTGTGATCGAGAATATCAATATGAAAGCTCGAAATCTACAGGCTAGACACTTATTCAATAACAGCTGTGTAATGGTACTCGTTAAGATAAAAAATATTTTCTAAAAGCTGATTTTTGGGGTGAAATTGTCAAAATATTAAAACCAAATCACAAATTTTGAGGATTTCAAACAGACCCTGACATCAAAAAGCAAATAAAGGACATGGTGCACAGAGTTGATTTGTATAAATATGTTATTATTTGCCTAAATATGTACCAAATAACAACAAAAAGTCTAGGAAAATCAAAAGCTGCAAAATTTGAGTTTGGGTAAAATGGTTGAAATAATAACTAAAATCGCTAATTTTTGGAATTTCTCTTCTGTGATCGAGGATATCAATATAAAAGCCCGAAATCTACAGGCTGCACAAATATTCATGTTTACCGTGGAATGGCTCCAGTAAAGATAAAAACAACAAAACATTTTATCAAGCACAGGTTCGAATCCCGCAGCAACCTATGATAATTTTTTGCCAAACCATTATTAAAGGTTCTATAATTACATTGCATTAAGGTAATGCAGAAAGCCCCATGAAGAATGTGACTAAAACTTATATTGATATTCATATTTTATTATCTATTTGTTATGTGAAATTATGGCTAATATAGGGCTAGAAATCCATGCACCCCTTCCCCAACATTGACGAACATGAACATATGTGCATAAATGGTTAGTATAATAATACAGTATCAAATTAGATAATTCTTTCTAGATTAAAAAAAGTTTGAGGTCGACGCGAATTTCGAACCTACTACGCTTATTAAAATGATTCTATCTCAATACATTCTTAACTACTGCGCTAAAGTGCTGACAATAATATCGCCTTCATTTGTTTCTAATAATTCTAGTAATCTTGAGTGTATAAAAATGATCCGAGAACATGCGGAATGCTGCTCTCCTTAAAAATGGACTTTTTGACCTTTAACACGTTTAGCCTAGTTCTTTGACTATATGACTGTGGATATGCACAAATAAGTAATATATTATTTCCAATACAATAGCTTACTAATTAGGATGTATACAAAGTTTGAAAGTAAACTTTTGAGGAAAACATTAAAAAATATACATAAAATAGAAAATTTTGAATTCCTTTATATGGGGGAGGATATGAATTAATAAAATAAATAAAAGCTCCAAATCCATAGGCTTGACACAGACCTTTTAAATGAGATCTGTAATTAGTTTATCCAAAATCACACATAACAATCGCAAAAATATAAAGTGTTTTGGGAAAATATACCCTTCAACCAATAAAAAAATCAAAACATAAACGAACGAACACTTATCTGCATTGTTGGATTTTCTGCGCAATACTGGTTGGTTCTGATGTTGGTTGGAAACAAATAGACATGAGCTATCCTGTATTTTGATATGTAATAATGGAATCTGACAACTATTTGATATATCAGCAAATCATAGTATACGCACATAGGGCATACATCGTTATTAATGTAATTAATTGATCTAACAGTGATTGCTATATATATATATATATGAATTAAAAAAATAAATGATGTATTATAGGCTTTAAAAACACAATTTTATTTCTTCAAACAATGCGCGACGCGTTTCACTATAATTGACATATATCACCAGGTCAATAATTCAGTGTACACTCTGATTTGACAAGGGCATTTTTTATGCTCCCTCTACTCTAATCTAGAACATTGGTTTAATTGTCAAAATGCTGTCATTTAACCCTTATTGTGTGCGATACGACCTCATAGTATGCGGAACGAGAATATATATCATTTGCAAATAGTGAGGACCCAAATCAGAGTTATTATAGCCTACAGTACAAAGTAAAATGTGCCTAACCTGTAAATTTGAAGCTTTTACTTTTATATCTAAAGCCATGTTGTGGAAATTCCAAAAATTCACGTTTAAACTAATTGTTTTAACGAGTTTACCCCTAAATGTCATATTTGGCTTTGTTGGATTTACCTTTATTTTGCTGTTATTTAATTCATGTTGAAACATACAAAAATACATAAATCAACTCTCAACAATTTTCCCTCATTTGCTTTAGGCTTTATTTGGAATTTTCAGGCCAGGAGATCTCTGCTAAAATCCCGAAAATTTGTGGTTTTTTGTTTAATTATTATAACAACTTAACTGCATAAATCAGTTTTTGACAGTTTTATTCATCTTTATAAGTACCATTCCACACCGCAATTCAATATTTGTTTAACCTGTAGATTTGAAGCTTTTATTTTAATAGTCACCAGCACAGTGTTGAAATACCAAAAAAGCTCATTGACATTTTATTTTTCAACGATTTTACCCCAAAAACCATATATGGTATTGTTTGAATGTCCTAGATTATCTTTCTATTATTTTGTACATATTAAAGCATATGGTAACACATAAATCAATTTTGATTTTGATGGCAGGGATTGTCTACGAAAATCCCCAAAATTTGTGATTTTGGTTTAATATTTTGACAATTTAACCCTAAAAATCAATTTCTTGAAAGTTTTATTTATCCTTACTAGTACCATTACACAGTTAAACTGATTTTTTGTCTAACCTGCATATTTGGTGTATTAATATTGATATCTACGTTCACAGTAGGGAAATCCCCAAAAAATTTGTTTTCATTTATTATTTAAACAATTTTACCCCAAAATTCATTTTTGAATGTTTAAGTTATCTTTAATAGTGTTTTTTCTCAATAGAGATGTATAAGTATCGAGCCTGTAAATTTGGAGCTTTTATATTGATAACCAACGACACAGTACTGTAATCCCTAAAGTTGGCGTTTTCATTTATTATTTCAACAGTTTTGCCTTAAAAAACATATTTCGCATAGTTAGATGTTTCTTCTGTTATTTGGTACATACTCTACCATATGAAAACGCAAAAACCGATTCTGTGCATCTTTTCCTTTATTTGGATGTTTGACACACGGGAATCTTTACTAATATCTCCAAAATTGGGTGGGTGTATTGTTTGTGTTGCGTTTCCTGCTTGAGTCTTGCGTATTTATTTTTTTGTTCAATATTTTCATGATTTTCACCCAAAAAGAACCATTTGTTTGAAAGTTTTATATGTCCTAATTCATACTATTCGACAGTGGATATAACTGTCAGTCTAGTTTGTAGATTTGGAGCCTTTATGTTAATACCCACAGTCACAGTATTGAAATTCCAGAAATTATCATTTTCGTTTATAAATTCAATCATTTTACCCCAAAATATCGGATTTCGCATCATTTGATTTTCCTAGATTTTTGTTCTGTGATACGGCACATATTGGAGCATATGAAAACACAAAAATCATTTTTGTGCATTTTTCCCCCCAAATTTTTAAATGCACTGTACCACTTGATCTGTACCTGAAAATAGCTTTTTCATTTCTGTACAATAACGTTGGTTAACATGGTTTTTTGAGACAATGATGTAGGTATTTTATTTCAGGCCAGTAGTTTAATCAAAGGTCACATGATGCTACTTCTAAAAACAATGTTTGCTTATCAATGACGAGAAATGTTGGACTATTTTCTGAAAGGTTATACTGAATTAAATGCGTAAAAACTCTGATTATGAAGTAAAATATAATCTTACATAGAAGGCATTTTGACCCTTTACTTCATTTATAAGCCTAAGTATCGTTTAACCAATTACTCAGCTGATGAATAAAGTTCCATTTTATACCGTGATTAATAGGCAACATAAGAAATAGTTCCTATATCTTAGCAGACGCATAATGCGGCGTCTGATCAGAGTCTACACTGTTTGCCTGTAATATACGTGTGTTTGCTCTTTTTAATGAGTATAACGCTTGTTTCTTTCTTCAGCACCATGTCTTACAACTACCACCAATACCGGCTATTATTGTACTGTTGGCAACCCTTCACAGTGATAGTACTCTGTATGGGATCCATCATTGACTCAACAGAAACTACGAACTCAACAACCAGTGTCATTGACAAGCCTCCTTACACCGAGTTTTGCACGCACCAAATTTCCAATACGACTATCAAAACACGTGAACCAGTTGACGTATGTCTGTGTATGTATAACTGCGGTCCTGAATGGCTAAAAGTGCAAGAGACCTTTATTAAATACCCATTGTTTGCCAAGAAGCAAACTTCGTGCACAGCCATGACAACGGCAACTGTTTCTCGCATTCAACACGTTGGCAATATGTACATGGTTGTTGATAAGTGTCCTTCTGAGTATTCTTGCCATTATTTCAAAGTGGCTACGTGGGGTAGCTTATATCCCGTTTATTCTAACAGTACCGACACCATTTACTTGAACGTCAAATGTGCAGAGTGTTATAACGATACAGATGTTGTACCATGGCAGATAGAGGTTAATTGCGTGCTACCTTTTTTGTTGCGCCCGTTTATCTCAGAGGGGTTAACACTTGCATTACAAGGAGCATTACAGCAAGACGACAGCGTGTGTTCATTTCGTTTTCTACCGCCGGAACATGTCAATCTCACCCTTAAACTCTGCTTCGGTTTGAATATGTTCCTTCTTACATACGAAAATACCAGAAAAGAGTATGAAAACTTGTGCAGGAACTTTGAAACAACATATCAGTACATCGGTGAAGAAGAAACAACGATCTCCTGCATGTTATGTTCAAATGTGACAGATTATATACACAAGATGATGTGTGATGTTGAGGGTGGCAGACGCTCACCGATTATATCTATAAGTTATATCTTGGTACCAAACAACATAGCGATTCTTGTCAGGGAATCCAAGCGCCCACTTAATAATCGTATCCGAGGATGCAGAATCTACGAGGTGGCCGAAAGAGAAACAGTACGTTAACCCTTTGAACCCTAGTCCCGCATATTTGCGTCCTTTGCAAACAGTGTACATGTAAATAGTACACTTGTCCTATGCAAACAGTGAAAACCCAGATCAGAGGGCTCTTAAAGGACCCCTCGGATCAGGGTTTTCACTGTTTGTCATAAATCCAAACATTGACAAAAACAACCCTTAAAAGTCAGAAGTGGACTAGACTTAAATATCCATTTCAATTTTAGGGAGGAAAGAGTTATGTCAATCATGTGTTAAGTTTGCCTTCGATAAGATGCAAGCGCAATCATTTACTCGTTCACTGCCTTAGCCATGGGACAAAGGTCATTTTTAAACAGTTAAGATACTATTCAGACAACGTGTAATGCAGCTTCTGGTCAGAATCCTGTTATAAACGGTTATACACTCATCATACACTCATTTCTATATTTCTTAAGTCAAAATACATGAAAAAGCAAAAGACTGTTGTTTAAATTGACGGCATTTTTATTGGATGATTAAAATGTAAATATCTAAATGGACATATATGTATGTCAAACCTCAATTTCGTCAATGTGATAATTCTGAGTTTGCAAGCGTCATGAATGTATGTTTAAAACGATAGGTCCCCAAAGGTTTATAAGCTTTTTTTAGAGTTGACCTTCTGACCTACTTTTGAACATTATGTTATCCATATTCATCCATTGAAGAGCTTTTGTTACGAGAGCATTCTACCCAAGTTTAAATGAGATTTGAGCTAAACACATAATGATACAAACAAAAATACAACTTCTAGAAGGTCCAGTTTTCATTCAATATTACCGAACATGGAAAATAGCTAAGCTCTCTGATGTGTTTTGACGGATCAAAATGTTCAAAGTATATTGATTGAAAACATTTTGGTGCAAACCTAAATGAAATCGTACCAGACGTTTTGGAGAAGAGAGTATTACTATATATTGTGCACGGTTACCATGGCCACGCTACTATTAGCCACACTAAAATGTATTTCCCTTCAATTGTAATTTGTAGTTAACACTCGGACAGCCGATTGGTAAGGAATAGAATGGAATTTTATAGCCAAACTCTATGACATCAAAAACAAAACTGTTTGCTTTTATGTTTCTCCAAAATTCAATATTTTGTCTTAATCTGTCCCTTACTAGAATGTGTTTCTGTCCTTGTTCGTACACATAATAGTATTGAGTAAAAAGATTAAAGTCAAATATATACTCATCTTGTACGAGCGAATCATTTCTTGGAGCTGTCTGAATCTCCGACAAACGGCCTGTTGACATAGGGGCAATCTTTCTGGAAATGTTGAAAATCTCCACAGGCGAAACATGCACCTGGAACGGGACGGTTTGCTGCGTAGTGAGGCCCTGCTGCGACACCGCTGAAGTCTCGAAAGGATTTGACTGGAAAGGGCTGCTGAAAAGCAGGTCTTGTAGCTTGAACTGAGACTGGAGCTGTATTTGTTCCAGGATAGTTAGCAGCGGCAGAATAACGACTAACTGTAGTAGAAGCTGGTTTACCCCTCGAACTGGAGCGCTAACGCTTAAGCGCGCAGTTCTCTGCTTTATAAATCTTGGTCTCATCTTCACTGTCACTGGCAATGGGGTTTGCCTGGTAGAGTTTGACTGTCTCCCAACCTCCAGCGGACGAATCAGCAATACGGATAAGCTTATTGCGTTTCCTAAGTTTGTCGGATACATCTTTCAGCAATTCAGAGCAATAGTCACTTTTGCCGTGCTCCAACGCCAACAGCGCTTGCTTCACAATTTCATCAGTATCAGAATTGAAGTCAAACTGTACTTTGTTAACGGCATATTTCCAAACAACGTCTTTTTTTAACCTCGGTGCTGACGTTGAAATTGTTGCTCTGAACATCTTCCCTCAATGCAGAAACTTCTTCTCTTTTGGTGCCTAAGCTTCGAAAGCATTTGCAGTAGTTTTCCTTCTAAAGCGCCACGTGGCTGTTCCTCGGCCATGTCACAAAATTACAACGGTGAATTAAAGTTTACTGTTCGCGTCAAATAAATACGAAAGACTCAAGCAGGAAACGCAACACAAACAATACACCCCCCTCTCAAGCAGAACACACACACAGTCATACCATAACAAACACACACACGCACAATCCCATTCCTTCATCTACACACTAAATAGAAAACAACACGCAAGACAAACATAAAGCAAAGTGAACATAGGAGCCCGCCTTGGTACGGTCAGCAGCAATCAATAATTAATTATAAATACTGTCCAAAGCTGAATGACTTACAATAACCTAACAGACACGAAATTGATTTACTTCTAATCCGTTTACTCAAAACGAAGAAAATTATATTAGATTAAGATTAGACACTGGTTCTATTGGTTTGAGAGAAGTTTGAGAGAAGTTGGTCCACTTGTTTTGAAGAAGAATATTCTTCTAGGTTGTGTGCACGCACGAAAAATGAGCACGCCATGTGGTGGCCACGTTTTGTGACGGATCTACTTTCTTTGAAGAGCCAATGAAGCTCAAAATGTATCTGATCTAATTTGATTACACTGCGGCTATTAGTTTCAGAGATGAAGTTGACGGATGACAGACGAAATGACGGAGCGTCGGCGAACGACAGGCGGTGTCACAAAAGTCCACCTTGAACAATTGTTCTGTGTGAGCTTAAATGACTAACTAGACTTAATTAGAAATCAGAATGGTTTCACTATGGGCATAATGAGACAATGACAATAGCATCTCGGATATCGTGTTTCAACTGTTCATGCTCAAATTATACGAAAAGTTTAACCCCTTCGCTGCTTTATTGTCGTCTGCTTTAGTATTGTCGTCTTCAAGACACGTTTCAAAGTTACATTTAAGTTTATATAACTTAAGAAATATCAAAAGAGTGTCAAACAGTTTGTGCCTTGATCAGACGCTGCGTTACGCGGCGTCTGATCAGGACCCAAACTGTTTACAAAGGCACTTTATGGCGTCACTGAGAGTGAAAAGGTTAATATATCTAGTTACAGGTCATATGATCAATGACCCTAAAAATGCAAACCGAAGTTTCTGAACTTAGTAACCCATGATCAAATGATCTTTGACTGAATGACCTTGAATATAATTCCAAGCAAATCTCTGAAAAAGTAACCTGTTTACTAATTAATGAGATAATTGGCCTATGAGAAGCAAATTCAAGTTTATGTTAATAACATTTCCCAATAACCTTGGACCTATCGACCTGAAATGCAATCACAAGCAGTTCCATGTTCACATAATATATAGATTATTGGCCCTTATGAACAAAAGCGTAAAAGACTGATTGATGGACGGGCAGCATAAACGCAATATGTCTTCGCTCCTAACACGTGGGTGACACAAATATAAATGACAGCGTCATAGGACTTTGCATTCATTGGTTACTTTGCAGAAAGGAAACACACTAAATGGTCTGTTGCATCTTTCTCGAACCGCCCCGAGAAAGTGATACTTGTTTTGATACCAGTCTATTTTACCTCAAATAGACACTAGCTTTAATTGATGGTAGGGCATTAATAAATTGGTTAAACAACTCAGTTTATCCTTTCCATTTCAGGGACTATGCAGAGAGATGCGGTGTCCTGAGGGTCAGATTAAGCTTGGAGGTAACTGCAACTATGTCAGCTCGGACTGGAGAGCTGGGCCATTTGTTTCCTTCCTTAGGTTGGAACCTGTTAGTAAAGCTGACATGTTTGCAATGGAGCACATTGGAGAGCTGATTGCGTACAAAGGGGAATTCTTCAAGAACAAATTGAGATCGTGGTCAAGACATCTGTACTATTATAACCAAAAACACCAAACACATGTTAAATACTTTGTACTAAAACTATCACATAAGAAGGGTAGGATAAAACCAATTGTCTTCTTTAAAAACTTTAGAACAGCTTTAAAATACCCTTGGATTCTACATATTGACGGAAAGAAATACCAGTATCAAGCAAGTATACATAGATATTTTGAATACAATGTCTGCAATTATAACGCGGACACATATTATAAACGCGGTTCTCATATGATGCCGAAGTTAGATATTGAATACCAGCCATGTTTTCCGCTTACAGATGACAATTCTGAAATCCTGACTTTTGCGAGAGATGAAATATATGATCCTCAATTAGAACTCGGAGTGACGACATTCTTTTTCTGTAAACATGTTGATTTGAAACCATCAGAGTATACTGTGCTTGGTAAGCAAAGAAGGGTTTACTTTAACGTAACCGGTCGAATACTGGAAAATGCAGAATTCAAACGGCATACCCAAATGGATGGGAATCAAAGCATATCAGTTTGTATGTCTACATTTGGCGCTGACTTTTGGCAAGTTCATAACGAAGGGTCGTGCCTAAAAACACAACATTTTATTGGTGTAAACACTTTTGTCATCATCATAATGTTGGTCACTAGACTATATACAGTTGAACATCGATATCTCGAACACACACTCATCTACATTACTATTATTGCCTAAGTTTAATCTCGACAACTCGAACAGTGTTAAGTCAAACATACTTATATTTCAAAGTTAAAATGTGGCGAATGTCCCGATCAGACACCGCGTAACGCGGCGTCGGATCAGGATCTAGTCTGTGTTTGACACTCTTTCAGAAATGTCTTTAATCATATAGACTTATTTTAGGACAGCAAATTGAACAAAGAAAGATATACTTAAAATGCAACCCTTTATTGCAACCGCAAGTATCAATGACTAGAAAATGTAATACTGACAATATAAAACTTATACCACAACTGGCCCTTAAATGTGGAGAAATATTGGTCACGGCCACATACTCCACCAGGATCATCACCAGGTGGAGTAAGACCATGATGCGGAGAATTCACACTCTGTAGGAAAGACCTGGGATCAGATGCTACACTAAATATCGCCAACGCTCGCAATAAATCGCCATTGTTCGCCATAAATCGCCATTCGCTACAATCGTACTTGTTCGCCATGAGTCGCCCAAATTTCTTCTTCCGCAAATACCTATGATAATTCTATGCCAATGTGTGAGCCGCATAAGAAAAAATGCCTCGTCAAAGCGACTTGACAAATCTCCAATGCATTTGATGCTCAAAAAACTAAGTTTTAGGCAGGTCGCCATCCGAAAAACTTCGCAGAATGAATGACCTGCAAAGTGACGAGCTGGCAGAACCTGAAAATATTGACGTTCTCCCTTACCGCGCCCCAGGTCAATCCCAAAAGCGCGAATTTTTCCGCCACAAAATAAATTGACAATTTATTTCCCCAAAAATTCAAGCTGATAAATGTTTAATCAGGGCATCCCGCACCGCATCCAGATAAAATTCAAGGCCGACCTCGGACAAATAAACACCATCTGCACGAAAAAAAAACCAAAGTCATGGGATGTGATGTCCACCTGCAAAATGTCATATTTCACACATCTCCTAGCCTGTTGCCGGCCAAACCGATTGATCTTTTTCCGCTTACGTTCGATAGCCTGGACCTGGCCAGCTGGCACATTCCACTGAAGTCGAGGCAAAATATCAGTCCAGATGACAACTGCATCTAGCCATGCTGCTGAAACATACTCTAAACCATAACGTATGGCTGTGCAAATGTACTTAACCGAATTTTTAACCAAGTCATTGCCACCTAGGTGGACCAAGAATATTTTTGGCTGGTCGGCAAACAAAATTGGAATCTGCAGGCGGTGCGAAAAATCCTTCAAAACCATACCCCTTAAGCACTGCCATGACACAGTCCTTCGGCCTGGTAAGGTGAGATTAGGTCTGTTCTGATTCTGCGCCCTGACGCCTGCCCAATGGGTATTGAATCCCCTACAATTAGAACATCTGAAAAGAGAATAGGAGCAATATATACCTAAGGAGTGAAATAAAATTGGGTCTTGTATATACAAGCAAACTAAATATACTAATCTCGGATATAGCCTCTGAAAACATCCGATCGCCATCTACCTAACCGCATTATGACGCGTTCGGGTATGCCCAACGTAGCCAGATATGTAGCCCCACCTATTCGGAAACTATGCGTTTTGATATTGTTAACAGAGTAAGGCGTTTTTGCAATGCATTTCTTCAGGACGGCTGCAAACTGGTAACGAGTGAGACCAGATTTGCTGGAATGACAGAGCAACATACCAGTCGCCGCTGGTCGTATAGCGATATAATCTCTCAGATTACACACCGCACATACTTCTGATTCCTCTACGCATGCAAGACGAATAAACGTAGGTTGACCGCGCTGAGCATTCTTTGCTTTGCGCAAAGTGATCGTGCAAGTTTTCGCGTTACTTGAAAAAAGAATGTCATCAAATTGGACAGGGCGATCAGCAGACAGACGCGTCAAAGTTAGTTCCCCAACTCGAAAAAGGCCAAAAAATGCAGTACAGAAAGCCGCCTTAAAAAGCTTTACTTCGAACTCCGTGTAACAAACAGAAGAGAGAACGTTGACAATCTCTCTCAGCATGGCACGTGAAATGGGAGCCCGAGTATCACACCGTGTACGCAACCTACGACAACCCTCCAAGAGTTTCTTAATAATAAACATCTCTGCAATATCAAACCAACCATTGATTTTGTGCACAAATGCTAGACCAGCAACATATGTTGAAATAGTGGTTGCTGCCAGATATTCCAAAGACGGGCCGGAATGACCGCTGACTCTCCTGCTGCCCCCGGTGCCAGCAATCGGAATCGCTCCATCTGAAAACGAGACAAAGCGTCACATATGTCATTCTTGATTCCTGGAAAGTGCTCTGCCTTAACCGCAATAGTATACCTCAAACACAGTAAAGTCAGCAGCCTCACAAGGGTCATGACCCTGTTTGACTTAGCCGACATGCTGGTAAGTATGTGTACTACTGCTGCGTTATCACAATGGAAAAGAATTCTCTTATTACAAAGGTCATTGCCCCACATATAAACGGCCGCTACTATTGGGAAGAGTTCAAGCGAAGTGATGTCTTTGGTAATACCTTGGGCATGCCACTCGTGTGGCCATGCTGCCTGACACCATCGCCCTTTAAAGTAGATGCCCATGCCACGACCAGGACCCCTGCGCTGTCCGTGTAAAGTTCCTCGTCAATACTAGATACCCAAAATCTATCATGGAAAACAGATATCCCATTACACGACTTAAAAAAATGTAGCCAAAGTTGAAGATCGACCCTCATGGACTCCGTGACTCTAATTCTGTAATAGGGTTTTGTAATACCACAAGTAGCATTGATTAAACGTCTGCAGAAAGGTCTGCCTACGAAGATCGCCCTACAACAAAAATTCAGGGAACCGATGAGATACTGCAATTGTCTCAAAGTGACCTTTTTACAGGAGACCACATGCTCAATTTTGGCAATGACATCGGACAGTTTATTGTCAGGGATACGAATGACCATGGCATTTGAATCGAGTTCTAAACCTAAAAAAACCAAAACCTCTGTTGGGCCTTCCGTCTTGTCGTCTGCTAAGGGAACATTCAGCTCGAATGTAGATCTATCACCCCCCCCCCCCCAAGAAATCGTCCAAGTAGTGTATAAGCCGCCCTGATGACAGTCTCTTTCTAATGCAGACTTCCAAAAATGAAGCAAATTTCTCGAATGTGCTGCATGATATGCTACAACCAAATGGCAATGCTTTATCTATATAAACCTTTTTATGAAAACAAAAGCCTAAGAGGTTGAAATCATTTGGATTTACCGGTAGAATCCGAAAAGCATTTTTTATGTCCATCTTAAACAGCTTACAACCCTGGCCTAAGTCCTGTATCATAAAGACAGCTTCATCAAAACTTGTGTATTTAACTGAGCATATGTTTGGGTCAATGAAGTCGTTGACAGATTCGCCCTCGGGGTAAGATAGATGATGAATTAAACGAAATTCCCCAGGAGTCTTTTTCGGACATCGATTCCACAAGTCGTTGTTAAAAACCTCCCATGATCCCGGCATAACGGCCTGTCTGATCCTAAACTGTTCGTCATAAGTTTGCCACGCACTACCGCCTGCACAACTGGCGCGCTCCCTAATAGAAAACATGTACGACAACATCTCGTGAGTTTTATTTGGATGAGCAGACAGATAAATGGAACAAAATATTATAAAAGCATCTGTCCATCTTTCAATTGTGGTGATTTTATCTGTGCATTCTTTTGGGTATGATTCTAAAATTCCCATGCTATTTACCCTGAGGAGGGAACCGGAACAGTGCTCAGACAACTCCACCGCACCCTTGAGAAGGAGCGACAAATTTATAAATTCACCCCTACAAATTTTTTGCTTTAGTGCAGCCGGCACATGCACCGCAATATCATCGGACGCCAAACGCATTATTTCTGTATCACTCGGGAGACAAGATGCTGGTAACGGCCCGGGCAATACTGAAAATCTATCAACAGCGCCGCTGTGAATTTGGGAATTCGAAGCACCAACGGATGTTTGGTCCGCCGGTGTAACGAAGTATTTTGACCCCCATCGAAAAGTGACCCCCCGGTCAAAATTCGACGTCGTAGAATGACCCCCTGTCGTCGAAAAAGGACCCCCATCGTCGAATATTGACCCCCTTCTGTCGAAAAATGACCCCCTTTATACTTACCTTTATATTTGGTTTAAAGTTAGTTTTGCAAGTGCTAAATGTGTATTTATACACCAAAGCTCAATTTTGGGCGTATGTAGTGACAAAATTGCGCGTGTCTGGAAGTGATTCCGTCTTCACATGTACCTTTTGTTTAGAACATATTTTCTTTATTACCACAGTTGGTGTGTGAGTACAGCTTGCCATGGCAAATTGGCCTATAACATAGCCTGTAAAATTTTCACTCTTCAGGTCACTGTGACCATGACCTTTGACATTATTTTTCAATAAACAACTTTTATGGCCTTTATTTGGTACCACGGCGATCATACATGTACGTTCTATTGATTTAGAAGGATACCTGTCAGTTTGCAAGTTACTACGTCAGTGCCCAAAGTTGGGAGCTCCGTGACAAAAGCTTTTGAATTTTCTTAATGCATTTCTTTTTATACAAGACTAAAGGTTTACATCTATTTTTGCGAAAACACAACAGTACTGCTAATAAGTATCTCAGTTTGGCCAACAAACTTTGATATAATCTGTGCTTTGGTTGCGGGGTACGTTTCAACTGTTCTAGTCTCAAGATACTGACTCGAGTTTGATCTCGGTCGTTAAATCTGAAGTAAAGTTTGTATCAAACAACTGTAAAACCTTTATTAAGCTGCACTTGCAGGTATAGTTTGGTCATCTATTTATTACCATTACTTGTGTTTTAAGTATTATAGTAATGTTTACTTATAAGAATGTACTCTTGTCGTATTCAGCAAGTGACCAATATTGTGAGTATCGTGATATATGTTGCCTCAGTTTGAACTTTCATTCTGTAGTGACCAAAGCTCAAGATAACAAAGAGTTTGAGTTGAGTCTGAGATCGTTGTCAGGCATTTGATTGGTCAAATTAGCGCAAACATCCAGTCTCAACTCAAACTCTTTATAACCTTGGGCCCTGAAGTACCTATCAAATCGTCATCATTCAAAAAAAGCCATTACAAGCGGGCTATGTTGTGTTTTGCCAACTCTTGCTGATATGATTCAACAGTTTATCATGTTTATGTGTACATTTAACACTATCTACAAACAACTTAATATATCCAGATCGGACGCTGCGCATTGTTGCCTCATTACCCTTGTCATCAATCAGTGTCGTTGAATAACTCCGGTCATTATTCGATGACGTAGAATGACCCCCGGTCTTTTTTTGATGTCGTAGAATGACTCCCCGGCCATAACTCGATGTCGTAGAATGACCCCGGTCTTTTTTCGATGTCGTAGAATGACTCCCCGGTCATTATTCGATGTCGTAGAATGACCCCCGGTCATTATTCGATGTCGTAGAATGACCACCCCGCTGATATTATTCTATTTCATAGAATACCACGCCCTGCCCTGGTATGGTAATTACCGTATTTGATGTCAAACAAAGGCCCCTTCTCATTATTTAATGTCGCGAGCAGCTCCCTGAGGATTAATTCATATCAGATTGCTAATTACTTTTAAAAATCATTTGATGCTTCTATGTTGTATAATATACTGTCAATAATCTAATTAATATTTTCATAGACACATTCTGCAATGTTTCTGTTGCGACACATTGTAGTAAGACGAATGTCATTGGAATCGATGTAGATACATGTATTACATATTATATACTGTAAAAGGGGGATAAATATTTTCACTTGTTCACGTTTATTGATATCGATGACCACTGATATACTTTAAACTACGTTCAATAAGTGGTCATATATCTTCAAGAATAGAAACAGGCTATGGAGTAAAGGGTTAAGTATTCATGTTTGACTTAATGCATCTAACAGACAATGCATTTGACACTGTAAAGATGTTATATGCAACAGTGACATTTATACATTTTGTCTTAGTACAGTTGAACCCCTCTATATCAGTAATTCAATTAAGAAGTGTACATGCAAAACGGCTTTGACTTTTCAAACTGTATACATGCATACATGTATGCATCTTTGATTATGTAGTTGACAAAGAACTTGTAAATGATTACCTATCAGTTAATGTAGTTGTAAACGGTGCGTATTGGTAATGTAATTGTAATATAATGCACTCTTTAGCAATGTGATTATAAACTTGTAAAGTAATTTATGACTTTCTCAAGTAATTCACACCATGCCTGCCCCCGCCCCACCGACCTGCATACTCCATGGCTGAATTACACCCTTAACTTATTTATAAATAAGCTGTTCACGAATAAAACCTCAGACCCGCTACCAGCTTGTTTCATAGAGATCGGGTAATCCCTACCATCAGCATCCAACATATAAGCACCACTCGGGAACAGCATTTAGTATACTGTACGTTCCCATGGCATGGTTATCATAAGTCTGAATTTTAACTTGTTTATCATTTAAATTTTATGTATCGTTTAACTCATTCACAACTGAAAATGTAAGTTAGGTATGTCAAGTCAATTTTCGACTAGCTAGGGTTGTTTTATACAATACATTTCAAAACTGACACATATAATATTGTAGGCAAGATGGCTCAATGATCAGGGGGTAAATGTACAGTCGGCTGAGCGGTCATTCGGACTGAAAGTAGACTTTAACTGGTACTTTACTTTTTTTACATATCAGAGGGCTACTGTGGGTAAAGTCTGACCTGGGTCTACACTGTTTACAAAGGACAATTGTACTATTAACATGAACACTGTTTGTAAATAACTAATATACTCGTCGCTAGGGTCCAATTGGTTAAACTGTGTCGCTTAATTGCTGGAGAGGGTAGGGGGTCATTATTCGATGGGGGTCGATATATTTCAGGAGGGGTCAAAATACTTCATGAGGGGAGTCATAGTACTATGACCGGGGGGTCAAATTTCGACGTCGAATTATGACCGGGGGGTCATTGTTCGATATCGAAAAATGACCGGGGGTCATTCTACGTCGTCGAATTATGACCGGGGGGTCATTTTTCGATGGGGGTCAAAATACTTCGTTACACCGGCACCCCGACCTCACCAGACTTAAGGTCATTTGCTATCCCCGCAGCCTGTAAAAACCCCGCGTCCACCAACGCACCTGCAAAGTCCACCACATTGGTGTCGCCCTCAAGATTCGGCATTCTAGTTGTAACAGATTGTGTTCTGCCTCGCTTCGCCTCTGCCCTCGTCATCGGGCCCTTCCTTTTTACCCCTCGGCCTCTCCCCGGCATCGATGTTATTCTATACTCTTTAATCTAAATTGCTTGTAAACTGTTTTGGAATTTTTGCCGCGCTGATGTTTTAGCAAGCCGGAAAAGAAAGAAAATCTCACGAGATCACGTCACAAGCGAGACTGCAAAGTCACGTTTGAAACGAGAATACCCTAGCAAGCCGGATGTAAACAACAACTCGATTGCTAGCCAAAATAAATCGATCTAATGTAAAACATTAGATTTTCTTATGTTTAAACTTTGAAACAATATTGCAAAATTGAAGCTGACGACAATGAAACAGTAAAGGGGTAAAAATCTCACGAAAAATTTGGCAGTGAAAGGGGTAAAGAGGTCTCCTCATACAGCCAAGTTCAGAGCACGTGTCATTGCTAAACGTAGTGATTTGGTATGGAAAAAAAACTATTTGGCTTTTAAAGTTTCAGGCATGGATGAGCGAAGGCACATGCCCTTTTTAAGCCAGCTTTTTTGTAGAAGCTTCCTGAATTCTTTTTTCTATATACATGTAGTTTTAACCGCTTACCTAAATTTTTTAATGAGTTTTTACCTCTTCATAAGATCCTTTTAAAGTAAGATATAAGGCAGTATGACTGATAAAATTTCAATATGAGTCTCAAACTTGATGGATTCTGTTCAACTATTGCGATATACGGCGTCTTATCTTGATTAAAATTGTTTTTAAATTCGATTTTAATCGGTGAAACTGTGAATCCGCTACCTATATTTGATACTATCGAATGGTCGTATTTGCTTACTGTTATAATTGATAACACATATTGCTGTGTTTTATGTGTACACAACAATTAATATTTGTAATTAAATTCATGCAATATAAAGAATTAAATGTATGGATATTCTTGTGATTTTTTAAATGTAATGCCCCAAGAAATCGCTGATCAAGTAGTGACTTTGTTGATAAGAAAACCCATTATCACTTACAGTGGAGGAAACGTTATTCTATCCCAATAAACGCATTTACGCTAAAACGTTTTTTCAATGAAAACAGTTTGGAGCCAGATCAGACGCCTGGTAACCCGGCGTCTAATCAGGCTCCAAACTGTTTGCCACTCTTATTAAAAAAAATAGTCAGAATTGTCGAAAAGTTGTCATTTTCTCCATTTACTGTGGTGCGTTTGCGTTTCGTTTGCGTTTAAACGGGAAAGAATAACGTTATCTCCACTGTAATAGAAGATGTAAAACATTAAAATACCACAGATATGTTTAGAGGGTTGAAAAACTTAAAAAACAAGAGTTATGTAATAGTTAGTGGCAGATACCCCTAAAGCGTTTACATTTATTTACAATGAAATTCATCTTTTGCTGTTGCATGCATACTTATAAATATACAACAGACAATATTTGAATATCGTACTCGACACTTTGTCATCCCAAGATGTACTGGCATAGTCAAATCTGCATCTTTAGCTTACGTTGTGTATGCTCGGACATTTTTTCTATGATTTAGATCAAAAGTCAATGCCAAAGTGACCTGAAAATGGTACAGTGGAGAATCTGTTATTCTTTCCCAATAAACGCGTTTACACTAAAACTATTATTTGCAGTGCAAACAGTTTGGAGCCAGATCAGACGCCGGGTAACCCGGCGTCTGATCAGTCTCCAAACTGTTTGCCACCAAGATAAACATGAAATATCAGAAGTGTCCAGAAGTTGTTCTTTTCTACGTTTTAGCGCTTTGCGTTTGCGTACGTTTGCGTTTAAACGGGAAAGAATAACAGATTCTCCACTGTATGTGACACTCTGCCATACAAAGTTGTACTGATACACCAAATTTAGATTCCGTAGCTATTATGTATAGAAAAATAATCAGGACAACCTTTAACATGTATAGAATTGAGGTCCAATGACGAGGTCAATATCATATTGAACTTGACATGGTACGCTACACTCCACCATTTAAAGATGTACTCACATACCAAATCTAGTATCCCTTGCTGATAACGGAAATATGCTTTAGACATCTTTTCGCTATAATTGAGGTAAAATATCATTGTCCCAATAACATGACAAGAGCCGCATGCGGCCCTAAATCGCTCACCTGAGTAACTATTGTGTTATACTCGATGCATAATGAAGTTTGTCATTGCATGTATGTGGACTGTTGCATGAATTAAACTGTAACAACTCGGAATTAGATTTTCCTGTAGAAGTATATATAAAACTGATAAGCCCCGGGGCGGGGCCATTTTTTACCCAGGGGTCATGATTTGAACAATCTAGGTAGAGGACCATAAGACAAAGCTAGATGCCAAATATAAAAGGTATGTGCCTTACGGTTTCAGAGAAGAAGATTTTTAAAGGTTTTACTACATAAGTCTTTGTAAAACTTATAAGCCCCGGGGAGGGGCCATTTTTTATCCGGGGGTCATGATTTGAACAATCTTAGTAGAGGACCATAAGGCAAAGCTAGATGCCAAACATAAAAGGTCTGGGTCCTAGGGTTTCAGATAAGAAGAGTTTTAAAGGTTTATTCCTATATAAGTCTATGTAAAACTGATAAGCCCCGGGGCGTGGCCATTTTTGATCAAGGGGTCATGATTTGAACAATCTTGGTAGAGGACCATAAGGCAAAGCTAGATGTCAAATATAAAAGGTCTGGGCCTTACGGTTTCAGAGAAGAAGATTTTTAAAGGTTTTCCTATTTAAGTCTATGTAAAACTGATAAGCCCCGGGCGGGGCCATTTTTGACCCTGGTGTCATGATTTGAACAATCTTAGTAGAGGTCCATAAGGCAACGCTAGATGCTAAATATATAAGGTCTAGGCCATACAGTTTTAGAGAAGAAGAGTTTGAAAGGATTTCCTATGAAACACTGATAAGCCCCGGGACGGGGCCATTTTTGACCCGGGGGTCATTATTTGAACAAACTTGCTAAAGGTTTACAACATGATGCTACATGTGAAATTTGGTTATCCTAGGACTTACACTCAGCACAAAAAGAAACGCACATCGAGCTCAGGCGCAGATTAAGATACTTTTATTGAAGAAAATTAGAATATTTAGACATTATAGTCATTCATTTAATTCTGGAACAAGTTCAGAAATAAATACTCAAAAACACTGTGCCGCCTTTTAACTCTTTCACTCCTAATGCCACCAAAAAGCGCGTGAGCAAACAGTTTGGATCCTGATCAGACGCCGCGTAACGCGGCGTCTGATCAGGATCCAAACTGTTTGACACTCGTATCGATATGCTTTAAGTCGATTACATTGAATCTTACTTTGAAACGATCTGGTAAACAACAGAATGGAAGCAGACGACAATGAAACGGTGAAAGGTTAAAATCTCACGATCAATTTGACAGCGATAGAGCAAACTTCAGCTGTTTAAAACACCGAACCGATTTGTGTAGGTTGTGATGCTACAAATGCAATAATAAATCTCCCTTTTTCAACATTGATAACCCTAGGCAGAACTACTGACAAATAATAGTGTGATGACAAAATTGTGCGTTTCTTTTTGCACTGAGTGTATAGTTACTGACAAGAAGATGTTTAAAGTTTTGACTTTAGTTGTCAATATTACGTAAATACGGAAAATGACCACGCCCTCTGGCGGCCATGTTTTTTGACGTATCAAAATTCTTTGAACAATTTTGAAAGTATATTAATTGAGAAACAGTTTTGTGCAAACCAAATTGAAATCGGACCAGTCGTTTTTGAGAAGAAGATATTTTAGATATTGTGCATGGTTGTCATGGCAACAAGACCGATTGCCCCACCCACTTTTTTAACAATATTTAAAGCTCACAACTACAGTATGTATCTGACCAAGTTTGGTTAAAATTGGACCATTTGTTTCAGAGAAGAAGTTGTTTGAAACAAATTGTGAACAGACGACACCGACACGGACACCGACACCAACACCGACACCAACACCGACACCGACGTACGACGGACGGCAACCGATCACAATAGCTCACCTTGAGCACTTTGTGCTCAGGTGAGCTAAAATGGTAAGCAGGGACAAGATTCTTCTAGAATTGATACCAAAACTCCAGCTCACAGTCAGAGTTGTGACATTCCAAAACGCAGTCATACAATAATTTAAGTATCAGTAGCTGATTTGGTAAAGAGCATATGATATGGAAAGGAAAAGCTTTTGCTATGGTAATGGTCAACTGTCACTGTCAATATCACAGTGGTCGTAAATTGGGAATCCCATGTGTTCAAAATGTATTCATTCACTGTATGGTTTCCCTAGATGATATTGTATGTACTGGACTATGAACTTAATAGGAGTCTAAGGTCAAGGTCAAAGTTACAACCTACCTGAAAATGATGTGTTACACTCTGCCACAATGATATTTAAACTTAAAGCAATTTTGATATTCCTATCTGATGAGGTACCGGTATAAAAATATTCTTCGAACAATTGTCTTTTTGAATTGAATTCAAAGGCAAATGTCAGAGTGATCTGAGAATTTTATAAATTATTTCATTCCACAATCACAAGTTGTACATGGTGTCTCATAATAAATATTACCATTTTAAACTTGTCACTTCCATTTGGATTATGTTTTACAAGTAGCACGGTAACATATCAAAGGTAACCGCGTTAAAATTTAATTGTACAAAACTTTTACTAGTGTAACGTGCAAAGCGTGTGGCCCAGCAACAACAAACCCCGTCGATGCAAAACTTAAGATCACATCAAGAGATGTTTGTTGCGCTATATAATTGACTCACTTCCCAACATACAACGGTTTGGGAAGCCTCATTTGCATACACCAACGTATTACGTACGTTACATAACTCTCCCCTCCGAAAAGTCTCTTACCTCTTTACAGTTGCCTGCAGACTCGACAAATGTTCATTGTCTTGCTTCTCTGGTTCCTTCTTCGTTACCACGTCTGCAGAACTCACTATCCATTGACCTTCTAACTTAGCCCTCTCTGCTCTGTTGAAAGCCTCCAACTCTACGGCATGGCGCATAGCATCAGTGAGGTTGCCTTTTTAATTCTAAGATGCATATCGACGCTTATGAGACAATCTATAAACAGTTATTTTGCCAATGTATCTTTAAGATCTGCTGGAGAAGAGGGATAGGCAAGGTGCGTCAGCTGTCTTATCTCTTGTCCTAACTCTGAAAGTGTTTCAGAGGCTTTCTGGCATCTTTCTGTTAATTGAGCCCTATAGAGCTCAGTCTAATTAGGGGCGCAAATCGTTCTTCTAACTCCCGGACTAATTCTGTATCATCAGCAGATGTGGAACCAGATCCTAGGTTACAGTATACGCCCAGAGCTTGTCCTCTCAGAGACACTGTTAAGTACATGCCTTTCTCCTTCTCTGACCATCCATTCAATGCAGCACAAACCTCAAAGTGAAACTTGTAATCGCGCCAGCCGCCTGTACCATCAAATGTTGCGTGCCTCACCTTAGCCCATGTCCTAGCTCTTGGGCGAGCATCAGTTTGCTTACTCTCTTGCTCCTTTACTTTTGGTGTTGAAGACACTGGACTTTTCGAACGTCGTCTTCATTCAGTCACAAAACGATAAGGGTCAGAATATGTATTGTCATATGATGATTGATGCTCTGATATTGAACTACACGAGGGTAGTATAGTAGAAGCATTTGATGCAGGATCTGTGTGAAACCGCAACTTAGTGTCATCACGTTCCAGTTTCATGCTAGGGACAGGTGTGCGGATCTTCAATATCGGTTTGGGCAGAGACTCCACTCTATCATAGTCTTGGAATTGCTTCTTATCAGCAACGTTTTGCATTTCAAGCGCCTCTAATTGCTGCTGTAGAATCGTAATTTCCATCTCTGTCTGGGATCTTTGTAACTTTATTCTACTCTCAAAATCCGTACTTCATTGCGCTTTAAACTCAAGGAAAGATGTATGCATATTTTGACAATCATATTGACTATCAGACCCAGATAATTTTCAGATGAATTTTCCTTTTTGGTCAGGCTCTAAAATACTTTCAAAATTTAATCAAGATGAATGGTAAATAGATAATCTATTATAAAGTGTCATTTGCATGTACACTCAGTACAAAAAGAAACGCACATTGTGCTCAGGCGCAGATTAAGAGACTTTTTTAAGATACTTTAGACCATATCTCAAGATCAATTTAATTCAACCACAAGTTTAGAAAAACATATTCTTAAAATTACTGTGCTGTATTTTAACCCTTTCACTATTAATGACGTCAAAAGGCGCGTTTTCAAACAGTTTGGGTCCTGATCAGACGCCGCGTAACGCGGCGTCTGATCAGGATCCAAACTGTTTGACACTCGTATAGATATACTTTAAGTCATACTACTTTGAATCTTACTTTGAAACGATCTTGCAAACAACAAAATTGAAGCAGACAACAATGAAACGGTTCTGGGATAAAAAGCTCACGATTAATTTGGCAGCGAAAGAGTTAACTAGTGCCTGTTGAAAACATCGCACCGATTTGTACAGGTTGTGATGATACCAATTCAATGATAAACCTCCCATTTTCAACATTGATAGCCCAATACGGAACTACTGACTGTAATGAAAAGATTATTTCACAAATACGTTCCTTCTACATGTACATACAGATAATATTGTAATAAAAAGTGTGCGTTTCTTTTTGCACTGAGTGTATGTATAACTGAGCACATGCTAGAACTGATAAGAACACGTTTCATACACTATTCAGTCTGTGTGTCCGTCCGTCCGGGTTCCTATTGCAAGGCGCATTATTTCCTATTCCAGATGAGCTATGGATATCAACTTTGTAGCGGGTGTACATCTTGGGAATGATTGTTGTCATTTAATTGTGACCGTGACCCATTGACCCCAATTGTAGAACACCAGCTATACGCTGAACAAAACTATTATTATCACAATGCACTCTGGGTACCTACGCTTTACCTTCTGCGCTAAACTGCTGACAACAAGTTCGCCTTCATTTGTAACTCATTTACTAAACTCGACTGTTTAAAAATGGCCCGAGAACATGCGGAATGCTGATATCCCTATAAAATGGACTCGGCTGACCTTTGACACGTCAGACCTAGTTGTTTGACTATACTAGACTTGTACGAACTGATGGCGATAGCGTCTGTGAACTGCGGACTGAGACTAAACTTCAGGGGTGTTATCAAAATTACAAGAAACGCCGTTTTACATCGTTTAGTACATGTACTATTGATCAGTTTTGATCCAGAAACAGCAATTAGGTTTTTGATCTGTATACAATTTATAAATCTAATTAAAATGTCTACTCCGTAAATGTTGTCGTCAAAGTAGAGGTAAATATATCAAATAGTCTAATTGAAATGAGCAGACGGCAATTCGAGCACGTTAAAACTGGTGCAGACGACAAGGGGTTTAAAAAGGCCAAGCAAATGAAACATAACATGCGGTTCCCATGTAAACTCTTTTTGTTTCAATATTACACATTGAATACTATCGATGAGTTCATCCGTCGTCATTCATTAACAGTGTACCTGTAAAGAGTACATTTGTCATATGCAAACAGTATAGACCCAGATCATGGGGCCTCTTTAGGACCCCTCTAATTATGGGCTGCACTGTTTGTCATTTAGCAACAAATAGCGGAAAACAACCCTAAATTGTCAATAGAAGATTAGACGTACATGTAATTAGAAACAGAGAAAAATTACCCGTGATTCCGATTACATGCCCCCCCCCCCCAAAAAAAAACAACAACACAACAACAACACACAAACAAAACAACAACAACCAAACAAACCCAAACAAACGAATAAATAAATAAAAAAGTAGGGAAGGTCAGATTGTTTTCACAGACATTAACAAAAATACTTCATTTTAACTTTCTGATGGAGTATTATATAATTATATTCATCTATGAACGTATTTCATTGTGCAGAGCCCTGCAATACATAACAAAGCCCCTTATAAACGAGAGCACCGCAAACAGCACATTATACATTGTACGCCGACCGGCAGTCTTTTATAGCATATTTGAGTACATCAAGGGTATATAACTCTGTAAAAATTAATCAAATGAATCTGAATATTGACTCAGTTTCAGATCCTTGTGCATATAACAATTGTTTGAAGTTTCATTAATATCCTTCCAATAGTTTTCCGAAAATAAACACCGGACAAACAAAATATGCTGACGGACGAACGTTCGTACGGACAGGACCACGCCAATATACGACCACCTTAAGAGGTGGGCCAAGAAAACCCACTCAAATTGTTGATTTTATTAGTAGGTCCAATTACCGACCCGAGTTTTTCCCTCCAACCCTACACATTTTTTATTTTTCGAAAAATGTATTAGCGAAGGTCGGTCATTTTGCATATGACAGTTTTATTTGCGGAGCGCGTAATCACTGGGAAGCTATTTTCCACTTCATTGTTTCAAAAGATAATTTATAGACGTTGGAGTGTTTTACAAATTGATTGTTAAATAAAATTATGCAATATCTAAGTGAAATTTGCTCTAACTCTGTCAGAAAGTACCTTCTTTGCAGATATGATGTGCCAGTTAATTAACAACTGACACATTCAACATGCAGACAATACAGTTCATTGGCACATTTGACATGCAATTAACACATTTCAAAACGTCATTTATTCCATATATCATATATATGTCACTACATTGCCGTTTGGTACACCAACATTGATCAACAATCATATACCAGTTTAGAACTTTGCGGTAAAATTGGTTATGAGACCTACCCATAAGAGGCCCTCTGATCTGGGTCTACACTGTTTGCATACGAGGAGTGTACTCTTTACATGTACATTGTTAATGAATGACGTATATACTCGTCGCTAGGGTTCAATGTGTTAAATTATAATGATAAAGAGTTGACATGAGAACCATATTGTCATATTCAATTTGCTTAGCCTTTTTTTAATACCCATGTCGTCCGCAACAGTTTCCATGTGCTCGAATTGGTGTCTGCTTATTTTAATTCGATTATTTGAAATATTTACTTCCACTTGGACAACACTATTTAAGGAGTAGACATTGTAATTATATTTATATACTGTAGACAGATCCGAAACCTAACGACCGTTTCTGGATCAAAGCTGACCAATAGTACTAATCTCTTTAAAACAGCGTTTGTTGTAATTATTTGTAATGTGTTTTGATAACACCCCGAAAGTTAGTCTCAGTCCGCAGTTCACAGACGCTATCGCCATCAGTTCGTACAAGTCTACTAAGTTGTACCCAATATGACATTTGACCTCAGTTTATAGAAAAGGGTTGTCTAAGGCATGTTTTCCTACCTAACAGCAGGTAGTGATGCTAAATTTGATGGTAAAGTACGTTTGGAAATAGCGTAGTGAGACATATCGTCCAGACTGCTGAGGCCAATGTGACCTTGACATTTGACCTCAGTTATGTAATGAGCTTGTTTTAGCACATTTCCTCTACCACACCACTGTCCAATGGACGACCTTTGCCTTCAAAAGTAGCAAAAGGTTTTCTAAAGCATTTTACTGTAACATATCAGCTAAGTGTTCAACTTGTTGTGTGTGGGTTGGGTACATCTTTGAATACAGGCAAACCGAATTAAACCTGCTTTACAATCATGATCTACTTAAGTTTACTGTAGTTATTTGGTATGTATTAACCCGTTTCCCCATAAATACGCCTTTTTACGCCTCTAATATATTGCTCCACTGAAAAAATAATTATAATTTATACAGAAATGAATAAGTTTTACGAGAAATATTTTCTATATCCTACCAGATAGTAGCTTAAAACAGGCTGAAAGTAAAGCAGAATGTGCCTTAAGGCTCATTCTGCTTTACTTTCAACCTCTTTTAAGTGTCATATGTCTCCAAAACTATTTCAACCATAGCGAAGAGTATACTTGTCATTTGTCTCAAATCCAAGTATGCACTGTTTGTCATTATGCAAAATATTACATTGCAAACAACAATTTGAAATAGTCAAAAATTGACAAGACGTAATTTGAAACTGATATTGTCAAATGAAACTTTCAGAGATGAATGAGATAAAAATGACCAAAGTTTAAGACTTGATAAGACCACTAGTAACATCGCATAAATACCACTAGCAGTAGCAAATTCAAGTCTTGTGCATACATTTGGGATAAACAACAACAAATAAAATGATGAATTTGTGTTTTGACTAAAGCGTTAACTGCTCCCAATGTTATGAAATATATCTTCTTAACTATGTTGAATTGCTATAGACTTGAATAAGTTGTACTTTAAAGACAGATACAAAAACATCTTTTTTATTACGACCACTAAGATGTGCTTATTATAAAGTTTTAAGGCAGGTGGCAGCTTTAAGCAAGGTGGCAAAAAAGTAGAAAGCTCCTTTGGGAGCTTTCTGTTTTATTGTTATATTGCTTTAAGCAGTGACCTGTCTTTTAAAAACCAAGTAGCCTTCTTTTAAATAGTCATAATAAAAATGTTTTACTCTAGTTCCTTAGATTTTTTGATATGGGTTGAAATTTTTATATTTGCAACAGAAAATATAGATTTTAAACAAAAGTATAAGAATTAGATTATTTACGCCATCAGCGGTTTGTCTAAAACAAAAGTGCACTATTTCAACATTAAAAGTATGAAACACGTTATGAATGGTCACAAGTATGCTTTTTATTAGTGTTTTGCCGATAGGGAACCGCCAAAATAAGTGATTGGCAATTTCTATGTCTCTGTTACAAAAAATACGTAATGGGCAATCAGTATATTTCATCTTGAATAGAAGTTTTACTCTGAACTGAAATTATTCTATAAATATTTTTTACTGTGTGTTACTAAACAGTCATATGAAATATTAGTGTTCAATCATTGTTACAAATGTTTTCTCTTAATATTTTATATCATGTTTAAATGCAAGTCGGTTTATCTGTGTCTCTATTTAAACACTCGTACATTGCCTTTGAACCTCTAGAAGCTAATTTGTGTATGGGTTTTAAATTTTACTTTGGGTTTGTAACTTTTCAAGCCCTTTTCGATGAAATAATTGGTAGAATGTTATATTTGTTTTTAAAAAATTCGTCAAGGTCAATGATAGAACGATATTCATTCCCTTAATCTCCAATACAATGTAATCTTACCTTAAACCATGACTTCAAAAAACACTGTTTTGCCCTACCAAAACCATATGGTTATAAAACAATGTGTATCGTTTTTATTTATTGAATTCAATTGAATATCGTTTACATCTATAATGTGATCATTGAGTAATTTGGACATAAAATTTCTAAGCTTAAATATATATTACAACATTTAGTGTTTGACTTACTCTTTCAGCCAATTAGCAAGCCGCAAAATTCAAAATTTCGCTCGGTTTAATTATTAAGTCTTCGGAATTTAACGAGATTTGGCAATTTAATTATGAAGTGTTCGAGACTTGGATTTAGACGTTAGCTTTCATTGCGCATGTGTTTAATATTTCGGTCAACTCCGCCCATGGCGTGACTTTTAGGCTTCATGAGATCCATTACACAGCAAAGTGCATATAAACATGTATGATGTACAATTCAATTTCGAGGAAAATAGACATTTTGTAGCTCGCTGGTCGGAAAAACTTGTGAAATTCATTCAAATTTTATTTAATCTTTAAGAGTGGGGAATAAGAAAAAGAAAACACACAATATAATTAAAACAGAATTCTTACCGTTATAAAAACACCAACATCTACAAACCATTGTCAATCTTGAAAATGAAGTCGCGGTGAGAATGCTAAAGACAGGCGACTGCTTAATGCAAGATCAAAATAATGCAGAAAGCTCATTATTTCATGCTGCATTAAGCAACCACCTGTAGTCAAGGCTCAAGTGTGAATTTTAGTTCGCCTGTTAATGCTTAATGCTGGAAAAACTAATGCAGAAAGTTCCTATTGGAGATTTCTGCATTATTTTATGCTACATTAAGCAATCGCCTGTAATTAATGTTACAAATGGATATCATTGAGATCTCTTTCAGGGGATTGCTTAATGCTGGGTAAAACTAATGCAGAAATTTCATATAGAAGCTTTCTGCATTAATGTATGCTGTATTAATTAGCGCAACCTGTATGAGATATTTCAAATATTTGTTCTGTTACACTTTAGACGTCAATTACATGTACTATTAGGCTGCTGGCCAATAATGTGAACCCTCCCCCCATAGGGGGACTTTTGGTCACTATGTTTTTCTGAAAGCCCAGGGTCTGTAGGTTCAAATCCTATTTTCTGCACTTTGAGCGTTGGGGCTTTAGTCTAAAATTTGACTTTGAAGATTACCTCCCCTTGCATAAATGGAGAAATACGTAATTTTATGTGTAGTTGTTGCACTAATATAATTTTTTTATTAAACTTATATATCTAACACATAATGATTCATTTATGCAACATAACTAACTGAAAGCAAAAAATGCAAAAACAATTGGACATAACTCAAATTTTATTCAAATTATCTCCCCTTAAAAGTACAGAATGCAATTTTTATACAAAAATAAGTCACTTTTCCCTTTATAAATGTGGAATACATATCATAGAAACAAGATCTAATCACTAAACCTTCTTTACATGAAAACCTTATATGTCCACAAACTAAATATATAACCTTTGGGTTATACAGCACAGTCTTTGTGTGTAATTGAACAAAAATATTACCTCCCTTTTTTAATTCCTGTCATATTGTTATAGTAGAGGGCATTTTAAAAAATTGGGGGGAAAAAATGCACAGAAATGATTTTTGTGTTTTCATATGCCCCAATATGTACCGAATAACAGAAACAAAGTCTAGGAAAATCAAACGATGCGAAATCCTATTTTTGGGGGTAAATGGTTGAATTAATAAACGAAAATGATAATTTTTGGAATTTCCATACTGTGACCCTGGGTATTAACATAAAGGCTCCAAATTTACAAATTAGAATGACAGTTATATCCACTGTGGAATAGTACTAATTAGGATAAATAAATTTTTCAATAAATGGTTCTTTTTGGGTGAAAATCATGAAAATATTAAACAAAAACCCAAATTTGGAGATTTTAGTAGAGATTCCCTGGCGTCAAACATCCAAATAAAGGAAAAGATGCACAGAAATGGTTTTTGTGTTTTCATATGGTAGTGCATGTACCAAATAACAGAAGAAAAATCTAGGAAAATCAAAGCATGCGAAATATGTTTTTTGAGGCAAAACTATTGAAATAATAAATGAAAACGCCAATTTTAGGGATTTCAGTACTGTTTCGTTGGTTATCAATTTAAAAGCTCCAAATTTACAGGCTAGATACTTATACATCTCTATTGTGAAATAGTACTGTTAAGGATAACTTAAACATTAAAAAATGTATTTTGGGGTAAAATTGTTGAAAAAATAAATGAAAACGCGAATTTTTTGGATTTCCCTACTGTGAACGTGGATATTAATATAAATACACCAAATATGCAGGTTATACACACAATCGTTTTAACTGTGTAATGGTTCTAGTAAGGATAAATAAAACTTTCAAAGAACTGGTTTTTGGGGTTAAATTGTCAAAATATTAAACCAAAATCACCCATTTCTGGGATTTTCGTAGACAATCCCTGCCATCAAAATCAAAATTGATTTATGTGTTATCATATGCTTTAATATGTATTAAATAATAGAACAATAATCCTTTGTTGCCGATTACATGTTATTTTACAACATTATCAAGTGAAAAGCATTCAATTTGATGGTTGCTTTAAATAAAAAAAAATGATGGGCGTAAGATAATTGCCTCCCTTTCAACAAAAACAAGAAGAATAAAAATTCGAGGAGATCCACCAACGGATACAGTGTTAGAAAGGTTATACATGTATAGAGGTGGTGATATATCCGTTGGTGGACCGCCTTTGGACAACATTTTAGCACTGTATTAGTTGGTGGACGGCCTTTAGATAAATGTTGGCACTATATCAGTTGGGGGACGCTTCTAGATAACCTTTCTAGCACTGTATCCGTTGGTGGACAGCCTGTAGATAACATTTTAGCACTGAATCCGTTGATGGACCGCCTTTAAATAAAGTTTTAGCACTGTATCCGTTGGTGGATGACCTCTAGAAATGGTTTCTAGCACTATATCCATTGGTGGACGTCCTCTAGATAATGGTTCTAGCACTGTATCCGTTAGTGGACCTCCTATAGATAACGTTTCTAGCACTATATATGTTGGAGGGCAACCTCTAGAAAAGGTTTCTAGCACTGTATCCGTTGGTGGACGTCCTCTAGATAATGGTTCTAGCACTGTATCCGTTAGTGGACCTCCTATAGATAACGTTTCTAGCACTATATCTGTTGGAGGGCAACTTCTAGAAAAGGTTTCTAGCACTGTATCCGTTGGTGGGCAACCTCTAGAAATGGTTTATAGCACTATATCCATTGGTGGACGTCTTCTAGATAATGGTTCTAGCACTGTATCCGTTAGTGGACCTCCTATAGATAACGTTTCTAGCACTCTATCTGTTGTAGGGCAACCTCTAGAAAAAGGTTTCTAGCACTGTATCCGTTGGTGGGCAACCTCTAGAAATGGTTTCTAGCACTGTATCCGTTGGTGGATGACCTCTAGAAATGGTTTCTAGCACTATATCCATTGGTGGACGTCCTCTACATAATGTTTCTAGCACTGTATCCGTTAGTGGACCTCCTATAGATAACGTTTCTAGCACTATATATGTTGGAGGGCAACCTCTAGAAAAGGTTTCTAGCACTGTATCCGTTGGTGGGCAACCTCTAGAAATGGTTTCTAGCACTATATCCATTGGTGGACGTCCTCTAGGTAATGGTTCTAGCACTGTATCCGTTAGTGGACCTCCTATAGATAACGTTTATAGCACTATATCTGTTGGAGGGCAACCTCTAGAAAAGGTTTCTAGCACTGTATCCGTTGGTGGGCAACCTCTAGAAATGGTTTATAGCACTATATCCATTGGTGGACGTCTTCTAGATAATGGTTCTAGCACTGTATCCGTTAGTGGACCTCCTATAGATAACGTTTCTAGCACTATATCTGTTGTAGGGCAACCTCTAGAAAAAGGTTTCTAGCACTGTATCCGTTGGTGGGCAACCTCTAGAAATGGTTTATAGCACTATATCCATTGGTGGACGTCTTCTAGATAATGGTTCTAGCACTGTATCCGTTAGTGGACCTCCTATAGATAACGTTTCTAGCACTATATCTGTTGTAGGGCAACCTCTAGAAAAAGGTTTCTAGCACTGTATCCGTTGGTGGGCAACCTCTAGAAATGGTTTCTAGCACTGTATCCGTTGGTGGATGACCTCTAGAAATGGTTTCTAGCACTATATCCATTGGTGGACGTCCTCTACATAATGTTTCTAGCACTGTATCCGTTAGTGGACCTCCTATAGATAACGTTTCTAGCACTATATCTGTTGGTGGGCAACCTCTAGAAAAGGTTTCTAGCACTGTATCCGTTGGTGGGCACCCTCTAGGAAAAGTTTCAAGCACTAAATCCATTGGTGGACGTCCTCTAGATAATGGTTCTAGCACTGTATCCGTTAGTGGACCTCCTATAGATAACGTTTCTAGCACTATATCTGTTGGTGGGCAACCTCTAGAAAAGGTTTCTAGCACTGTATTCGTTTGTGAGCAACCTCTAGGAAAGGTTTCAAGCACTTTATCCGTTGGTGGGCAACCTCTAGGAAAGGTTTCAAGCACTAAATCCATTGGTGGACGTCCTCTAGAGAAGGTTTCTTGCACTGTATATGTTGATGAATGGCTGTAGATAACGTTCCTAGCACTGTATCTGTTGGTGTACCGCCAGTATATACCATTTCCAGCACTGTTCCCGTTGGTGGATCGACTCTAGATAACGTTTAAAAAACTTTATCCGTTGGTGGACCGCCTCTACAAAAGGTTTTTAGCACTATATCCGCTGGTGGACTGCCTTTAGATAACGTTGTACATAGCACTGTATCCGTTTATGGACCGCCTGAATATAACGTTTCTAGCACTGTTTCCGTTAGTTGTCCGACTTTAGATACCGTTTAAAGCACTGTTTCCGTTGATGAACTGTCTGTAGATAACGTTTTAAGCACTGTATCCGTTGGTGGACCGCCTCTAAAAAGTATTTCTAACACTGTATCCGTTGATGGACGGCCTCTAGAAAAGGTTTCTGACACTGTATCCATAGGAAGACGTCCTCTAGATAACGTTTCTAGCACTGTATTCGTTGGTTGACCTCCGGTAGATAACGTTTTTAGCACTGTATCTGTTGGTGTACTTCCTGTAGATAACGTTTTAGCACTGTATCCGTTGGTGGACGTCATGTAGATAACATTTCTAGCACTGTATCCCTTGGTGGACCCCCTGTCGATAACATTTCTAGCACTGTATCCGCTGGTGGACTGCCTGTAGATAACATTTCCAGTACTGTATCCGCCTTTAGAAAACGTTTAAAGAACTGTATCCGTTGGTGGACCGCCTGTTGATAACGTTTGTAGCACTGTATCAGTTGGTGGACCTCCTCTTGATAACGTTTCTAGCAATGTATCCGTTGGTGGACTGCCTCTAGAAAACGTTTCTAGCACTGTATCCGTTGGTGGACTGCCTCTAGATAACCTTTTTAGCACTGTATCCGTTGGAGGACTACCTCTATATAACTTTAGTAGAATTGTATCCGTTGGTGGTATGCCTCTATATAACGTTTAAAGCACTGTATCCGTTTGTGGACCGCCTCTACAAAAGGTTTCAAGCACTGTGTCGGTTTATGAACCGTCTATTGTAAAGGTTCTAGCACTGAATCCGTTGGTGGAACACCTCTAGATAACGTTTAAAGCACTGTATCTGTTGGTGGATCGCTTCTAGATAACTTTTTAGCGCTGTATCTGTTGGAGGACCGCCTGCATATACCGTTTCCAACACTGTATCGGCTGGTGGACCGTCTCTAGACAACGTTTAAAGCACTGTATCTGTTGGTGGATCGCTTCTAGATAACATTTTAGCGCTGTATCTGTTGGTGGCCCGCCTGTAGATAACGTTTAAAGCACTGTATATGATGGTTTACCGCCACTAGATAACCTTTTAGCACTGTACCTGTTGGTGGACCGCCTCTAGATAACGTTTAAAGCACTGTATATATTGGTGGACCGCCTCTGGATAACTTTTTTAGCACTATATCCGTTGATGAACCGCCTCTAGATAAGCTTTTTAGAACTGTATCCATAGGTGGACTGCCTTTAGATAACGTTTAGCCCTGTAAAATTATGTTAGTGGAACGCCTCTAGAAAGGGTTTCTAGCATTGTATTCGTTGATGGACCACCTCAAGATACTGTTTATAGCAGTGTATCCGTTGGTGAACAGTCTGTTGATAACTTTTCTAGCAGTGTATCCATTAATGGACCGCATCTATATAATGTCTCTAGTACTGTATTTGTTGGACCACCTTTATATAACCTATATAGCACTATCTGTTTGTGGACCGCCTCTACAAAAGGTTTGTAGCACTGTTCCCGTTGGTGGCCCGAATCTAGAAAAGGGATTTAGCACTGTATCCGTGGGTTTCCCTCATCTAGATAACGTTTGTCGTACTGTATCCGTTGGTGTACCGCCAGTATATGCCGTTTCCAGCACTGTATCCGTCGGTGGACTGCCTCTAGATAACTATTATAGCACTGTATCCATTGGTGGACTGCCTCTAGATAACTATAATAGCACTGTATCCGTTGATGGACCGCCTCTACAAAAGGGTTGTAGCACTGTATCGGTCGGTGGGCTGCCTCTAGAAAAGGTTTTTTAGCACTGTATCCGTGTACTATCCATTTCCATGATCCATGATTTCTACGTAATTCTCCGAATCTTATTTCTTACAGTTATTAACTGTATTCAAGTCTTTGTCGGTAGTTTTGTTATTTCATAATTTAAGACAATATTTTCCGCGAAAATAAAATAAATGTATGCTAGAAAACATCCTCACTATACCCAGTTGAATATTTTATCATCATTTAAAGAAAAACTAGGTTTTCAAAGAAGCTTTAAATGTATTAAAACAATGAATTAACTAGTTTTTATTGTATTTGATATATTCAAGGGGAGATAATTCAGTAAAAAGTAAGAAAACACTCGTTTCGATCGATTGTTGGGATAGATATTATGTCTCCATAAAAACAATGGTGATATCAGTGAAGAACAGCTATTTTGCGACTAAAACAAGTCATCATTACATTATCTATCAGAATTTAATTTTCACAAAGGGGAGGTAATTTCAATTTGCTCTGACAAGGTAAAGCCCCAACGTACAAAGTGCAGAAAAACAGAATGTACTCGGAAGACCATGAGGTTTCAGAAAAGTATGGTGTTCAAAAGTCCCCACATGGGGGAGGGGGTGTTCAGTAGCTCGAAGTGGCGACGTCGATATCATGACAACAACGTCATGACGTCATAAACAATAGTATAGCGCCTGATGAATTATAGTGAAACGCGTCGCGCATTGTTTGAAGAAATAAAATTGTGTTTTAAAAGCCTATAATACATCAGCTATTTTTTTAATCATATATATATATATATATATATATATATATATAGAAAGAGACATGCCCGGTTGTGGGGCTTTTTTCGAAATCAGACCTTTTCTGTGGGGTATACTTAAAATACGGGGTCTATACAGTACCCCCCAAGTTTGGAGCCTATTTGCACATAACAAATGATGTTCTAAAGCATATAAGTCTGGGTCTCACAATCAGGTTCTATATCGAGATCTTGTTTGGATTGTCTCCCCTTGACATTGGTGCTTTTACGGGGTATATATAGAACAAATGTATATATTTTGAAAAAAGAACCCCGTATCGCGGTTTCACATAGGGACCCCGTAACTGACCCGATGTATGTATATATATATATGTATGTGTACATAGCGGAGTGTTATTAAAATGCCATTTTTCACTTTTCCTTAAGGGGCCTCCATTGCTGAAAACAATGATTTTTGTCTTATTTAAATTAATTTTCATGCCTGTTCTCGTGCAAAATGATTCAACAATATTTAATTAGCGATTGTAAGCCAAATACAGTATCACTTACATTTGCCAAGTCATCAGCATATACAACTGCTACTACATTTTCATTATCTAAAATTTGTATGCCTCTGACGTTTGCTCCTTTCAATTCGTCTATTAGATCATTAATGTATAAAGAAAATAATATTGTACTGAGCTTACATCCCTGTCTCGTACCTGTGTTGCAACAAATGGGTTTGGTGTATTTCATTTTATCGATCTTTACAAATGCATAAAGATTAGTATACATAGAAACAAGGAGCTTAAGAAAATTACCACCAACGTCTTTCCTTTTCAGACATTGTATAAGTTCAAAATGATTAAGGGAGTCAAACGCCTGAGAAAAGTCAACGAATATCCAATAAAATCTGTCACCTTTTTTACTGAGATATTTTTGTGACATAGTCATCAGAGTGAATATATTGTCAGTTGTGCAATAACCTTTACGGAAACCTGCTTGAGCTTCGTCGATTTTGCTGTTTTCTTCTGACCAATGGTATAACCGTGTTTTCATCATAATTGTGAGAATTGAGAGTGCCAATTAAGGATATACCACGAAAATTATTAGTGTCGTTTGTCGAACCAGATTTATAAAGCGGACATTATATACTTTCTGACCAGGCAGATGGATACTGGCCAGAAACCAGTATTTTGTTATAAAGTTTAAGAAAGACAGGGGCTATCTCATGGGTAGTTTTCTTGATCATCTCAGAAAGAATGCCATCAGGACCACTGGATTTTCCAAATTTTAATTTACTAATGCTCAAAAGTAATTCTGGCATTCTGAAGGGATCACTGAAAATATCATCTATGTTGGTAATACTATCCATATCTATATCTTTTAAATCATTCTGTAGGTTATCATTATGTAAAACTGTACTAAAGTGATTGAACCAACGCTTACTATCAATATTGTTTTCACACTTTCGTTTATATCTAAACATTTTCACTGTTTTCCAGAACAGATTTCTGTTATCTCTAGAGTCTACTAAAGTTTGTCTATTTTGCTTTTGAAGGGCTTTCTTTCTTTCTCTGCAAGAATCTTTAAACATGTTCCTTATTTCTTTGTAGGCAACTAAATTCTCATGTGTGCTGTTGTTCCGGTAGATGCGCAAGGCCAGGCTTTCAAATTTGTTTCTTGAGAGCATCACACTGCTCGTCCCACCAAGTCGGTTGACCCGACTCAGAGCGACGACCAGTGTGAATTTCCATACATTTAGAAGCTTTGTGGTACAAATCAACTATCATTTTAACACTCTTGTTTATATCCGTATCTATTATCTCATTCAAACTATATATAATGTCATCAAAAGTTGCATAAAAAAATTCTAAAAACCTATCTTTTTCTCTTCATTCCATCTAAACCTCTTCGTGGTTTTATCGGACAAATAATCACTATTGGTACTTTCGGTTTTAGACTTTAATGGAAATGTTAAAGTGCAATGTAGTGGAAAATGAACAGATTCTGGTTTATCACCGATTTCAAAATATGATATGTACGAAAATAAATTACTTGAGGCAACGAAATAATCAACTATACTGGAGCCATCAGTGGCAGTGCATGTTTTTTCACCGTATAGATCATTATGAAGTTTGCCATTTAAAATGTGTATACCATAATTTTTACACAACTCTATAAGTGAAAGACCGAACGTATTAGTGGTTTTGTCCTTTGAATTTCTATGAATATCAAAATCGTCGCTTTCATAAACTATACCGTCGTCAGATATATAGTGTAGCTCACCACATCTTGCATTAAAACCTCATGCTATTAATAAACTAGCATCAGGGTAATTTGTAACAACCTCTAAAAGTTTGTCTCCAAATATGTCTATACCGTTGTTACCAGAAGTTTCATCATACAAAGTTGAGCCTTCAGGTGCAACATAAAGAACACATGCAATAATATCGTTTTCGAGATTAAGTAATGAGCCCTTAATGTTGAGAAAAACACATTATTTCATTTCACAGAACATTCTTGAAATCAAGCCATTTTCAACATGACAACTTTTAACAAAAACTGATACGCCACCTGAAAACCTACCCAATTTTCTTACTAAAAGTAGTATAACCTTTTAAAACGTTATCATATTCGCTGGAGTAATGACCCCAAGTTTCACAAAATCCAAAAATGTCGAAATGCTTTATGTAATCCCAAAAATATGTATCGCTTACATATTTCGTCAGACCCTCTATATTCCAGACAGCACGTTTTAATGCTAACACTTCATTGTTAGAGGTATTATGGCTTTGGTCGACTTCCTATCTATCACTGTCGACCCTTACGATACTATCTGTAGACTCTTCATATCTGAACACTTCTCTATTAATTACTAGCTTATCAAAAATAAGGTATGCAGTCTTTTGATCATCTAATGCAGCTCTAAGAAATTTCTTAAGGTTACTCCTGGCTTTCATAACTCTACTAGGAAAGTCTTCATTCACATATACCATGGGCCGAAATTCATTCTCATTCACATCTGTATCTCTGTCCCTGTTTCGCTGGTTATACTCCTTACGCTTTTGTCTGTATGTTTTAAGAATATTGAGTTAAGAATATACAGTTATTTGTAACTTTGAAAAATATCCGCAGGCGATATTGCAGCAGTAAAAACGTTAGACATAATTGTCCTCTTTAAGGAACTGCGACGTGGGTCAAGTTTTGTAGAAGGGTACTTAGCATTGAAAAATAGGAATGATGTTTCTGCCGTTCGATTTTATTGTTTCTGCAACTTTAAACTGTTATACTGCCGGAAACAGGTTGTACGATGATACATTGTCTTATTTTTCATACAATTTTTTTTTATATTTTCTACTATTTAAACAGAAATAGAAGAAGTTTCACTAATACGGAACAATATTTCTTTGCTTGCAAATTTCAAATCTATAGTATATTTAACTCTAATTGTTTCCATTTCCATTTCACTGCCTATTTCTCCCTACCTCCCATTTCTACCTTTCATCATACATCAATCATTCGATACCATACATACCGTGACCATGAGCGAAATGACTTTTTCAAATTGATTCAAACAACACATTTAAAGTTTGGTGAATGGATTCAACTTAAAATGTCAATGACTGTCAATTTCAATGTCTCTATTTTGAGACATAAAACATACACTCCTGTTGCTTTTCTGAGCTTGAGGGTCAGATTTCCCACTCCAGAATGTATGCATCTTATATGTCTGCTTTCAGCATTACATCTTGAAGCGAGATTCTCTACTTGCCAGATATTATAATGTCGTCTATTAAACTCCTCTTGACAAAGAACCGCTTCATAGAATGCATTGTGATTTTGTCAATCAATAAGTAAACAAGTGCAATAGTATGTGTATGATTTCCTGTGTGTTGGGGCAGCCTCCATAGACGCCATCTTTAATAATGATGTCGGCTACAGATATCACAACTGTAACATGTAGTATTTCAATCCATACAACTGTACGAATATTGTGCTTTATGGAAACATTTGTTTCCAGGCGGAGGGTGGTTAGGAGTCGAAAATGGCCCAATAATTTCAATTTAACAATAAATTCACTAACAAGGAAGAAATGAAGAGTATGAAGACGACTGGGGCCCGTTTCATAAAACTTCGTACGACAAAACGGTCGTAGGTCAAAACTTTAAAATACTTTTAGTTTCTGATATCTCTATCTAGTCCTGTCTTGTGACATCTCTTTGGAATTGTCTTTTCAAGACAATTCCAAAAAGATGTCACAAGACTGGATTAGATGGAGAAATAAATAATAATTGAGACTTTTATAATCTGACTTACGACAACATTTGTCCATTTACTTGTTATGTTAAAGGCAGTATGTAAGCCAACATAGCGCATTTTTTAGACCTGAACATCCAGGCACATACGTAATCTAAACATATAAAAAGAAGTAATCCGCTATGTATATGGAGGCAACAGTGCTTACAAACCCATGCATTTGGTGGAAAGAAGTCGATTTTTAAATCGGTTTGTTGACATCCGATCAATGGCGGAGATTTTCCGAGTTCGTTCGGCTTGCGCCCGGTAAAGATGTTTTCATAGTGTTTTCTTCTGACTTGGCAGAGTTATTTTTAGATTGGAACATTCTAAAACTTTAAAAGGGATGAGTATTCCCTACATTCAGCAAGAGACATTGATAGCTGTATTTATTGTGCGCAATATACAGTAGATAATACATTTTTCTTTCCGGTTTAAACGCAAAAACGCAATTCACTACACTGTGGAAATTTACTTTGAGAAATTTTAACTATTTAAATCTGAGTAGCAAACAGGTTGGAGCCTGGTCAGACGCCGGGTTACGTGGTGTCTGATCTGGCTCCAACCTGTTTACAATGGTAATAATGAATTTGTTTATAAATGCGTTTAATTTGAAGGAATAAAAGCGTTCTCGTGCTGCACGATGATCATACTTATCTCAAGTAGGAATGTGTACGACTATGTATTCGATGTTACCTTCCTTACAGTGGAGAAAATATTATTCTTTCCCAATAAACGTGCTTACGCTTAAACCATGATTTCAATTGCAAACAGTTTGGAGCAGATCAGACGCCGGGTAACCCGGCGTCTGATCAGGCACCAATCTGTTTGAAACTCAGACTAACATGAACGGTCATACTTGTCTAAAGGTTGTGTTTTTATGCGTTTTATTGTGATGCGTTTGCGTTTCGTTTGCGTTTTAAACGGGAAAGAATAACGTTTTCTCCACTGTTACCTATTTACCATTATTAACTATTCTGTTCTAAAGTAACACAGACAAGTCAGAAACTCGTGACTCTTATTCGACCATGCGCAAATTCTCGGAAGCCGACACGAAGATTTGTTATGTAAACAAAAAGCTTATTTTTCCAACCATCTCGATAAGAAATCGGCACATTTATGTATGGTTCTTAAAGAAAGGGGGCCATGTTTCAGGCACCTGACAACGGATTTCGCTTAGTTTTAATACATAGAAAATGTTCTTATATAAGAAATTGTGCGATTTTAACATAAATTTGGGCGACATTCTGGCTTTAACCACATCAACAACACATTACCGTAATAAAACAGATACTTTATTCGTATATTTATGTTTTATATCATTATTTGGAATCCGGTGAAAAGGAAATATATTTATTGTAAATGATAGCTATTTGAGTCTAAATTTGAAATAAAGTCTATAAGTCACAATTTTTGTCTTAATTTGATGATTCCATTTGGTCTCTTGTTTCAGAAAACTCACCTGCAAACTCTTCGTTTGTCATTATATCGGGACCATGTGTTCTAGCAAAACGATTGAATTATTGCTAAACGGCGACCGTTTTGGACACCTTCCTGTATTTCGTTCCCTTTAACCCATTATCCCATAAATACGCATTTTTACGCCTTTAATTAATTCCTCCACTGGAGAAAATAGTCTTAATTTAAACAGTCAGGAATATATTACATGAAAAATATTTTCTATATTCTAGCAGATTATAGCTTAAAGCATGCTGAAAGTAAAACATAATGCGCCTTAAGGCGCATTCTGCTTTACTTTCAACCTGCTTTAAGTGGTCACCTGTCTTCAAATCTAGAAACAGAACATTGGGTATTGAGTTAAATGTGACGAAAAAATCGCAGCCTGTATTAGCTCCCCAGAGAACAAAATGCTCAAGGTGAGTTATTGTGAAACCGATCTGTCCAGCGTCCGTCGTCCGTCTGTCCATCTGTCTGTCTGTCAACAATTGCAAACGACGTCTTCTCTGAAACCAATACCCCCAGTGTAACCAAATTTCATCAGAAACATTTAATGGGGGAGGGGGGATTACATTTGATAACATTTTGTGAATGCGGTAATTAATTTTCCGGTTGCCATGTCAAACGTGTACGGTATCAAGAAAAATATTAACTTTCAAAATTGACATATTAAAAAGCTTTAGAATTTTGAAAATAACAGAAAACAAGTTGTTCAAACCGGCTGACACTGATAAAATAAAAATAATTAAATAAAGTTTTCATTGAATGTTTATGCACCCCCCCCTTAAAAAGACCCAACAAAAAACCCAACAACAACAACAACCAGTTCACGGAACCGTTAGCACATCCACATAATAATGCTATTATTAAGCTCTTATTCTGTCAATTGAGGCCCAAAGAACTTTCAACAGTTAATTTCTATTTTTAATTTTTCCATATATTTTCCTTCTTGTTAGATCTTTTTTTTTTTACTTTTAGTACATGTATGTTAGTATTTAACAAATATATAGGTAGTTATCGACAAAATCATTTCTGTTGCAATTATTTGAAGGTCAAATCGCAGAATGACTGGTCTGTTATTTTGTAGTCAAGTTGAGAGGTTTCAATGCTAATTCAATGATGCTAATTTGTTAAAGGTTTCACTGTATAAGCGTATACTGTTTGAAGCTTAGAAAGAGAGGGACTTTGAACAAAATGGCTAAAAGTAATATGTGTAAAAAATACATACAGATTGCCCTAGTTTGCAAATTTCATGAATGGAATATTAAACTGTTGATGTATATATGGATAGGTGTCCATATTGCTATAGCTCTCAATGTGTGACTGCAATATTCGATGGGTCACAATCTGGTTACAATCTTATAATGGTTTATTAAGTTGGGGTATAATGCATCGTTTCACATACACCGGTTATATGGCAGGAAAAGCTCTACATGAAATACTGGATCATGCTCGGCAGAAGATGACTCGTGAATTAAATACTCTCTATTTACAAAGAAACAAGAACGTATCTAAGAATACAATATCCAAACCTTTACAACACTTGATGTACACTCAGTGCAAAAAGAAACGCACACTTTTATTACAATATTATCTGTATGTAGAAGGAACGTATTTGTGAAATAATCTTTTCATTACAGTCAGTAAGTCCGTCTTGGGCTATCAATGTTGAAAATGGGAGGTTTATCATTGAATTGTTATCATCACAACCTTTACAAATCGGTGCGATGTTTTCAACAGGCACTAGTTAACTCTTTCGCTGCCAAATTAATCGTGAGATTTTTATCACACCACCGTTTCATTGTCGTCTGCTTCAATTTTGTTGTTTTCAAGATCGTTTCAAAGTAAGATTCAAAGTAGTATGACTTAAAGTATATCTATACGAGTGTCAAACAGTTTGGATCCTGATCAGACGCCGCGTTACGCGGCGTCCGATCAGAATCCAAACTGTTTGAAAACGCACCTTTTGACGTCATTAAGAGTGAAAGGGTTAAAATACAGCACAGTAATTTTAAGAATATGTTTTTCTAAACTTGTGGTTGAATTAAATTGATCTTGAGATATGGTCTTAGTATCTTAAGAAGTCTCTTAATCTGCGCCTGAGCACAATGTGCGTTTCTTTTTGTACTGAGTGTATATGACACTTTTTTGAAAATGTTTGTATATGTTCTCAGACTACCTCATATATCGTAGTTTACAGATCAGTCCGATTGTGGTATATGATACAAACAAAAGCACATACTTCATATTTAGTTCACAAAATGTTAGGAAGTCAATTTTGATACTTAGTCTGGATTAAAACAATGCTTTTATTACAAAACGGATTATCTTGAACAAGGTCAGCGAATTTTTATATCACCTGTTTTAACCATTTTAAAGGCTTCCTAACAGGAGTTCTTTGCATGCTATAGCTATGCATCAATTCACACAGCTAAAGCAGGTATAAACATGCAACACGTGGCTATATTTACACTAGAGAGGTAATGACCCGATATACACAAATAAGCCGTTCCCCGGCACATTCAAATTATTACCTGTCAATTGGGATTTTTTTCTCTCTGAAAGACATATTTTTTACTGCTTGGGAAGTTTATCTATTGATATGTACAGGTTCAATTATATTTTTTCTACATGCATGCTAAAATATATGTCGATATCTTATGTATTGATTATGTATAAAAGATGGTCCCTGACGTAAAGCATGTTTGAAATTATTGAGAATTTGGCCAAAACGCCCTATTGTGTTATTTATAGTTCTTACGGGCCTTTAAGCTCTGTCTGTTAAAGTATTTGAAATCTATACTTACGCAGGTAATAATAACTAAATTCTACAAGGAAATACAAGACCTATAAATCACAGTAGTACATGAGGATTTGATATCAGTGCAGTTTTACATGTTACAGTCTACATTACTTTTTTCAAAGCAATTAGATATCAAACGCATGATTGGTTTGCCGTGACCACGCCTGAATAAATTTATCATCATATAAATTCTACCGTACAAATCTAACTAACTAACACAAACTATTCATGCTGCAGTAAGCATTCCATTTAGACTGTTTTCACCTTAAAAGGTAAGAAACAGTATGAACAGTTTAACAATTCCTCACACATTTCAATTAAACATTTACAAATGAAAATAAAATACAGCCGGACTTCGATATCTCGAAGTCGGTTATGTCGAACATAGTTTTATCTTTGAAATACGGGTATGTTCGACTTAACCGAGCATGAAATTATGCAGTTCATATGTCGAACTATCAGATAGTTTGAGTTAATTGAGTTCGAGATATCGAAGTTCGACTGTATATATCGTTGTAGAAAGGAATTTTCGCACGCAATACCATTTGTGAAAAGGGGCCGGACATTACCTGACTCATTTCGCATCATGTCTTCGAGTTTCTGTTAATTCTTGGTGTGTCCGTGTTCTCTCTGAAAGTCATGTAAAGGGATATAATCATCAATGCATACTCGGTTTCAACCAGATAACAATACATATCCATGATATTCTGTTTATATAAATCCAATGAATTTGATTATCGTCAATACCAATTTGTCAAAAGCAAAGTTAAAGAAACGTCTCTTTGTTGAAAGATATGAAATGCAACTACTTAAGGTTTACTGGTTAAAACATCAACAACTCATGTATGATAAGGCAGAAGATTATATCATCGACCACTCCGGTAGGAACGGATCTGTCTTTTGTCCTGTTACATATATATGCCCCACATAATGTATTGTAGTTTCCATATTGACTATTTGGAACATATATTGTATTGTCGATATTTTTTCTCTTTATTCATAAACTTGTTTTTGATACAATGCCTCGAAACGAAATAGATAAGCCGGAAACCCCCTCATCAAAATCATAATCATCTCATCAGTTTATACGACCTACTTTCCTAATTCATCCATCCGGTTTTCGTAGGCTTTTGTCTGTATAGAAACAAGAACAAATGATATGGGCTTTATGTCAGAATTTCGTGCTTTGTTTTTTCTCTCCCTCTCTGTCGTACCCTAAACCCATCCATGTCTTACAGTTACTCGTGACTACAGAGTAGTCGCTTGAGTACAATTTGACCGTTGCCATAGTGGGTTATTTTTAACACGGGCTTGAATGTATAATTAATTACCGTGTTACTAATAATCTTGTCATAGAATTTTTGTTAGATGTTTTACATGTATTTACTTACTGTGCTTGCGGTCTTTTTTATTGTAAGGTTGTGGAACAGAGTTTATATTTTATGTACACTGTTCGTCTTTATAGGTGAATATAGGAGATAAGAGTGAGGTTGGGCGCCCCTAAACCCAGGTTTAACCCCCCAGTGGTTGTTAATAATTAATTTATAATTGATTGTTGATTGCTGCTGACAGTACCAAGGCGGGCTCCTATATTCATTTTGCTTTATGTTTGTCTTGCGTGTTGTTTTCTATTTATTGTGTACCGGTAGATGAGGGAATGGGATCGCGCGCGCGTGCGTGCGTGCGTGTGTGTGTCTGTGTGTGTATGTGTGTTTGTTATGGTATGACTGTGTGTGTTCTGCTTGAGAGGTGGGTGTATTGTTTGTGTTGCGTTTCCTGCTTGAGTCTTTCGTATTTATTTATTCACTATTTATAGGTTTCAATGTAATAGTGGTAAGATTTGCGAATGTTTAGCTACTAGTATACTATTTGTGTTCTTATAATAGGCGAGAATTGTTGCTTAGACGAACATTGTTAATAGCCAATACGTATATTTGGCTATGGATACTAGTAATCAAATAAGTATTCTCTTCTTCAGCGCACTGTCTTACATATGTCCTGGATTCCTGCAATTATTGCAGTACTGCACAATGATTGCCCTCAGTTTAGGATCCACTGACTCAACCAGTGCCACTGACAAATATCCTTATACCGAGTTTTGTGTGCACCAAATTTATAATTCTACAAGAGTAAAAATACAGAACACCACTGAAAACATTTACTTAAACGAAAAATGTGCAGAATGTAACAACCAAACAAATATTATACCCTGGCAGGTAGAAGTAAATTGCAACATGTTTAGATCCTGTATCTCAGAGGGCCTCAAACCTGCATTACAAGGAGACCTACGACAGGACAATGTATGGTCATTTCGATTTCTTCCACCGAAAGACGTCAATCTTACTATTAAGCTCTGCTTAAGTATGGCAATTAATCCTCCAGCGTATGAAGGAATTAGCTACAAGTATAAGCGAGTGTGCGATAACACATACACAGCGTACAAATACGCCGGTCAGGAGTATAAACAAATATCCTGTATTTCATGTTCAAATGTGAGTGATATAATACATGATGTGATGTGTGAATGTAGGAATAGAGAGCGGGCACCCCAAGTGTCTCTTAGTTTTCTGCTCACTCTCGACATCATAGCTGCTCTTTCCAGAGAGTCAAGATTCCCACAAAGCGATATTGTCAAAGTATGCAGAGTTAACGAAGTAGCTGAAAGGGAAACGGTATGAAAACTGTAACCATAGGCAGCCGTATGGAGCTTAGAGAACAAATATTTTTTATGGCTGTACATATGTAGTTTGGAATGCCGGTCACGACATGCTAATTGCTAAATGCTAAATGCTTGCTCGCCAATTGCTTATTTGCGAATTGTTAAATGCTAATATGTAACTTGCTAGTTCTATAATGCGAATTTGCCAATTGACAATATGCCACTAGTAAGTTGCTTATGTTAGTTCTTGTTTCATAAAACTGGTACGTAAACATCATTCACAGAGGATATAAAATATTGTTCAAGTTGCAGAAACGATCGAATCTAACCCTTTTGTGGTCCCAACACTATTCAGTGAAATGAAATTAGATTTACGACAAATGACAATTAGCATTTAGCAACTCGCAACAGACAACTGGCATATTGGCAATTGGTAATTGGCAAATGTCATTAAGAAACTGGCAAAGAGGCAATTAGCATTTAGCAATTGGCATGTCCAGACCGGCAATAGATTTACGACAAATGGCAATTAACAATTAGCAAATGGCATATTGGCAATTTTCAAAATAGCATTATAGAACTTTCAAGTGCCATATACTAGCATTAAGCAACTGACAAATTAGCAATTAGCAAATAAGCAATTGTTATTTAGCAACTGGCAAAGAAACAATTATCATTCAGCAATTGGCATGTCGTGACCGACTTTCCATATATATATATATATAGTCAGCGGTCCACTTTTTTATTATTTGTGTTAACACATTTCACTACATTTGGCGTTCCCTTGGTTCCTTTGAATATTGCGTGGTACTAGCTATTTTCGATATTTAAAGTTAATCTGTTCTGCTTGCGTGCATGTAGTTTACATAAAAACGGGAATCAGCTCGCTTTTCAAGACTTGATCATCGTATGGTAAAAGCCAATCAAAAAGCTCGGCAAAATCTGTTGCGTCTGAGCTACTCAAACAGAATGGTAGATCACTGATTGTAAACGAGTTGATCTGAAATAATTGCATGCTTTCTGGCTTGTCCATAGTCTCCCTTAATCTACAGAAAGACAGGGTCAGGCAAAAGGGAATGATGGCGGCACCCATGAAATAGAGGGAACCGAGTTCCATAATGATAAATGGTGGGTGGAGTTACATTAGCTGTAATAGGAATTTGGTGATTCGCCATATGTTATTGTTTCAAATTTAATGGGAATAGTTTTAGACAAATTACACTATCAATTCAATAACACGTAGGGCCCGATTGAATTCAGTATTTTTTCGTGCAACGAATTTATTTTAAAATTATCTCGCTTTTCGGATATTAAATAGGTCCGTTGACATTTCCGATACATAACACATCGTCAGATTGTATGATTATTTTATTAAGGACAGGCGCGCCAAAACGAAATCTCCGTAGGATCTCTATAGACATTTCTGCATAGGTTCTTCAAACATAATTTAGTACCATGGTAAAAAGAAAAACAATGGTTGTAATGTTTTTTTGTCAATTGGAATTTGAAATGTAAAGTGTAGCCATCCTCGGTCAAGAGCCGACATGCATTATTTTAGCTTTATGAAAAATTGTAAAGTATTTACTGGCACAAATACACATTGAATATATAGTACCAATTTGCGTCTGATTTATGTTAGCTTAGTCAGTCCTCCAGCTTGTCTGTTTAAAACCGACCTTCTGCTTCAAGTTGCTCAGTTCATTTACCTTTTGTTCCTGTCAGTTTGCACAGTAGCTACACAGACGATTAGGTCATATTTAGAACATTTGATGATTGCTGAGCAAACAACGGATTCGCCTTATTTCATGACTGTTGATTACGAATTCACTGTCTGTTTTGGTCCTGTTTGAATAAAAACTTATAAAAACACCAACTAAATCGCTATCTGGAGCTAACTGTTACAACTGATGTGGTTTCAGAGTTAAAGCTGCTTTTACTAACTTCTTTTATAACTACTTCGTCAGAGTATTTAGATAAGTGTCCAATGCAACCTGGCAAAAACTGCAATCTATGTCGAAACACCGTATGTATTCTCTATGGCATTCATGATTACTCGTATTTAGGTACACTTTTGAATTTGCCTTCACTATTGTTATTAAATGGTCCTGGTAGTTATACCATTTGCAGACTCTCGTTAGCTCGTCAGTTTCGGAGAAACAACGAAGAATTGTCATCACTCCGACGTCGGCGTTGTCGTCGTTGTTGTCGTCGTCCGAAATCTTAACATTGGCCATAACTTTAGAACTACAGGTGATACATAATGTATGTTTGGTATGTGTACTCACCTCATTAGATTCTTGCACTCAGTACTACAATTTGGATCATGTCCGACAAATGAGACGTAAAGTAGGGGGAATATAACCCATTCAGTTCCATGACGTCATCAAGTTTAAACAATTGTCGTCTGCTTCTTTTTCTAAAAGTCAATTTTTAGGTATTTTGACTTAAGAAATATTGAAACAAGTGTCAAACAGTTTGGATCCTTAACAGATGCCGCGTTACGCGGCGTCTGCTCAGGATCCAAACCGTTTGCAATTAACTACTTTACTTGGGGTAAGGCAGTGAAGGGATTAACGTTTTCTATAACTAGGATAACAAAACAGACGAGAGGTGGCACCCGTATGCGGGGCTCTCGTTTAAGGACCAATGCCTATTATGAAACATACCGATCCCAATATTTCATATTTGACTTTTCTGAAAATGCCTGAACATTGGCGACTTTTCATGATTATTTTTAAAATTGGTTGAGTAGAATGTTACGACACATGATCTGGTCATACGGCGCCGATTGAGACGCTTCATACCAACCAGAAGATTATTTGAGTCAAATTTATTTCGCTAGTTACTGCTGCTCCGTACATTAAGGTTGTAACTTAGATATTACTGAATTTGTAATAATCAAGCTATTTATTTTTCGAAAAACTCTTTTGAAATAGCTGGCATAAATGATAATACCAAGTGTACCAAGACTTTGACCATCATCTACAATCGGAGGACATTTCATAAACTAAGTACAGATGCTAATCAAGTACAAGTCCTACGCTCTCTAACGCCAGGAAAGCGTCCGTAAGAAAGTTTCTCCTAACGTATACATGCAATCTGGGTCATAATGTGTTCATACCGCTTGATAACACGTCTCAATTATTCTGTATTTGAGATTCATAAAACGATTTTCATACAAAAACATAACTAAGACGTGATTTTATACCATGCCGACGAGATTATTTCATCTTTGATAATTAAATAAGAATTCATTTAGCAATAAATCTCGCTTGCGTTTAGCATTCATTTGTCTCAACCACATGCCATAGATATCCTCGTAAATATGTGTTCAATTCAGTGTAAATGCATTAATCCCGGAAACCCCAACTCGACAGTTTTAGTTTCCAACAGTGAAGGACCGGATCAGAGGACCATGTAATAGCAAACCACTGGTCTAGGTTTGCATGTTTTGCAGAATGCATGTCTACTCATGTAAGGTACAGTAAAACCTTTATTACGGCCACTTAATTTTGTTAATTATTGGGTGTTTAGGACAGTTGACTGCTTAAAGCAAGGTGACAGTAAAACAGAAAGCTCCTGTAGGAGCTTTCTGTTTTACTGTCACCTTGCTTTACGCTGTTCTCTGTCTTTTATACACTAAACTAGCCTTCTTTTTAGTGTCCGTAATAGAGAGGTTTTACTGTACTCTGTTTGTAAAGGACACGTATACGAGACGTCACTCTAAGTCAACGAGCGCATTTTTTAATCAACAGAAACAGTAGTGCAGAAGGTAAAATAGATAAGCTGTTATCTGCATTACTATTTGGCGGAGTGAACGCACTGGTAGCAGATGTTTTAAAATACAATCCCTTTTTACTATCTATTTCAGGGACTTTGCCGAAAAGAACAATGCCCTGAAAGTCAGATTCAAGTTGAAGAGAGTTGCAAATATGTCAATGCAGAGTGGAACGCTGGACCCTTTGTTGCAATTTTAAAGTTAGAACCGTTAAGTTATTATGACAAGCTACAAACGAAGGACATAAGATAGTTATCTGCGTTCAAAGGCAAATTCTTCAAGAATAATCTGAAATCATGGTCAAGAGAACTATATCACTATACACCAATTAACCATAATCAATTGGAATACTTTGTGCTCAAAATAGTGCACAAAAAAGGTATGATAAAACCAGCTGTTTTCTTTAAAGACATTGTACAAGCCTTAAATTCTCTTTGGAACCTAAATATCGCCGGCAAAAGACTACAGTACAACCACAGTATACACTCAGTGCAAAAAGAAACGCACATCGTGCTCATGCGCAGATAAAGAATCTTTTCTTGAAGAAAATTATAACACTAATACCATATCTCAAGATTGATTTAATTCTGCAACAAGTTCAGAAACAAAAATCTCAAAACCAGTTTGCTGCTTTTTAACCCTTTCACTCTTAATGACGCCAAAAAGCGCATTTGCAAAGAGTATGAATCCTGATCAGACGCCGCGTAACGCGGCGTCTGATCAGGATCCAAACTGTTTGACACTCGTATCGATATGTTTTAATTCATACTACATTGGATCTTACTTTGAAACGATCTTACAAACAACAAATTCGAAGCAGACGACAATGAAACGGTGAAGGGGTAAAAATCTCACGATTAATTTGGCAGCGAAAGAGAACTACAGCGTGTTTTAAACATCGCACCGATTTGTGCAGGTTGTGTTTTTCAACATTGATACCCCCAGACAGAACTACTGACCTTAATGAAAAGATTAATTCACAAATACGTTCCTTCTACATACAAATAGTGAAATGAAAAAAATGTGCGTTTCTTTTTGCACTGAGTGTACACACGTATTTTACTTACATTCTTTGCAATGACAGTGGAGATACATTTTATATAAACGCTTACATTTTTCAATCATGTGCGTCAGTTAAAAATGGAAAATTTGAATTTATTATAGGAGTAAGCGGTATAAATGTGCACAAAGTTGGTTCAGCAATTGGAATATCATCGTTCTTTTTCTGTAAATATATTGATTTGAAACCATCAGAGTTTGTTAGACATTATGACGGAAGAATCTATTTTAGCGTAACTGGTCGCATTTTAGAACGTACCGAATTCAACACCCACACAACTGTTTATCAGAATGATACAATATCAGTATGCATGTCCACATTTGGCAATGACTTTTGGCAAGCTCATAATAAAGGGTATTTTGTGAAAAACAATTTACTTATCGGTGTCAACGTCTTTATATTTCTCTTCTCCTTGCTGATCGTTGTAATGCCTTTGTCAGTTTATGAATAGTTTTATTCTTGTAACAAATTTCTGCTTTTCGTTCTATTCAAACATGACATAGTGAAGCTTCGGACAAAATGTATTTGTTAAAGGTAACAAAGAGACGATAACCAAGAATGAATTTACCAATTCAATCTGCCAATGCCAGTGACCAATGTGATACAACTGCACGATTACAAAACCTGATAGAGGATGATAGAAATTCCTTGTAAAAAGTAAACCCATTTAAAGCTAGACTCCTGATCAGAGTCCTTTAACCCATTACCCCATAAATACGCATTTTACGCCTCTATTTTATTAATTCACTAACGAAAATAGATCCAGTTTATACAGTCACGAATAAGAAATTTTCATAAGATTTTTTTCTACATTCTAGTAGATAATAGCTTAAGGTATTCCCAGCCTGAAGTTCATGTTAAGTTACAGTCCAATAAGTTTGTTTTATCGAAAGTACATGTACGTGTGGTGCTTTTGGTGGATTTTAAACAACTTTGACGATGGAGTTTGAAAATTATTGAAAAATATGTGTTGTCACTGATGGGGCGGAAAATGTGGTTGAAAATAAAATTACAAGAAAATTAAAAAAAATGAATTTTTATCTATTTTTTTTCCAAAATTCATATACTTTTTATCTTATTTCAATAGCAGATACTGTCAGCATCACATAGATATAGAAAGTGTCACTTAATTTCATAAATAACATAAATGAGTCTAGAATTGCAATGTTATTAACCGAGTCTTGGCCAGCTTAATAAATTTATTATTCTAGACGAGTTTCAGATCAATGTGTCTTAAACATCGACGAGTGACAGTTTTTTTGTTTTATATAAACAACGATTTTCAGCTGGTTTTAACGTAATAGGCTCTTTTAATCCCTTTGACGTAATAACGCCTATATAAATAGTGACGTTAAATTGATGTCATCAAATTTATCTCATACATGTTCGAGACAAGGATATTCGTGACCGTTGTTCACTATAGGAATCAGGGTTACATGTAGTTATGTGACAAAAACATGGTAGTCTTGTCTTGCATCATCTATTCAATGTTTATCATATCTTTGTTGCATAAAGATACTAAAATATGACAACAAAGCAACCAGATTTGAAATACACGAAATGTTAGATTCAAGCACTATTATTTCTATTCGTACACGTATCAGGAAAAAAGTCAATAACTTTGAAATGTATATAGTTAAAGATTTCTTATATTTGATAAGATGATCCAAATATGACTAGTAAAATCTCATTTGAATTACAATTTTGTAAGTCTGAAAATGAATTACTATTGAACTGAAATAAAGACACTCGCTGTGTAATTAGTTTTCTCTGTATCAGGTGGTGCCTTCCCAAAACATAAAATGATTTATACACTTATCTTTGCACCATGTTTATGTTCTACCTAAGTATTGCTACTGCATAATTAGTTTCCTTATTTACATAAATTCAGCTATGTTTATTTAAGTATTTTAAACAGAAATGTTCAAACCTTTACATACCCATGATGATAAAGAGTGTACTCTACAAGCAATTCCCAGTCACATACATTACAGTAGTTAGATGATTTAACAGCAGTTATACATTCTTAAACTAGTCCTAAATGTTGAAAAATTAAAATTCATTAGAATGCTAGAGCATGATTGGCTTGCTATAACCACACCCGAACAAGGTACTGATCATATAAAGTCCACTGTGTAATTCTTAATTAACACAGACGGTGCATCGGTACGGTGAACATTCTATTCGTGCTTGTATAGACATACTGTTGTCGTCTTAAACAGGTAAGCAAATGCATTTTCAATACATTCTATAGAACAGTTCATTAACTGTCGCTTATAATTAATTGATTGTATTACAACTTATTTGTTTTCTTAAATGCAGTTATAGGCGGTTTTTGAATTGCACAGATAAAACCATTTGCACAAAGTAGTTGTTCGTTATTGTCTCATTCTAATCGAGCAACTAACAATATAAGATTCTAACTGGACTGCGTCATCCGCATTAAATCTTTTGAAACTGACAAATTTAAAAAATATATTAAAAAATTTCATCAGCAATTTACTTCCCAAATGTGCTCGGTACTTTACGTGTAAAAATACTGACGGTAGAAGTATATTAATTCTTAAATAACTATATTTGCCAAATTTTGGTAGAAACACAGCGAAATAAATGCGATAATGTTTTTACCTCAAAATTGGTGTTTCTCATAGCGTTCATAAACATACTATTTATACTTTCGCTGCAGTGGAGAAAATATATATACAGAAAGCTCCTTTACACATCTTTACAAATGTTTTGGTTTTGACAGCGATACACAGGAAAATCACTTTTATGACATTCAAATATTGAAACAGTCAAAACAACACCAAAATGTTTACACGTGCAGTAGAAGGAAAGAATAAGTCATACTGGTTTTAATACAGAGCCTACTATAAGCCTTTAAACTATACATAATTTAGCTTTATTTCTTCTTTATTTATACCAAATCATATTTTAAGTTGTATACGTGCGGACGCGAGGAACATCACTTCGAATCATCATTAATAGAAGTCATATGCATTTAGAAAGCAAGTTACATGGAAATAGTCTGTGTCGAGATGAGCTGGTGGTTAACACATAGGACTCTGAAACAAAAGCTCCAAGGTTCGAATCCCGTCGAAAATATATTTCTTTTTATAATGTTTTTTTATCATGTTAGGTCAGCTCTTTCGAAAAGTCGAGCTACCGAGTCTGCAATTTTCAGTATTTGCTTTGTTTTCTGTGCTTTCAAATGATCTCCCTTTATTTAGAATTATATAATTCACAACAGCAGATGTTAAGTGCTTGTGTGGCGGCTGTAAAAAGTCGCCCCGTTCTTCATTCTCAGTGTTGTAATACTTTCTGGTCCTTTGAAATCATTGATTTCAGCGCATTTACAGTTGAAAGTTGAATTCCGCTTTTCCGCTTAAGCTGGTGCTAGGGGGCGTGAGCACTGTTGCATATTTCAGTATTGCTCATGAACAGACTCAATTATACCGAGTCTGCAATTTTCAGTATTTGCCTTGTTTTCTGTGCTTTCAAAGGATCTGCCCTAATTAGAAGTATACTGTCGTCTGCACCGGCTTTATGAGCTTGTAGGTTGAAAGTTGGTAAGACTATTGTTCTCACTAATGTATTAAGGTAACCGTTTGAAACACTTGGTAGTATTAAGATCTATTTATATCAGGTAATTCACTATTTTCTAAAGGTATGGTGTACCTTAAAATTGATAATTTGATCAGCGTATACCACTGTACAATACATTTATTTAAGATCAGGAAATTGGCTATTTTAACGATACCTGGTTCAAGCTATTTATAGCGTATAAAACAAAAACAAAACGAAAACCACGACGGACGACTAGGACACATGTCGACTCCAGTAGCTCATAATACTGGTACCTCATGACAGGTTAGCTAACAAGCTGTCAAAACATCAGCACCAGCAGGGATCAATTAACCGTGGTCGATGAATAAAGGTTTTGTTGAAAATCAGTATCCAGCAAAAACATACTGCAAATTAGATACTTATTTTCAAAATTGGGATTTCTTTGTCCCCAGTAGATGGACATTTTAGAAATTGCCTTTAAAAGTGTTTTAATCTACATGTTAGCAAAGCTAATTATTTAATCGATAATTAAATGGTAAAACTTACGCTTACGATGAAATATCCGAAATTTCAAAACTGCCGCCTTCTTCTTTTTAAAGAAGAGTTTCAACATGTAAATACGGTAATCCAGCAAATTCTCCACAAATTTCAAACCGTTCTTTACCGATGAAAACAAATTCATCACTGTAAGAATGTATTTTATGCCAACGTTTAAAAGGGGCGTTACTTATTTTTACTTATTCTCCATTTTGACATCGTTTTTCTGTCCATTCGAAGCTTCTTCCGTGTTTTCTCTGAACGTTATTGAAAGGTTCACCACTGCAGGCTCGTTCATAAGCAGATAACAACATATTCTCGTTATATTATTTTTCACATAGATACCATTCAATATAATATAATCTTTATCACTCATTCGAAAACAAACGTAGTCAATTGTTTCTAGAATGATTGTTTAGGTGCACAATGTAAATTGTAACTACGTTTTACCGTTGCTAGGTAAATTTGCACCCATTTGTAATAAGAAGGAAACTACTATTACTGTGTTCCCTCTCTACAATGACACCTAATGGGAATCAATAGTGTGTGCGTTGTTCGGAGCGAGTCGTTATTGGGAGGTAAATTGGCTTACATTTGCTAACAGCTTGATTCCAGATCAAACGCCGCGCAACGCGGCATCATATCTGGATTCAAGCTGTTGGTCACTCGTCATTATGTTTTTTGTCTGTCATAAAGTCGATTATGTTACTTCAAGAAAAACAGCAGATAACAATTTTAAGCAGAGGATATTTCAGCAATAAAACTGTTACATTTTCCTTTTTTTACATCTTTGTTCAACATATATATTGTTATTTCTATATCAACGATTTTAACTGTTTTTTTAATGCAAATTGATAAAAAGCATTGTGATTTTGTCTTATTACTCAGTCTTATCGTTTTCATGGTTTGTATAACGACAAGTATAAATCAAATATTGTTGTTCAAACTCAATGAAAATGTACTGTTTTATATTGGATTGCAGTCAGTGCTTGTCCACTTTCATATCAACTGATCATCAATAAAATGGTCAAATTTTGCATCTATTTAAGAAATTAGCTGATTTTTTTCGGCGTTTAAGCGAAAGAAATGACAGAAATTATCGGCAAAATTCCATAAATTGCTGTAATTTCTAATATAAAATACTTTTGGTCAGTATGTCAGTATGTGAAATCGTCCATTACATCAAGAGATACGACCTTTACATATTGATGTTTCCGATTTTATAATAACATTGTACCTTTACATCGTGAAAGAATACCTTTGCATAATGGGATTGTATCTATACAAACTGTAAAGTTCACGGCTGCAAGCGTTTGTCGTTGGTGTTTGCGCGACAGGTCAATTATACGAGTTAAATTGGTTAAGCTGTACTCGCTATGAGGTAGTAAGCAGCAGTCGTCACAATTAAAGGATGTCCAGACATACAGTATTCGGTATTTTATTGGCAAAATCGGCATCTCAAATGCCTTTGGCCATTTACAAATATATAAAGAAAAGTATGGCCAAGACAACAAATCAAGTTAAAATTCAATACAAAGTGTAATAGAAGACAGCGCATATACCATTCACACGATGGTAGATACGTTGTCTAATTACATATTCACATAGATAATACAAAATCAACGAAACAATTTAAATTATTGTTTCCAGGGTATTTTTTCTTAAAGTCAATGCATATTTAATATATTTAGCACAGAGGCCATACACGTTGGTTTGCTAATTGTGCAGTATAATGGGCCATATTCTTTGGCAACACCTGTGTCTCCCATGGCTTACTGGAGCCGTGCAGAGGCAATACAGGGAATTGTTAACCATATAGTAGACAGGGTTTTGAGTTTGGAGCCGTATATATGATTCGCACAAGTGCAGGAACATTATTGAGACTTATACGTAATAATATATAGAGAAGATATTGAATGAGTGTGTTGTCAGTCGTAAATTTATTGAACGAGTTTGATTAAATAATATGTTGCGAGCCTTGGCGAGCAACATATCATTTTATCCAACGAGTTCAATAAGTTCACGACTGACAACACACGAATTTGATATCCTATTTATCACATAAACACCAAATGACACAAAAATCCGAACGCTCTTACTTTCACTTTTGCCCTCGGCTCTTAGGAACACGATTCGTCATATGAGTTATTCGGTTTTATTCATCCGTAGATAAAAACGTAACTGACCCGTAAAAGACGTTATGAAAAATCAGCCGCCGCGGCCGGGAATCGAACCACGGGTCTCTGGATTGCCGGTCCAGCATGCTAACCACTACACCACAGCGGCCAGCCAACTTCTCATGGCCGCTGTGGTGTTTTTGATTGAGTTGGGTTTTACGGCACCGCGACACATGAAATGGTCATATGGCGCCGACTTGGTGTCAAGCTTAACTCTCCAAAACAAAACATTTCATGTAAAAGAATCAATGAATTGCAGAGTTGAAAATGTATTATATGTTTTAACCTGCAACGGCTGCCACGAGTTTTATATAGGACAGACGGGTGACAAACTAAGAAATAGACGGACAGTTCACGACCAACAAATCAGAGACCCATCAACAAGACAACTGCCCGTTTCTGAACATTTAGACAATTGTTGTTTAACTAATCCAAAATATTCTATTTTTCCTTTTTACAAATTTCATAACAGCGATGTTTCAGCTAGATTAATAAAAGAAAAATATTTCGTAAAAATTTTCAATCCAAAATTAAACAAAACCTTATGAAGTCATGACGACATGAGTTAAACCAATTCGTAAAAAACTACATTCTTAAATTAAACAAAGCCTCATGACGTCATGACGACGTGACGTCATAGACAGTATGTTAACGTCATCACGTTGTTACCATGATCATATTGTATTTATTCCCCTGATGAGTATTAAACGAAACGCGTTGGGAAATAAAAGTTTAAAAAATCCAGTGAATGTCTTCAACTTTTTTTACTTAATTTACTCGTTCTGAGTTTCTTTCTTTTAAATATATATATATATATATATATATATATGATTAAAAAAATAGATGATGTATTATAGGCTTTTAAAACACAATTTTATTTCTTAAAACAATGCGCGACGCGTTTCACTATAATTCATCAGGCGCTATACTATTGTTTATGACGTCATGACGTTGTTGTCATGATATCGACGTCGTCACTTCCTGTTGACGTACATCTAAGGTAAATAACTGCGTTTTATTAAAGGGAGATAATTATTGAGAATTAAGAATAGGTTTAAATTTAGCTATGAAATATTCTTCTTTTGCTAGCCTAGCTGAAACACTATTTGTCTTTAATTTAAAAAAAGGAAACATTTCATAATTTAAGTTTTTCTTTCCGCATTTTTCTAAATGGGCGCTTAAAGGAATTTGTCTTGTTGAAGGATCTCTTATCTGTTGTGAGTGAACTGTTCTTCTTGACCTCAGTTTGTCTCCAGTTTGACCAATATAGTATTCTCCGCATCCAGTGCATGTAAGAACATATAATACGTTTTGAACATCACATGACATTGATTGGTTTACATAAAATTTCATTCCTTTAAAATTATAAAATTCGCTTTCTTTAATATGTTGACATAATGAACAGTTAGATTTATTGCATTTTGTTACTTTATAACGTACATGTTGTTTCTCTGTAAATTTAGCTCTGGTAAGTAGTTTTTTTAAGTTTGGAGCTTGTCTTTTACTTTTGATAAGTTTACATTTATTTCAAATTTGAGACATGTTTGGGTCTGCTTGTAATATTGGTAAATTAGCTTTTATGTTGTTAAAAAGTTCTTGGTTGTTTGGGTTAAATGTTGAGATGTATGGAAGAGTAGTTGTGTTATTATTTGGTTTTGGTTTAAGAAGGTCTGACTTTGTGATTTGTTTTGCTTTGTGAATACTGTCTTGTAAAAGGGATTTGGGATAACCTCTTGTTCTTAAAGTGTCGTGTAATTCTTGTAATCTTTTATCTTTAACTGTTTCACATGAAACTATTGTGCAAATTCTTCTGGCCAAATTATATGGTATGTTAGTTTTTGTGTGTTTCGGGTGACATGATTTAAAATTAAGGTATTGTTTTGAATCAGTTGGTTTATGAAAGATGTCTGTCGTTAACTTTGTGTCTGTTTTTTTAATTAGTACATCTAAGAATGGTAAATAAGTGCTGCTATATTCTACTGTGAATTGGATGTCAGGGTGTAGTTCATTTAATAGCTTATGAAAACTTTTTAACTCATCGATAGAATATTGCCAGATGATGAAACAATCATCCAGAAATCTTTTCCAGAAAGTTTTTATGTAATTTGAAAAATCTTTGCCGTGGGAATTTTCCAATGATGTGTAAAGTTGTTCTTCTAAGTAGGCTAAAACTAAAGTTGCATAAGTGGGAGCAATATATATATATATAGAGTAAGAAACATAATTATTTGCCCTCAAACACAGGCGTTTCAAAGTGGATGTGAACAGTGTGATTTAATGCGCAGTTGCACATTCGTTGTAAAAGTTGGTAAGCATACGTTTAACCTTATGTTCGCTGTTGGTGGTAAATTTGTGACAATTTTAATCTAGATGAGATACTTAAACAACTCGGTGTCTCTTCCGTAATCCAAAGTTTTGATACGATTATAATATTCTCGTATTTTCTGAAAGAAACTGCAGATTAAGTGTATCATAGAGTTTATTAAGATTCAGTTTGCAAACAACAGTGTAACAGCATACAGGGGGTGTAATTTAGTATTTTATCAATTATATGTACAGTCGAACTTCGATATCTCGACTCGTTTATCTTGAACTATCCGATAGTTTGACATATGAACTGCATATTTTCATGCGCGGTCAAGTCGAACATACCCTTATTTCAAAGTTAAAACGTGGCTTAGCCACGTTTTAACTTTGAAATATGGGTATGTTCGTCAAAACCTACTTCGATATATCGAAGTTCGACTGTATTTATTTATGCTGTCAGGTGGTTTACTGGGAAATAATAGTGGACTATCACTTGATAATCTCTCTGTTTCAGACGATGGGATTCTCGTCATGTGTACTTCTATTATGAATTTCCTGTATAGCTCTCAAGGTATCCTTGTCGATCGTGTGCTATTGAGTAATTCAGACAGCCCGAATGATCGAGAACAACATAACGGAAGAAAACAAACCTAGGGTGAACCATTATTTCTTTTTGCAACACTTCACATGCCATACTAGGGAGCCGTTTCATCAATATTTACGATCTAACGAATATATCTGTGTTTACAGAACTCATTCCAATTAGAGTGGTGGCTAACAAAAAATGTCTGTACATTGGTATACTTAAAAAATGAATTGCGTACTTCCGGCATTCATGAGCTGATGGCACTTCCATGCTGTTACTAGCAAAGTGCGTGAAGCCCGAAGGGCTTCTCGCTTAACTTTGCTAGTAACAGCATGGAAGTGCCATCAGCTCATGAGTGCCGGAAGTACGCAATTTATTTCTTATATTTATATTCCAATGTGAGCTGAGAAATGAACCAGAAATGTACATAACCGTTCTAATAGACACTTTGCCCGTTGCTATGCTGTTGCTATTGTAGTAACGATCTCTATATATGGACTGAAAATAGTCCCAATCACATATTATAATTACTGGATAAATTTAGACTTTTAACCGGTAAACTTTCTCGTTATGTTTCGAATTTACGAAATACTCTTATTATAAGCATCTTAAATTTAGTTCGCGTTTTTTAAAACCGATTTACTCACACGCCATATTTGATTACTCCGCGTTAACCGCGCCTACCATACGGACTTCTCTGTATCGATTTGAAAGTGATCAGTATAGCTCCGCCCCTAAACCAGCTGGTTAGAACTGGATTTTAAGTGAACATTCATTGAAATATGCAACTCTGTTTTTAGAATAGTGTTATATAAGGACAATGCGAATCGAATGTAAATATTGATCAATATCCTATACGAAGCTGCAACCTGCCCTAAAGACGACCACCGATCAATTTATACATTTCAACGGTATATCCAGCTATTTCACACAAGTAAGCATATTCTTTGAGAATGTCTGGGTGTAGTGTCAAATTTGTGTGAACCACGTTATTTGCATTTGCATGGTTTTGCATTTGATTTCTCGCAAATTCACTCAAAATATGAATATTAATTTCATGATGTCAGAAACAATAAATAATACTAACTAGTGAGTATTCCCTTTTTATTGAAAACGGGCGGCTACTGCTTATCATTCGAAAATTTGTAACATGCTGACTGAAATGGTATGGATTGATTTTTTTGTACATCAAGTTATTTTTAAGAACGCATCAATCATTAAAGTACAGTTTTGACAGTGATACACGTAAATTATATTATGATGGTGACAACGTCTAAACGTCAATACCTATGTTTCGAAGCATAATATTAAACGAATAACCTTTGTGAAAGGAGGTATGGCATTTGCTCCTCTGGACGGTCTGTTTGAAGTCTTTGTACAGCAATAATTCGCTTCTTTCAAAATGATACCGAGAAATAAGATCTATGTCTCTCATATTATCAATTACTCAGTCCTGACCTTAAAAGCATGGTAGCAAGCCTTAGATAATCGAACCGACAAGAACGGATGGCGGCCATGTTGAAATCGTAAACGGTTAGGACATCGCCAGACCTGGGGCCAGTTTTACTAAACAACTTACGCAAAAATGTTGCGTAAGTCAAAATCGTTTTACTCTTATTTTTCGATCATTAACGTTTACAAACAGCAAATAGCCAGATCAGAGGACGCGCTTAGAGCGCGTCCTCTGATCTGGCTATTTGCTGTTTGTAGCAAGTGATAATAAAATATATAAATCAAAATTTAATATTTTGACTTACGCAAACATTTTGTGTAAGTAGTTTAGTAAAACGGGCCCCAGTTGTAGATTTACGTCAAATATTTATGCAACGGGCGTAACTTTTGTTTCTTGAAACGCATTCGTTTCATTTGTAACAATCAAGGCACATTCTGCTTTTCTTTTCACAAATGCTTTTACCCTTTCCCAAATAGAAGCGCCTTTTAGCGGATATGATTTATTCATCCGCTGAAGAAAATAGTTCCAATTTAATCAGTAATAAATATGCATTATAGGGAATATTTTCTATATTATAGCACATGATACATGTAGCTTAAAGCAGGCTGAAAGTAAAGCAGAATGCGCCCTCAGGCGCATTCTGTTTAACTTTCAATCTGCTTTAAGTAGTCACCTATCTTAAGTACTAGAAATAGGCTATCAGGTAAACGGTAAAATGGTCATCTATCTAAAAAGAACAATAAACAGGCGATTGGGTAATAAAGGATTGAATAATTTTTAAAGCGACTGTGAGATGTGATATTTATTTTATTATATACCTAACAAAAATATAGATATAATTACCACTGTTTTCAATACAGAACAACGATCGCGAAAACATGTATCGGAACTATTTTATTTTCATTACTCAAAACAAATAGAGGAGAAGTTAATTTTTAGACGCAAAAAACTACAATAAATAATAATGTTTGCTAACCATTTTGTAGCCACAAAAAAGAACAAATTTTATAGGCAAACGTCTCCTTTATGTAGAATAACAAAAAGAAACTCAATGCAGAACATAATAGCTACCAAAATGGAGCCTTCTGTGTTACTTTTGACATGCACTAAACGAGCATGTGTTTGCCGCTTAGCGAAATGTTTACTCTAATTACTCTGGTTACGCATAAACCGATCTAAACTAGGGAACCAGATCGCAAAACGAATAATAATGTAATGTAGTTGTAGGACTAATTTGTTTCCACAATCGCTCATCTCATGTTATCTTTGGAAAGTCCCCGTATGGCGTGAACACACGGATAATATCAGCTTTGTGTGAAAAACATCAAGTCCGAGACCATGCAAAATTTCACGGAAGACCCAAAATGATATGAATATAGAAGTGTCACCTTTGGGCGGCAATCCCAGAAGGTCAAATTGACTTCAAACAATATGGCATAAAATATCCGTAGAAATAGATCTCGTCATATGTACATTATTTGACATAAAACAGTTAATATATATTGTTCTAGACTAGTGTACGTGTGGGCTATGGCGATCGTTTCTCTTGTGGCGATTGTCGGGTCGCCCAGATATGGAAATTTAATACCGGTAGTTTCTTTGTTTGACATTGGTTATAAGTTTATGGCATTTAAAATAAAATGCCCATTATCAAACATACATGACGTAGTTGTCTTCCATTTTCCTTACATGTAATTTCAGTTCAGTGTGGATCTTAAGCCCTAGTGGACAATGCCACATCAAACAGTTCATATATAGTGTTCTAGTGTACGTCTGTTTCCTCTTCGAAGCATTCAATTATTATAAACAACAGGGGCCCGTTTCATAAAACTTCTTACGACAAATGTTGTCGTAAGTCAGATTATAAAAGTCTCAATTTCTTTTTATTTCTCCATCTAATCCTGTCTTGTGACATCTTTTTGGAATCGTCTTGAAAAGACGATTCCAAAGAGATGTCACAAGACAGGATTAGATAGAGATATCAGAAATTAAATGTTTTTTAAAGTTTTGACTTACGATCGTTTTTGTTGTACGAAGTTTTATGAAACGGGCCCAAGGTAAAAACCGATCGCCCAATGTTGAATATGATAAAACATTAATGAGTATATTGTTATTCTTTACTTCAGCACCATGCCCTACCAATACCGCCGAGTAGTGTACTGCTTGCAGTTCTGGACAATGACAGTTCTCTGTATAGGATCTATTGATCCAAAAGGAACTACTTCTTCACGAATGAGTGTCATTGACAAACACCCGTACACCGAGTTTTGCACGCACCAGATTTCCAAAACCTCCATAAAACGTGAACCGGTTGACATATGTTTTTGTATGTATAATTGCGGTCCTGAATTGTTTGATGTTCATGAGTCCATTGCTAGCCACCCATTGTTTACCAACAAGCAAACTTCGTGCACATCCATGACAACAGCATCTGCATCTCGCATTGAACATATTGGAAATATGTACACGACAGTTGACAAGTGTCCTTCTGAATATTCCTGCTATCATTTTAAAGTGGCTACATGGGGTAGCTTGTATCCTGTATACTCCAAAACTACCAATACGATTTATTTAAACGACAAATGTGCTGAATGTAACAACGATACAGATGCTGTACCATGGCAGATAGAAGTTAATTACCCGGCTACATCTCTGTTAAGTCCCTACATCTCTGACGGCTTCACACTTGCATTTCATGGAGCTCCTCAACAAACCAGCGGGTGTTCGCTTAGATTTCTCCCGCCGGAACATGTCAACCTCACCCTTAAACTCTGCTTCGGTATGAAAAATATGTATCTTCTTAAACACGAAAAGGCCAGGAAAGAGTATGAACGATTGTGCAGTAACCTTGAAACGACATACCAGTACATCGGTGAAGAAGGAAAAAGGATCTCCTGCATTTTATGTTCAAATGTGACAGATAATATACATGAGCTGATGTGTGATATTAGGGGTGGCAGACGTTCAACGATTGTATCTATAAGTTATCTCTTGGTGCCAAACAACATAGCGGTTCTTTTCAGGGAATCCAAGCGTCCACTTAAAACTCATTTCCGAGGATGCAGAGTCTACCAAGTGGCCGAAAGAGAAACAGTAAGTCATTTCGATCATGTGTTTAGCTAATTTTCGATAAGAGTTTCAAACAGTTTAGATGCTGGTCAGGCGAGGCATAATGCGGCGTTTGATCAGGACCCATACTGTTTGACACTCATTTCAATATATCCTAAGTAAAAAAACATAATTTTTAAATTGAGAAATAAAAGGAGACAAACAATTATTTAATTAATTACATTGTGGCAGTAAGGAGTTACAATTTGGCATTTTTCAAACGGCTTGAAACCACTGTAACCAATTAATCCGTACGCATGCCGTGTTTAAATAATTAAGCCATTATTTTATTATTTTGCTAAAGAAGATAGTTCTATAAAATATTGTCTATACCCCCAGCCGATGGTAGCTTTACTTTAAGCCTGCTTTAATAAACCATCTTGGTTCAATGCTCAAAACGAACTATGGTGGATTGGGTTAAATTATGATATATAGTACTTATATTTTCCAACAAGACATCCGTCTGTGAAGGGTGGTGAAATTCGTATGCATGGAGAGGTATTGTCCATAAACACAATCATATCAAATATGTAAGCAATACCTAATATTTCGAAGCCGTGAACACAGATTTCGAAACCTTAACGCGGGTCTGAAGTTCAAGGTAAAAGTAATTAGGGTCAAACTTTTGTGTATACGTGACGATCCTGTCAAACTACATGTACATGTGCGTTTCAAATATGAAAGCGCTACCTTAAGGGACATACGAGTAATAAGCATTTTCCAAAACCTAAACGAAGATTTCGAAACCTACACGCGTATCCTAGGTTCAAGGTCACTAAAGTCAAACCGTTTGCTGTCATGCCAAGGTTATGCCCATACAGTGGAGAATCTGTTATTCTTTCCCAATAAACGCGTTTACGCTAAACTATTATTTGCAGTGCAAACAGTTTGGAGCCAGATCAGACGCCGGGTAACCCGGCGTCTGATCAGGCTCCAAACTGTTTGCCACCAAGATAAACATGAAATATCAGAATTGTCCAAAAGTTGTTCTTTTCTACGTTTTAGTGCTTTGCGTTTGCGTACGTTTGCGTTTAAACGGGAAAGAATAACAGATTCCCCACTGTATGAACATGCATACCAAATATAAAAGCAGTAGCTCAAGGGACAAATAAGCTATAAGCATTTTTCAAAACCTAATTACAGATTTCGAAGCCTAACCGCAGACCCTTAGTTCAAGGTCACTGGGGTCAAACCTTTTGTTTGCATGGTGAAACTTGTTCATATACACATGAATACCAACATTAAAGCATTACCTCAAGAGACATATAGGTAGTTATAAGCATTTTCCAAAGTTAAACACACCTTTCGGAGCTTAAAACAGAAGCTGAGGTCAAGGTCACAGGGGTACAAAATGTCACATGGTTGAAAAGGGCTTGCCACAAGGGATGTGTGTGCAAGTATGAAAGATGTTTGGAAAAGTGCATAAATGTTGTGAACACTTCCATAAAACTGCAAAAGCAAACGGCAACGGCACCGCTCTCCGTGACATTCGTCAGACGAGCTTAAAATACAGACGGTTTCCAAAACTTTGGACCTAACTTACGTGAATTGGACGAAGCCTTTTGCAGCATGCTTTGCACATAGACCTCCTAGGTACAGAAGAGAAAACGTTATTCTTTTCCAACAAAGGCGTTTACGCTAAAACTGTAATTTCCAATGCAAACAGTTTGGAGCCAGATCAGACACCGGGTAACTCATGTTATCTTTGGAAAGTCCCCGTAACTGTTTGCCACTCAGATTAAAACGAATACTCAGAATTAAACGGGAAAGAATAACTTTTTCTCCACTGTAGGTAACACTACTTACAGAAAACTGTGCATAAAACAACTTGATTGATTCTTTCCATTTTAGGGACGATGCAGAGAGATTCGATGCCCTGAAGGTCAGGTTAAGTTTGGAAGTAGCTGCCAATATGTCAGCTCAGACTGGAGAGCTGGACCATTCGTTTCCTTTGTGAGGCTGGAACCTGTTGGTAAAGTTGACATGTTTGCAATGGAGCACATAGGAGAACTGATTGCGTACAAAGGGAAATTCTTCAGGAATAATCTGAATTCGTGGTCAAGAAACCTGTACTATTATACACCAAACAACCAAACTCATATTAAATACTGTGTACTCAAATTATTGCACAAGAAGGATAGGATAAAGCCAGCTGTCTTCTTCGAAAACTTTAGAACAGCTTTAAAATCCCCTTGGATCCTAAACATTGCCGGAAAGAAACACCGGTACAAAGCCAGTATACATAAATATTTTGAATACAATGTCTGTGATTATAATGAGGAAACTATTTATAAACGCGGTTCTCATATTGTGCCGAAATTGGATAATAATTATCAGTCATGTTTTCCGCTTAAAGACGACAATTCCGAAATTCTGACCTTTGTCAGAGATGAAACATATGTGACAAATCTATTAGAACTCGGAGTGACGATGTTCTTTTTCTGTAAACATGTTGATTTGAAACCATCAGAGTATACTGTTCTTGGTGAGCAAAGAAGGGTATATTTCAACGTAACCGGTCGAATATTGGAAAGTGCCGAATTCAAATGGCACATCAGTTCGGACGGGAATCAAAGCATTTCAGTTTGTATGTCTACATTTGGCGCTGACTTTTGGCAAGTTTATAACGAAGGGTCTTGCTTAACAACACAACATTTTATCGGATTAAACGCTCTTGTCATTCTTCTCAGTGTTTGTAATTGAGATATCAACATGTATACAGTGAAGAAAACTTCATTCTTTCCCGTTTAAGGTACTTCGCATATGCGCGTAGTTTCCATACGATTGTTATGAAACTTTTCATGAAGAATGATAATAGCCTTAGAAACAATGTGTGTAAATATAGGAAAAATTTATCGTGTGGTTTGTCTTTAAGGTCTTTTTTCTGACAAAAACCTAGAATTTTGATGATTTTAATTTTCTTAAAAATGAATAAAGCAAATAACTATAATTCTCGCCCAATAAGTAGTCCACAACATTCATTACAAGAAAAGCTAAAAACATTTTGAATAAAGGTGTTCAGAAAGATGTTATCAGCTATTTAAATTTTGCAAAATGCTAAAAAATTGAAATACAAAAAACTGACTCATTCAATGTATATTTGTTTTCATTTTATTCAAATATATGGTTGATGAACTGAAAAAATTAGAAAATATTACAGTCAGGATTTGTTGTAATAACATATTTTCTTATTAAAATGTGGGATATTTGTTGTTTAGATACAGTTACCTGCCTTAGAATTAAAACTTTGTCATTAAAATGCATTATTATTTATTCATGGACTTGCATACAAGGTTTATTATATTGTTTTAAATAACATAATTATAATGTGCAATATCGATCTTGAAAAGGTTAGCGTATTGATAAGCTTCAATGTGTGGCTTTATAGTTCGATCAAATCGTTTACATGTATACCGATTTAATTGACTTGTAAGTCATTAAACTAAAAACGTACAGGTAAGTGGACATATACTTGGACCGTAAACATCACTAGTTCAAATCAACGAAGACTAAACATAACATGTCTCTTGATTACTGCGTTATGGATTGACAAGTCAATAAATCGGACACTTAAAAAATATGTTTGGATCGGATGGGTCTCGAACCTATGACCTTTTGATTGCTAGTCAACCACTATACTAACTGCGCTATGAAGGATTATACTAATTCGTATCAACATTTCCTTTATATAAATTTTCTAGTATGAATACGTACGAAACAAGTCTGTGTCGTCCAGACGCATATCCGCTCGCCCGCAAGACCGACTTCCGGTAGCGAAAGGTCTTAAATGCAAACGAAACACAAAGCACTGCAATATAATGGAGAAGATGTTACCTTGTTGACAATCTTGAATGTTAATTTTAACCTGGACGGCAAACAGTTTGTAGCCTGATCAAACTGTTTGCACTGGAAATAGTAGTTTAAGCGTAAACGCGTTAATTGGGACATAATAACGTTTTCTCCACTGTATCAGTAATTAATTTACTGAAAACCTAGTGAAGAGTATACGCTTCCATTACAAACAGTGTACTTATGAAGAGTATACTTGTCCAATGAAAACACTTCAAATACCAAGATCAGTCAGGGGTCTCCTTATGGAGACCTAATCTACTGTTTTATCATTTTCAAATATAAAAATTTGAAATAATCAAAATTTGACTAACATGCATGTTTTGTGCAATTGAAGTTTCAATGGTGATTGGTTGATTGTTAGCAAATCAGATTTGTGAACAAAACGTTGCCAGTATACTCACACGAATGTTCATGCTTTCCTTTGTTCCATGGTGTTTGATACTCTTTTACCGCCAAACTTTTACCCTTCACAGCCATATTGTCGTCTGCTTCAATAGTGTTGTCTGCAAGATCATCTCAAAGTTACATGTAATGCAGTGTGCCTGGGTCCAAGGTTATAAAACGTTTGAGCTAAGTCTGAATGTGTTCTCCAGCATTTGATTGGTCAGATTTGAGCCTAGGCTCAAATCTGACCAACCAAATGCTTGAGAAAGACTTTAGACTCAACTGAAAAGCTTTATAACATTGGACCCTAAATGACGAGTCTCAAACAGTTTGGATCCTAGGCAAACGCCATGTTACGCGGCGTCTACTCTGAACTTGAAAATGTCTGCAATGTCGAGTCCAGTCGCCTACGACAGGGAAAGGATAAATACGTCACCTTTAACCTTTCACTCTTGATGACGCCAAAGAGCGCATTTGCAAACAGTTTCGATCCTGATTAAACTGTTTGACACTCGTTTTGAAATTTCTTTAGATATACAGTAAAACCTCGCTATTACGACCACTAAAACGAAGGCTAATTGAGTGTATAATAGACAGGTGACAGCTTAAAGCAAGGTTACAGTGAAACAGAAAGCTCCTATAGGAGCTTTCTGTTTCACTGTCACCTTGCTTTAAGCGGTCACCTACCGTAAACACCCAAAAAATTAACATAATTTAGTGGTCGTAATAGCGAGGTTTTACTGTACTGCCATAAATTTAACTTTGAAACGATATTGCAGAAAACAATATAAATTGGAGCCGACAACATGGCGGTGAAGTGGTAAAATTTGATCTTGAAAGGGTTAACTCTTTGAACCCTAGTCACGTTTACATGCGTCATTTGCAAACAGCAAACATGTGAGGAGTACACTTGTCCTATGCAAACAGTGTAGACAATTGTCATTTTCTGTTTTTATCAAAGTCTCTGATTTGACAGTTTGACAAAATAAACCAACAACATATAATGACGAGTGACAAATAGCTTGAATCGTGATCAGACGCCGCGTTACGTGACGTATGACCTGGATTCAAGCTGTTTGCAAAATTTAGCTAATTCCCCACCCTATAACAACTCCCTCCGAACAACACGCACAATTTCTGTCTGCCATGGGGTGTTGTTGTAGAGAGGGAGTACTGTACTTTACTTTTCTATTTTACTACACAGATTGCTGTATTTGATGTGTATAAAATACAGTAAAACCTCTCTATTATGACGACTAAATTGCGTTAATTATTAGGTGTTTCTGACAGGTGACTGCTTAAAGCAAGGTGACAGTAAAACAGAAAGCTCCTGTAGGAGCTTTCTGTTTTGCTGTCACCTTGCTTTAAGCTGTCACCTGTCTTTTATACACTCAACTAGCCTTCTTTTTGCAAAATTTAGCTTATTTCACATACTATAACAACTCCCTCCGAACAATACTCAAAAATTCTGTCTGCCATGGGGTGTTGTTGTAGAGAGGGGGCACTGTACTTTACTTTTCTGTTTTACTATACAGATTGCTGTTTTTGATGTGTATAAAATACAGTAAAACCTCTCTATTACGACCACTGAATATTATTAGGTGTTTCTGACAGGTGACTGCTTAAGGCAAGGTGACAGTAAAACAGAAAGCTCCTGTAGGAGCTTTCTGTTTTGCTGTCACCTTGCTTTAAGCTGTCACCCGTCTTTTATACAACCAACTAGCCTTCTTTTTAGTGTCCATAATAGAGAAGTTTTACTGTATATATTAGCTATTCATAGCGGATGAAATACACAGATATAAAATGAAAAGATCTACATGTAATGTAACTCACAAATAGAAGAATGCTTATATTTACATTTTTGTGCCCATGTTATATTTGAATCCCACAAAGAAATTACTGATCAAATTTGAGTCTATGTTGATATGAAAATCATTACCACTTAACAGAAGCTGTTCGCTATTTAAATAACAAAAATACGTTCAAATGGTTACAAAACAGATATGCAGACACTTTGTCATCCAAAGATGTACTGTCACACCAAATATCTGTATCTCTAGCTACAGTGGGGAAAACGCTATTATTTCCCGTTTAAATGCAAACGAAACGCAAACGTATCACAGTAATATGGATAAAATGACAACTTTTCAACAATTCTGACTATCTATTTTAATCAGAGTGGCAAACAGTTTGGAGCCTGGTCAGACGCTGGGTTACCCGGAGTCTGATCTGGCTCCAAACTATTTGCATTTGAAATAATAGTTTTAGCGTAAACGCGTTTATTGGGAAAGAATAACATTTTCTCCACTGTACCATGGTGTAGTTAATATCCTTCTGACCAGTTTTTATACGCCCGTCTTCAGACGGGATGTATTATGTCGTGGCGCTGGCCCTCCGTCCGTGCTTACGGGAGGGTACTTATGTGACTAAGATTCTTAGCCCCATAATTGAAAAACATTAACCTGGCCGTCTCTTGTGACATTAACCTGGCCATTTCTTGTGACATTAACCTGGCCAGTTGTGGGACATAGGGTTAGGGGTAGGGTTAGCCTCCAGATCATTCTCCAGATCATTTTTTTCCAAGTTAGAGCAAAAATAAATTGTCGCTTGTGTGGCTAGCCACCCAAAAGAAAACAATAGAAAATGGCCACATAAGTATCCTCCCGTTAGAATGTCCATAATATCTCAGTCAATTTTAATAACCAGCAAGATTGCCCCAGACATTCAAGAGTTATGGCCCTTTTTTTCGTAAAAAACGGGCATTTTTTAGTTTGTCCGCTCTCTAACTCCAACAAATTTAGTCCAATCCTTTTGAAACTTTGTCAGCATGTGAATTCGATAATGTCTCAGTTATGTACCATAACCAGCAATATTGCCCCTGACATTCAAGAGTTATGCCCCTTTTTCCGTCAAAAACGGGCATTTTTTTGTTTGTCTGCTCTCGAACTCAGACAAATTTATTCAAATCCTTCTGAAACTTAATCAGCATGTGTGTTACCATAAAGTCTCAGTCAAGTTCCATAACCAGCAAGATTTCCATAGACATGCAAGAGTTATGCCCCTTTTTTCGTCAAAAACGGGCATTTTTTAGTTTGTCGGCTCTCTAACTCAAACTGATTTAATCTAATCCTTTTGAAACGTTGTCAGCATGTGTATGACCATAATGTCTCGGTCAAGTTTGATAACTAGCAAGATTCCCATAGACATCCAAGAGTTATGCCCCTTTAATCGCCAAAAAACGGGCATTTTTAGTTTGTCCGCTCTCTTACTCAAACAAATTTATTCCAATCCTTTTGAAACTTGGTCAGCATATGACCCCTAACTTTCAGAGTTCTTCCCTTTTTTCCACTTTACCTTGATAGGGATTTTAGTATGACTACTTTCTAAGATTGATTTGACGGGCTTATAATGTGCCCTTGTTCTTTCATGGAGATAAAAAATCAAGGCAGAGCCCTAAAAATGGTAAGTGACCCTCAACAATCCCCAGATGTACTGACAAACCAAATTTGGTGCCCCTATCTGATGTGTATTAGAAAATACTTCCCGACAAGCCGTTTTATTATAAAGGTCGAATGTCACGGTCAAGATCACAATCCAAAAGTGAATCCACATAGCTTGGCTGACCTGTTATAGCAAATTTGCTCTAGACAAGTTATTTTTCTATAATTGAGGTCAATGGTACATGTACACAGACACAGTGACCTGAAGGGTTAAAGGTTAATGTCAAGGTCACAGTAGAATGAAATTAGTTACATGTAACTCTTTACCATTCCTAGATTCATTCACACTACAAATCAAAGGTACCAAATACCAGTAAACCCCAGGCATATTGGTTCAAATCATGCTGCAAAAGACCACAAATGGACAAACACACACACACACACCCACAGAGTTCAATTACTAAACACGCTCAAAAATAAGATTTGAGAGCACAGAAAAATATGAAGGAAATTATAAACCCATTTGAGCCTAGTGGGTTTTTCAATGCTTATATATAGGATAAGTCTTTTTTATCTAAAAAGACCTGGTCTAAATTTTAACTTTCTTTTTGTTTTATTTTGAAATTTCTATCAGCAACAGTATGCGGTGTTTCGTCAAAGTGTACACTAGTTTCCCAAGGCTCCATATAAGAAGGAGTAAATTGAACTAATCAGTCATTCTCTTGCTCATTTCAGCACCAAATCATATGGTGTTATACTCATTAGAATCTCCTCGAAGAGACGATTCTAATGAGTAGTGACAACATAGGGTTTAATGTAGAAATAAAGATTTGACTTTTTGAAATACTCCTCTTAACCCTTAGCCCGCCAAATAAATTGTCGTCTGCTATATTTCTCGTCTGCTTCAAGTTTCAAAGTGCTTCAAAGTTGCTCAAAATTGCTGAAAATGTTGTCCGAGTGTCAAACAGCTTGGATCCGGATGAGACGCCGAGTTACTCGGCGTCTCATCCGGATCCAAGCTGTTTGCATATGGAACTATAGTCGTGAGTGGCAGGCTAAGGGTTAATTGGAGCCCTAAGTTTGCCTATGATCCATATATGGGATAGAGGGCACAAATGGGTGTAAAAAATCTTCTGCTAAGTAGAATAAAACAACCAGTTCATGTCAGATATTTATTTGTACTAATGCATGAACAAAAATATCACAGTTACAACCAATTGTCATAGTTTGTTTTAAGCTCATTCTAAACGTTTCATAAGCTTTTCTGAGAACACTTCCATGTTGTCAGTTTAATATTCAAAACCAACTTATCCCAAGGCATACAGTTTAACCTGTCTATTAAGACCATTAAATTGTGTTAAATGTTAGGTGTTTAAGACAGGTGACTGCTTAAAGCAAGGTGACAGTAAAACAGAAAGCTCCTCTAGAAGCAAATGCAAAAGGTATCTGTTTCAAACAAATGTACATTGTTATATAATACAATAAAACACTGCTGTTTTAATCACTATAAAAGACATGTTAACATTTATACATCTGACTGCATTAAACAATAAACTTCACAGACAGGGTTGCCATACATTGATCATGAAAAATCCTAAGATTTCCAAATTTTCTTTTTTCAAGGGCAATTTTAAGTCATTGTCAATTTCTACACATGTGCCCACTTAAAGCAGGTTGTAAGTAAAGTAGAATGTGCCTTAAGGCACATTCTGCTTTACTTTCAGCCTGCTTTAAGCTACCATCTGCTAGAATAAAAATCAATTTCAGAAAAATCTGGAGAAATGGCAGCCCTGCACAAACTGTTTAGATCCTGATCAGGTCCAAAAAAATGCTTGTCACAAAGATCCTGTTTCTATGAACCAAACATATTTTAGAACTGTAGTAAACAAGTTTTTAGTCACTCCTATATGAATTGTTTGGAAACATGTTATACCTAAAAAGAGTACACTTTCCCTATGAAAACAGGGTCTACACTGTCATATTGCAGTACCTTAGCAAACACAATCTTACAGTGGAGAATCTGTTATTCTTTCCCAATAAACGCGTTTACGCTAAAACTATTATTTGCAGTGCAAACAGTTTGGAGCCAGATCAGACGCCGGGTAACCCGGCGTCTGATCAGGCTCCAAACTGTTTGCCACCAAGATAAACAAGAATTATCAGAATTGTCCAAAAGTTGTTCTTTTCTACGTTTTAGTGTTTTGCGTTTGCGTACGTTTGCGTTTAAACGGGAAAGAATAACAGATTCTCCACTGTAACCCTTTACCCACTATCCTGTTTCTAGTTTTATAAATAGGTCACTACTTTAAGCAGGTTGAAAGTAAAGCAGAATGCGCCTTATTCCGCATTCTGCTTTACTTTCAGCCTGCTTTAAGCCACCACCTGTTAGAATAAAAAAAGTATTCTTTATTACACATTTTCATGACTGTATAAAATGGAATTATTTTCTTAGGCGGAGGAATAAATTGAATGCGCTAAAAGGCGCTTCTATGAGGGAAAGGGTTAAATAGTACAATATGCATTACACTAAATTTGATCATAGAAGCGTCCCATTGAAAGTTTCAAGGAGTAAAGAGTTGCCATGATTGTGTCTTGATACGTAACACTATCAGTAATTACAGATATCCTAACACTTCTGTGACAAGTAATAAGTACAAGTGTCAAACAGCTACAGTGGAGAAAACATTATTCTTTCCCGTTTAAACGCAAACGAAGCAAAGCCATCGCAATAAAACGAAGGAAATGACAACATGTTGATAATTCTGACCATTTATTTTAATCTGAGTGACAAACAGTTGCGAGCCTGATCAGACGTTGGGTTACCCGGCGTCTGATCTGGCTCTAAACTGTTTGCACAAATAGTTTTAGCATAAACGCGTTTATTGGGAAAGAATATCATTTTCTCCACTGTAATATCCACTCAATGTTTTAGCTGGATCTATACTGTTTATAAGCAAATTACACTAAATTTGCAAGAAAATGGTTAAATAAATTGATACTTTCACAACAACACAACACACATAATTCATTCAAGACAGTAAATAATGCCACCTATGTAGAAACCAACAAAGATTAGTTATCTTTGTAAGGTTGGAAACCAAAACAATTAAAGTTATCAGAATTAAAACCTATAGCATTTTGTTCTGAAAAAAAGCAAAGCAAAGCAATTCAAGAACAATACTTCCATTTGGTCTACATAACCATGTAAACGTCAGTTAAACATGTAATCATATGTCAATGCGTTGGTAAACATACACATCTTTTCAAAAAGACCAGTTGGTTTCTTGGGCTATAGTTCAGATAAAAAAAACCCAGTAAAATCAAACAGTGGAGACCCTGATCAGAAAAAAACTTTATGAAGCCCTATGATAAGGGTTTATCCTGTTGCATAACAGTCATATAAAGTCAAACTTCGATATCTCGAACTCGGTTATTTCGAGCAGACCTGTAGTTCAAAGTTAAAACGTGGCTTAGCCACGTTTTAACTTTGAACTACGGGTATGTTCGACTGAACCAAACATGAAATAATGTAATTGATGTGTCAAAATATCGGTTAGTTCAAGTTAAGCGAGTTCAAGATATCGAAGTTAGACTGTAGTGGTTTCCAGCATAGAGGGGGTTAAGCTGTGCCTTTTACAGTGCTCCCTCCCTACAACGACTCCCTCCTTACAACGACCTTTGTCACCGTTCTCTCAACAGGACAATTATGTCCAACCTATTCACAACTGCAATGTTGTCTGCTTAAAAATTGTCGTCTGCTGTTTTTCTCAAAGTTACATAATGAACATTTAACAGAAAAAAAACTTAATGACGAATGACAAACAGCCTGAATCCAGATCAGACGCCGCATTACGCGGCATCTGATCTGAATTCAAGCTGTTTGCATATGTAAGCCAATTTCCCCCCCTATAATAGCTCCCTCCCAACAACGTACATATTTTTGTCTCCCATGGGGTATGTTTGTAGGGAGGGAGCGCTGTATGTACAAACGTCATTTCCAAAACTTGGTGGTCATATATTAGTCATTTACAAAGAGTGTATAGTGACAAGTACAAGTGTCCTATGCAAACAGTGTTGAACCTGGTCAGAGGGCTACTGCAGGAGCTTTCTGATCAAAGTCTTCACTGTTTTTTTCAGTTTGCAATATAATTAAACAAGAGCCGCATGCGGCCCTAAATCGCTCACCTGTTACCCATGTTTACGGTCATGGTAATGGACCAGTAATGATAAAATTCCACTATAAGCCATCACCGGTAAATTAACCCCCACCCACAGGCAGCCATGTTGTTTGAGCTAGGAAGATTCTTTGAAGAAAACTGGCAAAGGGTCACCCATCATTAATTTTTTAAAAATATTCTTAAATCAGACCAATAGTTTCAGAGAAAAAGATTTTTGAAAAATTTCTATACAGAAATATAAGGAAAACTTGCCCCACCCACTGGCGGCCATGATTTTTAAGATATCAAAATTATTTTAAGAAATCTGGTAGAGAGTCACCCATGGATCATTTGTGTAAAATTATTTTCAATTTGGACCATCAGTTTCACAGAAGAAGATTTTAAAGTTTTAACTATACAGTATCATAAGGAAAACATGCCCCTACCACTGGCGGCCATGATTTTTAAGATATCAAAATTATTTTAAGAAATCTAGTAGAGGGTCACCCATGGATCATTTGTGTAAAATTATTTTCAATTTGGACCAGCAGTTTCACAGAAGAAGATTTTTAAAGTTTTTACTATACAGTCAGTATCATAAGGAAAACGTGTCCCAACCACTGGCGGCCATGTTTTTTAAGATATCAAAATTATTTTAAGAAATCTGGTAGAGAGTCACCCATGGATCATTTGCATACAATTATTTTCAATTTGGACCAGCAGTTTCACAGAAGAAGATTTTTAAAGTTTTTACTATACAGTCAGTATCATAAGGAAAACGTGTCCCAACCACTGGTAGCCATGCTTTTTAAGATATCAAAATTATTTTAAGAAATCTGGTAGAGGGTTACCCATGGATCATTTGTGTGAAATTATTTTCAAATTGGATCAGCGGATACAGACAAGAAGATTTTTAAAGATTTCACTATATAGCCATATAAGGAAAATCTGCCCCACCCACTGGCGGCCATGTTTTTTAAGATATCAAAATTATTTTAAGAAATCTTATAGAGGGTCACCAATGGCACATTTGGGTAAAATTATTTACAATTCAGACCAGTAGTTTTTGACAAGAAGATATTTAAAGTGTTTTCGATTGGTTGCCATGGCAACCACAATTTTAATTTGATGACCTATTTTTCAAGAAATCTGAGAGAGTACCGTACAAGGAACAATCCTATGAAGTTTTAATGAAATTGACCCAGTAGTTTCCAAGAAGAAGATCTTTAAAGAAAAAGTTGACGACGGACGACGACGGACACAGGGCGATCACAATAACTCACCTTGGCACGAAGTGCCAGGTGAGCTAAAAAAACAACTAAATAGTAAAAAAAATGGACTAGACTTAATTGGAAAATGGAATCGTTCATTTAGCCCCATAAATACTCCTTTTTACGCCATTAACTGATTCTTTCACTGATGCAAATAGTTGCAATTTATACAGTCATAAGTATCTAGGATAAAAAATATTTTCTTTTTCTTAGATAATGTAAGCTTAAAGCAAAGCAGAATGTGCCTTAGGCGCATTCTGCTTTACTTTCAACCTGCTTTAAGGGATCACCTATCTTCAAAACAAGAAACAGGCTATGGGGTATTGGGTTTAAGTTTTAAGGAGGAATCAGTGCCAAGTTTAATATTATGCCTAAAGACCCTGTCATTATTTAAACATACATGTATAACATAGTGTAATTTTCATTTAACACAAACATTCCACAAAATATTGAGACTATTTGAAAAACTGAAATCAAAAACAATGCAAACCTTAATATAAAACAAAAAAGCACCAGTGTGATATAACTTAGTGTTGTGTCTATAACACTTGAAACTTCCAACAAAGAAATACTTCTTACATATTGTTTATGTACAAATGAATGATGTACAGTGGAGAATGTGTTATTCTTTCCCAATAAACGCGTTTACGCTAAAACTATTATTCAATTACAAACAGTTTGGAGTCAGATCAGACGCCGGGTAACCCGGCGTCTGATCAGGCTCCAAACTGTTTGCCACCAAGATAAACAAGAATTATCAGAATTGTCCAAAAGTTGTTCTTTTCTACGTTTTAGTGCTTTGCGTTTGCGTACGTTTGCGTTTAAACGGGAAAGAATAACAGATTCTCCACTGTATCAATGCATGACACTCTATTCTAGCACGCCCCTTTATAAACAAAGAAGGAACATATCAGTGTTTGAATTATCAATAGAACACTCACTCGCTGTAACATTCTAATGGGACGTCATATGGTTTCGAAAATGTGTACGCCAAGAAATGAAGCGCTGTTGCTTCGGTGCAAATTAAGGTTAATTTATGTGTTAGAATCGAAATAATAAATTAATACCAGTGTTTTATCTAACAATCGAACACGGGTAGTCGTTGAGATACTTGTAATTAAACCACTCGGCCTAAAGGCCTCGTGATTAAATTACTTCACATCTCAACTCTTACCAGTGTTGGATTGCACGATAAAATACTGGTATGAATTTATTATTTCTTAAATAAACAATTGTATTACCTGACTCTCTATTTAAGTGAATATTAAGCATTTTTGACTGTTTTCCGAAATATTTACCAGACTGAGGCCAGCGGGCAACAGTTGACTGTTACATAGTACTGTTACATGCGCGAAAATGGTGCGCAAAACTTTTCTGCATCGCGGGACCAAATAAGGCGTCTTTATGATACAGATTTTTGTTAAAGGATCTAGCCTTTTGCGGAGTTGATCGGGTCATTTTTTTCTCTTCCGAATAATCCCCTTAAAAGGCTATATAGTTCTAGACCTAAAATTAAGAGTAACTCCGAATAAAAGCGACAAACCGCTTGCAGATCTAACGTCTTCCTTTTTTTAAACACATTATGACTTTACAAAAATAATGACGTCATATTATACATGACGTAATTTCGACAAAGTGTCAATCAATTTCAGTCAATAAGAAACAATAATAATTCAATCGTAATTGAAAATATGAATATATTAGACATCTTTTTTTACAAAACAGTGATGTTCACATTCAGTTGTTGTATTGAATTGAATTAAGATTAAATATACACGTAAGATCATCTCTAGAATTTATAAATACGTGTTGTTCAAATCTTGTATAGATAGATCTAGATCTAGCCATTGATTCAGCCTGGCTTAAATAGAGAGTCAGGTAATAAATCATTTGTTTGATAGTTACTTCGGGAACAGTCAAACCATTGTCCCTCGGTAGCAGGGAAGACCTTGAGAACTGTTGCCCTCGGCCGTTGGCCTCGGGCAACAGTTCTCAAGGTCTTCCCTGCTACCTCGGGTCAATGATTTGACTGTTCCCTCAGTACCTATGAAACAAATGTATAATGTTTGTCTGTCATATTTAAAACATGAGGGTCTTGCAGGCCCTGACATCACTCACCTGTGGAAATTGAACCTGACAGTTTTACCATTGATTTTCACCTATACTCCATTCAAAATGGCACCAAAATGTAAATAACATACACCAAATTCTAGTATACAGTGGAGAAAACGTTATTCTTTCCTAATAAAGGCGTTTACGCAAAAACTGTTATTTCAAATGCAAACAGTTTGGAGCAAGATCAGACGCCGGGTAACCCGGCGTCTGATCGGGCTCCAAACTGTTTGCCACTCTGATTAAAATAAATAGCCAGAATTATTGAAAAGTTTTCATTTTCTTCATTTTACTGTGATGCGTTTGCGTTTCGTTTGCGTTTAAACAGGAAAGAATAACGTTTTCTCCACTGTAACTGAGTACATCAAGGCAGACAACTATGAAGACAACAGTCTGATTTCACCAATATTTTATCTTATCTTAGAACTTATATTGATATACTAAAACTACAGTAATACCTCTCTATTGCAATCACTAATATAAAAGTGAATTGATTGTATAAAAGACAGGAGACAGCTTAAGAGGTTTTACTGTTGTTGCTAGAGTGTAAAACACTGTTAAATATGGCATTGTCAACACTTGATGTAGATAACAGTCAACCCATTGTCCAATTTCAACCATAAACAAATTCATCCTAGAACTTATATCAATATACATTCTTGGCAAGTTTGAGTTTGTTCCTTTTGTTTGTAAATGTCAGTTTCTGCCATCAATGGGCTAATTGGACGCCCCTGAGAGAGGAGAGCAGATACAGAGAACCCGGGTGCAATGCCTTTCTCTTATTTTCCTTTCATAATTCAAAGAGTTCTCTGGTTCTTTTAGATGCCAAGTGTAAAGCACTCATACATCAGACAAGTCACCTCGGTTTATAACTTCTAATCAGAAGGACTTGGTCCGGCGGGGGATTGGCAAGTTTGAGACAGATTGGGTAAAAACTGTGCAATGACTGATGACGCACCAACCGACCCCAGACATTCAAGTATCACAACGGCTCACCCTGAGCTTTGTTCAGGTGAGCTTAAAAACAAGGGGCCTTAACAGCATAGGTAGTTAGGACTCATTGGAAATGATTAACCCTTTTTAATCTTAAATATTCCCTTGTAAGTACAATAAAACCCGTCTAGTTTGTGCTTATTATTGGGTTTTTAAGACAGATGAGTGCTTAAAGTAAGATGACAGTAAAACAGAAAGCTCCTTTAGGAGCTTTTTAATTGACGGTCACGTTGCTTTAAGGTGGCACACATCTTTTATACATTCAATAACCCTTTGTTTGAATGGTCATAATAGAGAGGTTTTACTGTATTTGTATTTCTTGGGGCTCTTTTAGTATTAACTTTTTTAACCCATTACCCCATAAAACGCTTTTTTACGCCTTTAGTTTATTCTTCTACTGAAGGAAATAGTTCCAATCTATACTTTTACAAATAAGAATTATAAGAAATATTTGCTATATTCTAGCAGATAAAAGCTTAAAGCAGGCTGAAAGTAAAGCAGAATGTGCCGTAAGGCGCATTTTGCTATACTTTCAACCTGCTTTAAGTGGTCACATATCTTCAAAACAAGAAACAGGCTATGGGGTAATGGGTAAACCAACATACTATTGTATTTTGGGTATACCAACAAACTCAAATAAGAATTTCAAACAGTGCAGACTCTGATAAAATGGCTCCTATAGCAACCCTCTGATCTTGGTCCACCCTGTTTGCGATTGTAAACAGTGCTCTTTATAGAAGCTATGGGAGAGAAAGTGTAAAACTACAATTGAACCTGATACTCAAAATTAGCGTAATTTTTGTTTCAAACAGGTGACAGCTTTAATGAGAATAACAGAAAGGTATAAAGCTCCAAACATAGCTTTTTGCATTACAGTAAATTCCCGCTATTACGACCAATAAAACAAAGGCTAATTTATTGTATAAAAGACAGGTGACAGCTTATAGCAAGGTGACAGTAAAACAGAAAGCTCCTACAGGAGCTTTCTGTTTTACTGTCACCTTGCTTTAAGCAGTCACCTGTCGTAAACGACCTAGAAATCAACATAATTGTGTGGTTGAAATAGTGAGGTTCTACTGTATTTTTTATCGTGCACTAATTGAAAGATCTTTGTTCTTTTTCATTAGCATGTTGGGCAAGCGGAGATAATTTTAGTTGTATCACTTTTACTGATAAATATAAAAGCTGATGTTGAAGGCAAGCTTATAAGTTTGAGTATATGGCACCTATTTTGATTGCAAAGCTTAATGTACAGAATATCAGTATGCTCAAAACTGTTCAAGTATACGGTAGTTTTTATGAAAATATAAGTGCCCTTAATGCCTCTGGGGAAGTGCACAGATTTATGGTACAAAGCACCACCTAGGGAGTATTCACTGTTGTCAATGGTACAAAGCAACATCTATAGGGCACTCACTGTTGTCAATGGTACAAAGAGTCATCTATAGGGCATTCACAGTTGTCAATGGTACAAAGCACTATCTATGGAGTATTCACTGTTGTCAATGGTACAAAGCAACATCTATAGGGCACTCACTGTTGTCAATGGTACAAAGAGTCATCTATAGGGCATTCACAGTTGTCAATGGTACAAAGCACTATCTATGGAGTATTCACAGTTGTCAATGGTACAAAGCAACATCTATAGGGCACTCACTGTTGTCAATGGTACAAAGAGTCATCTATAGGGCATTCACAGTTGTCAATGGTACAAAGCACTATCTATGGAGTATTCACAGTTGTCAATGGTACAAAGCAACATCTATAGGGCACTCACTGTTGTCAATGGTACAAAGAGTCATCTATAGGGCATTCACAGTTGTCAATGGTACAAAGCACTATCTATGGAGTATTCACAGTTGTCAATGGTACAAAGCAACATCTATAGGGCACTCACTGTTGTCAATGGTACAAAGAGTCATCTATAGGGCATTCACAGTTGTCAATGGTACAAAGCACTATCTATGGAGTATTCACTGTTGTCAATTGTACAATTAAGCGCCATCTATAGGGCACTCACTGTTGTCAATTGTACAATTAAGCACCACCTATAGGGCATTCACTGTTGTCAATGGTACAAAGCGCCATCTATAGGGCATTCACTGTTGTCAATGGTACAATTAAGCACCACCTATAGGGCATTCACTGTTGTCAATGGTACAAAGCGCCATCTATAGGGCATTCACTGTCACCAATGGTACAAAGCGCCATCTATGGAGTATTCACTGTTGTCAATGGTAAAATTAAGCGCCACCTATAGGGCATTCATAGGGTATTCACTGTTGTCAATGTTCCAGATGGAAATGTCTCAATTTATCCAGCTGTACCAGTATATCCTCCTCTGTGGGCTCTTTCAAGTTAGGCCTATAATAATAATAAAAATATTAAAATTCCAACACAACTCGCGCATACCTCTCTACAAAGAAGGACCGCAACTGTGCTTGAATTCTCAATAAAACAGGCACACACTGTAAAGGCTAAAATGTGACGTTAATGATGTGACATGGCTTTGAAAATGCATACGCCAAGAAATGAAGCGTCGTTGCGTGGGCCCAAATTGTTATTAATTGAAGTGTTAGAATAGAATTAATAAATTGATACAAGTGTTCTATCGTGCAATCGAACAGGGGTAGTCCCTGAGATGCTTGTAACTTGTAATTAAATCACTCGGCCTACAGCCAAGTGGTTAAAATACAACACATTTAAACTCCTACCCGTGTTCGATTGCGAGATAAAACATTGGTACAATTTATTATTTCTTATTTTAATTAAAAACCATGAATTACCTAGTCTATTTCCAAAAGAAATCAGGAACATATCTCTTATACTTTTCATGCTGAGTTTTCATATGGGCTATAGCACTTTTAAGAAATGTCCAACTTATCATGATTTCAAAGGACTTTTTAACCCTTTACCTCATAACCTATATCTAGATTTGAAGACATGTGACCCCTTAAAGCAGGTTGAAAGTAAAGCAGAATGCGCCTTAAGGCGCATTCTGCTTTACTTTCAATCTGCTTTTAGCTACTTTTTGCTAGTAAATAGGTAATATTTCTTATTGTACATTTTCATGACTATAAATTTGAACTATTTTCTTTGGCGGAGGAATAAATTAAATGCGCTAAAAGGCGCTTCTATCAGGTAAGGGGTTAAAGAAAATATTTCAGAAAGATAAAATTGAAACAAACATTGCTGAATATGATCAGAGGGCTCCTTTACACATTACTTCATAGATACCAAATATGCCTTTAACTCTTTCCTCCCTGAAACTTTAAATGGACAACTCCAGTTTCCATTTAAGTCTAGTCCATTTCTGACTTTTGAGGGTTGTTTTTGTCAATGTTTGGCATTATGGCAAACAGTAAAGACCCTGATCAGAGGGCTCCTTTAGGAGCCCTCTGATCTGGGTCTTCACTGTTTGCATAGGACAAGTTTACTGTTCACATGTTTCTTGTTTGCAAATGACGCCAATATGCGGGACTAGGGTTCAAAGGGTTAATTTATTCCTCTGTTATGCCTTTATTTTCAGTCCTCTACTGAAAAAATAGTTCCACTTTATACAGTCATGAAAATGCAACACAATATATGTTTTCTTTATCCTAGAAGATGGTAGTTTAAAACAGTCTGAAAGTAAAGCAGAATCCACTTTAAGGTTTCTGCTATACTTTCAGCCAGTAAGTCATGACCATTCTGTTCTTTATTTTTGCATATTTTATTGCTTTATTTAATTGGTTTGTTATTATTTTCCTGCTGTTCAATTATGAGAGCTGTAGCTACTACTATCTGCTAGGTTATAGAAAATATTTCTTATACACATATTCATAACTGTATAAAATGGATATATCGGATATCTTACCTGAACATGTCATGTACTGTGAGTGTGTTCATATTGTAGATATTCACAGAAGACTCCATACGACCTCTTGACTCCCTGCTGCGCTCATAATACCTATCCCACTTCATAATAAAGTTCTACAAACAAAATAATAGTATTAACCCATTACCCCATAAATACGCCTTTATAAACCTTTTATTTATTCCTCCACTGAAGTAAATAGTTCCAATTTATACAGTCATGAACATGTCACTTAAGAAATATTTTCTATATCCTAGCAGATGGTAGCTTAAAGCAGGCTGAAAATAAAGAAGAATGTGCCTTAAGGCACATTCTTTTTTTTTTTAAACCTGCTTTAAGTTATCACCTGTCTTCAAAATTAGAAACAGGCTATTGGGTAAAGGGTTAAGCCCTTCCCTAAAATATGAAATTCATCAATTGATCCAAAAGTTTTTTGAGGCTTATAGCTGGTTCAAGAATGAAAATAAAACAGAAAGCCCCTATAGAAGCTTTCTGCTTTACTTTCAGCCTTCTTTTAGTAGACACTTGTCTTGAAGTAGGGAAAGTTTCTTTATCAGAAACAAGGTAGTAGCTCTAAAAGGTATTTCTTAGACCTTCTATGAGGTACAGTACTGAACCTTATTAAATTAATTTGATAATCGCAAGCGAATTGCCCTCGAATTGCAATCGAATCGGGCGCTTCAAATAACAAATCCTACGTTTGAATATTTTAACGCGAATTTTCCGAAGCGGTTTGACAAAAATGGAATCGAAAACAATAACGGAGGCATATTTGCGAACATTTGTGAGATACACCATTCAAGAAAACTTACCCGAGGGTAAAGTTAATACTTTGAATCGCAAGCGAATCGCCATCGAATTGCAAGCGAATTGCCATCGAATTGCAAGCGAATCGCAAAAATTGTTAATTTAATAAGATTCAGTACTGTAAACGGTTAACTCTTTGCTAGCAGTGAAAACATGATAACCTTTGCAAACAGCTTGGATCCTGAGGTGGCACAGCATTACATGGTGTCTCATCAGGATCCAAACTTTGATAATAGCGTATTTACCACAGTCTTCATCTGTAGTATATGTGCAAACAAAATGACATTGTAATACTATAAGGTCGTAGCTTAAAAACTGAAACTTACCTCAAGAATAAGCGCTGTGAACAAATTAAGGGCCATAACCACAGACAACAACCACCATACTATAAAGTAAAGATATGACCACCTGAAAAGACATAGAATACCTTTCTTAATCCATTACCCCATGAATACTCCTTTCCACACCTCTTATTTACTTCTAAACTGCAGAAAATAGCTCAAATTTATACAGTCATGGATATGTATCATAAGAAATAATTTCTATATTGTATCAGATGGTAGCTTAAAGCAGGCTGAAAGTGAAACAGAATGCGCCCCAAGGCGCATTCTGCTTTTCTTTCAACCTGCTTTAAGTGGCCACCTATCTTCAAATCTAGAAACAGGCTATGGGGTAATGGGTTAACTCATTGAACCCTGAAACTTCAAATGGACAATTCCAGTTTCACACTAGGTCTAGTCAATTTTTGGCTTATCAAGATAGTGTTACAATATAATATAACAGAATGACAAACAAGCAGATCCTGATTGATCACATAGACCATGTGTACTTAACCCTTTACCCCATAAATACGATTTCATACGCCTCTGATTTATCTCTCCTCTGAAGAAATTAGTTCCAATTTTTACAGTCATGAATATGCAAGATAAGAAATATTTTCAACATCCTAGCAGATGGTGGCTTAAAGCAGTTCGAAAGTAAAGCAGAATGTGCCATAAGGCACATTCTGCTTTACTTTTAACCTGCTTTAAGTATTCACCCATCTTTAAAACTTAAACAGGCTATGGGGTAATGGGCTAAAGGAACATTATTAGTGAAGGATGTGTACTATGTAAGTCACATGGATTCCTAAGATTAACCCATTACCCACTTGATATGCCTTTTTACACCTTTTATTTATTTCTCCACTGAAAATAAATATTTCCATTTTATACAGTCATGAGTATGAACTATAAGAAATATTTTCTATGTCCCAGCAGGTGGTAGCTTAAAGCAGACTGAAAGTAAAGAAGAATGCACCTTTTGGCAAACTTTGCTCATCATTAGGATAAAGAAAATATTTCTTTGGGTACATTTTCATGACTATATAAAGTAGAACTATTTTCTTTAGTAGAATAATAAATCAAAGGCATAAAGAGGCGTAAAGAGGCGTATCTATTGGGTAATGGGTTACGTAATCACCAGTCAAGGATGCTACTTAGTTTCCTATCTCTTTAGAAGGTGCATTAACCAATAGTTCCAATTTTTACAGCCATCAAAATGAATACTAAGAAATATTTTGTAAATCCTAGCAGATGATAGCTTAAAGCAGGCTGAAAGTAAAGCAGAATGCGCCTTAAGGCGCATTCTGCTTTACTTTCAACCTGCTTTAAGTGGTCACCTATCTTAAAAACTAGAAATAGGCTATGGGTTAAAGGGTTAAAAAGCAATTCCAACAAAAGGTTCAGAGGGGAAAAAACTTTAATTTGAAACTGCCAATATATCAAAGTAATAACACAGCTTAGTAACCTCTTTATACTGAACCGCTTGTGTAATACAGTGGAGAATCTGTTATTCTTTCCTGTTTAAACGCAAACGTACGCAAACGCAAAACACTAAAAAGTAGAATAATACAACTTTTTGACAATTCTGATAATTCATCTTTATCTTGGTGGCAAACAGTTTGGAGCCTGATCAAACGCCGGGTTACCCGGCGTCTGATCTGGCTCCAAACTGTTTGCAGTGAAAATAATAGTTTTAGGGTAAACACGTTTATTGGGGAAGAATAACGTTTTCTCCACTGTATCAATTTATCAAGTTTCACTGAATCTTAGCCTTTATTTTACTTTGAAATAACCGTAATTCTAACTACCATGAGCAAGTTACAATGTACAGTGGAGAATCTGTTATTCTTTCCCAATAAAAGCGTTTACGCTAAAACTATTATTTGCAGTGCAAACAGTTTGGAGCCAGATCAGACACCAGGTAACCCGGCGTCTGATCAGGCTCCAAACTGTTTGCCACCAAGATAAACAAGAATTATCAGAATTGTCCAGAAGTTGTTCTTTTCTACGTTTTAGTGCTTTGCGTTTGCGTACGTTTGCGTTTAAACGGGAAAGAATAACAGATTCTCCAATGTAGAGAGAGAGTACTATGCAAACAGTATGGACCAAGGGCAGAGGACTTCCACAGGTGCCCCTCTGAACAGGGTCTACACTATTTGTCATTTTCACAATACATTGTAGAAATCAACTTTAATAGTCATTAGAATACTTACAGTCGAACTTCGATATCTCGAAGTTGGTTTTGTCCAACATAACCGTATTTCAAAGTTAAAACGTGGCTATGCCAAGTTTTAGCTTTTTTGATATCTCGAAGTCGGTTTTGTCGAACATACGTATTTCAAAGTTAGTTTTAACTTTGAAATACGGGTATGTTCGACTTAACCAAGCATGAAATAATGCAGTTCATATGTCGAACTATCGCATAGTTCGAGTTAAACGAGTTCGATAGTTCAAAGTTCCACTGTATCTGACAAAGTGAATTTGTCAATTTGAAGTTCAAGGCATCAACGAGTTATATTAGCTTCTATTTGAACTAATTAAGAAAATCATTTCATGTGTGTGGGCATTTTACCTTTTTTCTTCTAATAGAGAAAATGGCAATGATAACAAAATTTTATCTTCACAGGGTGTTCTAAATTTTGAAATTAATTGTGAAAAGGTCACCAGTTTTCATTAACCCTTTACCTGATAGCCTATTTCTAGTATTGAAGATAGGTGACCACTTAAAGCAGGCTGAAAGTAAAGCAGAATGCGCCTTAAGGCGCATTCTGCTTAACTTTCAGCCTGCTATAAGTTATCATGTGCTAGAATATAGAAAATATTCCCCATTATTTATATTCAATACTGATTAAATTGGAACTATTTTCTTCAGCGGAGGAATAAATCATATTCGCTAAAAGGCGCTTCTATTGGGGAAAGGGTTAATGAATACAAGTGTAAGCTGTGGGGATCCTAATGAGAAGTCATTAGTTTCAGCAATCCCTTCATGGTTTACACTGATTGCCAATATTGCCTTGTTTAGCCCCTTCACTACCATGACGTCATCAATTTTAAAACAATTGTCGTCTGCTTTTATTTCTCAAACTCAAATTTAAGGTATTTTGACTGAAGAAATATCGAAATGAGTGTCAAACAGTTTGGATCCTGATCAGACGCCGCTTAACGCGGCGTCTGATCAGGATCCAAACTGTTTGCATATAGCCATGATACTCGGGTAAGGCAGTGAAGGAGTTAAAATGAAAGAATGGTGTTGTACGACCTTGTTTACATTTTCTAGGCATTAAAGGACTGACATCAAAGAAAATATTACAAGGACAGCTAATTAATGAATGATATATAGTTTAGTTAGAAAACAAAACACATGGTCTCTTGTTATTTTAATAAATGAAAGCAATATCATATTATCCCTCTACGCAACAGATACACCTGTTTACGCATTAATGAATTCTTCATCAAAAGAAAACAGTAATAAATGTGTAAAAAAAACATTGCTAATATCCTGGCAGATTGTAGCTTAACCCATTACCCCATAAATACGCATTTATACACCTTTAATTTATTCTTCCTCCATACAAAAAAGTTCCACTTCATACAGTTATGAATATGCACAGTAAGATATATTTAATATATCCTATCAGATGTAGCTTAAAGTGGGGTGAAAGAAAAGAAGAATGTGCCGTAAGGCACATTCTACTTTACGTTCAACCTGCTTTAAGTGGTTACCTATCCCGGCGTCTGATCAGGCTCCACACTGTTTGCCACTCAGATTAAAATGCAATAATTTGAAATGTCAAAATATGGTAATTTCCTACATTTTAGCGATTTGCGTTTGCGTTTCCTTTACGTTTAAACGGGAAAGAATAACGTTTTATCCACTGTACCTCCATGTACAGTAAAAAGAAAACCTCAAGCTCTAATGGATGTTATTACTTTGTGCAAATATTAAATTGATAAAATAATAGTTAGATTCTATTAAGAAATCTTGAGTTTGAATGATGCACAGAAAACTGGACACATATGTCCAACCAGCTCACTGAGGCAAAGCAACAAGAAATTGGAAAGGGTTGAAATATGATAACACCATCACCATAGAAAGCCAGCATGTACAAGATGTTTAAACTTAGGAAAGATACTATATAAAATTTGGGAAACTCACATGTTTTTACGAATTTAAGAACAAATATTGATTTTAAATTTTAATATACATGTGAATTTTATATTTAAGAATATCTAATAATTGCTTTATTATAGATTTCAAGTTTCTTAAATAAAGTATTCTGTTTCTTAATATTTTTATCTATAATTGCATGTTTGTAAATGTTTATTGTGTACATTGTATAGTGTCATATAAGTCGTGATGCGGCTGGATGTTATTGTTAATTGTGTATAACCTTTGTAATTATTAACATATGACACTTTAATAAACTATTTATCTGTCTATCAGTCTGTCATGTACCTACCTATTTGTATATTTGGCATAAGCATCAAGGAAGACAAACCAGTTATTGACAACCATGACATCCCACAGCACCACTATAGCTGCCTGTAAATAAACCAACAGTAAACCCTCTCTCCAGACACATGTTAACCCATTACACCTTTTTAACTTAAAGTAGGATGAAAGTAAAGCAGAATGCAGCTATAAATGTGCATTCTGCCCTAATCCAAGGTCCTGATTTAAGTGTCCATCTGTCTTCAAAATTAGAAACTTGCTGTTAACTTTTTCAAACAGTGTGAGGCCAACTGTTTGACAAACCTATTCAATTTTTACAAAACTGACATGAAAACAGTATATTTACATTTAATTCTTAACTTTCAGTCTTTGTGGGAGCTCAGTGGATGAAAAAAATCCCATATGGGGCTGTCTGCATTACATTTGTCCTGCATCAAGCAGTAAGTTCACCGGTCTTTTTTTATTTTAACTCATTATACCCTGAAACTTTAATTGACAGTTCCAACTTCAAAGTAAGTCTAGTCCATTTTTGACTATTTAGGAATGATTTTAACAATATATTTCAAAAGGACAAACAGTGTAGACCCTAATCAGAGGGCTCATTAAGGAGCCCTCTGATAAGGGTCCACACTGTTTGCATGGGACACATGTATTCCTCACAGGTACACTGTTTGTAAATGATTGGTATAGTCGTCGCTAGGGTTGAATGAGTTAATAAGCCATTTGCCTTACTGGTACACCGTTTGAAATAGGTGATAGTCAGTTTTAGCAATAGTTTAAACTTACAGCAAAGTCATTAAAGTTATTGGCCCAGTACTCAAGCTGTTCATATGTTCCACAGATTTTCTCACTGAAATTATAAAAGCAACACTCATTCAATACATATATTCTACAAAATCAGAGTAAGCACACAAAAAACATCAACACCTAGTAAAGCATCACCTTAACCCACTACCAAATAAATACACATTTAAATGACTTCAATTTATTCCTCCACTGAAGAAAATAGTTCCTTATTATATTGCCATTATATTGCCATGAATATGCATCATAAGAAATATTTTCAATCATAACACACATATGCATCATAAGAAACATTTTCATTCATAAACACATCCTTTCACTTAACCTTTTACTCCATAGCCACTTACTAATTTTGACAACATGTGACCACTTAAAGCAGGTTAAAAGTAAAGCAGAATGTGCCTTAAGGCACAATCTCCTTTACTTTCAATCTGTTGTAATCTATGATCTGCTAGGATATATGAAATATTTCTTATGTTGCATATTTGTAACTCTATAATATAAAACTATGTTGTATTTGTTTCAGTGGAGTAATGAATTAAATGTGTAAAAAAGTATCAATGGAGTAAAGGGTAATTTCATTTTGCCCAAACCGTTCAAAACATGTTAATACTAGGGATGGGAATTCGAACCCAAATTGCTATTCGAATATTCGCTTAAAGTATTCGAATAATTCGAATAATTCGCCTGGAATAAACGCTTTGTCCGATGGGGGGGTGGGGGGTGTTATCCGATCTGAGTATAATTCCATCATCAAATTCAATTATTCAATGTTTGCTTCGTAGAAATACCTATCTTAAATGGACCAAACCCTGAGCAGAATGTGTATTCTGTGACAATCGTCTGATTGACTGGTAAACTTATCAACTTTTGCAACCATTTACTACAGTGAATCTTTGTAGATATGGCGGTCTCCGAATGTAAGGGATGCAACTCGTGTTTAACGCAACATCTATATCTGCATTAAAATTAGTTTCGAATTAAGTCTTCCGTCATGTAGAGTCAGGTTTTTTTGCGTAAATATTTTGTTGGCTTTACAAATTATATTTAATCTGCTTTTAAAATTAATCTGAACACACACTAGCTCTCAAGTTTCTGCATGCAGATGTTACACTCTGAAACGAACGTAACAAACAAAACAGGTTGCTGATTTCTTGTCGGCAGAACGAGTAAATTCTTTCACACAGGCGAAGCAGTAGCCAGTGGCATAGTTGCGTTTTAGTAAGAATTTGATCGTTTATAGATCTACGTCTTGTGTAAGGTCAATATTAAGCTTTCATGACGTCTTAACTAGAATGTTTGATGATTTTAAATAGTGTTTGCGTGATATTGGTCCTTTACGAAAAGCGTCATTTGAGCCGCTATGATTGGCGATATTAACAATTATTCGTCTTTTTTTGATTGGATGCTCTTAAATGTCCTGTGCTAAACACACCTCTTTTGTTTGGCAACTAGGGTTCCCCAACATGTCAATTTATTAACTGCGAGTCCATTGATCCGATGTCAGGGAGGGCCGTCGATTACATAACACAGCGGGTAATGTTTGCAAACTGTGTACAACTTGACAGGTGCTATCAAAACACTGACCAGCCGGGGGTGATAATCACCCTACATACGAGGATTAATGGCGAACGATTAGCATGGTTGGAGAAAATGAAACAGCTAGTCTCTCAAATAAATTGAATAATCCATATTATGATTTTAACAAAATTAAAATTTCAGAGACAACTATTCGAATACTTAAATGGGATTCGAATATTCGGCCCTTATGCGAATATTCGAATATTCGAATATTCGGTCCCGCCCCTAGTTAATACCCTTTTATGCTGACAGCTTCTTTGTCTTAGTTTTATTGCTATCAACCTCAGCTTTGCAGAATTTTGGATCTTAGTGTCCAATAGTTAAGATCCAGATCAACCCCCATATCTGTTGGGCCTGATCTAGATCCAAACTGTTGCAAAGGTCAGGGTTATAGATAAGGTTTTGCATTAATTGGGTATTTACTCCCTCTATTTTCTAAGAATTGGGTTTTCTGAATTTCAATTGAGTATCCAAAAAACCGTTACTCCATCAATTTGATATGAATTGCTTTTTTACTCTATTTTTTTTTCCATTTAATACAAAACACAAGCTGATTGTTTGATGTACTGTACCCTCGTTTGCCCACACTCGATAATTTCAGTTTCGATCTCATTTCAACACAAATGCAACAGCTCATGTTTGTGTAGGAAAACTAAGATTCATTAATTTCCAGCCACGGAAACTTTAAAAGTCATTCCAGGATTCCTTTACCGTAACTTTGCGAACTTTAGCACTGTCGTGTTTCTTTGGTGACTTACAGATTCGGGACAAAAGATCGTCGATTATGTCGGTAACATTAAACAACCTCTTTTTTGGCTGTTACATGCATCATTCAAAATTTCATTCACGACACTGTTACAAATTATTTCTGGTTCGTTCGAGGAAGGCTGAACGTAATTGAATAATGTGGGGTTTTTTGTTGCGCCTTTTAATTCCGTCCGCGCGATGCCATTTTGACAGAAGAAATTCTGGCAGACGATGTGACTGGTTTACTAATTAAACGAGCTAACAAAAAGCGGCGCTGCATAAATCCGATAGGCTATTACTTGGAAATAAATAACCAGTCTAACCTGTGTATTGGTAAAATATTTACCCGGTGTCGTAGTAAACATCCCGTCATTAAACTTGAGAAATGCGACTAATTGCGTACGATACGCGCCTGCTTGAATTCTTTTGCGTAAACCCTCTCAATAATTGATTTTCAGTACGCATGGATCTGAAAGTAATTGCTTTTCTACTGTATTTAATTGCGTATTTACGCAAATACGCGCCTTATCTATAACCCTGAAAGGTTAACAATAATTTAAAATATTGACTGCCAGGTAACATTAGAAAATGAATTAAATCTGTGGGTGTGAACATAATAGCTACCTTTTGTTAGAAATGTCACTCTGATAAATGATCTTATTGTAGAAAAGCTCAATGCCTAGAATGGCATAAAAATAGTACATCACCTGAAATGGAAGTGAAAAATAATATTATCATTAACGCATACAGTGCTAACAGTGAAGTACCTACGGCAGCATTTACAAATATAACGGATCCAGATCAAAAGCTGCAAAACTTGGAATTTAATCAGGATCTAAACTGTATGTTGCATGGATGCCATTCCTGGTGACAAACATTCCAGAAGACAGTATGGTAAAGCATGTTACACTATATCTATTCAGTATTAGGGGCTTGTAGATTTGTCAACACCTACTGAACCTTATACTGCCATACTTAATATGGTCTGCCTCAATATTGTTGCCTTCAAATGATTGGAGTCCTCTGATCAGGGTCTACACTGTTTGTCATCTAGCAATACATTGTAAAAATAACAATCCTTAGTAGTGAAAAAAGGATTAGACTTGATTGAAAACTGGACTGAAGTTCCGAGGGTTAACCCTTAGCCTGCCACTCACGACTATAGCTCCATATGCAAACAGCTTGGATCCGGATGAGACGCCGAGTAACTCGGCGTCTCATCCGGATCCAAGCTGTTTGACACTCGGACAACATTTTCAGCAATTTTGTGCAACTTTGAAGCACTTTGAAACTTGAAGCAGACGAGATATATAGCAGACGACAATTTATTTGGCAGGCTAAGGGTTAAACCCAATACCCCACAAATACGCCTTTTTACACCTCAAATTTATTCCTCTACTGAAGAAAATGATTCTAATTTATACAGTCATGAACACATATCATAAGAAATATTTTCTATTTTCTAGCTGATGTTAGCTTAACCCTTTACCAAATAACCTGTTTGCAGTATTGAAAATAGGTGACTACTTAAAGCAGGTTGAAAGTAAAGCAGAATGTGCCCAAAGGCGCATTCTGCTTTACTTTCAGCCTGCTTCAAGGTACCCACTGCTAGAATTAAGAAAATATTCTTTCTGATACATATTCATGAATGTATAGATTAGAATTATTTTCTTCCAATAAGAATTAAAGCAATGCCCTAAAAGGCGCTTCTTTAAGGTAAAGGGTTAAAGCAGGCTGAAAGTGAAGCAGAATGCCTGTCTCTAGTTTTAGATTGTTACTTGAAGCAGGTTGAAAGTAAAGCAGAATGCGCCTTCAGGCACATTATGCTTTACTTTCAACCTGCTTTAAATGGTTACCTATTTTCATAAAACAAGAAACAGGCTATGGGGTAATGGGTTAATGAGTTTAGTGTGAAGAAGGCAGAATACAGCTGTTGATTTGTCAACAAGCAAAGATGTATGCGGAAGAAAACAATTATTACACACCTTGTAAATCACATTACAATGCTAAACTTATTTTCTTAATAGCTAGAAAAGTGACAACTCGTACTAAAAACTTAAATTAGTTCTCTGTGAAATTTCAAAATTAAAGGAAATTATTTTTTTGTGATTTATTATTATTGAAAATGTCTGGGGTTAAGTTTCAATATCAATGGATTTTATTTTCTTGTTTCTATTGAAAATAACCTATTTTTCAAAATAGGCTTTAATATGGCTTTAAGCCAACATCTGCTAGGAAAAAGAATATATATCTTATGGTGTTTATCATTGCTGTATAAATTGGAACTTTTTTCTTTAGAGGAAGGTATAAATTAGAGACGTAAAAAGGCAAACTGCATTCAATGAAAATAATTTAAATGAACTACAGTATAAGCATATATAAGCACTAAAAGCTCGCTTTAATTTATGAAGTTAGACTCCTGTCACTCAGATCTTATAAGAAAACAGTGCATATCCTGATACTAAAGCTTCTGAGGAGCTGTCTGGTCTTGCTCTACACTGTTTTCAAAAACTGTCAATATACAGTAAAACCTCTCTATAACAACCACTAAAGAATGATAATTTACTGGATTTTTGACAGGTGAATACTTAACCCTTTCACTTATAGAAGCGACTTTTAGCGCATTCATTTTATTCATCCGCCAAAGAAAATAGTTCCATTTTATACTGTCATGAATATGTACTATAAGAAATATTTTCTATATACTAGCAGATATTAACTTAAAGTAGGCTAAAAGTAGGGCACATTCTGCTTTACTTTCAGCCTGCTTTAATAGGTCACATATATTAAATACTAGAAACAGGCTATGGGTTAAAGGGTTAAAGCATAGTGACAGTAAAACTCTGTTTTACTATCACCTTGCTTTAAGCTGTCACCTGTCATTTATACAATCAATTAGCCCTTGTTTAGTTGGTCGTTATAGAGAGGTTTTACTGTACACTTATAGCGAACTAACAGTTAATTTAACACTTAGCCTGCCACTCATGACTATAGCTCCATATGCAAACAGCTTGGATCCGGATGAGACGCCGAGTAACTCGGCGTCTCATCCGGATCCAAGCTGTTTGACACTCGAACAACATTTTCAGCAATTTTGAGCAACTTAGAAGCACTTTGAAACTTGAAGCAGACGAGAAATATAGCAGACGACAATTTATTTGGCGGGCTAAGGGTTAACATTTCCACATAAAAATGTTTATTTTTTGCTTCTACAAGGTCTTAGTAAAGTGCCATAAGAAACCTTTTTCTGCTTTATGAGAGGTGTCAGCTTAAAGCAAGCAAAAGGTAAAGTACTTTCAGCCAGCTTTAAGCAACTACCTGTCTTGAAAACTGAAAACAAGCGATGTGGGAAAGGGATAAATAATTGATACAAAGTCTCATAAAGAACACTGCTGGTTGTTTGAATCTACACTGTTTGCTATGTTTGACTGACCTTTGTCTCCGAATGTGGCTAGGAACATCATCACACCATTCATAGCCAATTTCTAGTTTTCAAAAACACTTAAAGCAGGTTGAAAGTAAAGCAGAATTCACCTTAACTCTTCCCCCCATAGAAGTGACTTTTAGTGTATTTAATTTATTCCTCCGCTGAAGAAAATAGTTCCAGTTTATACCCTCATGAACAATTACCATTACAAATATTTATATAGTCTAGTAGATTTTAGCCTAAAGTAGGCTGAAAGTAAAGCAGAATGTGCCTTAAGGCACATTCTGCTTTACTTTCAACCTGCTTTAAGTGGTCACCTGTCTTCAAAACCAGAAACAGGCTATAAGGTAAAAGATTAAGGAATGTTCTACTTATGCAGCATCTGATCTTGATTCAAGCAGTTTGCAAATGTAAACCAATTTCCCTCCCTATAATGACTCCCTCCGAACAATGCATGTAATTGTTGACTCCCATTGGGTGTTGTTGTAGAGAGGGAGCGCTGTATATACTTACAATGAGGATTCCTCCAAAGGACTGCAGGTTTTTAACCAGATCTAGCAGAGTGTGGGCTACAATGGCCATTGTCTGCAAATAATGTCATAAAAAATAAGTTTAACCCATTACTCCATAAATATAAATTTTCACAACTTTTATTTATTATTTACTGACAAAAATAGTTTCACTCTATACAGTTATAAATATGCAAGTAGATTTGTAACAAATATTGTCTATATGGTAGCTTAAAGCAGGCTGAAAGTAAAGCCGAATGCTCTTGAAGTAGTCAACTGTCCTCAAAACTAGAACAAGATACCCAGAGGGTAACATTTCGCTCACCTGAGGACATTGTACCATAGAATCTGACTGGGCAAGACAACATTTTGATATAGCTATGACCCAGGTGCCATAATTTGATCTTGGTAGAGGACCACAATGCAAAGCTACATGTCAGATATTAATGATCTGGACCTTACGGTTTAAGAGAAGAAGATTTTTTAAGGTTTTCCTATAAAAACTGATAAGCCCCTGGGTGGAACCAATTTTGACCCAGGTGTCATAATTTGAACACACTTGGTAGGGAACCACAAGGCAAAGCTATATGTCAAATATTAAAGATCTGGGCCTTACAGTTTCAGAGTAGAAGATTCTCAAAGGTTTTCCTATATATGTCTATGTAAAACTGATAAGCCCTGGGGCGGGGCCAAATTTGATCAAGGGGTCATAATTTGAACAATCTTGGTAGAGTACCATAGGGCAAAGCTACATGTCAAATATAAATGATCTTGGCCTTACGGTTTCAGAGAAGAAGATTTTTAAAGGTTTTCCTATTAAAAACTAATACGCCCGAGGGCGTGGCAATTTTTAGCCCGGGGGTCATAATTTGAACAGTCTTGGTAGAGGACCACTAGGCAAAGCTATATGTCAAATATTAAAGATCTAGGCCATACAGTTTAAGAGAAGACAATTTTTAAAGGGTTTCCCATATAAGTCTATGTAAAACTGATAAGCCCCGGGGCGGGGCCAATTTTGACCCAGGGGTTATAATTTGAACAATTTTGGTAGAGGTCTATAAGGCAAAGCTACATGTTAAATATAAGTGATTTAGGCCTTACAGTTTCAGAGAAGAAGATTTTTAAAGGTTTTCCTATGAAAAACTGATAAGCCCGAGGGCGGGGCCATTTTTGGCCCTGGGGTCATTATTTGAACAATCTTCGTAGAGGACCACAAGGCAAAGCTATATGTCGAATATTAAAGATCTGGGCCTTACAGTTTCAGAGAAGAAGATTTTTAAAGGTTTTCCTATATAAGTCTATGTAATACTGATAAGCCCCGGGGCGGGGCCAATTTTGACCCGGGGGTCATAATTTGAACATTCTTGGACGAGGACCATATGGCAAAGCTACATGTCAAATATTAATGATCTAGGCCATACAGTTTCTAAGGAGAAGATTTTTAAAGGTTTTCCTAAGAAAAACTGATAAGCCCCAGGGCGGGGCCATTTTTGACGCCAGGGTAAAACTTTGAACAATCTTGGTAGAAGATCATTAGGTAATGATACATACCAAATATCAAAGGTCTGGGCCTTTGGGTTTCTGAGAAGAAGATTTTTTAAGATTTTCTTATGCATTAAAAGTTGTCTATACGGTCATGTTAGAAAATCTAGTCCCACAGCAAGGGGAATAACTCTAGCCAAAAACTTTGAACAAGATTTCGTTCCCCCTTGTCACTGATGCTTCTGATAAAGTTTGGTTGAAATCGGGTTAGTGGTTTCAGAGGAGATGTTGTTTGAAAATGTGGACGGACAACGTACGACGTACTACGGACGCCGGACACCGGACGGAATGGGATCACAATAGCTCATCCTGAGCCTATGGCTCAGGTGAGCTAAAAAGACTGAGTGTAAAGGGTTAGTGTACTTCTTGATGCCTTTATATGTTACAAGAAACAAAAGCATAAACAGATTAACCCATTCCCCCGTAAATATGCCATTTTATACCTATATTTTATTCCTCCACTGAAAAAAACAGTTCCCCTTTAAACAGTCATGGATATGTATCATAAGAACTATTTTCTATATCCGAGTAGATAATAGCTTAAAGCAGGTTGAAAGTGAATAAGAATGCGCCTTAACCCTTAGCCTGCCACTCACGACTATAGCTCCATATGCAAACAGCTTGGATCCGGATGAAACGCCGAGTAACTCGGCGTCTCATCCGGATCCAAGCTGTTTGACACTCTGACAACATTTTCAGCAATTTTGAGCAATTTTGAAGCACTTTGAAGCAGACGAGAAATATAGCAGACGACAATTTATTTGGCGGGCTAAGGGTTAAGGCGCATTCTGCTTTACTTTCAACGTGCTACAAGTGACAATCAAAAACTAGAAACAGGCTATTGGGTAATGGTTTGAAAAGCTCTTTAAATGTGTGTCCTATTGTCATATTATAAACTATTGAAGAACCCCTCTATGGTGACAAATCAAAGGTCATTGATGATATAAAACAGTATACAGCTAGGTGAGAGTAAAGCAGAAGGCTTGAGCAAGAACTTACTGCCTAACTTCATCATGTATTAAATATAGCCATACTATAGTATTTACATCCTGTTTTTAAACCCTTTACCCAGTAGTCTGATTTAAGTTTTGAGTATAGGTGACCCCTTAAAGCAGGTTGAAAATAAAGCAGAATGCACCTAAACCCATTACCCTATAAATACGCCTTTTAACACCTTTAATATGTTCCTTCACTGAAGAAAATAATTCCAATTTATAAAGTGAAGAATAATGTACTATAAGAGACATTTTCTTTATCCTAGCAGATAGAAGCTTAAAGCAGGCTAGAAGTAAAGCAGAATGCGCCTTAAGGCACATTCTGGTTTACTTTCAACCTGCTTTAAGTGCTCACCTGTCCTCAAAACTAGAAACAGGCTATGGGGTAATGGGTTAAGGTGCATCCTTTTTTACTTTCAGCCTGCTTTAAGCTAAAATCTGCTAAGAAATAGAAAATATTTCTTGTGATTCATATCCATGACTGTAAACATTGGATTATTTCCTTCCGAGAACGAATAAATTAAATGTGCTAAAATGCGCTTCTATGGGGGAAATGGTTATTTAAGCAGCCACATGTTTTAACCCTTTACCCTATAGCCTGTTTCTAGATTTGAAAATAGATGACTATTTAAAGCAGGTTGAAAGTAAAGCAGAATGCGCCCTTAGGCACATTCTGTTTTACTTTCAGCCTGCTTTAAGTTACCACCTACTAGAATTAAGAAAATATTCCTTCTGATACATTTTCATGACTGTATAGACTGGAATTATTTTCTCCCGCGGAGGATTAAACGGAATGCGCTAAAAGGTGCTTCTATAAGGTAAAGGGTTAACTCTTTCCTCCCTGAAACTTTAAATGAACAATTCCAGTTTCGATTTTTGTATAGTCCATTTCTGGCTTTTAAGAGTTGTTTTTGTCAATTTTGGCATTACTGACAAACAGTGAAGACCCTGATCAGAGGGCTCCTTTCGGAGCCCTCTGATCTGGGTCTTCACTGTTTGCACAGGACAAGAGTACTATTCACATGTACACTGTTTTAAAAGACGCCTATATGCGGGATTAGGGTTCAAAGAGTTAAACATTGAAAACAAGCTATGAGGGACAGCGTTATTGTTTTGACTGTAATAAGTCCTAAAGCTTACCTTTATATGCCAGATGATTCTCAGCAGCCTTATCATGATGAGTATATTGATCACCCGAACAAAATTCCACAACGTTAAGTTTCCCTCGACATCATGTCGACTGAAAGAGGAAGAAGAGAATAAGTACACTAAATGACTAAAAGTACACCATAGACACTTGTTTCTATGCCTTTAACCCATTACCCCTTAAAAACGCATTTTTACACCTCTCATTTATTCCTCCACTGAAGAAAAAAATTCCAGTTTATACAGCCAAGAATATGTACCAGAAGAAATATTTTCTGTATCCTAAAAGATGGTAGCTTAAAGCAGGCTGAAAGTAAAGCAGAATGTGCACATTCTGCTTTACTTTCAACCTGCTTTAAGTGGTCACCTGTTTTTAAAGCTAGAAATAGGTTAAGAGGTAATGGGTTAATTTAAAAAGAAGAATATCTTATTTATTTGAAGAAAATAGTTCCAATTTACACAGTTATGAGTATGTATGATATCATAAAAAATGTACTCTTTATTCTAAAAGATGGTACATGTAACTTAACCCTTTGAACTCTAGTCCCGCATATAGGCGTCCTTTTCAAACAGTGTACATGTGAATAGTACACTTGTCATGTGCAAACAGTGAAGACCCAGATCAGAGGGCTCCGAAAGGAGCCCTCTGATCAGGGTCTTCACTGTTTGTCATAAGGACAAAAATGGACAAAAACAACCCTTAAAAGCCAGAAATGGACTAGACAAAAATTGAAACTGGAATTGTCCATTTAAAGTTTCAGGGAGGAAAGAGTTAATGCAGGCTGAATGTAAAGCACAGTAGTCACTTAACACAGGTTTGAATGTAAGTAAATAGGTAGTAATAAAACACATTACCGATACATACCTGAAAAATGGAAAACCGTACAAGGCAACAGTGACTATTTCGCTGAGCTGAAAAAAAAAGAATTGCACATATTTGAAACAAATAACCAGACAGCATAACTGATATATAGGATCTGTCATGAGTCGATGTTTAAGACAAGTTGATCTCAAACAAGTCTAGAATTGAAATGTTATTAAGCGAGCCTTGGCGAGTCTTAAACATTGACGAGTGACAGATTCTTTTTCTCACATTACCAACGATTTAAGCTATTTTTTAAGCAATATGCATTTTTTGGAACCCCAGGGACGTCAAAACGCCGTTATAAATAGTGACGTTATAGTGACGTCATCAAAGTGATCTTACACATGTTGGAGATAAGGATATTCGTCATCGTTGTTCGCTATAGAAAACAGGGGTAGTTATGTGAGAAAAATAGATATTGGTCTACACTGTTTTCAAAAAGCATCACCGCATGCTAATAGAAGGAGATTGTGTTAGGAGCTGAGATATCCCTGAAGACAGGGGACTGCTTTATGTAAACAAAAATAATTCATTACTCCATATACACTCAGTGCAAAAAGAAACGCACACTTTTATAACAATATTGTCTGTATGTAGAATGAAGGTATTTGTGAAATAATCTTTTTATTACGGTCAGTAGTTCCGTCTTGGGCTATCAATGTTGAAAATGGGAGGTTTATCATTTAATTGGTATCACCACAACCTGTACAAATCGGTGCGGTGTTTTCAACAGGCACTAGTTAAATCTTTCGCTGCCAAATTAATCGTGAGATTTTTATCCCACCACCGTTTCATTGTCGTCTGCTTCAATTTTGTTGTTTGCAAGATCGTTTCAAAGTAAGATTCAAAGTAGTATGACTTAAAGTATATCTATACGAGTGTCAAACAGTTTGGATCCTGATCAGACGCCGCGTTACGCGGCGTCTGATCAAGATCCAAACTGTTTGAAAACGCGCCGTTTGACGTCACTAAGAGTGAAAGGGTTAAAATACAGCACAGCAATTTTAAGTATATGTTTTTCTAAACTTGTGGCAGAATTAAATTGATCTTGAGATATGGTCTTAGTATCTTAAAATCTGCGCCTGAGCACACTGTGCGTTTCTTTTTGTACTGAGTGTATATGCATTTTACACCTTTAATTTATTTCTCCACTTAAGAAAACAAGAAAAACTTTATATTGTCATGAGTATGTATCACAAGAAAAAGTTTCTATATCTTTGCAGATGGTAGTTTAAAACAGGTTTAAAGTACAGCAGAATGCATCTTAAGGTGCATTCTGCTTTACTTTCAACCTGCTTTACGTAATCACATGTGTTCAACACTAGAAACAGGCTATAGGGTAAATGGTTATTCAAACCCAGTTTAACCAATTACCCCATAGTATATATCTAGTTCTGAAGATAGGTTACCCCTTAAAGCAGGTTGAAAGTAAAGCAGAATGTGCCTCTAAGGCACATTCTGCTTTACTTTCAGCCTGCTTTAAGCTAACATCTTCTAGAATACAGAAAATATTTCTTATGATACATATTCATAACTGTTTAAATTGGAACTATTTTCTTTGATAAAGGAATAATTTTGAGGCGTAAAAAGGTATATTTATAGGGTAATGTGTTAAATGCTGAAATGTCCTACCACAAGGATGACGACAATAAGTCCATCAGCTAGATGAGCTCTGCTGTATGTGTACCGCCTCCAACCCAGGCACACAAGTAACACACCCTGCTCCACTGCATAGTACAGGATAAACACAAAATTTATCACCTGAAAAATAGAATCAATGTGTGTGATTGTATTCTCTATATACTAAAATGGGCTAGACTCAATTTAACTCTTTGAACCCTAGTCCCGCTTATAGGCGTGCTTTTCAAACAGCGTACATGTGAGTAGTACACTTGTCCTATGCAAACAGTGAAGACCCAGATCAGAGGGCTCCAAAAGGAGCCCTCTGATCAGGGTCTTCACTGTTTGTCATAAGGCCAAACATTGACAAAAACAACCCTTAAAAGTCAGAAATGAACTAGACTAAAATGGAAACAGGAATTGTCCATTTAAAGTTTTAGGGAGGAAAGAGTTAATACAGGAATTATTCATTAACCAGATACTCCGTAGAGACACATTTCTATCTCTTTATTTAATTCCTCCATTGAGGAAAATAGTTTTTTACAATCATGAGACTCATGAATAAAGGCACACTATTCCTCCACACATGCACAACAGGACACTTAACACTGTGTTGATCAATGCATTGCAATAAAAATAAACCAATAAACTCTAGTTATGAGTATATGTTACAGGGATTAAGTGTAATCAGGGATTACGCTTTATCCCTGAACTTTTTAGGGATTACGCGTAACCTCTGGGCGTTTTAGGGAATTGATGAAATGTCCCTTTTTTATCAAATTAATAGATTTGTACTATAATGACATCTCTATTAGTTTTAAACATCATTCTTTCTTGAAATATCATGGTCTAATGAATTTTCATACAAAGTTTCTCGCACAAGTGAATAAAAATAAGTGAACAGTGTGCATTTAAGTCAGGACAGTAAAAGCACCAATACATCTGTCTTGTTAATAAGGTGAACAAAATATTTTATAGATTGGTACTTGCCTTTGAACTTAATTAACTAAACAAGGTAAGATTCATGAAAAAAACAAAATGAAAAGCTTCAAAAGTACGCCTTTTCCCTGGGAGATTTATGGTTTTATCTATTGTCAATATTTAAAAAAAAATGTTGCCATTTTCTACACTTTCTTTCATTATATTTGCATTTGTTTTGTTAAAATGAAATTAATAGAATCTTCCCAATTGTATATGAATTCACTGCTTACCAATAATGAAGAGAAACCATGATTGAAAAGTCTGGAGATCTTGTGTAAGAACTGCAATGTGTACAACTAGCCAGTAATCTGTAGGGGGGAGCCCACTGTTGTCGAATATGCTCCCACCACTGCACGTTAATCAAAAATCTAATAATAATGATGATGATGATGATGATGAAAATCACGAATTATTGCCCAGCACTTATAAAGTGCTTGAGTTGAGTCTGAATTTGTTCTCAAGCATTTGATTGGTCAGATTTGAGCCATGGCTCAAATCTGACCAATCAAATGCTTGAGAATGAATTAAGACTCAACTCGAAGGCTTTATAAGCATGACCCTGGACATGTGGAAATGACTTACTCTTAACACTGACTTGCTGGAGCTTATGGACATGTCATATTCTGTTGCTAACTCAATCTGTAAACACAAAACAAACATGTAAATTTATATACAATCAAACCTGTATTAAACCATTGGTATCTGAAATTTCAAATCAAGTTTCCAGAAGAGTGCTGTCAATTTCATTATACAGTGGAGAATCTGTTATTCTTTCCCGTTTATGCTTACGCATGCGGAAACGAAACGCAAACGAAACGTTTATAAACGCGTTTATAAGCGGATTTTTGCGTTTCATTCGGCATACCTTTGTTTTTATCGAGACCGATCAATTATACGAATTAAAATAAATCCGAAAGGTATTTAAATAATTATACTAGGTTTATAGTACCCTTCTTATGCCTACATGTACATGTATGCCTAGATAAAACTGTGAGTGTATACAGTATGACAGGGTGTATAGATTGCCAGAGGCCTTGGGCGGACAATGCCTGCTGTGTACACGTCCGGCTTTACTATCTCCCATATATGGTCATGCTGATGCAGTCACCAATAATTGACATTCTAGTCATGCTTAGTAACTCGGCGTCTGAACTGGGTGGAATCATTTATATAGACCAGGACATGAGTAACTCGGCGTATGATATTGATCCAAGCATTGGTTCATATCAAATGATTAGTAACTCGGCGTCTGATCTGGCTCCAATCAATGATACTGTTTGAAAATCTTCCCGTCTGAAAATTGCGTCACGTATGCAGTTTGTCAAGATCAAATAAATACTGTTATTCATCTACGCAAACGCATTTTCTCAATATCGCTCAATTTTTATGTGACCTTTGAAAACATTTTTCTATGTACATGTAGATGAGACGCCGATAAGTTCGCCATCTAATCACGGAGCAGTCTGTGATTTCTCCATGATCTAATCAAGATCTAAACTGATGTACGTTATAGAACGAATTAATATTTTGATTAAAAAACCAGACAGTTTTGTTCTCCATCATAATGCTGAGTGACTCGGCGTTCCAACAAGATCTTAACTGTTAAATTTTATTAGATTAATTAAAATCATATTGATTTCTATTCAAACGGTTTGAATCTATTTCAATTACTTTGGGGGAGTTAGGGGTAAAATTAGTAAAATGTTAAATCGGCAATACATCAGGATCAAAACTGACAGCTTTGATAAAGTCAAATTAGATCTACTTTATATGATAGATTTACACTAGTGTGGCCATTTCTTGTGAAAGTAACCTGACCATAAAAATGACAATTTTGGTGGCGGACTATAAATTGTAAAATTGCCCCCAACAGACTCGCACCCCTAATTAGGATTATGTTTACTTTGATAAGCCGAAGTTTTATTACCCCATATCCGGTTGATGACGCAACGAGATGTCGGGTAGTTACACCACAGAATTATATTATACAAGAATTCCGTGGTTGCACGATGGGCAATTATTATATTGCTGTTTTTGACCATGTACAGTTATACTTTACAGATAGATAAAATCCTTCATATTTACAGCTCATCTAAATGTTATGTGACTTAATGATTCTTTTGAATATGTTGACTCGACACTGGAATAACGTCTGAATTATCAGGTATGCGTTTAGATGATTTTATGATAATTTTAGATTAGTTTTGTTATAACCTATCATTATATAAACTCCAAAAAGAATGGACCTAACAGGGTCTACACTGTTTCAATTCCATGTATAGAATTTAGTACAAATGTGTGAGTGTAACAACATATTTGTAAAAAATCAGAATGTGCAAAATTTGATCATAGTAACTCGGCATCTGATCTGGATCCAAACATTGATGCGAATCAGATGCCCAGTAATTTAACAACTGATCTGAATCCAAGCAATTAACAAATATTTCGGTTGGAACAAAAAGCACCACCATATTTTTAAACGAAACACAGATCGTCTAATTTAACGATCGAATGAGATAAAACTCTTTAAAAAGCACAATTCGCACAACTTGTGTATATATAAAGCACTTTTAAAGTGCAAAAATGAGAAAATATCTTTCTTAACGTTGGTTAAACACCCAAAATGCAATGTAAAACCATATTATGACTATTAACTTATAAGTGCGTTTAAACGCACTTACAAACGCGTTTGTAAGTTAATAGATAAAACGCGTTTCAAACGCCTTTCAAACGCGTTTAAAACGCATTAGTGGGAAAGAATAACAGTTTCTCCACTGTACTTAGGTGTTGTTGTTTTTTAACAATATAGCCCTACAGTAGAATTTGGCATCTAAAACTCGCTTATTTACTCAATTTTTCTGTATTTCTGAAGTTGAATTATTATGTACAGATTTAATTATGAACATATGTTTATTACAAAGAGAAACAAGTGGCTTAGCAAAAGGGTAAAGTAATTGTGAGCACTTTTCAAAACCAAACACAAAGACTGGGGTCAAGGTCACGGTCACAAGTGTCAAATTTTTCACATGGATGGAAAGGTCTTGCCCAAGGTAAATGTGCTGCAGGTATGAAAGATGTTGGTCAAAGGGTATAGCAGCTGTGAGCACTCTTAGAAATTTATAAACAAATTTCAAAACTTAAAAGCACAGGCTGAGGTCAAGGTCATAGGGATCAAGCTGTAGGTCAAAGGGTATAGAAGTTGTGAGCACTTTCAGAATCTTAAAAACACATTTCAAAACTTAAAAGCACAGACTCAGGTCAAGGTCTTAGGGATCAAAGCTGTAGGTCAAAGGGTATAGAAGTTTCCGAAACTTAAACACACATTTCAAAACTTAAAAACACAGACTGAGGTCAAGGTCGGTCAAAGGGCATAGAATTTGTAAACTATTTCTTGAAACTACAAACACAAATGGCAAAAGCTGACACCAATAAACAGGGCTCCAGATAAGAGGGAGTAAACTGAACAAATCCAACATTTTCTCACTTATAAAGCACCAAATCCTATGGTGTTTCTACTCATTAGAATCGTCTCGAAGAGACGATTCTAATGAGTAGTGACACCATAGGGTTTAATTCAGATATTTTTTGATTTTTTTTTAAATACTCCCCTTATCTGGACCTCTGAATAAATATTAGTTTAATATTTATTTACACATACATTACACTGAATATGAAACAAGCTATTTTACTGAAACCCTTTTTTAAACTAGCCCTAAAATCAATACAAACTGGTCATGTTTCAAAAGTGGAAAAGTCTAAAAGAAACAATAAGGGTTCAATACATTTTTTGTTGGCTTTGAGAGGAAGGGTATATCCCATTTCTTCATAAATATGCCTTTTTGAAAGTAAAGAAGAATAAGCCTTAAGGCCCATTCTGCTTTACTTTCAAACTGTTTTAAGTGGTCACCTGTTTTCAAAATCAGAAACAGGTCATGGGGGTAAAGGGAAAATAAATACAGGCTGATACCCACCGTTATAAGGACAACATTTATAAAGGCCATGCCATTGCCGAAGTAGGAGAAGTATCTGTGACAGACCATCTTTTGTAGCATCACAACATGAGGGTAGCTGGTAAACCAGCGAATACGAGGCTTCTACAAAAAATAAATAAGAATAGATCAGAAATGAGATTACATTCAAAATATCATATAAATAACAGTTTCAATAGCAACTGTTGCAAGCATTTGATTGGTCAGATTTGAGCCTTGGCTCAAATCTGACCAATCAAATGCTTGAGAAAGAACTCAACTCAAACGCTTAATATTTACATACACCACATTCAAATTCATTGAAAAAAATATTGTAAAATATGTGATTCATGATATTTGCCCATAATTTCGGTCGTTTATTTCGATTGAACGCCGAAAAAAATCAGTTCATATCTAAAATAAGCACTAGGCATGATACTTCATAGGAGTATCACTCACTTCTTTCTCCTCTCTGCCCTTCTCCATCATACGTAAGATAGACAAGAACTGGTTCCATGACAGCATCTGTTCTTGAGTAAACCCCTCGGCGATCGTCTGAAACAAAAACATGAAATAACCCTTAACTCATTAAGCCCGAGTGACGCATATATGTGTCTAACCAAAAGTGTACATGTGAATTCATTCATTCAAGTGTACACTTGTCCTATGAAAACAGTGAAGTCCGAGATCAGAGGGCTCCTGCAGGAGCCCTCTGATCTGGATCTTCACTGTTTGTTATTTTGCAAAATATTATAAACAACAACCCTAAATAGTCTAAAATGGACCAGCCTTTATTGCAAACTGGAATTTTTCATTGGAAGTTTCAGGGGATAATGAGTTTACTTCATAAACATGGCTGTTTATGCCTTTAATTTACTTCTTCACCCAGGATAGTATCTCTACTTTGTTCAGTCACGAATATGTACTGTAAGAGATATTTTCAAAATCCTACCACTTTCATTTTTTCCCCATAAAAATGTATTTTTTGATATTTACATTCAATAGACAAACAGTATGTTAGAAAAATCATTTAGTTTTTGATGATATATATTTCAATAGTTCATTGATTCTTCATGAAAATTACATTATATTGTATTTTCTACTTATCCCTTTGAACCCTAGTCCCGCCAATAGGCGTCCTTTTCAAACAGTGTACATGAGAATAGTGCACCTGTCCTATGCAAACAGTGAAGACCCAGATCAGAGGGCTCCGAAAGGAGCCCTCTGATCAGGGTCTTCACTGTTTGTCATAATGTCAAACATTGATAAAAACAACCCTTGAAAGTCAGAAATGGACTAGACTAAAATGGAAATTGGAATTGTTCATTTAAAGTTTCAGGGAGGAAAGAGTTAAACTACATAATGCTGGAATGTAAAAATATGTATGGATGTAAAATATGTGAATACGAGAAACCGGCAATGTTGGTATGGCCGGATTGTCTGTACTTTTGCTTTGTATATATATATAATATAGTTACCCATGGCATGTGATGATGACTTCACTACAACTGTAGTTACTGTACATGCCAAATTTGGTTGCTGTAGGACTTAACCCTTTCCCACATAGCATATCTCTAGTATTGAATATAGGTGTCCACTTAAAGCAGGTTGAAAGTAAAGCAGAATGCGCTTTAAGTGCATTCTGCTTTACTTTCAGCCTGCTTTAAGCTATCATCTGCTAGAATATAGAAAACATTTCGTATAATACATATTTATGAATGTATAAATTGGAACTATTTTCTTCAGGGCAAGAATAAACTGAATGCGCTAAAAGGCGCTTCTATGGGGGAAAGGGTTAAACTTTGACTAAAACTGACACCAACAAAAAGGTAATCCAAGATGCAAACGAAAAGGATAACAAAGAATTCTCTAAGTCATTGGACCGTGAAATCTAGGTCACAGTGACCTAGATACCCACGGCATGGGATGATGACCTCACTTCAACTGCACATGCCAAATTTGGTTGCTGTAGGACTTAAACTTTGACTAAAACAGACACTAACAAAAAGGTCAACCAAAGTGAGGACAGACAGACAGACAGACAGATGTCAATCTATGGACTGCATTTTCAATCCGGCCAAAAAATATTGTAAAAAAAAAAAAAAAAATCCTAGCAGATGGTAGCATGGAGTAGGCAACATGTAAGGCAGAATGCTCATTAAGGTGCATTTTGCTTTACTTTCAACCTGCCTTTAGTGATCTTCACTAATAGAAACAGGCTATAGGCTTATGAGTTTAACCATCACATATTGTCAAGAACAATTTGACAATATTCTTCGCTTAACCATTTCTCCACATAAATGTCCTTGAGCTCTGCTACCTACATTTTCCCATAACCATAATTAACAAATATGTCTGAGTTACAATGATTTACATAGCCATCAGTTATCTTTTTCAAGTCGAACTTCGATATCTCAAACTTGCTTAATTCGAACTAACCCATTTGTCGACACATGAAATGCATTATATCATGCATGGTTAAGTCAAACATACCCGTATTTCAAAGTTGAAACGTGGCTAAGCCACGTTTTAACTTTAAATTATGGGTATGTTCGAGCTAACCGAGTTCGAGATATCAAAGTTCAACTGTATGTTTGTTACAAAGAAGCTTACCTCTATCAGAAGCACTTGTATCTGTCTATTGATTCTGCTGTTTGCAACAACATACTTCAAGTCTCTTACCGACACCTTGCTCTCTCTGAAATATAAAAGGGTCACAGATATCCAGGACCCCAGATATGGGGAGAATTTCAAACATTTCTTAACCCTTTCTCCAATAGGTGTGACTTTTAGCGCATATGATTTATTCCTCTGCTGAAGAAAAAATAGTTCCAATTTAATCAGTCATGAATATAGTAAAGGTAATATTTTCTATATTCTAGCCCATGGAAGCTTAAAGCAGGCTGAAAATAAAGCAGAATGCGCCTCAAGGTGCATTCCGCTTTATTTTCAACCTGCTTTAAGTGGTCACCTATCTTCAATACTAGAAATAGGCCATCAGGTAAAGGGTTAATGACCTCTTAATGACCTTGACCTTTGTAAGACAAAACCCAAACTGTACTGAGCTCAATAATTTATTTATTTAGTTTAGTACACATGCCAAATATGACACCTCTAATACAAGTAAATATAAAGTTATGACCAAGTGAGATGACAGTAACACTAATTTAACCCATTACTCCATATACATGTGTATACCCCTTTTCATGCCTGTAATTCGTTCCTCAACTGAGGAAACTAGATCCAACTTGATACAGTCATGAATATGCTCTATAAGTAATATTTTCTATATCTTAGCAGAAAGTAGCTTAAAGCAGACTCAAAGTAAAGCAGACTATGCATTAAGAAACTTCAAAACTAGAAATACTGGCTTGAGGGTAAAGGGTTAGCTTTATTAGAAAGAGGCTATGGGGTAAAATGTTAACTCATTTTTCCTATTTTTTAGAACCAGTATGGATATGTTTTATAGCTGACGAGCACATAAATAGCTATAAGCAGTATATATTGTCCATCAGTTACAAAACATATACAGTTGGCCACAAAACCTTTTGTTCTCATCAATTTTAATGATGATATAGTACATTGTAACACTTTCTGGACTCTTTAATTTGACAACTTAGCATTTTCTAATTTTTCACTTTTTTTCTTTATCCCATAAAAAATGCCCCATACAGAGGAGAATCTGTTATTCTTTCCCGTTTAAATGCAAACGTACGCAAACGCAAAACACTAAAACGTAGAAAAGAACAACTTTTGGACAATTCTGATAATTCTTGTTTATTTTGGTGGCAAACAGTTTGGAGCCTGATCAGACGCCGGGTTACCCGGCGCCTGATCTGGCTCCAAACTGTTTGCACTGCAAATAATAGTTTTAGCGTAAACGCGTTTATTGGGAAAGAATAACAGATTCTCCACTGTAACCCGATTCTAGTTTTTGAAAATAGGTAACCACTTAAAGCAGGTTGAAAGAAAAGCAGAATGCGCCTTATGGCACATTCTGCTTTACTTTCAGCCTGCTTTAAGCTACCATCTGCTAGAATGTAGAAAATCGTTTCTTATGATACATATTCATGACTGTATAAAATGAAACTATTTTCTATATTCTAGCAGATGTAAGCTTAAAGCAGGCTGAAAGTAAATCAGAATGCACCTTAAGGCGCATTCTGCTTTACTTTCAACCTGCTTTAAGTAGTCACCTATATTAAGTACAAAAAATAGGCTATCAGGTAAAGGGTTAAGTGATCAAGTTTGAAAAATAGAAAAGTTGGAAATCTAAGGATTTTTTCATGGTCAACTTATGGTAGCCCTGTTTTTGTCTGCTTTTATCTACAACATTTTGAAATAAATGTGAGTTGTTGTTTTTATTTATAAACATTGATATGACTGTCAATCAGCTTGAATCCAGCCTGATCAGATGCTGCATTATACTGTGTCTGATCAGGATCTTAACTGTTTGAGAATATTATATTTTTGGCTTGACAATGGCTGGTTTAAATATAAATCAATCATGTATATGCATTACACAAAGATTCATGATAAACTGATTAACAAATTCTCCCTGGAAATTTGTAATGGAAAAATTCAGTTCTCCATTAAGTTTAGTCCAACGTTTAAGTTAGTTTTTGGTTCTATTTGATATTTTATTAGAAGCCCTCTGATCAGGGTCTACACTGTTTGCACAGGACAAGTGCACTTCTCACTTTCATCGAAACAGTTTGGATCATGATCACAGGGGGAGAAACTCAGTGTCTGATCAGAATCCAAACTGTTTATTAGTTGCTGCATATCAGCTTATTTCAATATGTTCAGTCAATTTGAGAATATAGTAGATGACACTTAAACCCTTTACCCCATAGCCTATTTCTAGTTTTGAAGACAGGTGACCACTTAAAGCAGGTTGAAAGTAAAGCAGAATGCACCTTAAGGTGCATTCTGATTTACTTTCAGCCTGCTTTAAGCTTACATCTGCTAGAATATAGAAAATATTTCTTATGATACATACTCATGACTGCATAAATTGAAACTATTCTCTTCAGTGGAAGAAAAAGTTAAAGGCATACAAAGGTGTAATTATGGGGTAATGGGTTAAGCAAATTAATTCTAATCAACACAAATGAATGAGGATGTACAATATGCTTTAGGTAAGAATGCAAAGTTCATCTTTCAAGCAATGCAGACATATACTGAAGTAACTGAACTAACTTGGAACACAACTAAAGGTGATTAACAAGCACCTTAGAGCTGATATCCCCTGCCGCAGTGATTGTCCAGAAGAAAGTGGCAAACTTTATTGTGGGAGGAAGGGGCAAATGGTGATCACCTGTCTTTAAAGATCAACATTCAAAAGCTTTTTACAAAGTTTTATAAAATCCATTCAATTTTGTACATTTTAAAGCCTAAACAATACAAAAAATAAAGCCGTTTGTAGCATTATAAATCTAAGTATGACAGGGGCAGGTAACTCTTGATTCAAATTCAACAGTAATTAAACACTTTCAAGAACTTATAATTGTGTGCAAGTATTATTAAAAAAAATTCAGAACTGTAGAATTTACTAGAGTGTAAACACATTTTCAACTCATCAAGGGCAGAGTATTCTTGACTAATTTGCACATTTTCGATAATAATTGAACTCATTCTATAAATAATAGCCATATATGATTTTATTTTTTTTTCAAAATCCATTCACATTTGTACACAATAGCATGTAAACAATAAAGCCATGTTGAGCATTACTAAGTACATAAAGGGCAGATAACTCTTGCCACAAAGTATCCTATTTTGACAATAATTGCTACCCTTATGTTTATATACATCATGTGTAAGTTAAATCAAAATCCATTAAAGACTGTAGTTTCTAGATGGTAAAAACTGTTAAATATGGATTTTTTTACTCATCAAGGGCAGATAACTGTTGACTAGCTTCTCTGTTTTCAAAAATGATAACAATTATTTGAAAACTAATAGCCATACATAGTTTAAGAATTTGTTTTATCAAAATTCATGCATATTTATAGATACTAGGATGTAAACAATTTTAAAATAAAGCATTTTCTATCATTTCAAAGTACATCAAGGGCAGATAACTATTGCCACAAGTATCCTTTTTTGACAATAATTGCACACCTTCAAGAACTTTTACTTATAGACATCGTGTGCAAGTATCATTTAAATCCATTCATAATTGTAGTTGCCAGAGAGTAAAAACAGTTAAATATGGCTTTTTTTACTTATCAAGGGCAGATAACTCATGACTAATTTCTCCGTTTTCAACAATAATCAAATTCATTTGAAAACTAATAGCCATACATAATTCAAGAAAGTTTTTTCAAAAATCCATGCATATTTATAGGCTCTAGTATGTAAACAATACCAAAATAAAGCATTTTCTAAGTACATCAAGGGCAGATAACTCTTGTCACAAGTATCCTTTTTTTACAATAATTGCACACCTGCAAGAACTTGTACTTATAGACAATGTGTGCAAGTATAAACAAAATTTGTTGAATACTGTAGTTGCTAGAGTGTAAAAACTGTTAAATATGGCATTTTTAACACAAAAAGGGCAGATAACTCATAAATTCCTAAAATTTTCTGAATTTTTTTTGATTTCCCACGGTGCTCCTATGATGACAAATAAGTATACCAAGTTTAATCCAAATCTGTTTATAGGTTTCGGAGATACAGTTGCGGACAGAAAACGTGACGGACGCACGGACGGCATTTTTAACACAAAAAGGGCAGATAACTCATAAATTCCTAAAATTTTCTGAAAAAAATTTGATTTCCCACGGTGCTCTTATGATGACAAATAAGTATACCAAGTTTAATCCAAATCTGTTAATAGGTTTCGGAGATACAGTTGCGGACGGAAAACGCACGCACGCACACACGCACGCACGCACGCACACACGCACGCACGCACGGACAGCCGCACGGACAGACCTAAAACAGTATCCCTCTGCCTTTCGGCAGGGGATAATAATTACATCAGACCTAGGAATATGCCTACTAACTTAACCAATTACTCCAAAGCCTATTTTGAAGGTTACTACATTTCCACTTAGAGCAGTTTGAATGAAAAGCAGAACATGCCTTAAGGAACATTCTGCTTTACGTTCAGTCTGCTTTATTAGCTACAAACTGTTAGGAAATAAAATATATTTCTTAAGGGGAATACTAGTAACTGTATGAAGCGGAATATTTTCTTGGTGTATTAATAAATTACAGGTGTAAAAAGGTGTATGGCTGGGGTAATGGGTTAAAAAGGTTAATGTAAGACTCTAGGAAGCATACTAGCATTATTTATCCTGTACTTTGTACAATGTGCTAAAGTCTTATCTAAATGCAAATAGTGGATTGAGTAGTACACGTATGTGGAATTTTCAGTCACACAATTCTTTACATGCTTAACCCATTACCCCATAAATACACCTATTGACATCTTTAATTTATTCATCCACTGAAGAAAATAGTTCCAATTTATACTGTTACAAATAAGAGTCATAAGAAATATTTTCTATATTCTAACGGATAATAGCTTAAAGCAGACTGAAAGTAAAGCAGAATGTGTCTTAAGGCACATTCTGCTTGACTTTCAATCTGCTTTAAGTGGTCAACTATTTTCAAAACTAGAAACAGGCTATGGGTTAATATCTCTAGTGCTATTTTGTGTACATTATCCTGTGGTTACTATTTTGTTTTCATACTAAGTTTTGAATGACCTGAAACTAAGTAACAAACAGTTTGGATTTTAAAGGTGAAAAAGATGTAGTTGGTTGAAAACAGGCATGCAATTAAATTGTCTTAACCCTTTCCTCCCTGAAACTTTAAATGGACAATTCTAATTTTCAATTAAGTCTAGTCCATTTTTGACTTTTTAGGGTTGATTTTTACAAAATATGTCAAAATGACAAACAGTGTGGACCCTGATCAGAGGGCTCCTTATGGAGCCCTCAGATCAGGGTCTACAATGTTTGCAAAGGACAAGTGTACTCCTGAAAGGTACACTGCTTGCAAATGACGCATATATGCTAGACTAGGGTTCAAAGAGTTGAAGTGCAATCCAAGAAACAAAAACAAAACTAAAATATTGATATTTCTATCTGAACTCAATATGCAATATGAACATTTTCACTTGGTAGTGCTACATCCTAGCAAGGTTGATAAAATTCAGACCAACTTTGCCGCACCACCAGAAAAAAGAGATACTTTGGGCTCCATTATGCTCCTTAATTGAGGCTAGATAAACAATATGTGTTTGAGAAACACTAGGCCCCTTGGCATGACCACGAAAAATTCTTGAGTTTAATAAACACGCCAAATATAAGCCTTTAGTTTAAACATATTTTATTTCGTAATACAAACACATGTTTAAGTCATACATAGATCATTAGGATTAGAACAAAAGCAATTGCTTATTAGGTTCTTCTCCTATTTTTTTTATTTAGTTTAAACATATTTTATTTTGTATATAAGCCTTTATCAGGTATAAGTATCACAAAGGTTAAATTCAGACTATTTGACATCTAAATGACCTTGACCTTTGCTAAGGTAATGGCTGTTGACAAACAGACAAACAAACAGACAGCCAGATAGCAAAAATATTATGCCCCTGACTAAATTGTGAAGGGGACATATAAATATGTCATCATAGAAAGATTTAAGAGATTTATAGATCAATTGACTGATAGATAACCAGAATGATGAAGTATTCATGTCAACCTTCAAGCTTCTTTTTTTAATATTTTTTAAAAAGTTATTTTCTATTGTTTTTAAACGTAGCTGACTTTAAACAATTTGCACTCTGAAAAATAAAAACTTTCTTCTTCCGAAAAGCATTGTGAGTGTAAAACAGAAAACACGCTGCTTAATTCATGGCAATATGTATTAAATGTAGAAACAGACTATGGGGTAAAGGGATAACAGAACAAACAAGCAAAAGAAAACATGTCTAAGCTAAAAGATACTAAAATAAATATCAAGGTAGACAATTCAAGGCCATGCATTCCAGATAAAGCTTAAGCAATGAAAGGAGTACAGGGCTCCAGATAAGAGGTAGTTATTTCAACAAATCCAACATTTTCTCACTCTTTTTAGAAGCAAATCCTATGGTGTTACTACTCATTAGAATCGTCTCGAAGAGACGATTCTAATGAGTAGTGACACCATCGGGTTTTATTCAGAAATAAAGATTTTAGTATTTGAAAAACTACCCTTATCTGGTGCTCTGGAGTAAAATTGTCAAAAATCACCACAGACATCATTGTTAATACTTACACAAGCGATCTGAAAGAAATTGGAAAAACTTAAACTTTATGATTGAAATAAGATGCAATGAATTGTCTTAAACCTGCCTTATATATTTCCCCATTAGCCTGTTTCTACTTTTTACGGCAGGTACAGTGGAGAATCTGTTATTCTTTCCCGTTTAAACGCAAACGTACGCAAACGCAAAACACTAAAGCGTAGAAAAGTACAACTTTTTGACAATTCTGATAATTCATCTTTATCTTGGTGGCAAACAGTTTGGAGCCTGATCAGACGCCGCGTTACCCGGCGTCTGATCTGGATCCAAACTGTTTGCAGTGAAAATAATAGTTTTAGCGTAAACGCATTTATTGGGAAAGAATAACGTTTTCTCCACTGTAACTACTTAAAGCAGGATGAAATTAAAGCAAAATGCAACTTTAAGGTACACTGAGCTTTACTTTCATGATTTATGCTGACATCTGCTAGGATATAGTAAAAAGTTTGTTAAGGTGCATATATTCATGACTGTATAAAACGAAATTATTTTCTTCCAAGGTGGAATAAATTAAAGGCATAAAAAATATTTATGGAGTAATTGGGTGAAGTGTATCAGTTCAAATCATGTTTGCAACAGAAAAAATAACTACAACACTGTTTGGATCTAGATCAATTCAATATCTAGTTCGGCCTGATCAGGATCTATACAGTTGTATGTCAAACATATAGTATTTCTGCTGACAAGGAGAAAAGGCAGTGAACTTCAGAGTTCAAGAAGAAAATAATTTAAAGTGATGATGCTAATTCAGAATTTTCATAATGAATTTACAGTAGAACCTCTCTATTACGACCACTAAAACAAAGGCTAATTGTCTGTATGAAAGACAGGTGACAGCTTAAAGCAATGTGAAAGTGAAACAGAAAGCTCCTATAGGAGCTTTCTGTTTCACTTTCACATTGCTTTAAGTAGTCACCTGTATTAAAAGACTAATATTTGACACAATTTAGTGGTCGTAATAGAGAGGTTCTACTGTACTTTATCAAACTGTTCTTAAAACTACATCAGTCTATCGGCTTAGGTCCTGTGTGTAGCAGAAGTGGTGAGAAACTGGTAAGTGAAAAACAGTGCAGAACCTGATCAAAAGCAAAGCTTTAACCGATTACTTCATAAATACACCTTTCTATGCCTTTTATATATTCCTCAACTAAAGAAAAAAGTTCCAATTTATACAGCCATGAATATGCACCATGAAAAATATTGTGCATATCCTAGCAGATGGTAGTTTAAAGTAGGCTGAAAGTAAAGCAGAATGTACCTTAAGGTACATTCTGCTTTACTTTCAACCTGCTGTAAGTGGTCACTTGTCTTCAAAACTAGAAACAGGCTATTAAATACACCAGCTGCTTGCAATCGACATGTTACCTACAGTGGAAAACCTTATTCTTTCCCAATAAACGTGTTTACGCTAAAACTATTATTTCCATTGCAAACAGTTTGGAGCCAGATCAGACGTCGGGTAACCCGGCGTCTGACCAGGCTCCAAACTGTTTGCCACCAAGATAAACATGAATTATCAATATTGTCCAAAAGGTGCACTATTCTACGTTTTAGTGTTTTGTGTTTCGTTTAAACGGGAAAGAATAACGTTTTCTCCACTGTACATGTTTTTTTCGTAAAATATAAATCGTACAAGCCATTGAAATGTTTGCATATGCCCCAGAACAGGTTAACCCTTTCCTCAACAGAAAAGATGTTAAAATACTTTATCACATAATTTGCGGTCTGGGAGTTGCATAAAGCAATTGTATAAATATCGTAATCCACTAGTGGAATATCGTTTTTTGGGCTCCGGCCTAAGTTGTTCGTCCATAAGCGCTGCATGTAGCGGGGTGCCAAATGACGTCATTTACTATGATGTTAATGTAAACAACGTAACATTTGGTGGAAAATCTATATAGCGGAGGGTCTACAAACTACGGCTTTAAATCAATTTAATAGGTGCTTGAACTTGTAATGTGATAAATAGAATATCACATTCGTGTTCATTATTTATCATTTATTTTTAATAAACTCGTTGACTAAAATGAATATGACGCTCGCCAAGGCTCGCATCATATCATTTTAATCAACTCGTTTATTGAAAATGATAAATAATGAACACTCATACAATATCCTCTATGTATCAAATTCTTCTGTATAATAATTGTGTTCTACCTGGCTGGTTTTACAATCAGTTGACAGGTTAAAGGGACTCCCAACCGGATGGTGTACTTGTCAAAATAAAATAAAATACTCAAATAAAAGCAAATTTGTGGCATTATTTGGGCTTCTGACATTAAAAAAATATGATCAGTCCAAAAAGTCTCAAGAATCGTCACCGAATCTTAATTTGTTTAGATATTTTCCATCGTTTTTCTTTAGCGACTAGTAGACGGTATAGTTGTTGATGTTGCTTCTCTACACAGGCTCAGACATAAACCCAAGCCGAATAATGTACTATCAATCGCTACCAGTGAAGTACGTTAATTCGCTACCATATGTATAGAGAGAGCTCGTAGTCGAGTGGGTAAAGGCGTTTCCTTATTTTTCATGTTTGTCTCCGCATGGAGGGTCACGGGTTTGAATCCCACCAGAGCTTCTTCTTTTCTTTTTTTTTGAAATGCATTTTTTAACAGAATTTATTATCCTAAACTAAATCTTACCCATTTTTATAAGCATTTGACATATATTTACAAATTACTATTTTTAATTCTAAATCCGGTTGCGAGCCTCTTTAAAGCAAAATGTAGGTCCTTTCTGCTTCACTTTCATCTTGTTTTAGACTATCATATTCCTTTAATACGAAATTGCTATTTGTTTAATATCAGTTTGGTCTCCAATTAAGCATATGTTAATTAGTCACTTTTTGCAGGGATCAAATCTCTATAGAAAGGTGACCACTTACTGTGTAACAACAGAAAATGATACAGCCTCAGCAGAAGCTTTCAGCTTTACTTTTGTTCAGTATTATGCAGTAACATGTGTTTAACCCATTACCCCATTGCCTGTTTCTCTTACTGAAGATAAGTGACTACTTAAAGCAGGTTGAATGTAAAGCAGAATGTGCCTTAAGGCACATTCTGCTTTATTTCCAGCCTGCTTTAAGCTAACATTTGATACGATATAGAAAATATTTCTTAATTATACATATTCATTACCATATGAAGCACAACTATTTTCTTCCATGGAGGAATAAATTAAAGGCGTAAAAAGGTGTATTTATGGGGTAATGGGTTAAGAGTCTTTTCACTCTAATTCTGAGTGTCCCCTTGAAATGTTTTAAGCTTTACAAAATGTGCGTTAAGGCTTTTGAGGAAAGGCTTAAAAGCTGACAAGACTGAGTTTCATGCACACTGCTTCAACTATGATCTAAGCATTTTGCGATTGCAGGGCAACAGATACATTAAGGAAAGATGATCAAACCATTTGTTGGTAGCAGACTAGCAGTCAGTAATATATCCAGCCATTTTTAAAGTCCCCTGACCCATGTCATAGACATATCTTATCTAATATAATACAGTTAACACTAGCATATTCTTGCTTAAAGCAGGATGAAAGTAGCAGCCTTTTTTTCACTTAACTTTTCACCTTTTCTACACTTTGAAAACAAAGATTTTTTTTAAAAGTGTTTTTATAATTGTAAATAAGCTATTTGTGTTTAGTTCGAACCTCTTAAAACAAACTTGAAGATGCTTGTTACACAGCACATGCCCTCACTAAATGCAAAGTCTAGTTACAGAGAAATGTAGCTGATATTGAATGCTAACGTCTAACAAAGTACTTGTACTGACTGACAGAAAATTCTTACACTTATGTTGTGGAGGGTATAAAAATTGTATGATTTTTATGCACATTAATGCTTCATTTTACTGTGCAAGTGGGGTATTATTGTATTCAACACTGTTATCTATCTTATACAAAGGGAGATAACTGTAAGTGCTTTCAGCTGAACTTACTCAGAGGAGCTTTCTGCCCCATCTATCATTGACGGGGCCATCAGCAGGGTCTTCTTCTTCAATGACTCAAAGGCAGCTCTCTGTCCCAACCGTCGCCTCATTAGACTGCTCTGCATGGAATTCTGCCAAATATTAAAGCATCGTAATCAATGATTGTATCTTTAGCTGAGCTCTAGACAGGGCTCCGGATAAGAAAGAGTAAACTCAAGTTTTCCAATATTTTCTCATTCAATTCAGCACCAAATCCTATGGTGTTACTAGTCATAAGTATCGTCTCAAAGAGACGATTCTTATGAGTAGTGACACCACAGGGTTTTAATGCAGGAATAAAGATTTTAGTTTTTGAAATACTCCCCTTATCTGAAACTCTGTCTAGATCAGAGTAAGTGAACTGAAATAGTTCAAGTACTCAGTTCATAACTGACCTAAACACAACAACGTAACAATGGTTTGTATGTATGCATGTATGTACAGATGGAAGCAGGTACAAACTGACGGAAGGACACGGGTAAGACTACATGCCCAGCACAACTTTTTGGAGGGCATAAAGCATTCATACACCCCTCTCATACTTTCAAGGAAACAAAATCACAAATAACCATATCCAATTATTTATCTTGCATCCCTTGAATGAGGCATTCGCCAACTAGGCACAGGTCAACTAAGCCTATCAGCTGTGTATATAGTAAAACCTCTCTATTATCCCATTACCCCATAAATACCTTTTTTAACGCCTTTAATATATTCCTCTGATGAAGAAAATAGTTCCAATTTATACTGTCACAAATAAAAATGATAGGAATTTTTTTTTTCTACATTCTAGCAGATAATAGCTTAAAGCAGGCTGAAAGTAAAGCAGAATGCACCTTAATGTGCATTCTGCTTTACTTTCAACCTGCTTTAAGTGGTCACATATCTTCAAAACTAGAAACAGGCTATGGGGTAATGGGTTAAGGCCATTAAAGATAAGGCTAATATTATAGATTGTATGAAATACAAATGGTAGCTTAAAGAAATGTGAAATTAAAACAGAAAGCTCCTAAGAAAGCTTTCTGCTAAATTTCACCTTGCTTAAGTAGCCACCGGCCTAAAAGTGACTCGCAACCAGATGGCGTATTTGCAAAAATGAAATAAAATACTCAAATAAAACCAAATGTGTAGCATTATCATGCATCTGGCATTAGAAAAATATGATCAGTCTAAAAACACCATCAAGAAAAGTCTTCAAATCTTAATTTTTTAGATATTTTCCATCGCTTTATCCTATATTAATTCTATAGCATCGAAAGACACAACAGAAATTGATCACGGGTCGGACATAAACCCGGGCCGAATTATGTACTCTCCATCGCTACACAGTAAAGTATATTAAATATATCCCAGAGATATAAATAGTCTGGCTGGTCGTGTGGTCTAAGTGGTTGTCTTATTTTGCTTCATTGCCCCCCACATGCAGGGTCCTGGGTTCGAATCCCAGCAGAGCCCAATAATATGTTTTTATTGAAATGCATTTTTCAAACAGAATTTCCCATCCTAAATTAATTCTTACCCGTTTATATAAGCGTTTCACATTATTTATAAAGTTCTATTTTTTTAAAACTAAATCTGGTTGCGAGCCTCTTTAAACACAAAATAACTAACTTTAATCAGTGGTGATAATAAAGAGGTTTTACCAAATCTATTTGTTCAAGGACTGATGAGCATGTAGAAAATGTGTTAGGAGTTTAGGAGACTACACTGTATAAATAAAGTATCGTCTGTAACACCAGTCAAGTTAGATTGTCTCTTGCTCTGGATTGTGGGTAGAGTAATAATCCATTTACTCAGAGCAAATTGATTTGTACCTTGGATATTTCGGCTTTGTTGCAAAGCCTTCATCAACACACTGAGAAGTAGTCACTGACTACTTCTCAGTGTGTTGATGAAGGCTTTGGGACAAAGCCGAAATATCCAAGGTATGAATAAATTTGCTCTGAGTAAATGGATTAATTACTATTACCAGTCAAGTTGATCATAATCCATACCCACAAGCACAACAACACTTACTAGAAAGTATCCTCTGAACTGGTTATATATGATGGCTGTTAGCATACTCATGAAACAGTACAACCCTGAAAATAAATAAATCACAAAGTTAACCCATTATTCAATATTTTTATGTCAATAATTTATTCCTCCACAGATTGAAATTTTTCCATTTTATAAAGTGATGAATATGTACCATAAGAACCATGTTTTTATACTAGCAGATGGTAGCTTATAGCAGGCTGAACATAAAGCAGAATAAGCCTGCTTAAAGTTTCAATCTGCAATGATATAGAACTTAATCAGGCCAAAGTAAAAGAATGAAAAGGAATTTCCATCAAGAATTACTTCAATAATAGAGCGGCATTTCTTTTCCAGAAAGGATTAGATCTAATTGTTTTCATATTATTGCGTGCATACACCATAAAGACAACATTGCATATTCTTACTCATATGTGTTGGGTTTCAGACTAAAATTATACTAACAATATACCTTCTAAAAAAACCATCTTAACTTTGTTTGGATTTGGTTTTATTCATTAGTTTGTTCTGGAACAAATTTGCAAATACAATATCACCCAATGATAATTTGATCTTGACTAGAACTTATTTTAAATGGACTATTTCTAGGTTTACTAGATTTTACCGTATCATCAAGTGTCAACACTACTTATTCAGAGTCATCATTATGTTTCTAATCTGACAACAGATTTAGAAACAATATAAACCATTCTAACACACTTCGCGCACACCCCTTTATAAACAAAGAACAAATGTTTCAGTGTTTGAAATTTTCAATAAAACACTCACGCGCTAAAACGTTACGTCATATGGCTTCGAAAATGCGTATGCCAAGAAATGTAGCGCCGTTGCTTCGGTGCAAATTAAGGTAAAATTACGTGTTAGAATCAAAATATTAAATTAATATCAGTGTTTTATCTAACAATTGAACAGGGGTAGTCGTTGAGATGCTTGTAATTAAACCACTCGGCCTAAAGGCCTCGTGATTAAATTACTACGCATCTCAACTCCTACCAGTGTTCAATTGCACGATAAAACACTGGTATGAATTTATTATTTCTTAAATTAAGACCAGGATTGAGGGACCACTGAGGTCGCCTGTGGGTCCATGGCAACTTTTACCAATCATAGCTGGAAACTCCAGGTTCAGTCAGAAACAAACCACTCGTCCAGTCCTGTCCCTGTCAGTGACATTCCTGTGTGACAGCAATTACTGACACTGACAGTAACCTGTACTATCAACTTAAAGGGTACTGCTGCTTATACCATCATTGGGCAGACAGAAATTATATAAAATCAAATCTGTGTAAAGTAAGAGACCACTAAGAAGATGATACATTTGCAATATTTATGACAGGTGGCAGCTTAATGCAGGGAAAAAGTCATACAGAAGGCTCCTTTAGGAGCCTTCTGTATGACTTTTACCGTCATACAGAAGGCTCCTTTAGGAGCCTTCTGTATGACTTTTACCCTGCATTAAGCTGTCACCTGTCTTTAAAGACCGCAATGCATCTTAACTTAGTGGTTGCTTACCCAGGTTGGATTGTACATGTTATTTATTTGTACTGACGAGATACTGTATGTATAAGTCAAAAAATAAAATATGTTCTGTTCTGTTCTGTTATTATACATGAAAATTGTACTTTATTTACCTATTGCAAGAAACAAGATAAAGAACAATGCATACAATCTGTTGGCTGTGTAGGCTGGAAGTGTTACTGGAATAGACAAAAGCAAAACAACAGTCAACCAACAGGCAGATAGATACCATCAATAATTATAATCCAAGTGTTAGACATTATAAAAATTAGCATATTACTCTATAAATATGCTTTTTTATGTCTTCAACTTATTCCTCCACTGAAGAAAATAGTTCCATTGTATACAGTCATAGCTATAGTTCCATACCAAACTAGAACTGTTATCACTAAAGGTGATAAATACCCCCACTCCAACTGACCTGTCACAAACAGCACAATGACATGTAGAAAGAATAACACATGCATGTTAAGGAACAAAATTTCAAGTTGAAAAGGGGCATAATTCTGTCAAATTGTGTGCAAGGGTTGTCAAAATTTAATGAAAAGTCTCACAATACAACACTTATAATGTGTACTAAGTTTGAGGACAATATCATGAATAGTTTTCAAGAGAATGGAATGTCCAAAGAAAAAATTCTCAATTAAGAGACAAAAAAAAGAAGTTAAAAAGGGGCATAATTCTGTCAAATTTGGTACAAGAGTTATGAAACCTGTCAATGACTGTCCCCAAATAACATTGATAATGTATACCAAGTTTGAAGATGGTATCATAAACAGCTTTCAAGAAAAAGGCAAATGTCCCGAAAAAATTTGACGGACCGACATACGGACGTCCTCACAGATGGACATTTGTTGGGGTATTTTCTTTATTTAAAAGTACCAAACAGCAACAAAAATACCCAACAATAACAATAGGGTAATCACGGAATGAATGGAATCTATTGTTCTCCCTACCCAACAAAGGACCGTCCGTGCGCTCGGACGGACGGACAACGTGATTCCTATATAGCCCCCCACCACCGGTGGTGTGGGGGCATAATAACTCCAAAGAAACATTGATATGAGTGTCACACAGTTTAAATCCTGATCAGATATGTGAGTCTTTCTGCATTTGATTAGGATCAATACTGTTTGCAAGTATAATGTACCAGTGCCTCAAGGTAAGGCAGAGAGGACTAAGGAAATTTTATTTTGAAAATTAATCCCTAGAGTATACTGATAACAAAGACTACTTTTAACACATTGAACCCTAATGTGGAGTACACTTATCCATTACAAACAGTGTACCTGTAAAGAATACATTATCCTAAGCAAACTTAATACCCGGATCAGAGGGTTCCTAAAGGAGCCTTCTGATCAAGGTCTGCACTGTTTGTCATTCTGCAATACAGTAAAACCTCTCTATAATTGCCACTAAAACGAGGGCTAATTGATTGTATAAATTGCATGTGACAGCTTAAAGCATGGTGACAATAAAACAGGAAGCTCCTAAGCAAGGTTACAGTAAAACAGAAAGCTCCTAAAGGAGCTTTCTGTTTTACTGTCACCATGCTTTAAGCAGTTACCTGTCAAAAACACCTAATAAATTATCAGTGACAGTTTATGGTTCCTCTGCACACTGGTTGAATCTGCTGGGACAGGATAATACTCCTGACCAGGTGATAAAGAAAGTTGTGGAAGTCAACAAATACTTCAGGAATCACCATACACCTGGTTCACTTGGCCAGGGTGGTCTTTTCAATCAACCAGAGTGGTCGATTCAATCCACAGCAAGTGGTCATTTCAATCGACCACAAGCAGTCAGTTCAATCAATAAATGTGGTCAGTTCAATCGACCAGGGTGGTCTTTTCAGATTTGAAAAATCCATTTTGTGCTTCCTATACCCCCTTTATACACTTGCAATAGCTTCCTGTGTATCTATAATACATAATTACACTATAATTAAACCCTTTTAAAGCTTTCAGAGCTTTATTTTAACAAAAAAGAGTATTGACCAGTATTGACCACTTCAGGGAGTATTGACCGGGGCGATTTTAACCGGTTAAAACCAGGCGGTTAAAACCTCCCCGGTTTTTACCGGCCCACCGTGATTATCACAATTTAGTGGCTGTTATAGAGAGGTTGTATTTTATATTGCAGAAAATGACATTCCTAGATTAGAGTGTATTGGAAACTGGTATTGTCCAATTGAAGTTTTCGGTGTGAGGAGTTGATGTACTTACCATCTGGGTTATTTGCTGTTGTGAGGAGAACCAGGAGATTCATGAAAGAATCAGCCAATGTTCTGAAGTACATGGACTCTTTGGCGTCCTACAGCAAGACAAACATAGCACAAGTTACAGTGGAGAAAACGTTACTCTTTCCCAATAAACGCGTTTACGCAAAAACTATTATTTCCAATGCAAACAGTTTGGAGCCAGATCAGACGCTTTGCTTTTTGCTACATTTCTTTGCTTTTTGTTACTTCTTTTTGTGAAACAATTGCTTTTTCTACAATTTTAATTGGGTAAAAACCCCAATACACACTTTATCTGTAACCCTGCACCTTTCTTCAGTCGTCAAAACTAGAAACAGGTTATGGGGTAAAGGGTTTTAGGTAAACAGATCTTACAAAAAAGGTCAGTTATGGTAGTCCATCTTTTCAGAACACATAAATGTTGAGCTAGGGTATTCATTATAATACAGGAAAAACACTCTATTAACCCTTTGCCACATAGCATATCTCTAGTACTGAATATAGGTGTCCTCTTAAAGCAGGTTGAAAGTAAAGCAGAATGCGCTTTAAGCGCATTCTGCTTTACTTTCAGTCTGCTTTAAGCTATCATCTGCTAGAATATAGAAAATATTTTGTATTATACATATTTATGAATGTATAAATTGGAACTATTTTCTTCAGGGCAAGAATAAACTGAATGCGCTAAAAGGCGCTTCTATGGGGGAAAGGGTTAAAGTCACTAAACAGAAGTATATTTAATAATTTAAACTCGATAGCCTGTTTCTAGCTTTAAAGTCAGGTGAAGTCAGGTGAACATTCAAAGAATGTTGAAAGTAAAGTAGAATGTGTCTTAATCTGTGCTGTATAAAGTAAAACCATTCTTTTCTGCGGAGAAACGTGTATCTATTGGTAAATGAGTTAAAGACAGGTGATCATGGGTTAAAACAAGATGAAAGTAAAGCAGGAAGATCCTAAGGGAGTTTTCTGTTTCATTTTCATCTTGCTTTAGGAGCTTTCTGCTTTACTCTAATCTTGCTTTAATCTGTCATCTTACTTTCCTCATGCTTTAAGAAGCCACCTGCCTTAAACTTCCAAAATAGTTCAACTTTATACAGCATTGAATATGCACCATAATAGAATTCCTCCACGGAAGAAAATATTTCCACTTTATACAGCCATGAATATGCACTATAAGAAAAAGTTTCTTTAATAAAGTAGATTGTAGCTTAAAGCAGGCTGAAAGTAAAGGAGAATGTGCTTAAGAGGAATTCTGCTTATATACTACCTGCTTTAAGTGGTCACATGTTCACAATAAGAATGAGGCTATAGGGTAAATGTTTAAACTTTAAACTAAAATGAGCTCACAATGACTCTCCCATATATGGAACATATGCAAACAGTGTAGACTCTGATCAGATGCTGCATTATGCAGCATCTGGTCAGAGTCTACACTGTTTCCTGATAGGAATTTCAATATAAAAAAATTGAAAAATGAAAATTTTGACAAGGCATCCCTTTGATAAAAAATGGACTTATCCAATATAAAACATGGATGAATCCACTTGACACAAATGGGTTAAACTGAAATCTCACGATGAACCATACCTGTGTATTATTCTTGGCACTTGAGTTACCAGGTCCGTCAACAATACTGACATTGTTTTTATGTCTATGTGACGGTTTAGGGAACATCAGCATCCCAAATAGAGTGAACACATACAGATGTAGGGCCATCAACATTAGCACCCTGAAACACAAGATTTCCCCAGAATTACTTTTACCCATTCCCCCATAAATATGCCTTTTTACGCTTCTAATTCATTCCTCCACAGATGAAAATATTTCCACTTTATATAGTCATCAATATGAACAATAAGAAATATTTTCTATATCCTAGCAGATGGTAGCTTAAATAGGCTGAAAGTAAAGCAGAATGTGCCTCAAGGCGCATTCTGCTTTACTTTCAACCTGTTCAAGTGACCACTTGTCTTCAAAACTTGAGGGGCAATGGGTTAACAGATTGAACCCTAGCTACGGTACCCTCATCCTTTATAAATAGTGTTCCTGTAAAAAGTAGTTGTCAAATGTAAAGAGTGTAGACCCTAAGGAAGCCCTTTGATCAGGGTCTGCACTGTTTGCTATTATGCAAATATTCTCCAGAAAACAGCCATATGTAGTCATAAATAGACTAGACTGATTTAAGAATTGGGGAAACTAGAATTGTCCAGATGAATGACAATAAACAATTTCAGTTTATAGATGTGTTTAATTAATCAGAGACGAGCTTCACTTTGCAATGTCTGCATTGATGTTTTAAATACAATTTTACCCATCTAGCTACAGTGGAGAATCTGTTATTCTTTCCCGTTTAAACGCAAACGTACGCAAACGCAAATCACTAAAACATAGAAAAGAACAATTTTTGGACAATTCTGATAATTCTTGTTTATCTTGGTGGCAAACAGTTTGGAGCCTGATCAGACGCCGGGTTACCCGGCGTCTGATCTGGCTCCAAACTGTTTGCACTGCAAATAATAGTTTTAGCGTAAACACGTTTATTGGGAAAGAGTAACAGATTCTCCACTGTAATACTGTTTGTGGTTAACCCATTCAGTTTGAACCAAATGAATCATTGACATGAGTGCCAAACTATTTGGATACTGATCAGATGCCTTGGCCTTGGGTTACTTGTACTTGGCATCTGTGCAGGATCTAAACTGATTGCAAATGTTAGTGCACTGAGGGCAGTGAAAGTATTACCCCTTTACTCCACAAATACGCCTTTTCACGCCTTCAATTTATTCCTCCATTGAGAAAATAGTTCTACTTTATAGTCATGTACAGTGGAGAATCTGTTATTCTTTCCCAATAAACGCGTTTACGCTAAAACTATTATTTGCAGTGCAAACAGTTTGGAGCCAGATCAGACGCCGGGTAACCCGGCATCTGATCAGGCTCCAAACTGTTTGCCACCAAGATAAACATGAACTATCAGAATTGTCAAAAAGTTGTCATTTTCTACGTTTTATAGTGCTTTGCGTTTGCGTACGTTTGCGTTTAAACGGGAAAGAATAACAGATTCTCCACTGTATATGCACCAAATAAATATATTCTATACTTTTGAAAATAGGTGACGACTTAAAGCAGGTTGAAAGTAAAGCTGAATGCACTCTAAGGCGCATTCTGCTTTACTTTCAGCTTGCTTTAAGGTATTATCTGTAAGAATATAGAAACTAATTATTATGGAACATATTCATAATTGTTTAAAATTGAAATAATTTCTCTTGTAGAGGAAGATATTAGAGGCATAAAAGGCATATTTATGAGGTAATGGGTTAAGGCCCATTTTGCTTTACTTTCAACCTGCTTTCAGTGGTCACAAATCTTCAAAACTAGAAACAGGCTTTGAAGTAATGGGCTAATATCGTGGTTCATTTTTGTACAATGGAGATCATAAACATGTCCACTTACCCTAGAATTTGTGACATGGTCTTCCGTAAGGAATTGAGTATTTTTTTCATAAGGGAAGAGTTCTGTATAATAAACACTGGCCTGAGCATTCTTCTGAATCTAATCACCTGTTAAAATAAACATCTCAGATTCACTATACATATTATTTCATTAAAACACCTTTATAACATTTATCTCTTCCTTATAAAAATGTCTCTTTAAAGTTTCTACTTTTTCTAGATAGAAAACAATAAGATAGCATCCCTACATTCAGACAGGTAGCTGTTTAACCCAATTGATATAATCAAAACATGTTCAAAGAGAAATATTTTATATATCCTGAGAGATGGTAGCTTAAAGCAGGCTGAAAGTAAAGCAGAATGCGCCCTCAGGCGCATTCTGCTTTACTTTCAACCTGCTTTCATCGGTCACCTTTTTTCCAAAACTAAAACCGGCTATGGGATAAAGGGTTAAAGCAGGCTGAAATTCATAAAAATGTTACAGAGTTCAGATAAAACCCTGTTTAACTGTTAAACCAACTAAACAACCAGCTTTGGCTTAAACTTGTATTGCTTTAAACAATTTCTCTGTAGATATGTCTTTTTACACCTTTAATTCATTTCTCCACTGAGGAAAATAGTTTATACAGTCATGAATATGTATCATTAGAAATATTTTCTATATTCTAGCAGATGGTAGCTTAAATCATTGCAGGGTGAAAATAAAGCAGAATGTGCCTTATGGCTTATTCTGTTTTATTTTTAACCTGCTTTGAGAGGTCACTTATCTTCAGTATTAGAAATGATGGGGTTATGGCGTAAGGGGTTAAAGCAGGTTAAAGATTTGGATACATTATAGTTATTTATTTTACAAACCCAGTCCTCAACTTTTGGCTAAGGAAGATTTAATTAATTTTAAGTGCTAACACATCAATATGTACATTTATTATATACCTACCAATGTTCTGCCCGAAATATTTCTGTATTTTATCGAACAAATACACCTTGATGGATTGAAAATTCCGTATTACCCATGTACCTTGTGTAATGGGAAAAGAACGTTAACTGTGTAGTCGGAAGTTTGGAACTACAGTAAAACCTCTCTATTACGACCACTAAATTATGTTAAGTATTAGGGTGTTTACGGTAGGTGACCGCTTAAAGCAATGTGACAGTGAAACAGAAAGCTCCTTTAGGAGCTTTCTGTTTCACTGTCACCTTGCTTTAAGCTGTCACCTCTCTATTATTTAATCAATTAGCATTCGTTTTAGAGGTCGTAATAGCGAGTATTTACTTTCACGCGCCATTCCCCGAAGTGTGACGTATGGGAAATCCCGTTTATTTATAGTAACGCTCGAAACATTTCTATCGTTTTTCATTTTATTTTTATTATAAGAGGTACATGTATATAATTAAAGGAACATTACTATACTTTGCATATCTTATGTACCGGATCACTCTCGTTGTGTGTGTAAAGGCTATATCCAACTCGACCTTCGGACTCGTTGGATATAGCCTTTACACACACAACTCGAGTGATCCGGTGCATAAGATATGCAAAGTATAGTAATATTCCGTTTGTACAGTGCTTCCTCTCTGAACAACAATTCCCTCCTTTCAACAATGTTTGCCACTGTGGCCGAAACAAGATGATTATGTTTGACCTCTTCAATGCCGTGACATCATCTGCTTGAAATAATTCTCATCTACTTTTATTTTTTAAATCTAAATTTTAGGTGAAATTACTAAAATAATAACATAATCAATGTCAAACAGTTAAGATCCTGATTAGATGTGGTACTATGCAGCTTCTGTACAGGATCTAAAATGTTTGCAAATAACCATTTCCCTCACTATAACAACTCCATCAACACAATAGGTGAACTCATTTTAGACAAATGGGTGTTTCTGTAGAGAGGGAGCACTGTATGATACTACATACATATAGTAAATGATAATAACATGTTATATAAACTGCTCTTTTCTAATATTTTGACCTCTAAGGGCCTTTTTCAAAAAGGCCCTTAGAGGTCGAAATATTAGAAAAGAGCAGTTTATATATTATTATTAATTTAATTCCCTATCTGGAATATTGAAAAAAATATAATAACATATTAAATAGCAGTTGCTTTTTATATCAAAACCGTATATGCACTTGGGGCCAACTAGGTATTACGATGAAATGTATTGCTACGACAACTTATAAGGGTTTTATAACATATTTGTATTGCTACAAAGGCAATTTTGTTTTCTTAGACAAGCATTTCTCACTATTTACACTGACTTAATACCAATACAAATCTCTTATAATACCCATATAGGTTGTCGTAGCAATACATTTTGATGATAATACGTAGATGGGCCCCGGTTAATAATCAAAATGAGTGCAATCTAGGTAATGTTTCTTGTACTACATGTATTTCATATATGCAAATAATCCGATTTTACTTTTATTTAGAGGTGTACCTTTTATTTCCACAAATGCAAAATCTGGTTATCAGTTGCTTTAATATGCTAATGATAATTCCAGTGGCATATGCAAACAAACTTGTCCAGATCAGACTCTGTACTCAAATAGGAGCTTTTTTATTAACTTTATCTAACATTTGTTTCCGTGTTTATCAGTAGAAGGACATTATTCTTTCACCTGATTTCTTTCCCTATTTGATAAACATGTGCTGTTTTAAAACTAGTTATCTTTACACTTAAGAAAGTATGATCACCACCTTTGAAGTCCTGAGCATAAAACCCAGATGGTACATCCATAAATACATTTTCAAAATGGAAGATTAAAGCAGATTGAAAGTAAAAGAAGAATGCTCCCCCAAGGAGCATTCTGCTTTATTTACAACCTGCTGTAAGATGTCACTTGTCTTCAAAACTAGAAACAAGCTTTGCTAGATATACATTTGAATATTGTTCAATAAGTGAGTAAGTGATAAACCAATTAGCTCAATACCCCATAGCCTGTTTCTAGTTTAAAAGACAGTACAGGTAACCACTTAAAACAGGCTGAAATTAAAACAGAATGTGCCTTAAGGCACATTCTGTTTTACTTTCCACCTGCTTTAAGCTTCCATCTCCTAGGATATATAAAACATTTGTTACTCTGGCTGCATATTCATGACTGTATAAAATGTAACTATTTTTTTCAAACCAGGAATAAATCATAGGCGTAAAAACATACCTCTTTACAACCAATGGCTATAGACACAATCCAGTCAGCAAACGATGCTGCCAGTACAAACATCTCCAGGGCTAACCACTTGTTAGATTGTATATGATGCCGTCCATATACATGGGACTGAAAGACAAGTTGAAAGACAAGGATTATCCTTTTTTTTTCAATAAAAATATGACCATGAAACATACACATCAAAGACCATTATAACAACAGAATTAGACGCTCGGCATTGGAAGGATAGTGCTAGGAAGGTGACTGTAATGCCCAGGTAAGTATGCATGTTAATGGATACATTGTTTGTCGCAATAAAAGCACTACAGAGCTTATGTTGATTGTTTACCATATGCAACGTTCAATAAAGCTTGCCTTTGTCTTTTATCAATTTTTCACTATGCACTATTTACCGACCCTTAGATATATAAGAGACACCAGAAGCACTTCCACACAGGTGTAACACCATTAGTACCACTAAAAGGAAGGCTACTTTATTGTATAAAAGACGGGTGGTGGCTCAAAGCATAATGACAGTCATAAACCCCTTATAATTAACCCTTTGAACCCTAGTCCCGCCTATAGGCATCATTTCAAACAGTGTACATGTGAATAATACACTTGTCCTGTGCAAACAGTGAAGGCCCAGATCAGAGGGCTCCGAAAGGAGCCCTCTGATCAGGGTCTTCACTGTTTGTCAGTAATGCCAAAATTGACAAAAACAACTCTTAAAAGCCAGAAATGGACTAGACAAAAATCGGAACTGGAATTGTCCATTTAAAGTTTCAGGGAGGAAAGAGTTAACAAAGCTTAAAGGTTGTAATAGAGAGATTTCATTGTATCAACCCTGAAAAGTCAAAATTGAATTGTTAATTAAAAATTCAGGGGTGAGTGACTTAACCCTTTGAACCCTAGTCCCGCAAATAGGCGTTCTTTTCAAACAATGTACATGTGAAAAGTACACTTGTCTTGTGCAAACAGTGAAGATCCAGATCAGATGGCTCCGAAAGGAGCCCTCTGATCTGGGTCTTCACTGTTTGTCATAATGTCAAATATTGACAAAAACAACCCTTAAAAGTCAGAAATGGACTTGACTTAAATAGAAAGTGGAATTGTCCATTTAAAGTTTCAGGGAGGAAAGAGTTAAGATAAGACATAATGTAAGCACCAACCTTAATAATCACATCTGCTAGTAGAAAGCTTAGGCAGACAATCTCTATTCCTTCAGTGACACCACAGGGCAGTTCCACCCTGCCTGTAACACGGGCATCAGATGTCCATGACAGCGAGGATGGGAATTCAAGGAAGGCAAGAACATGAAGAAGAGTGATCACAAAGTACCGCGCACTGAAAACAAAAACATGTTGTATTAGATAATAGTCCTTTCTCTCATTTACAGTTAAATCTCGTTGTCAATATCTCAAACATGCATAAGTCAACATACCCATATTTCAGCAACTGAAATTCATTATTTTGAACCTGCATTTAGAAGTCAAACATCTCTGCATTTAACGTCAAATCATGGCTTAGCCACATTCTAATTTTGAAATACAATATATTCAACTTAAAGACATTAGTAGACCCAGCTTGGGTGGTTACACCTAGTCTGGTAAAAAGTTTGCAATAAAGAATGCAAAGCCTGCTATACCTTTAAAATTTTCTAGACAAAGAATCAATGAAGCATCTCATGAGAGGACCATCTCTTATTTTTGATGTTTTGATTTGAATGAGTACCGGTATGTCAGCTGCAGGGCTCCAGATAAGGGGGAGTAAACTGTCAAAATCCAACATTGTCTCACTCATTTTAACACAAAATCCTATGGTGTCACTACTCATTAGAATCGTCTCAAAGAGACGATTCCAATGAGTAGTGACACCATAGGGTTTAATGCAGAAATAAAGATTCTAGTTTTTGAAATACCCCCCTTATCTGGGGCCCTGAGTATGTCAGGGCCTCTCTTGGTAGTACAAGATGGCTCTGCCACAGGTTTCATTTTTTACAGTTACTTTCACGCCTAGTGAGAACATCAGGGGGGGGGGGGGGGGGGGGGGGGCATTGTAAGGACTGGGCTAATGTCCATAAGTAAGTTTGAGATTATTGAGGTTTGACAGTATGCTATAATTTTATTTTTGAAGGCTTTTAGTGTGCTTAAAGTAAGCTGGTAGAGCTTTCTACTTCACATTCAGCCAACTTAAAACTTACCAACTTATTTCATCACATATAGCTCAAACCTTCAAACAGACAGACATACAGACAATCATTCTTGACAGACAGTCTGACATTCTTGACAGACAAACCTACAGGCACAGGGCTCCTGCCAAACTTAACATTTTCTCATCTATCAGGGCTGCCATAAGTTGATCTTGAAAAATCATAAGAATTCCAAATTTTCTATTTTTCAAGCATGATTACTTAAAGCAGGTTGAAAGTAAAGCAGAATGTGCCTTAAGGCACATTCTGCTTTTCTTTCAGCCTGCTTTAAGCTATCATCTGTTAGGATAAAAATCTTAAGATTTCTGAAAATCTGGAGAAACGGCAACTCTGTTCTATTGATGTTTCCACCTGTCATGAATCCTCAAGACAATTTGCCTCTACAAGACCAGTAACCCTTTTATTCCATAACCTGTTTCTAGTTTTGAAAACAGGTGACCATTTAAAGCAGGTTTAAAGTAAAGCAGAATGTGCCTCTTAAAAGGCTCATTCTGTTTTACTTTCAGCCTGCTTTAAGTTTAACCATCCATTAGGGTATAGAAATTATTTCATATTATATTACATTTTCATTGGATGAATAAACTAAAGGCATAAAAAGGTGTATTTATTAGGTAAGAGTAAATATATTCATTCACTTACAGAGAGACGATTCTAGAGTGGTAAATTCTATACCAAATCAAGGAATGTTTGTCCACCTTATGGTCTACTGATCTATACTGAAATATAATAAAGTTGCTGTCCATATTAACCCTTAGCCCGCCAAATAAATTGTCGTCTGCTATATTTCTCGTCTGCTTCAAGTTTCAAAGTGCTTCAAAGTTGCTCAAAATTGCTGAAAATGTTGTCCGAGTGTCAAACAGCTTGGATCCGGATGAGACGCCGAGTTACTCGGCGTCTCATCCGGATCCAAGCTGTTTGCATATGGAGCTATAGTCGTGAGTGGCAGGCTAAGGGTTAACCCAAGTATTCTGCTGTAATATTGTCTGCTATCAAATTGTTGTATGCAAACTTTGGTTACATTTAGAATTCTTCAAACAAAGAAATCTAAAGACGAGTGACAAACAGTTTTTATCCAGATCAGATGCTGTGTTATGTGGCATCTGATCTAGATCAAAACTGTTTGCAAAAACCAGTAAAATCTTGATCAGCAGACAAAGGGTTAATACAGACAAATCAATTAATGTCATTTACAAGCAATAAACTTCTGACTGACATATATAATTGAAAACTATACCACTAGCGCTCTTTCCAAATTTAAAAGTGTCAATATATATGTGAATATAATTAGGAAAAAGGTAATTTTGTAGAATTTATAACTAAAGATTAATAAAAAAAATTGCAAATGGTTTAACTCTTTCCTCCCTGAAACTTTAAATGGACAATCCCAGTTTCCATTTTAGTCTAGTCCATTTCTGACTTTTAAGGGTTGTTTTTGTCAATGTTTTGCATTATGACAAACAGTGAAGACCCAGATCAGAGGGCTCCTTATGGAGCCCTCTGATCTGGGTCTTCACTGTTTGCACACGACAAGTATACTATTCACATGTACACTATTTGAAAAAGACGCCTATAGGCGTGACTAGGGTTCAAAGGGTTAAGCTGAATTATCAACTAATAATTTATTGACAGTAACTTTTTCTGCATACATGTATACTTGATTAAATACTTTCTTTAACCCTTTGTCCAAGAGCCTGTCTCTATTTTTGAAGATGGGCCACAACGTAAAGCAGAATCTGCCTTTAGCCACATTCTACTTTATTTCTAACCTGCCTTAAAGAGACTCGCAACCAAATGGCGTATTTGCAAAAGTAAAAGAAAATGTTCAAATAAAAGCAAATGTGTAGCATTATTGTGCATCTGGCATTTAAAAAACATGATCAGTCTAAAAACATCCTCAAGAAAAATCATCTGATCAGATCTCTTATTGTTTTCATATATTTTCCATTGCTTTTTCTCCTTCATCAGAAGACAGAGTGAATTCATTTCGCCTCAAATGAAATCATTCTGTGCATGTGCAAGCATAAACCAGAATAAATAGCATATTGGCCATCATTACAGACTTCGTCAGTAGATTTAATCCATCACCTTTAATTGAATAGCCCGCTAAGCTCAATCTGCAACAGGTTTATCTTTATTTTCATTTTCCCTCCCCACATGCTGGGTCCCGGGTTCAAATCCTTCCAGAGCTAAAAGTTTTTTTCATTGAAATGCTTTTTTTTTAAACAGAATTTCTTATCCTTCACTAATATCTACTTGTATATACAATGTATAAGCGTTTGACATACATTTACAAATTACAATTTTTATATGCTAAATCTGGTTGCCGTTCTCTTTAAGCTACCATCTACTAGAATATATACTAAGAAAACAGTTTCATATTACATAATCATGACTGTATAGACTGGAACAATTTTCTTCAGAGGACAAATAGATCAAAGGTGTAAAAAAGTTATGGGGTTATAATTAAATTAACAAGTTGACAATAAAATTCCCAATGTTTCTGAAAGAGGTATTTAAACCAATGCTGAATATCTCACCCGTTCTGCATCTTCTAAGAAAACCTGTGCTTGTAAAAGCCTCAGCTCATCTGCAATAAAACAAAACCAATTAAACCTGTATTCCATTTATAAGTTCTAACAATTACGCAGAATCTTAGTCTTGAAGAAGACCTTTCTTCCAATACTGTACAGCGCCAACTCTAGAGCATTATCCTATAGATTATAAGGTGCACCAGGGACTGAACCCAGCCGGTCAGTTCTCACCAACAACCAGTCGTAATGATAACCAGATATCTTTAGCGCCAAGTAGGAGAGTCATTATTAATAATTTTTAAGTCTTTATTTCAACTAAACCAGGGTCCTGAGGGATTGAACATGTGACCTCTCGATTTGCAAGTGGACGCTCTACCACTGAGCTATGCAGCTGGTCTATGGGTATGAGAGGTGAGGGAGTGGTAAGTATGTGAGTAACGATGGAGGCAAATAACAAAGGAACCTTGGAACTTAACTCAGGGCTGCCATTTCTCCGGATTTTTCCTAAATCTTCGGATTTTTTTCTAGGACATGGTAGCTTAAAGCAGGCTGGAAGTAAAGCAGAATGCGCCTTAAGGCGCATTCTGCTTTACTTCCAGCCTGCTTTAAATAGTCACATGCCAACAAAACTAGAAATAGGCTATGGGGTAAAGGTACGATGCGTAAAATCGCAATCGAAAAATGCAAATTTGGAAATCTTAGGATTTTTTATGTCAACTTATGGCGCATTCTGCTTTACTTCCAGCCTGCTTTAAATAGTCACATGCCAACAAAACTAGAAATAGGCTATGGGGTAAAGGTACGATGCGTAAAATCGCAATCGAAAAATGCAAATTTGGAAATCTTAGGATTTTTTATGTCAACTTATGGCAGCCCTGTTAACTGAACTAGGCATGTACAGTACTGAATCTTATTAAATTAACAATTTTTGCGATTCGATGGCAATTTGCTTGCAATTTGATGGCAATTCGCTTGCGATTCAAAGTACTTACTTTACCCTCGGGTAAGTTTTCTTGAATGGTGTATCTCACAAATGTTCGCAAATATGCCTTCGTTATTGTTTTCGATTCCATTTTTGTCACAACCGCTTCGGAAAAAATCGCGTAAAAATAGTCAAACGTAGGATTTGTTTTTTGAAGCGCGCGATTCGATGGCAATTCGATGGCAATTCGCTTGCGATTATCAATTTAATTTAATAAGGTTCAGTACTGTAAAGGACTGGTTATTCAGTCTAGTCTGATTGTATCACTTGTCACCTGTATGAGATATTTACCCGACTGAGATTCATCTCTCTCATAATCAGCTGAAAATGAATAGGTCGGCTCACGCGGTCGTTGTACCGATCCATATTGTGACACACTGTATTCCTCGATTTCTAAATTTGGGAATGTACTATTTATCAACTGTTTTCTTTCATCACAAGAAATATCCTCGGCATCATCGCCGGTACTGTGTCTGTTGTTTGTCAAAACTCTTTCATCCCGGTCCTCTTCCTGGTTTCCAGGTAGGCTACCCGGCTCAGACCAGCTCTGTTTAGATGGGTCCACATTCATTTTTCACTTTCAAAATGGTTCGTGACATATATCGTAAGATTGAAACGCATTATTTACAAACTGTTATTTCTTTTTTCACACTATATTCACCAAAACGTCAACCAATTTCGCGAAACTCAAAAACACCCCGTCTGTCAAACTACCTCCTTATCGGAGAACAGATATTTCGAGTAGGCTCCCCTGTTTGTTGGTAGAGTATAAAACCCGTACCGCCGCGTACCCGAGCCACCAAGCCGTTACGGAATTCCTAAGTGTTTAGGAGTTTTTTTCCCTCGTGTGATACAATATGAACTAGATCTAGTGCCGATATATTTTTTGGCCGTAAGAAGTATTTTCTGATAACTCTATTTTTATATTTTTAGGGAGTATAAAATATTTCTTTCTTCCTTTCTTTTTTTTCTTTCTTTCTACTTTTCATTTATTGCCGCTTCAAATTGTATTCAGATGGTTATTTTTGGACCAGAGGCTGTTTGAAATATACTGAAATATAGTGTGTTCAAACGTTTTAGTCAATTTGATAAATAACAAAATTCAACGCATGAAATAGATATAGAAAATGGATATAGACATTTTAAGCACTTTTGGAAACCTATACGCAGATTTCGATACCTTATCATGGGGCCATACTTTCAAGGTCGATGGGGTAAAAATATTTGTGTGCATGGAAATGTCTTGTCCATATACACATGCATACTAAATAAAAAAAGCAATAGCTCAAGGGACAAAGTAGTTATAGGCGAGATAAAAAGAAAAAAAGAAAGAAAGGATATACCGGTAAAATAACCCTTTACAGTCACTTCCTATTGCATCCAGTGCACATGATACAATATATTGACGTAAGATTAGAAGTAGTAGAAGTAGAAATGTTAAGTACTGCAGTAGGCCTAATTCGTATTTACTTGCTTAATGTCGGAGTGGTCGCCGTACATAGGGTTTACTGTAGATCTCCCGTCATATATATCCTCAATTCCAAAAGAAACTGTGCACGTTTTATTTTCAAATATTTTAATATCTAGAAGACGTATCGATTTAAAATTTCGCACACAATATCTCATGTATATTTGCCATCAATCAAAAATAAAATCTATAACTTAGTATTAAGAGATTTTCAATTTGCATGTTTTGCACATACAGCTCTTAAAAGGAAAATGCACATGCCACCGAAAACGTGCATGGGTGTAATTTGTATGCCTTATTCAAAGATAAAAACACGTTTTACTTCACATCGGTACACAACGAACTTGCTGAGATTGAATCAAAATAGGCAAATTAGAGTCTTTGTAATGCTTATTTATACCCGTGAGTAGGACGTTAGAATATCAAAGAAACACACTCATTCGGTTGCTCAAACGTTTTCAACATACAAGTAGTGTGGTAGATCGCCGCACACAGTGTGCAGATATATAGGACAGCAGTTCAACAAACGAATGTGTTACGTTGACGTTACTTCTACGTCAGTTTCAAACGGCGTCTAATTCTGCAAGACAGTACGGAATCAGCTGACAGACCGTATTGTGTTGTCTCCGGCCAAATCGGACACCCATCCGGCCTAGGGGACCCTTTGTTGAACATCTTGACAGAACGTCATTGGGCTTCTCATTTGCAGCGAGCATGACGTAATTTCCGTTTTGGCCGACATAAGTGGACTCGTGCCTTTTCTCTGATAGGTCTCATAATAGTCTTAGTGAACGTGATGCTCGCATGCGGGGCTTAAGGAGAAAAAACCTTATGGGCCTTGCAAATGCACTAACTTAGGTCTAGGACAACGGTTCATTTCCGACGTCGTTATTATACGTCACGTACGGTCTACGCGAGGTCCCATTGCCGATTGCATCACGAGAAAAGATGGACACATACGATACTGACAAAAAATATCATAAGATTACAACTAAACCGACTTAAAATGCCAAACTAAACACAGTCTGGTTCCCAGTGTTTCTTTGCAACTTTGATTTTTTACACTTCGTCTTTTCTCGTTTAAAACATCCACTTTAAACGACCGCATCTCAAAATCGGAAATAACTGTCATATTGTTCGTGAATTGATCTAAATGTTGGTACCAAATACATAGGCTTTCACGAAAATAGTCAATGAATAATTACAGTAAAGAAAGTGCACAGTTTCTTTCGGAATTGAGTATATTTTTTAATTTAGAACATATAGATATAGCATTGTGCTGTTGGTTATAAAAATCTTAAATGTACAATTTTATAATTAACTCGTATATTATTCACTGAAATCGTTTCGATCTATTGACGGTGAACAGAACAATCACTTCCCAGCTAAAGTACAAGTACTCAGTCCAAACTCACAGTATGTCCTACAAGTAGCCTAAACAACAAAGTTTGAGCAGTACATGTATAGGTAAACTGCAGGGCTGCCATTTCTCCGCATTTTCCCTAAATCTTCGGATTTTTTCCTAGTTCATGGTAGCTTAAAGCAGGCTGAAAGTAAAGCAGAATGCGCCTTAAGGCGCATTCTGCTTTACTTTCAGCCTGCTTTAAGCAGCCAGGTGTCAACAAAACTAGACACAGGCGGTAGGCAAAAGGTACGATTCGTAAAATTGCACTTGAAAAAAGCAAAATTGAAAATCTGAGGATTTTTTATGTCAACTTATGGCAGCCCTGAAACTGGTAGTGAAGGGGTTATTTATAAACCACATTCTGGATGCATTCTGCCTAAAAACACAGACCTGGATGTATTTAATGCATAACCTACGCCTTTTTACGCCTTTGATTTAGTCTTCCTCTGAAGAAAATACATGTATTTCCACTTTATACAATACATGAATATGCACGGTAATAAAATATCTAAAATATACTCTAACAGTTGGTAGCTAAAAGCAAGCTGAAATAGAAAGCAGAATGTGCCTTTAGGCGTGTTCTGCTTTACTTTTAATATGCTTTAAGTAGCCATGCACTTGTCTTCTAAACTAGAAACAGGCTAAGGGGTTATTATTAAAGTTAAGTACCCTTTTATCTTTAGTCTGACCGGGCTACATGTTACACTGTAGGGCATGAAACTGTCCTTGAACTAGGCCGGAACAAGATAGCCTGTATTGAAGTGTCAAATTAGTTAGCACATGTACATACTTTCACGTATAAGTACAGCGTGTGTAATGAGCTACTTCACCCACTATAGTTTATGTTATATGACAATATAAGTTAAATGTGGAAAAGTCCATTACTTGTAAACGTGACTATACAGTGGAGAATATGATAATCTTTCCCGTTTAAACGCAAACGTACGCAAACGCAAAGCGCTAAAACGTAGAAAAGAACAACTTTTGGACAATTCTGATATTTCATGTTTATCATGGTGGCAAACAGTTTGGAGCCTGATCAGACGCCGGGTTACCCGGCGTCTGATCTGGCTCCAAACTGTTTGCACTGCAAATAATAGTTTTAGCGTAAACGCGTTTATTGGGAAAGAATAACAGATTCTCCACTGTACTAAAACACTAATATACCTTGCAAATAATACAGAGCCCGTCTACGCAGATGCCGGGTAACTTAAAATTGATGCCCGAGTTAGTTCCAAACTCTTTGCCACTCGAATTCTAATTGTATACATTAACCCTTTGATGATAAAATTATTCGTCAGATTTTTACCCCTTCACCGCTTTATTGTCGTCTGCTTCAGTATTGCTGTCTGCAAGACACGTTTCAACGTTATATTTATGGTTGTATGACCTAATAAATATCGCTGTGTCAAACAGTTTGGGTCCTGATCAGACCCAAACTTTTTGCAAATGCGCTTTATGGTGTCATTGAGAGTGAACGGGTACAGTGTTGGCATTATAACCCTATTTATCCATGACACAGCTTAAGGTATTTCAAGCGCTAGGACCTCGAATATGTACATAAAGAATATGGACAGTATATATGCTTTATTACCCAGAACATTTAATAAATTCCATTAGATCAGAGATTGCGGAGACTGCTCCGATAGCTGATTTGATACATTTGTATCAAGAGACAGGAGGTCGCGTGTTCGATCCCATTACCCCACATCAAGGTCCTTTACTTCGTTAATTTATTCACCATATCAAGTATATACAGTTCCATTTTATACCGTTCTATATAAAATATATGAAATAATACTTATTATGTATATCCTAGCAGATTGTACCATAAAGCAGACTGAAAGCAAAGCAAAATGCTCTTTAAGGGGCATTCTGCTTTACTTAATAGCCACCTCTAATCACCCACCTATCTTCAATAATGAAAAAACGCTATATGGGGAAATGGGTAAACACACAGTGTCAACTTTGATTGGCGCTGGCATAATTATGAGGACAATCCTAGGACTGTTACCCGGTGCCCAATAAAGGGACGTGACTTGTTATGTACCCCCATGCAGAGTCCTTCCTACTTTGACGCAGTTCTCGGGCTTAATTGTCATTGGGATATTTTTGTTTATTAGGCCGAGATCGTCCCTTCTGCCAAGAATTAAAAAGAAGGAAGGTCGGTGGTTTTGATCCCATGCGCTGCTTTGCAACGAATGAGAATAGCCGAAATCATCTTCCTGAAATCATCAGCATCTCATCTCACCATCCCATATCAATCATCGGCGCTATATGGCCTTTTCCGTGTCGCAGTGCCGTAAAGTCCAACGCATCCACCCATCGTGTACATGTACCTTACCGTTAAAGAACCATAAAATTGGACCTTACCATATAAAAGTTACATTTAGTATACTGTGTTCTAATGAAAGGGAACATACACGAACGTTTGCTGCATGTTAATTGGATTGACGTCACGAGTTATATCCCCTGTGCGTTTTTGTATAGAACGGGACGGGTTTATGATACACAAATGCTCCTGGACATCATCCTAGATTAAAAAAAAAGTAGATCAAAGTCACAATGACAATAAGTTTGTATCATTTTAAAGGCATTAGTGCAAAATTGTGGAAAATGTTATATTCAAACAATTTGACATCTAAATATCATCAGTAACTTTAAACAGTATTAGATTCAAATAAATGGATCGGACAACGGGACGGGCATATGCAATTGATCTCCAAAATGACATTGGACTACCAATTTGACTGAGGTCAAGGGCATCTTGTTAAGAGTATACATCTGTCACATGCAAATGCACTAAATACAAGACCATGTCGTTCTATAGTTATGACGGAATGTTAAAGTTATGGACAGAGAGTAATACACATCAACCAGCCAACCGACAAAATTAAGTAGATATTCTCAAACTTATATGCACCGATTCTAAAATTATGACCAACGTTAAATTGTGGACACACAGGTATATAAACCAATCAACCAACAAACAGACATACCAAAATGAGTATTCCCCGACTTTCGAGCTCAGGAGCATAATAATGTTGGCTTTCTTAAAAACGGAAGCCCTTTGAACTGTGGAAGAAGCAAACATGTATTAGATCTATTATATAAGTGATGGACTGCGCTGTTTTATCTCAATAGCGTCCTTAACTTTACGCTTCCAGAAGTTGTCTTCAGAGGTCAAGACTTTGGTGCTGTCAGGTCTGATTTTGTGAAGTCTTGACCTCTGAAGACAACTTCTGGAAGGTAAAGTTAAGGAAGCTATTGAGATAAAACAGCGCAGACCATCACTTAACAGGGACGAGGGACTGGAGCTACCGCGGGTATATGACGGTCTCCTCGTATCACGTGACCACTCACCGGTCACGTGATCCAAGCCAGTGCAGTCTTGCCGAAGAAGGGGATGTGACATCTCCGAAAATTCCAAGGTAAAGGAAAAACTTTTGTGCTCCGAGTTAAAGAACCTCTCTACTCATTAAAACTCCTGTTTTTATTACATCTAAGATTGCTACAGGCGTCTCATTTGGTTTTACATTGTTTACCAGTGTCCAGTATTCGGATGCTATCACTTTTTAATTCCAAAGTGCGTGTTGCTTGCCTACGTACACAACAAATCGATTCATTGTCATCTTTTGTACGGAATGAATTATTCAGATTTATCATCTCTACTAGCATGATATCACCTGCTTAAAACCCACCTGTCTGTTGTTTTTTACTAAAATCCAGAAATTAGGCACATTGCTTGAAGAAAGGTCTGCATAAGTGTCAAACAGTTTGGATCCTGATTATAGAGGCTATGTTACTCGGCATCTGATATGGATATAAAATGTTCGCAAAGGTCAATGGCAATCATTCAGTGGAGAAAACGTTTTTCTTTCCCAATAAACGCGTTTACGCTAAAACTCTTATTTCCTATGCAAACAGTTTGGAGCCAGATCGGACGCCGGGTAACCCGGCGTCTGACCAGGCTCCAAACTGTTTGCCACTCAGATTAAAAAAATAAGTCAACATTTTCGAAATATTGTCCTTTTCTACGTTTTATTGCGATGCGTTTCGTTTGCGTTTAAACGGGAAAGAATAACATATTCTCTACTGTAGCAGTCGAACTTGACAGCGAACGGGTTAATTTGGTGTAATTGCGTGCCTTAGTACTGCTACAGTGGAGAAAACGTTATTCTTTCCCGTTTAAACGCAAACGTACGCAAACGCAAAGCGCTAAAACGTAGAAAAGAACAACTTTTGGACAATTCTGATATTTCATGTTTATCTTGGTGGCAAACAGTTTGGAGCCTGATCAGACGCCGGGTTACTCGGCGTCTGATCTGGCTCCAAACTGTTTGCACTGCAAATAATAGTTTTAGCGTAAACGCGTTTATTGGGAAAGAATAACCCATTCTCCACTGTACGATGTCCGCTTTCGCTGCTTCAATATCCCTGGCTCGAAATAAAATACCCCTATTGTTATGTGCAAGCGATTTGATTTAACCCATTCTCTGCTATGCATTACCATTATGGCATTTGCAAACAGTTTTGATCCAGATCAGACGCCGATTTAACCGGCGTCTGATCTTTATCCAAACTGGTTGGCACTTTCAAAAGTGTTTATGGTTCTTCAGTCAAAAATAGGAAAGAAAAAAATGTATAAAGCATTCGCAGTCGACAATTTGTAAGCAGACGACATGAACGCAAATAAAAAGGTTAACCCTTAGCCCGCCAAATAAATTGTCGTCTGCTATATTTCTCGTCTGCTTCAAGTTTCAAAGTGCTTCAAAGTTGCTCAAAATTGCTGAAAATGTTGTCCGAGTGTCAAACAGCTTAGATCCGGATGAGACGCCGAGTTACTCGGCGTCTCATCCGGATCCAAGCTGTTTGCATATGGAGCTATAGTCGTGAGTGGCAGCCTAAGGGTTAATTGCCTTCGATCAAGCCGACCTAGTGAAAAGGACAATTACCTGCCTGGTTATTGCGCAAATGCTAATAAAGAAATTGAGAATATAAAAGCATTTAAACCGATTCCGTTGATAAATCATTTTATTTTATTTCGCCGAGGTACATAGTCACCTTTATCCTGCCAATGGAGAATAGATCCTGTGTTTTACAGAACAACACAGAACAGAACAGTATTTTATTTTATTTTGGACTTAAACGATATGTTTATCGTCCATACATACATATAAATATAATATATGTATTTTCATTGCGCATTTAATATAGCAACAAAGTTTGTTAATTACACCATAGTCTTTAGATTTCAATAGTTCACAGAGTTAATTTTCAAAACATGCGTTTTGAATGTCGTTTCTTGTAAAATATTGAACCATAGTGATACGTGTAGACTACGCGCCATTTTCAAACACTGTATACGTAACGCGTAATGAGTGCACTTGTCCAATGTAAACGGCATAGATCTCTGATCAGGATATGTACTGTTTGTAATTTAGGAAATTATTGTAAAACCACTCGTTGAATACCAACTTTTTGCATCTGACAAGTGTACTCTTCACAGTTATATATACAAGACGTTTATAAGCGTCGTCCATGTCCAAGAATGCAGGCCATATTTACAGGATTGTCGTTCTTGCTCACGTTAGTATATCAGACGTAAACCATTATCTCCCTTGGTCCACGAGATCAATTATCGATTTGTTAGGCAGACTATCGGGAATCGCTTGATCATCTTAGCCTTGATAAGAAATCACGAATGCTTCGTTATCATTCGGCTGCCTCCGGAACACTGGTTCCGGACTCGTCTTATTCTCAGCGGGACCACTGAAAAGCCATTTGTGTTTATCTGCTGATTAAATTGTTACTAAACATTCAGGTTCTACATCAAATTATACCCTGACCAGCATTATCGATCGAATCTTTCACTAGTATATTACTCGTACATCCACACTTAACAAACGATAGTATGAATTATGATCAGACTAAGTTATTTGTCTATACAACAATTTGCAAATTGTTAACCAATCGGATCAAAACTAATTGATAGCTAAAATGGTAAAAAACAAAATTAAAATTAAATTAAAACATACATTTTTCGAATTTCTTTTTAAGGAGTGATTTACACATATAAGATTAATATGATGTAAATGCGTAAATATGTTTCGAATAAGATATATTTGTATGAAAAACACAGAAAAATGATATTTTCTGTTCTATTGCAAACAGTTTGGATCAAGATCAGACCCCCAACAATCATGTGTCGGAAATTACTCTGAAAACAATCTTGATTTGAGTGTTTTGTGTGAAAAACTTTGAAACTGAATGCAATTCTATAGGAAACAATGTCGTATTCATTTTAGACTATCTATGTCGGATCATGATCCAAACTATTTGACACGGATTGATCTGGGTAACTCGTGTCAAAGTTCAAGTTTCTGCTCCGGGATAGTAAAAATGCCCCCGGCAAAACTAAAGGCGCGAGTCACTGCTCCTTAACCCTTAATTATCGTGCTAAGCGGGACTTGGCTTATATTTGCAAACAATCTGGATTCAGATCAGATGCCGCGTTACATAGCGTCTGATCTGGATCTAAGCTGTTTGTCACTCGAAAAGTACTTTTTCTTTAGATGTAAAAAGATCAAAATTATTTATTATATTTCGCAGACATTATATTTGAAGCAGACGACAAATCAGCAGGATAAGGGTTAAGTTATGACACTTTGTTTCGTTAACTCATTCGACCATACGATTGTTAACTGACATGTTAATTTCCAATTAGGTCTAGTCCATTCTTTACTTTTTAGGGTTGATGTTAACAATATATTGCAAAATGACAAACAGTGTAGGCACTGTTCAGATGACTTATGCTAGCATACGACAAGTGTACATTCAGAAATTCAAATTCAAACATAAGTACGCTGTTTGTTAGTGACAATGGGTTAATATTTTGTTAGTTTTCTGATTGCTGAGTACCGGCTAAATTCTGATCAGATCAGTTACTTGCTGTTTGATCTGGATATACATTGTTTGCTTCTGTAATTCAAGTGGAAGAAAAAGTCTAAAAGAGATGACGGCAAATGTCTTTTTGCATCTGCCAATTTAACTTATAGATGTTGTGTGTTTCACCTGCGTCTGCATTATTGGCTATGATACATGCATACAGTTGTCCCAAATACACTGGCATATTAAGTGTTTCCGCTATTACAGAACTACTTACTAGCAATGTATCTCTTTAATATGCAAATACAACAAAGTGTTCATAAAAAGGTCTAGGTATGTATAGGTTCAACTTTAAGCAGCTATACCCCTTTACCCAATTGCCTATTTCTAGTATTGAAAATAAGGGACAACTTAAAGCAGGTTGAAAGTAATGCAGAAGGCGCCTTAAGGCGATTTCTGCTTTACTTTCAGCCTTGTTTAAGCTACCATCTGCTAATAGGTAGACATTATATGTTATGGCGCATGTTTAAAACTGTTTAAATAGGAACTATTTTGTTCAGCAGAGGAATAAATTAAATACGCTAAAAGTCGCTTCTATGTGGGAAAGGGATACTATGTGTTTCTATCTCATGTAATAAAGACATTTGAATGATCTTTTAGCCTTAATTTTGTTTTAATCAACAACAAAATACTTAACGACCACTCATTGTTGACTGCAAGATATGAATTGTTTCCGATGAAATAATAGCTTTAACGCGTTTATTTGGAAAGAATAACGCCTTCTCCTCATTCTTGTATTTAATGTATCCTACAAAAGGGAAATAGGCAAACAGTGTAGTCTCTGATCAGACGCCGCATTATAGGAATTTCAATATCAAGCAAAACGAAAATGAAAATTTAAACCAGGCACCCCTGTTTGCTACTCAGATTAAAACCATAGTTAACCTTTCTAAAAGTAAATTTCCCCAGTATAGTGCATTGCGTTTAAACGGAAAAGAATAATGTATCCTCTACTGTATATTACCACGGAGTAATTAGAGCGAGCCCTAATTACTCCGTGACATTACGCACAAAAATTACAGCTATCCGTATCTGTAACTGGATGTAGAGAAAACTCATCCCTTTTAAAGTTTTAGAATGTTCCAATCTAAACATAATTTGGACAGGTCAGAAGAAAACACTAATATAGACAAAGCACAGTTTTCAACAGCACACAAATATCTACACCCACTGTTATCTATAAATATAAAAAGTATAAACCGTAAAACGACATTTTTCTGATTAAAATTAAATCCCCCCTCCCCCAACATTTTGTTTTCTTCGAACATCTTTTAGACGGAATGCGAGTTAGTACTATATTGTTACGTTTTCGTGAAAGGTGGTGGTGGGGAGGGATAATAACACGCAACGGGCATCTGGATGTTATAGGCGAATTCGTGACAGGTTACACGCAATTTCTGCGCCAACGGAAAGCATCTCACCACTTAATGTTTATTTGAACTTTTGAAGTATAATATAGGTGTTCGGGATTCAAAGGTTCCACTGTAATCAGGGGAATCTATCAATCAGTCGAACACAACTCTATTGCTATAAAAAGTAAACCCTCTCTATTACGACCACTAAAAGAAGGCTAATTTAGTGTTTAAAAGACAGGTGATAACTTAAGAAAGTTGACAGTGAAAAAGAAAGCTCCTCGTTTTACTGTCACCTTGCTTTAAGCAATCAAACTATTGTAAAACCCTAATAATTTACATAATAAAGTGGTCGTATAAGAGACGTTTTATTATTACTCAGAACAAACATACATGTAGTATTTCAAGCAAGCTTTGAGAATCGAACGCAGAAATAAAGCAGACCATTTTGGGAATGAGTTAGAACTGGAAGAATCCGACGACCATATGTCAGACTTCTATCCATTGATGCACTGTCCCCTTAAAGGAATGGTGCAAAGGAAAAAAACTGAGTGACTTACAGGTATAACCAAGCACTCAAAGAAGCCGAGTGACTTACAGACATAGTCAAGCACTCAAAGAAGCCGAGTGACTTACAGACATAGTCAGGCACTCGTTTGCTGCTCTTGTAAAAGAGCAGCAAACGCACAGTCTAATTCACCCCGTCGGTGCAAGACCGGTGCATACAAATACAAATGACACCAAAGGCGTCAGTGATTACCCTTTCGGGAATCTATTCAAATAACGCAAGTATTGCACTTTTCAATGAAATTGGCAGAAGGGGAAATTTATGACATCTTAAATAAAACATTTCTAACATTCAGTAAGTTAAAATAAATTCTGAAAGTAATACAAAAAGCTTTTAAATTCACATGGTTACGTGGAAATATATCATAATAATTAATTCTTCATTCAATCTTATACTAGCTGTGCTATCTGAATAAATTTTAATGAAAATTATAAAACGTACATCAGTCGTTTTGTACTCCGTATCGCCACTGGTCCTAGATTAGCATATGAATAAAAGGTGATAGGATCCCAGCACCCAGCTCATACATGTACCACTATTCTACTTAAGTGCTGATAGCTCAGTCGGTAGTGTGGTTGACTAACAATCAAAAGGTCAGAGGTTCGAGTCTCATTCGAATCAAAACTTGTTTTTCCTTTTTTCTTTATTTTTTTTTTAAAAAGACTTGTGGGTAAATAACGTAGAAAAAGGACATGTTTAGTCTTTGTTGGTTAGAATCATTGTTCGCTATTTAGCTTGTCGAATTACGTTTTGGTTCATGACTGACACACACCATTGTCTGGATGCAATGTCGTCTGCTTAAAATTGTCTGCTTAAAATTGTCATCTGCTGTTTTTCTCAGAGTTACGTAATGGACATTTTGACATTAAAACCTTAATGATGAGTGACAAACAGCTTGATTCCAGATCAGACGCCGCGTTACGCGGCGTCTGATCTGGAATCAATCTGTTTGTAAAGTTCCCTCCGATAACGACTCCCTCCAAACAACGCCCACAATTTGTGTCTCCTGTTGGGTGTATCACCTGGTTCCTCTTGAATGGGGCGAATGCAAATATTTCCAGATACCTAATGGATCGTGGGTGCCATTGTCCTGTTTCTGATTCGTAGCTTAGTCTGTGGTTATGCCTGTTTATAATCGTCAGCAAACCCATATTGGCCAATATCTGTCTTGAGTTTATTGTCTGTCTTGAGGACGCGGTGCTTATGAATCTGCTCTCGGCGATTCATTTTGTTGCGTTGCTTTAGTAACGCCGACCACGGCCGTTATGGTTAGTCCTTTCAGGGTACACATTATTCGTGTTAACAACCTCTAATATGGATTAAATTGACACGAATACCAATAAAATGTTCATTTAATATTAAAAATTACAGCAAATATATGATAAGAAATGAACTGAGTTTTTCGGTGATTAAGCTAAATAAACGGCAGAAAATTACCAGCAATCTCCATGAATTGCTAACAACGACAGAAAATGAACGGCAAATACGATTCATGGAATTTGTCGATCATTTTCTGTCGTTTACTTCGCTTAAATACGTCGAAAAAATCAGTTAATTTCTTAACTAACTACGTCAGATAAACAGCACACACCTTTGGGGGATCTGCTTCAAAAAACGCCAGAAGAAGACGCGAGTCTTTTATAGCAGGATGAACAGGAATACATGTACTGAGACAAAAAGGTTCCCCACGGAACATGTATTGAATACAAGATATAATGAAGACACGTACAAAACTAAGATGTTGTAGTTACCTACAACAATATTATTTACAGTATATTTTACATATTAAATACAGTGATCCATCCCTACAACGGCCCTCTGAACAACGATTCCAACCGAACAACAACGCTAGCGATTTTCCCCCTAACAACTTCGGCTGCTTAAAATTGTCGGCTGCTATTTTTCTCATAGTCACATTTTGGACATTTTTACAGAAAAAGGACAAAATGACGAGTAACACACGTGGATGTGAATGCTGAATATAAAAGGACGATGATTTGGTGGTGACTGTATTAGTCAGGCAACAACGTCATAAAAACAATGGAATGACCAAGCAAAGTGGAGATTTGTTGCAGCCGACAGAATATTGCAAACGGCAATGACGTAGCATGCCCAACTCTCTACAATGAAACCCAATGGGAGACACAGATTATGTATGCTGTTCAGAGGGAGTTGTTTTAGCGAGGGAAATTAAGACTTGGTTTATATTTGCAAACAGCTTTAATCAAGATAAGACGCCGCGTGAAGCGGCGTCTGATCTGGATTCAAGCTCTTTGTTACTCGTCATAATATTTCTTCTGCCAAATTGTCAACTTATATGTAACTTTAAGAAAAACGGCAGACAACACATTTAAACAGATGATAGGTCTACCGTAGCTGTCGCAAAAAATACAGAATCTGTTTAATATATACATATCTTCGACATTCCGCTTTTCCTGGCCTATCGTATTGTTTCGGTCAAAATCAGTGAATTATATTCTCTCTTATCATTCCATCAACCGAAGTCCTTCGTCGTAAAATAAAATGGAAAGTGTTGACTGAAGAGGTGCGCTTCTGGTGGCTCCAAAAGCAGTGTGAGATGTTCCAAAAGGTTAATTGGTTGTTGAAAGATATTTTTGAACGTCGATGGTTTTAGTACCTATTATACATGCATTTAGGAAGTCAGATTAGGGTGAAGGCCATTCATGCTCCTGAATGAGAACGTCACTCCACTCCAAAATATTTACATTCACCCAATTCAATTGCATTGGACAAAGTGACGTTCAATTTGTATAAACGCTATTTCTCTAGGGGCGGGATTTGTGTATACAATTCCGCAGAGGAGGCGGGGCTTATTGGTCTGCTATATGCGAATCATTTTGTTGCGTTGCTTCAGTAGTGCCGTTTCGGCTATTCATTTCAAGGTACACATTATTCGTATTAACAACCTCTAATATGGATAACACATACATGCATCATGTCCAAGAATCCAGGACATATTTACATAGTTGTCTTCCTTGACCTGTCTTGATCGTGATACGTAAACCATTATCTCCCTTCGTCCGCGAGATCAATTATCGATTCGTTAGGCATACTATCGGGCACCGCTTGCTCATCTTTAGCCTTGATAAGAAATCACGAATGCTTCGTTATCGCTCGGCTGCCTCCGGAACACTGCTTCCGAAGTATTTTTTGTTCTCAGCGGGGTCTCGTGTATCAATGATCAACAAGTTATCACCAAATATTCACGTTTTACAACTATTATACCCCGATCAGCATTGTCGATTGAATCGATCAAACGGTGGTATGAATTATGATCAATTGATCAGACTAAGTAGTTTGTCCATACATCAAGTTGCAAACTGTTTACCAATTTATTAAATCAAAATATCCGGTACTCTGAAATCATGTGTAATAGACATATGTTTCTAGGGTCCTTATCACACATTGACATCAACCCCAATCAACACTCAGCGGGAATCAGATGAGTGAGATCACTGCCCTTGAATGATTACGGTGAATTACGGAAATATCCGATTATGGGTTGGGGGGAAATGACTACCGGTAATTCCGATTTCAGCATCACGACATTTGTCAATATTCAAATTGAATTGGAAGCAAAAAGACTTTATTCAAATTCGAAGCAAAAGAGATTTTATAACTGTTTTGAAAACATTCTTTCACCTCATAACTGCTAAAAAATTCGCAGATATTAAAAAGGATACTTTATTTGCGTTCAAAATCAGCAAACTACACACTTTCATTTTTTTTTACTATATGTTTAATGTGTCCGACACCAACCAATTTCAAATCAAAGCAAAAAGTCGTTAAAATAGAAAATTAAAATTTACATCATGTGAAAAAGAAGAAAATAAAGTATATTGCTATAACTGCTAAAATATTGACAAATACATTGTATATGCAACACCTTAAGATATGACTTTGAAAATTATTCCCCTATATATTCTTTATAGGGCAGTCAGGCCAGACATTTATCCATATCGATTTTATCGGCTTTTTGCAAGGGGGACAACCTACTTGATTAAGCCAGTCAAAATGGACTGAAAGTTAGGTATGAGGGCTCAATGAGTTTATTTCCTTTCCTGTGTGAAGAGTTAGAATTTATTCAAGAGTGTTTACTGATTACGTAATGGCTACTTGTGAAAAGGGATCGAAATGGGCTAGTTATACATATAAAAATACAGAATGTGGTTAAAAGGCAAACCTTGGTTCAACAAATACACCAATCTAAAACTTTTTGATATTCGATATTCTTACACACAAATCTTAAACAGGCGAGTACCGCAGTCCCCACTTATTTGACGACTGATACAGAGGCGTGTTCAGTTACCTACACTGTTTGCTGTTTAGGCTAGCACTTTGTGACCCGTGTGCAGCGTGCAGAGTACAGCAGAGAAAACATGTTCTTTCCAAACAACCCCGGTTTCGCTTAAACCATTATTATTATAATCGCAAACAGTTTTGAGCCAGATCAGACGCCGGGTAACCCGGCGTCTGATCAGGCTCCAAACTGTTTGCCACTCAGACTAAAACTGGAAGTCATAATCGTCTGAAAGTTTCATTTTCTATACTTCAATGCAATAAGTTTGCGTTTGAACGAACGTATTTCGTTTTCCCCCCTGTATTCAGACCGGTAGCCAACACGCGATCGACCACCATCGATTTCTTTACTGAACTCTTCACTGTCGATATTCGATAACTAATTAAACCCTGAAACCTTCAACCCATTACCCAATAAATACGTCTGTTTGTACCTTGAATTTATTTCTTCACTGAAGAAAATGTATTATCTATTTCCCTTTTTTTACAGTCATTATTATTTATAATGAGAAAACAATTCTATAGTATAGTAGATACAGTGGAGAATCTGTTATTCTTTCCCGTTTAAACGCAAACGTACGCAAACGCAAATCACGAAAACGTAGAAAAGAACAACTTTTGGACAATTCTGATAATTCTTGTTTATTTTGGTGGCAAACAGTTTGGAGTCTGATCAGACGCCGGGTTACCCGGCGTCTGATCTGGCTCCAAACTGTTTGTATTGGAAATAATAGTTTTAGCGTAAACGCGTTTATTGGGAAAGAATAACAGATTCTCCACTGTAGTATCACGCTTGCAAAAACAATCATTATTTGTCCATTGTAAACAGTATGGAGCCAAATAAGACATTGGGTCTAATTAGGATCCAAACTAGTTACCTCTTAGTTGTTTAAAGCTCTGTCATTTTTACATATTACTTGTACGTTGCGTTGTGTGTCGTTTCGATTAACTCGTTTATTGCCAACGGCGCCAAAAGGCGACTTTGTAAACAGTATGGATCCTGATCAGACGGCGCCTGATCAGAATCCATACTATTTGACACTCGTATCGATATTTCTTAAGTAAAAAAACACTTAATCTGACGTGAAAATATATTGCAGACGACCGTATCTATGCAGACGATATTTTGGCGGTATGAGGGTTAAGGCAGTCGATAAAAGGTAGTGAAAGAGTTAAACGAGAAAATTGACATACAGACGAACTTCGATATCTCGAACCCGGTTAAATCGAACATACCCATATTTCAAAATTAAAACGTGGCTTAGCCACGTTTTCACTTAAAAATCTGGGTGTGTTAAACTTAACCGAGCATGAAATAATGCAGTTAATGTGTCGAATGTATCAGATAGTTCGAGTTAAGCGAGTTCGAACTATCGAAGTTCGACTACATATATATTCTCCACTTCAACAGAACAGAACACATATAACAAAGTATGCAGTTTGCAGAAATATGTGAAACAAGGTAAAATTGACAAATAACTATATGGCTACGGGATAATGGACTCATATATCATTTGATACTGAAGTTCAGAGGATACACGTCATGGTTGGTACATGTACATGTAATATGTCTGCGGTGGTAGGGCAAAGTAGTAACGTAATGCCATGCTAAACTACATTTTCTGAATGCAATAAATGATAAATAAGCTATTTATAATAATGATGCTTTGTAACTATGCATATCATTTCCTTAAAGATTAAAGTGAATTTTAATGTGAACGTGAACAAATGTAATCTTATTTGATGTCTTATGTTAGATTCGACATTTTATGACCTCATTAATAACCACTCTCTCGTCAAGCGTGCCTTTACAGGGCTACCATTTCTCCGTATTTTCCCGATTTTTTAGGACTTTTATTTGCAGATGAGGGTTTAAAGCAGGCTGAAAGTAAAGCAACATGCGCCCTAAGGCGCATTCTGCTTTACTTTCAACCTGCTTTAAGCAATCATGCTTGAAAAAAAAGTCAAACAGTTCGGATCTAGTTTAGATACCGCACCACCACCAGTGGCCTGCTCAGAATATAACTATTTAACCCTCGCATCTAGTGTTTAAGATATTAGATATTAACAATACAGTCAAACTTCGAAATCGAACTCGGTTAAGTCGAACATACCTGTATTTCAAAGTTAAAACGCGGCTAAGCCGCGTTTTAACTTTGAAACACAGGTATGTTCACCTAAACCTAGCTTGGAATAAGGCAAATTGATGTTTCGAAATATCGGATAATTCGAGTTAAGCGAGTTCGAGATATCGAAGTTCGACTGTACATAAACTTCAACAAGTTATGTTTGCCGACGACATTTAAAAGCAGAAGACATTTCAAGGATAAGTGTATTGAGACGTTAACACCAAACAAATTAAACCAAATATTGAGCACTGATTGTTCCCTTTATTAACATATTCACCGCCAGAATACCATCCGCTTGAAATGTGTCGTCTGCTTGTAGATTTTAACATCAAATTTAAGTAGTTGGTGACAAAAGAAGCATCGATATAAGTGTTAATTAGTTCGGCTCATGATCAGACGCTGAGTCACTCGGCGTCTGACCAGGAGCCAAACTAGTTGGTAAGATATCTGCCCCGACAGGGTAAAGCAATGAGGAGGTTAAATAAATTTCCCGTTCTCCCAATTAAAACAAATTATGCGGTTCATGTAATCTGTAATAACAGTTTTAACCCTTATCCTGCGGTAATATCGTCTGCTTCGAAATTATCGTCTGCAAAATTTGTTAAATATAGATTTTAACTTTTTTTAAGTAAAGAAATATAAAGTTGAGTGGCAAACAGTTTAGATCCAGATCAGACACCGCTTGACGCGACGTCTGATCTGGATCGTAACTGTTTGCAAAAATCAGTAAAGTCGCGACGACCAGGCAAAGGGTTAAATATAAATTATTTCGCTTAATATTGTGAATCTAGTAACGGTTATGCGAACAGTGGTTAAAGTGCATACAATGGATTTTGATTTGATTTGATTTGTTTTGATTTTACGTCGCTTTCAACAGTATTTCAGTCATATCGCGACGTCCAGCTAATCACAAGTGGAGGAAGACCCCAGAAGCCTTTATGCACTGTAACAGGCACAAATCGGCAACTGGGTAGAACCACCGACCTTCCGCAAGCCACATGAAAAATCCGAACGACCCTACTGGGATTCGAACTCACAGCGGTGAAGAGCTTAGTGATGTAAGTCACAGTGACTAGGCCACGGAGGCCCCCTTGCATACAATGAAGAAGACGTTATTAATTCCCAATAAACACGTTTACGCTAAAACTATAATTTCCTTTGCAAATAGTTTGGAGCCAGATCAGACGCCGGGTAACACGGCGTCTAATCAGGACTCAGCCTATTTGCTACTTAGATTAGATTAATAGAATTGTCATCAAGTTGTCATGTCTACATTTGTATTGCAATACGCATGCCTTTTCGTTTGCTTTAAAACGGCAAAGCCTGAATAACATTTTCTCCACTGTATACAGTGGACAAAATGTTACTATTTCCCAATAAACGCGTATACGCTAAAACTGTTATTTCAAATGCAAACAGTTTGGAGCCAGATCAGACGCCGGGTAACCCAGCATCTGATCAGGCTCCAAACTGTTTGCCACTCTGATTAAAATAAATAGTCAGAATTGTCGAAAAGTAGTCATTTTCTGCATTTTACTGTGATGCGTTTGCGTTTCGTTTGCGTTCAAACGGTAAAGATTAACGTATTCTCCACTGTGTACAGTGGAGGGACGAATACGTTATTCTATTCCGTTTGAAAAAAAGAAATTTATCGCAAACACGTCTTAATAAAATCTAGAAAATGACAGCCTTTTTATTTAATTTCACACTATTCGCTTTTATCGGAGTGGTAAACAGTTTGGAGGCTGACCAGGTGCCTGTTTTGCCGCCCCTGATCTTGCTCCAAACTGTTTACAGTGAACATAAGGTTTATAATACAAACCCATATAATTATACAGAACGAATAACGTCTACTCCATAGTATCTGACTTCATTCGCTCATTCTTCTGAATCTAGTAAGGTGATGTGACAATGTGAACTACAGTGGAGAATCTGTTATTTTTACCAATAAACGCGTTTACGCTAAAACTATTATTTGCAGTGCAAACAGTTTGGAGCCAGATCAGACGCCGGGTAACCCGGAGTCTGATCAGACTCCAAACTGTTTGCCACCAAGATAAACAAGAATTATCAGAATTGTCCAAAAGTTGTTCTTTTCTACGTTTTAGTGCTTTGCGTTTGCGTACGTTTTCGTTTAAACGGGAAAGAATAACAGATTCTCCACTGTACATTTATATACGCTCGTATAAAGCAAGCAATGTAAAATCGTGGATTACAGAAAAAAGGATAATATTTCTAAGACAGGTAATATTTTTTATAGAATTTGATAGGGAAATCTTTAGACACCATTACATCGATCCAGATACAACTGTGATAAAGTATTTCACAAGGTCTCCTAGTTCGAATGTCATAACTCTCTTACATTGTACCTCATTAGCCCGATAGCCTGTTTCAAGCAGGTTGAAAGCACATGAACAACAGAATACGCCTTTTGGCGCATTATACTTTATTCCCAGCCTGCTTTAAACTATCATCTGATAGGGTATAGAAAATATTTCTTAATATAAGGTGTATATTCATGACTGTTTAAAGATGATTTATTTTCTTCAATAGAGTAGTAAATAAAAGGCGTAAAATGTGTTTTGACGGAGGATTTTCTTAAATAAATATACATGTACACAAAAGTACGTTCCTTTTCAAAGAACTATATATCAGTAAATACATTGCAGTATGTCCACGATAGTCAATCATTGTGTTTCTTTGGTTTAAACATATTTCATTTCAATAATTAACATGCATTTTAGAAACATACAACATAGTTTATGATTGAATAAAGATAATTGCTCAATGCAATATGAAATTGAAGCAGACCGCTCTTCTTTATTTACTCATTGCTTTAAACCACCAACTGTTTCTAACCTAATTAAAAAATCATTTAAAGAGTAGTCAGATTTATGAGGTCTGCGTACAGTGAAGAAAAACGTTATTCTTACCCAATAAACGCGTTTACGCTAAACTAGTATTTTTTAATGAAAACAGTTTGGAGCCAGATCAGACGCCGCGTAACCCGGCGTCTGATCAGGCGCCAAACTGTTTGCCAGTATTATTAAAATAGATAGTCAGAATTGTTAAAAAGTTGTAATTTTCTCCACTTTATTGCGATGCGTTTACGTTTCGTTTGCGTTTAAACGGGAAAGAATAACGTTTTCTCCACTGTATACATGTCAAACTGCTTTATAAATAGCAGTATCAGTATTATATAACGGAAAGTATGGTTTCTAAAACAAATCCCTTTCAGTCGGTGTATGTACTAACATTTGTTACATGTACAAGGTAATTTGGTCCTTAAAAAGACTCATCTCAAATCTATACTATTTCATTGTTAAATGCCGTCGTCTTTAGATACATTCCGTCATACATTTTTTTACTCAAATTCAGAATTCTAGAAGTTTGACTGAAACCAGGGGCATTCAATAAAAATGTTATATATGGTCCCTGCTGAAACATTGTAACAACTGTGAAGCATTTTGGATTCTGATAAGGTAGATTCTATCTCTTTTGCACATATAGTTGAGAAGACGTTATTTCTTCCCAATAAACGCATTTATACTACAATTGTACACAAACGATAATTTCCATTGCAAACAGTTTCAAGCCAGATCAGACAACGATATTACTCCACGTTTGATCAGGATTAAAACTGCTTGCAACTCAACCTCTAAACATAATTCAGAACATTCAACCTGCAATCATGTTCTTCATTTAACTGCAACCGTTTGTGTTTCTTTCCGTTTAACCCTTTACCTAATAAATACGCCATTTTACACCTTGAATTTATTTCTCCACTGAAGAAAATAGTTCCACTTTATATAGTCATCAGTGGACTTTATAATTTCTGTATCCTATCAACCTGAAGCTTAAAGCAGACTGAAAGTAAAGCAGAATGTGCATTCAGGCGCATTCTGCTCTACTTTCAACCTGCTTTCAATAGTAATATATTTTCAAAATTAGAATCAGGCTATGGGTTTATGGGTTAAACGTTAAAAATACTGTATTCCCCATTGTATTTAATGTCATTTGCAAACGGTTTGTATCCAGATCAGACGCCAAGTAACTTGGTATCAGTATCCAAACCTTCTTGTCACCAGTGTTGTAAGATTGATTTTACTTGCAAACATGTAAATGCTGAATTTAAAACTCAGACTGACGACATATTTGAAGCAGACGGTAATTTAGTTTGCCAAACGTTAAGAGATCAACTTATGCTGAGTCTAGTTTACAGAACACCTGCATGGAATAGTTTATTTATTTCATTTCCAGTCTTTTGTAGGTCTTAAACGATATTTGCACTTTTGTTTATTGAGATCGGGATAATAGATTAGTGCATTCAATGTGTTTAGAAAAGGGGGTTCAAACACGTTATCGGGAATAAAAGAAGCCACCATATCAAATCTTTTCAAATCGATGAGACAGAATTAAAAAGCAAGATTAAACTATCCGCCCATAAACTATGCAGCTTAAGTTACACAATTGATATACGATGATGTCTAAATCTACAAACATTTTGAAAAACTCAACCTCTGAGACATTCGAATCTCAATAACTCGAATTCGCATAAATCTTTGAACCCTAGTCCCGCATATAGGCGTCCTTTTCAAACACTTTACATGTGAAAAATGCATTTGTCCTTTGCAAACATTGAATACTCAGATCAGATGGCTCCTTATGGAACCCTCTGATCTGGGTCTTCACTGTTTGTCATAATGCAAAACATTGGCAAAACATTGACAAAAACAACCCTTAAAAGTCAGAAATGGACTAGACTAAAATGAAAACTAGGATTGTCAATTTGAAGTTTCAGGGAGGAAAGAGTTAAGTCGAACTTAACTATACAGTGGAGAATCTGTTATTCTTTCCCGTTTAAACGCAAACGTACGCAATCGCACGCAAACGCAAAGCGCTAAAACGTAGAAAAGAACAACTTTTAGACAATTCTGATATTTCATGTTTATCTTGGTGGCAAACAGTTTGGAGCCTGATCAGACGCCGGGTTACCCGGCGTCTGATCTGGCTCCAAACTGTTTGCACTTCAAATAATAGTTTTAGCGTAAACGCGTTTATTGGGAAATAATAACGTTTTCTCCATTGTACATGTACTTCAAAGATAAAAGTTGCTTATCCACGATTTAACTTTGAAATACGAATATGTTCGATTTAAGAGCCCGAATGATCGAAATTCAAACTAAAGAAATACAGTGCTCCCTCCCAATAACTGCCCTCTGAATAACGACTCACTCCTTACAACGACGTTTGTTGCTGTTCCCCAAACAATACAATTATGTCCAACATGTCCACGGCTGCAATGTCGTCTGCTTCAAATTGTCGTCTGCTTTTTTCTCAAAGTCATACATTGGTCATTTTGACAGAATAAAACATAATGATCAGTGACAAACAGCTTCAATCTATACAGTGGAGAATCTGTTATTCTTTCCCGTTTAAACGCAAACGTACGCAAACGCAAAGCACTAAAACGTAGAAAAGTACAACTTTTGGACAATTCTGATAATTCTTGTTTATCTTGGTGGCAAACAGTTTGGAGCCTGATCAGACGCCGGGTTACCCGGCGTCTGATCTGGCTCCAAACTGTTTGCACTGCAAATAATAGTTTTAGCGTAAACGCGTTTATTGGGAAAGAATAACAGATTCTCCACTGTATCAGTTCCCGCGTCACGCAGCGTTTGATATTGATTCAAACTGTTTGAAAATATCAACTGTCCATGTCTTTGTGTCCCATTGGGTGTTGTTGTAGAGAGGGAACACTGTACGAACATAGTCGACTTTAGTTATTGCGAATTATCGAGATGCGATTGTACAAAAAAATCATAAATTTCAGTTTGAGAAAAAAAAAAGCAGACGACATTTATTTCAGATCGAGTGGAGAACACGTTATTCTTTCCCGTTTAAACGCAAACGCAAAAGCACTAAAACGCAGAAAAGTACAACTTTTTGACAATTCTGATAATTCATGTTTATCTTGGGGGCAAACATTTTGGAGCCTGATCAGACGCCGGGTTACCCGGCGTCTGATCTGGCTCCAAACCGTTTACATAGGAAATAATAGTTTTGGCGTAAACACGTTTATTGGGAAAGAATGACGTTTTCTCCACTGTAAACAAGAGAACAAAGCTTTGGTCGTTCTAATCCTGTATTGAAATAATTGAATCTATGTATTACCTATTCAGTAGAAATTCTGAAATGAATATGTTTATCACATAATTTGCGTTCAGGGAGTGGAATAAATCCATTATATAAATATCATAATCCACTAGTGAAATTCGTTTTTTGGGCTCCGGCCGAACCTTTTCGTCCACAAGCGATGCATGTAGCGAGACACCAAATGACGTTCATTTGCGATGACGTTATCGTAAACAACGTCAGGTTTGGGCGGAAAATCTATATAGCAGAATGACTACAAACAATAGGTGTTTAAGATTGTTATGTGATAAATGGAATCTCAAATTCGTGCTCATTGCTTATCTTTTTCAATAAAGTCGTTGACTGAAATTAAAATGACGCTCGCCAAGGCTCGCGTCATAATACTTTAAATAGTCAACTCGTTTATTGGAAATGATAAATAATTAGCATCCATGTAAGCTCCTCTATTAATACTAAACATGAAATAATAACGTCTTCCCCCAATGTACTCCATTTCAGCAACATTGCTAGCAGTGAAGTATATGCCCATCTCTCTGTTACAAATAGTTCACGTATAGTTTTCATTGCGGTAATACATATGCTCTAGATCTGCATTGTTTGATATAACAAAATGTTCCGTGATGCGACTGACATTTTATTTCAGCATATCTGAAAATACCTTATTTCTAAAACAATTTTGAGAGCAGTTACGTGATCGAACAAAACCTACCTGGTTTATGTCTGCCGAGGGGTATATTAGGTTATGTTAAAATAAATTGCTGCTAGTATTTATTGAGGGGGCCTTTATGAGCCCTTTATCCGCAATAGACGGCATTATGAACAGTTTGAAATTTGACAAGAGGCCCTGAACGACGACCCAAACTGTTTGGCACTGGTTCCAATATTTTTTTTAGATTATACTTCAAATATTTGAACATGGTACCAAACAGCAGACGACAAATTTTAGCAGACGGTATTTGGTCTTTGAAAGGGTGAAGGCAGACGGTAAAATTTAGTGTGGAAAATGTTAACATCCCGATTACCATAGTTATTTATTTTATTACGTGGCGTCTGCTCAGGAACCAAACTGTTGACACTCATTTCATTATTTCTTAAGTCAAGATACATAAAATTTGAATTTGAGAAATAAAAGCAGACGACAAATTTAAAGCATTGAAGACGTCACGGCAGTGAAGGGGATAAGTACATCCTTGGACGACACGATAATCCAGACCGCTTTATTCCTTTATCCTGTCGGAATATCGTCTGCTTCAAAATTCACGTCTGAAAAATATATTGAATTAAGAATTATACATGTGTTAATTAAATAAACCAAAAGAAGGATGCCAAACAGTTTGAATCCAGATCAGACGCCGCGCTACGCGGCGTCTGATCTGGATTCAAACTGTTTGCAAACACAAGTCAAGTCGTGATCTGTAGACAACGGGTCAACTGTAAAATTTACGCAATTTGAAAGTGGATAAGCGAAATGTAACACCGATATGTATTTGTACAGGAAGCAAGTAAATTATTGAAACAGAACAGGATTAGCTTGAAGAAGGGTTATCTTGTGTTGATGTCGTGTTTGGTCGAGGACAATTTGTAAAACTAACCCTCCAGGGTGGCATTTCTCACCAAGTGCACTTATCAACAAATTGACAAAACATGAATTGGCCGTGTGGCTCATTAGTGTTCTGGTGTTGAAAAAACGAAACAGAACATTTAACAACTGGATATGAAATAACGTTTCGAATGTAAGTTGAGCATTTTACCTTTAACTTCTTCAACGCCAAATTTAAACGTCTAATTTAATCATTTCGCTGAAGAAATATTGTCTGCTAAAATTGGTCATATGCCTGTGTATAACATTTTTTTTTTTTTTTTTACACAAAATATAAATGACAGAAACAATATTGATACGAACGCAAACATTTTTAGATTCTCTGATTTCTATGAACAAATCCGAAGCACTTCTTTACCATGACAGTGGAGAAGACGTTAAAACTATCATTTCCATCGCAGGCAGTTCGAAGAGTTACAGTGGAGAATGTGTTATTCTTTCCCAATAAACGCGTTTACGCTAAAACTATTATTTCTATTGCAAACAGTTTGGAGCCAGATAAGACGCCGGGTAACCCGGCGTCTGATCAGGCTCCAAACTGTTTGCCACCAAGATAAACATGAAATATCAGAATTGTCCAAAAGTTGTTTTTTTCTACGTTTTAGTGCTTTGCGTTTGCGTACGTTTGCGTTTAAACAGGAAGGAATAACAGATTCTCCACTGTAGATCAGACGACGTGTAACCCAAACTATATGCCACTCAGATTACGATGAATATTGAAATTTTTCCAAAAAGTTTCCGTTTGCGTGTTTTTTGTTTTGTTTTGTTGTTGTTTGCTCTTACAAATACGCATTTAAACTATCCTACTGAAGTTTTATCTAGAACTTAGATCCTTACAAGACGCCGCGATACTCTGCGTTTGATTATAATACAAACTGTTTGCAAAATCGATTGTATCACTTTTGGTGGTGAAAATGTTAATTTATGAATGTACTTAATAGCACACGTTAGTTGTGTAGATATCAATTGTAATATTTGACGTCTGTATCTATCCTCACAGTATATTTATTGATGTTGTTTTCAGAAAATATAATCAAGATGTCAAACAGTTACTCGGCTTCTCATTTTGGTGCAAAAAATGTTTGCAATTGTTACTGCAAATTGCTCTCAATGTGCGGACGGTACAGTAGAGAACATGCGTTCGTTCCCGTTAAAGCGCAAACAAAACGTGATAAAAGAAAATGTCATTTGTTTGGAAACCTCTAACAAGTCGTTTTAATTCCGGTGGCAACCCGTTTGGGGCCTGGTCAGACGCTTAGCTGCATTGTTCAGAGCATACTAGTATATTATTACACATCTTTGATTAACTTCAACTTTCCCGGAGCATATTTGCTCAACTACATCAGATAAGGTAATCAAATTATGTGTGTCCAAACATCTTTGGAAGTCGCAGTGTCGAGTACCATTTTCACGTCACTGTGACCTTTGACATTAACCTTTGAATACTATAAGAAAACAGTTGTCCGAAAAATATGATCTATACAAAATAAGCTATAGGGATGACAAGTTTAGTGTAAGAGTACATATAATACAATAATGAATATAATTGTATTCATTATTGTATTATATGTTCTAATAGTGTAACATAAGAGTTTCATGTTCTTTGTAACGCTGACCTTGACCTTCAACTTCAATTACAGAAAACCTTGTCCGGAACACATGTCCTATACCACACCAGCCATTGGATTCAAAGTATGTATGTGAAAATATCTTGAGATGGAGAAGTGCCGCATACCCTTTAAATGTCACTGCACCACTGAAGTTTCACCTCATTTATAGCAAAAGCTTGTCCGGAGCATTTACTATATCACATAAAGTGTGTGAGAGTACATCTGGGGGTATGATTCCGTATTATTTTATGGTCACTATGAACTTGATACTGACCTTCGAACTCAGATTACTATGACCGTGACTACGGGCCTCAAATGTTGAAAAAACCATTTCAAGAGTATATCTGCTATACTATATCAGATATCAGATATGGTATGTGAGTACATATTGTGATAGTGGTGTGCAGCGTACCAATGTCAGATCACCAAGATCTTGACCTTGACTTTTGACCTCAATTATAATAAAGCTTGTCCTGATCATATTCCCTGTACCACATCACCACACCAGCTTGGAAACAATTATTTAATTAAGTGAATTCATCTTTTGTCGGCGGGATGTCATGCTGTTTTAACGTCACTGTTATCTAGAATTTTGATAAGAATTATAGAAAAAGCTTGTCCGAATCATGTTTAGTAAATCACATGCCTTTATAGAGATATATAATTTGACGTTCGAGTACATCTTCAGGTGACGAAGTGTCGAGTACAATTTTCAAATGTTATGTATATGTGTGTATTTACTATTTAGTATTATTTGCAGATATGCATACATGTACATGTACAATAAGTTAATAACAACATGCATTTCAGAGTAAATGAATGCTTTAGGGGTCATTATTTCACCTGCAGATAAATAGCTCTTGTTAAAACAAGTTATTGGTATTATCGTCTAAATGTTTGCGTTTTCAAATTACCGCTTGACGTAATATTTTTCAAATATAATGGATTAAATATCGATACGATGTTGTACCAGTAACCTGTACATCATTGATATCAATTTGAGAACGAACAAATCATTTGACAGTTTTGACTTTGAAGCTGTCGGTCTTTGCAAACGAGCATTTATCAGATAGTCTAACTAGTGTTTAGTGACCTTTCAAAAGAAGATGATTTTACAATGCTCCCTCTCCACAACGACACCCAGATGGAGGTACATATTGTGTTTGTTATTCTGATAGAGTCGTTATAGAGAGGGAACATTAAGACTTGGCTTACATTTGTAAACTGCTTGAATCCAATAATGCGGCGTCTGATCTGAATTAAATCTATTTGTCACTCGTAATTTTATTTATTATGTCAAAATATCCACTTATATAATTATGTACCTTTGAGAACAACATCAGTCAACATCTTTAAGCAGACGATATTGCAGCAATGAAATTGTTAGACATAACTGTCCTGTTTATGGAACTACGGCAAGGGTCGTTGTAAGGAGGGAGTGTCGTTGTAGGGCGAGATTACTGTACAATTCTTATTACAAATGACAGCTGATTGCAGTACTAAAATAGAGCAGGAAGCACATAAGCAGCTATCTGCTTTACACTTTCTGCATTATGTATTCACATGCCGTTATATAATAGAATCAACGAATTGCCCCCCTGAATATACATTTAAAATTACACAGTGTATACCATAAAGATTAACAGACATACAGACTGACAGACAGACATCCATATTGACACAAGGACAGACATAGTATTACATTCATCTAGGGCGGACTGACGCACATAAAGACATACAGACAGATGTTTACAGACAGACAAACACTTATTTCAAAACATCACTTCTCAATCGAGTTGGCTGTTTAACAAAAGAAACCATAAATATCATTTTTCACAGCATGATAGAATATAGACATATACCCCTTTAAACTGCACTGAGGTGTCATTCTGTGACCCCTTATAAGGACAATGAATATTATGATGTAAACATACACTTTTTCTTTTCAAATACGTATATACCCTTTAGGGTCGATCGAATCTTACATCGGTGTATTCACATTTGAAAAGAAAGGAACTGCGCGGTTAATTCCATACGTCTGTTGACAATGAAATAAATGATCAGTTTTACAAAAGGATTTTATGGATTTTTAACTGTCTGGCTGGAAAGTGTCAATGAAAACATTTTGTTGAATTAATTGATTACGTTCTCCTCGCTCGCTCTGTGGGTATCAGAATCGAGGAGCCTTTAGTCGACGGCAAATATCTGTTGTTACAGTGGGGAAGGTATTATTTTACCCCGTTTAAATGACACTATAGGCAAACGAAATGCCATAAAATATAAAAAATGACATTATCTTTAAAAATATGCGTAATAAATTTCGACACGAGTGGGGAACAGTTTGGAACCCGATCACAAGCTGGATAACTCTCAGTGCTCCAGCTAGGATTTGATCAGGGCAGGGTGCTGTTGAGCGTGAGGGCACACAAATGCGACGGGGTGGGTATGGGAGGGGGGTTACCCCCTTCCATAGGGGGGGTATGGGGGGCCTCCCCCAGAATTTTTTTAAAATTTAAACCTCAAATAAGCCTTCTGGTGCGTTTTCTGACTGGAAATACTGTTTACTCTTTGTAGGAGAAATCATAAAAAAATGGTGTGTCTGTCATAACCCTTTCATTGTACATGTACGATTTACCACTTGTACTCGTATTTTCATTATTAAGTCAATTTGCCTTAAGAGGTCCAAAGGGAGGTTCTTCTTAGCGATGAAATGAAGAACTTTCAAATCATCTGCCATTGATTTAGTTGTTTTTGTGCTGATGTTTTCAACGACATCTGGTAGCTTTCTGCTGAGGGATAAAGCCAAGAAGGTCTTGTGTATGTTGCTGACTTCATGAGCTTTCACCTTGACCAGCCTTAATGTCTTGCATCCAATGTTGATTCAGGTTTTGTTGATGTTAGAGCCTGTACTGTACTCTTGGCATAGAGAGCAGAACATAGAAGTGGTGCTCTTATGATCTTATCCTCCTCTCCAATTCAAACTTAAGCTTGTATCCATGGTCTTCCTTGTTGCCAGTCTTACTGAAATCCTACTTTATGACTGGTGTCATATAAAATTTTCACCCTGTTAAAATGTCACCCCTGGGTAAAATTTTGATATCAAATATTCACCCCGAAAATTTAATAGCGAAATTTTCAAACCCACCCCCTCTGTGAAAATGTCACCCCCTCCCCCCCTCCCCCCCCCCCCCATATATAAAAAAATTGTATTGTATATAAACTCGCCATAAAAGCTAAAGAACTAATTGAAAATAACATATATTTGATGTGCAGATCAAATGACTAGGTTTGATGGTTGGGTGTTGATCAAAAAACTAAGTGGGGGGGGAAATGTTAACGGCATCAACTTTTCAACCCCCCTCTCCAACTGAAGTCATTTGCAGGGCATAGTATCCTAGTGATAGGAATAAACTTATCATCAAAACTAAACAACTAAAGAGAATTATAGTTGATGTGTAGATCAAATGACTAGGTTCCCTGTTTGATGGTTGGGTATTAACAAAGGAGGGGTGAAATTTTAACGCCATCAAATTTTCACCCCTCTCAAATTGAAATCATTTGCAGAGCATAGTAACCTAGGGATAGGAGGAAACTCATCACCAAAACTAAATAACTAATTGAAAATAATTATTTTTGATGTGTAGATCAAATGACTTAAGCTTTGATGGTTGGGTGTTGACTAGGGAGGGTGTTGAAAATTAAACACCATCAAATTTTCACCCCCTCCCAAAATGAAATTATTTGCAGGGTATAGTACCCAAGGGATAGGAATAAACTCATCATCAAAACTAAACAACTAATTGAAAAAAGTTGATGTGTAGATCAAATGAATATGGTCAATGGTTGGATGTTGACGAGAGAGCGGGGTGAAATTTTAACGCCATCAAATTTTTACCCCCCTCCCCAACCTCCCCAAATCAAAGTATCTAAGATACATAAATACAAAATAACATCAAGAATACAAGTGACCAATATATTGCATTAGGGAGAAGTGTTGCCAAACTTTGAGAGGGGTGTGAAAAAATTATGAAGGGAGTGAATATTTCCCTATGAAAATTTGACCTAGCTGACACTGGCACAAGGAGGCTTTTTTTGGCTGTTCAAAAGGTGGGGCTGTACTTGTGCGGTAAACATTACTATATGATAAAATATCAGTTTGCTGCAACTGGGTCTGGCTGCGATGGGCAGTCAAAACTGTCGATACCGATCGTAACAAATGGATTGGTAAAACTTCAGTCTGAGTTCAGGCCTTTTTTCTGGTGCATCTACAGGTCCGTTACACGAACCAATTCCCAATTAGAAATTGTAAGAATAATTCCCAATTTGAAAAAAAAAAAAAAATTAAAAAAAAAAAAAAAAAAAAATTTTTAAATTTTTTTTTTTTTAGGGCAGGGCGTGATTGATTAGGGCAGGGCGTTGGTAAACAAAGGCAGGGCGCGGCGCCCTTCTAAAAAGGCCTAGCTGGAGCACTGACTCTGTTCCAGTATCAATAAACTAAAGGTTTGACGTTTTTAAAAATGAAACCAAACGCAAACGCAATGCCAAAATGATAAATGTAGAAAATGACAGACCTTTGAAAAAACTCCCAATTGATTTTGATATGAATTACAAACCGTTCGGAACAATGCCAGACGCCGGTTAACCCAGGGTCTGATCTGGTTCAAATCATTTTGCAATTGCAATACCTGCCTTACCATAAACGCGTTTTTGTGAAAGAACACGGTCTTCTCCACTGTACAGTTGGGAAAACGTTATTCGTTCCCATTTAAACGCAAACAAAACGCAAAGTCAAAGCACGAAACGGAAAACCTTTTGACATTTCTGGCAATTTATATTGATCTTAGTGATAAACAGTTTGGAGCCTGGTCAGACGCCGGGTAGTCCGGCGTCTGATCTGGCTCCAAAATGTTTTTAAAAGAAGCAATAGTTTCAGCGTAAACGCGTTTATTATAAAAGAATAAAGTTTTTTCTCCATTGTACGAACACGAGCGTAAAGTAAAACCTCTGTTTAACGACCATTGATTGAAAAAAATATTGTAAACTTTAGTTGACTGCTTAATTCAGTGGAGAAACCGTTATTCTTTCCCAATAAACGCGTTTACGCTAAAACTATTATTTCCAATGCAAACCCGGCGTCTGATTAGTCTCCAAACTTTTTGCCACTCGGATTAAAATCAATAGTTAAAATTATCGAAATAATGACATTTTCTCCATTTTAGTACGTTTCGTTTGCGTTTAATCGGGAAAGAATAAGATTTTTTCTCCACTGTAGAAGAAAGTTATGCAAACATGTTTTAACATTACTTTTGTTCTGTATTAAGTTGCATCTTGTCATAAGAGCTACAATAATATCTTGTTTTATTTGACCGTTTCATACAATTGACAATATTTGTCCAAAACTATATGGCTAGATATATTTTTGTTACAGTTGAAAACGTGATCTGATTTTAAACAGGGCCATCCTTTGGTTGACGCTGGATCCAAACCACAGGTACTTGACACATACTTTTTTTTTTTTTTTTTTTTTTACTATACTTCTATTATAGATACAAGGTAAACAGCGCAATTCGACACCTAGTCTTTACTATCCACTTAAACTGATGCTAAAATAGACTCGATCGCCGATATTCTCTTGTGGTATCCTCGGGAAAGGATTAATTTATCAATATCTACTTTTTATTTCATCAAATTCCGTCAAATAACGCCACAGTACGTGAATTATAACGAAAATAAGCATAAAAAAGTTTTCTGTCGTTCTCTTGGTACAGAATTTATTGCCCAAAATAAGGGGTAATCTAGTCGGTTTGCACATTTAACGGCCTTTACGGCTGGAACTTTCACCTAATTTCATTAGAGCAAACGCGTTTGTGTCGGAACATGACCCTCTTCACTATCAGCTATATGAAATATACATGTAATTTGGCATGAAATTGACAAGTGAAAGACTCATTTCATTGTGAATGCCATTTTGAATACCGGAATGAATTGAATGAACGGAGCGATCTCATTGGTCAAAATTAAACAGGTAAAGTTTCTTTTAATTTTGCATTCTATGTAAATTATATAAAACTGATAATATTTCATTTAAAGATGATTTATGATATTTGGTGAAAGTTCCAGTGGCATAGGCCGTTTATTGTGGACAAATAACAGATCATCCCTACATGTACATTCGTTGCTATGTACCAAGAGAACGACAGAAAACTTTTTTATGCTTATTTTCGTTATAATTCACATACTGTGGCGTTATTTGACAGAATTTGATGAAATAAAAAGTAGATATTGATAAATTAATCATTTCCCGAGGGTACCACAAGAGAATATCGGCGATCGAGTCTATTTTAGCATCAGCTTAAGTCGATAGTGAAGACTAGGTGTTGAATTGCGCTGTTTACCTTGTATATATAATAGAAGTATAATAAAAAAAAAAAAAAAAAAATTTTTAAAAAGGGGGGGGGGGTTTAATAGATAATAAAGTATGTGTCAAGTACCTGTGATCCAAACTGTTTGCCAATCTGGTGATACATGTACTTTCTTATAATAAATACACTAATAAAATCTGAGACTTGTTGCAGACGACATCTTTGCTTAGCTTCCGATCGAAACTTTACTGGGTTTTTTTGCAAACAGTTTGGCTGTAGATAAGACGCCGCGATACGCGGCGTCTGATCTGGATCCGAATTGGTTGACAACTTTTCTTAATTTTCATTTTTTTACAAATAGATCTCTACAATAAGTTGACAAAAATTTGCAGACGCCAATTTCAAAGCAGGCGGTATTACGACAGGATTTATAAGGGTTACATGTTACAGTGGAGAATCTGTTATTCTTTCCCGTTTAAACGCAAACGTACGCAAACGCAAAATACTAAAACGTAGAAAAGAACAACTTTTGGACAATTCTTATATTTCATGTTTTTCTTGGTGGCAAACAGTTTGGAGCCAGATCAGACGCCGGGTTACCCGGCGTCTGATCTGGCTCCAAACTGTTTGCACTGCAAATATTAGTTTTAGCGTAAACGCGTTTATTGGGAAAGAATAACAAATTCTCCACTGAATGGGACTGCCTTTCTTTTCAGATGAGGACACAGAACAGGATTGTTTGCTTCAGTATTGGGAGAGGCTGAGTAATGGGACGGATAGGCAATAGGACAGAGAACAATATTAGACGTGCACGAACAAACGTACTAGCTGGACATAGGTGCCTTATTTCTATATCTCGGGTAAGTTTTTATTTTCAGGGTGGTAGTTGAAGCGTTATTCTTTCATGAGCAAACGGGGCTGCCATAACTTGATCATAAAAAATCCTAAGATTTTCAATTTGTCTATTTTTTAGCGCATAATTAAAGAAGGTTGAAAGTAAAGCAGCTTGCAGTTAAGACGATTCAATACGTGAACATGTATTACTCGGCGTAAATGTGCAAGTTGTAGAATAGTCAAGCATGGTGTATATATAGTTGTTAAGTTGTTGAATAATTATTCTCCAAGCAATCGTGACTCGATTGCTGTATACAAACAGTTTGGATCCAGATCAAGCTCAGACACACTTGGCAATGCATCTAACCCTGATCAAGACTATTTACATTCGTGTTTAGGTTGCTGTAGTTATCATTGAGCGCGCTAATCATACTTTCTTTGCCTGAAACGTATCTCATACAGTGCGGAAAAAGTTATTCTTTCCCGTTTAAACGAAACGAAACGCAAACGTAAAATACTTAAACGTAGAAAAGTGCAACTTATGGACAATTCTGATATTTCATGTTTATCTTGGTGGCAAACAGTTTGAAGCCTGATCAGACGCCGGTTTACCCGGCGTCTGATCTGGCTCCAAACTGTTTGCATTTGAAATAACAGTTTTAGCAAAAACGCGTTTATTTGGAAAGAATAACGTTTTCTCCACTGTACTTGATACAGCGTAGAAGACGTAATTCATTCCTGTTTAATTAAAGGTACATGTAAACGAAACGCAATGCATAACAATTTTATGTAGAAAACAATATTTTTTAAAACTTTATGATTGGTTTCAATCTTGACGTGCAAACAGTTTGGAGCCTGATTAGACAACAGGTAACCCGGAGTCTGATTTGGATCCAGACTGTTTGCAATGGCAATATTTGTTTAAGCAGAAATGACTTCCGTTTTCCATGAAACCGACCTCTCAATTATAATCCTTTTTTAACCAATCGGGAACCTGTGAAACCAAATCTTATTGATGATTTAACTGTTAACCCTGTCTCCGAATTAAGTGGCAATATGTTTGGATCCAGACCAGGCGATGAAAAGTGCCAGATCTGGATTTAAACAGTTTGATATTATTTTCAATATTTTTAAATTTTTTTGTAGATTTCTATTTCAATACATCTAAGTTTGGGGCAATTATCGACGTAGCATACAGCACATTAAAGCGGTGAAAGTTAAAGTGGATAATCACCTTGGCATAAAGGTGTTGGGAAATATGAAGTAGCCTTTCCGCTAATGAGATCTTAGAAAACTGTTTCTATTCAACTTTCAAGTATTGGTACACATGCTACAAGAATGTAAACTTAACTAGTTTTGTCATTATCATAACCGAGAATGTGTAGTGTTTGTTTTACCAAGCCGGAAGAAATGTCTCTAAAAAGGTTAGCAATTTCTTTAAAAAACAACACCATCTCACTGGTCGCAAAGATATTGTCTGCTTTAACCCTTTAACGTGTAAAAGCACCTTTAAAAACGTTTGGATCCTGATCAGGCACTGCGTCTGAACAAGATCAAAAGTAGTCGACCTTCCTTTTGAAATTTCGCCAGTAATATTGCCTGAGTCGGCGCCATATGACCATTTCATGTGTCGCGGTGCCGTAAAACCCAACTCAATCAATCAATAATATTGCCTGAAAAGTACCTTTGAAACGTCATTGCCGACAACAGTATTGAAGCAGACGACAATATGGAGGTGTAGGTAAAAGGTATCACGTTAAAGTTGGCAATGAAAGGGTTGACCGTTTCAAAACCTCATTGGTTTTGATACAGTGGAGAATCTGTTATTCTTTCCCGTTTAAACGCAAACGTACGCAAACGCAAAGCACTAAAACGTAGAAAAGAACAACTTTTGGACAATTCTGATAATTCTTGTTTATCTTGGTGGCAAACAGTTTGGAGCCTGATCAGACGCCGGGTTACCCGGCGTCTGATCTGGCTCCAAACTGTTTGCACTGCAAATAATAGTTTTAGCGTAAACGCGTTTATTGGGAAAGAATAACAGATTCTCCACTGTACAGCTTTTTATAAAGCAGTTTGACAAATACAGTTGAGAAGACGGTATTCTTTCCCGTTGAACGCAAACAAAACGCAAACACAGCGCAAACGCACCGCTATAAAACGTAGAAAAGGGCAACTTTTCGACAACTTTGACTATTCATGTTAATTTGAGTGGCAAACAATTTGGTGTCTGATCTGGCTCCAAACTGTTTGCGATGGAAATAATAACTTAAGCGTAAACGCGTTTTCAGGGAAAGAATAACGTTTCTAAACTGTAAGATATCGACAGTCATACCGTCCGCCAATTTTAAAAATGTATATTTACATTTGTAAGCTTTCGTTTGCTGAATTTATAATGTCGGGAATTTGCAAACAGTTTGAATACTGATCAAATTCAGAGAGTTCTCACTGGCCTGTATCAACGTAGTACAATTATTTAAGGCCGTAAAGTCATATTCTTGTTGTTCGGCCTATACGATGGAGCTGTTTCGGTTGTCGTTTACTCAGTGGAAAAGGAGTTATTCGTTATTCTTTTACAATTAAAGTGCTTGTGCTAAAACACTTATTTTCTACATTTTATCTCAATTAAATTTAATCTTTTGTCTGCGAAAAAATTGAGTTATATATGTTTCGATAGACAGTCGATTTCCAATTCGGAAATCCCAATTTAATAGTTAGTAGCTGTAGTTTAAAGCTGGGTGAAATTTAAACGCGTTTATTCTAAAACGCATATAACCCAACGCATGATCATGTCGTTTGCAACTCGGATAAAAAAAAAGCCATTTCGAGAATTTTTAAACTTTCATTTCTACACTTTATGACCTTGTGATTTCGGGAAGTTTCCGTTAAACGGGAGAGAGTAAGTTTTCATTTATTTGTATACAACTGCCTTAACCCTTTCACTCTCAATGACGCCATAAAACGCATTTGCAGACAGACTGGGCCCTGATCAGATGCCGCGTTACGCGGCGTCTGATCAGGACCCAAACTGTTTGACACTCTTATCGATATCTATTAAGTCATATAACTTTAAATCTAACTTTGAAACGTGTATTGCAGACAACAATACGGAGGCAGACGACAATAAAGCGATGAAGAGGTAAACAATGTCCGAATACTTTTACCATGAAAGGTTTACATGTAATAAGGCTTTATTCATTGACAATCTAGTTGGATTCAAAATATTACCTTAAACATATTTTACTGTAGTAATGTTACTTTCAGGGATATTCAGGGGAAGTAGCGTCAAGATATGTCATCAAAACGCTTGTCAGTGTCCAAACGAGGGGGTCCGAATGAAGGGCATGTACAAACTAGGAATATCCGGTTTGATTACAGCGACATACATCTTGAAAACGAACTCTTAGAAGATGAACTAGAGAATGTGGAGTCAGATATACACAGAAAAAAGTTTTTGAAAACGATTGATAGAGATGAAATTTATAAAAAGGCAAAGAAAGACGCCGACGTGATGTTACAACTGAAGAATGCAGTCAATAACAGAAAACCACATACGAGTTTTGAGCGAGTTTCACAATCTGCAGGCGTTAGGCCTAAGTTAAAAGCAACTGTGCAAAAAGAAAAGACCTCACCTGATTTGTCAAGTGGCACATCTGAACCAGTAAGTATTGAACATGATCAAGTTGACGGCAGTCTACCTGACAGCGAGTCAAGTTCTGATCATTCCAAGTCAGAGCAACAGGAAAATAAAACTGTTTCAAAACCAGTTAACAATCTGACAATGTTTCTTCTCTCCCTGCAAAGATTCAAATCTGCCGGTAGAAACAGAAGAGCAAATATCTCAGAAAGCAAAGATACGCAAGAAGAAAAGGACAAAATATCGTCAGTGAAGAGTAGCCCTTGTCCGTCCCGCCCGTCTAGTTATAACCCACGTTCTAATGTTATGCCACGATCTAATTATAACACACGTGCAAAAAGTGCTATACAGGCAAGTGTGGCCGAGAAATACGGGATACATGTGAAAAAGGACCACTCAAGATCAAGGAGAACTCTTGGTGAAATAAGTAAACTGGAGCATGACTCTAAGTTTGGTCACGTGGATAAGTTTGAAGAGAGGAGGAGAAATCTCCTGGCAGCTTGCAAAAATACTCAAACACTAGATCTAAAAATAGAGAAGTTCTTGAAAGACGTTGATCATTTCAAGAAAGTGACATGTCCAGAAAATTCGCTGGAACGAGTGCTTATGCGATCAAAATCTTCATATGGTGTAAGAATTCCGGAGCCTGAAGCATGGTAGACAAATATGTAGGGAAACCCCTTTAACTGTACAAAAAACTGATTTAGAGATGATTTCGGTTTAGATAGCCTTACCAGTCACATGCAAAAAATGAATTTAGCAGTCATTTAACCCATTACCCCATAAATACGCCTTTTTACGCCTTCATTTTATTCCTGCACTGTAAAAAATAGTTTTAATTTATACAGTCATGAATATGTATTATAAGAAATAGTTTCTATATTCTAGCAGATAGTAGCTTAAAGCAGGCTGAAAGTAAAGCATAATGTGCATTAAGGCACATTCTGTTTAACTTACAACCTGCTTTAAGTGGTCGCCTATCTTCAAAATACTAGAAACAGGCTATAGGGAAATGGGTTTAGGCAGGTGTTAAATTTCGGCGTTAGCATTACCCCACATTAAGCAGCAATCGGTCATAAGGATTGTGTTTTGGGCTTTTATTAGTAGTTGACGAGGCTGCAGAACAAACTTTAATGTTAATGACCGAAGAATTTGTTCGGTTTTCAAAGATAAATAATTTTTTCCGGGAAGGCAGAGGAAAAGTTGGTCCGACAAAGTAAAAGAGTGGACAGCACTGCCAATGCCAGTGTTCATTTCCTATGCTGCAGATAGACCAGTTTGGAGACAACGGACATTTGTTTCGACTTCAGAATTCCCCTACGACGAGACATAGAGTCAAGGGATGAGTGAATGAGTAAGTGAGATTAAATCTCACTTAATTAAATATGTTACCAGCCATGTTTTATTACAACATTATCATGTATGTTTTCTACTGTGTTTTTATTTATGGATGAATAAAAGCCAATAACGGTCACTGTAATGACGAATTGTTTTCCTGATGGAATCTAACTGAGACAAAACTGAAATTAAAAAGGGTCAGATTTGTATGTAATGTGTCATTTATCGGATAAATAGAGTGTCAACTTATTGTGTTTGAGTGTTGAAATTATGGAAAACGTTTGATAAAATTATAGTTGCACGCAACAGTCACTCAATATCTTATTACACCCAAATCGTTCAATAAATCCAATAATGAAAAAATACTCATTCAATATCACCTATATATCATACAGTCCAAATCTAATAAGGTTTTATCTTTACAAATGTATGACTGTTAGAGAATATACGAGACTAAAACATGACATACTTCCTCAACTAAAAACAGCCTTCTTAAAATGGTCAACTGAGACATGTTTTCAAGCAATAAGTATATCTGGATCAAACTGGTTTTGTTTTCAGTTCCTAATAGCCATATGTTGCAAATATATAACATAGGCAACAAGAAAAAAACTCTAATACGTTTACTTAAGACAAACAGAATATTAAACTAGGACACGAACGTTTATATCTTTTAGCCATGCTTAGCGTTAATCAACATTCTGCTATTAACCAATTCGTGATTGAGTCTCTTCATCTGAAGCAAAGAGATTTACATTAACATTCTACATGTTGTGGACGAATTGTTGACTACTTTTTCAAATAGTTTGGATCAAGATGAGACGCCGATCAACTCGGCGTCTCATCTCGATCCAAACTATTTGACTATTTGATTATAATTTATGAAAGAAATTCAGACAAATCAATTCTGAGAATTGTTGCAGACGACAAAGTATACAGTCGACTAAGCGTTCAGAAGTTTAAGCGACCACGTGACTACTTAACCCCTTCACTGCCATGACGTCATCAATTAAACAATTGTCGTCTGCTTTTATTTCTCAAATTAAGTATTTAGTTATTTTGACTTATGAAATACATGTATTGAAATGAGTGTAAAACAGGTTGTATCCTGGTTAGACGCCGCGTTATGCGGCGTCTGATCAGGATCCAACCTGATTTCAAATTACCAGTGTACTCGGGGTAAGGCAGGGAAGGGTTTAAATATTGCTTTATATAACACTTTGATATGTTTTGCAACCGTTGTTGTTGGGTTTCACCGAAAATGTTCTTATAAAATAATCAATAACAACACAAACTACTCGTGGTTAATTTCGTTTATAGACTAAACCAATAAGTCCAAAGATTTGTTGTAAGAAAACTGGTATATTTGTATGGATAATACTCCAATTGATTGTTAGAATGTATATACTGCATTTCGTTTCAAAATGTTAGAAGACGGATTGAGTAATAATTTGTTAATCAAATAGAGTAGAACTTAATAAACAGAACCCATACGTGCACACAATGGTAACGATGTTCGTTTTGTTCCGACCAATAACGTCGGCACTCAGAATAGCACAAACCAGAATCAAAAGCATGTATTTGTTATGAAAAGGTTTTTTATTGAAGCTTCTGTTGTGTCATTTAAAGAATGTACACATTGCGTTTAAAACAAATACTTGTTTAGGACTAAAAGAGTCGCTTGCGTCTTAGGCAATTTACTTTATAACTTGTTGAACCACATTTGCAAGTTTACACCTATAAATGTGTTTCAACATTTTCTCCTTTATATCTCTGCCAAGCTTAAGTACGATGACGAAAGCAAAACCAGAACAGAACAGAACAGAACATATCTTTTATTAGTCACAGTTTACAACAGAGTGTAACAGCATGTGGTCATGATACAATACGTTCAATATGGTAGTGGTAACATGGTTATTGAAAAAGCACTGAAAGGTCATACAGTGGAGAATCTGTTATTCTTTCCCGTTTAAACGCAAACGTACGCAAACGCAAAGCACTAAAACGTAGAAAAGAACAACTTTTGGACAATTCTGATAATTCTTGTTTATCTTGGTGGCAAATAGTTTGGAGCCTGATCAGACGCCGGGTTACCCGGCGTCTGATCTGGCTCCAAACTGTTTGCACTGCAAATAATAGTTTTAGCGTAAACGCGTTTATTGGAAAAGAATAACAGATTCTCCACTGTACCATAGGGGACAGGAGTTTGACGAGAGTCAAACTCCGGACCTCTATGGGTCAGACTAGCTCTTATGGGTTAAACATGTAATAACTTTCAGTGTGTGGGAAGGTGGTAGACTTAAACATTTCGAGTAAATGATTTTTTGCAATTTCTAAAGTTTGGTTTCCCTGATAATGATGACGAAAACAAAACCGAATCACAGTCAACTGACTATGTTGCTAATTGACGTTAACTCTTTCACTGCCAATGGCGCCAAAAGGCGACTTTGCAAACCGTTTGAATCCTGATCAGACGCCGCGTAACGCGGCGTCTGGTCAGGATTCAAACTGTTTGACACTCATATTACAGTGGAGAAAACGTTATTCTTTCCCAATAAACGCGTTTACGCTAAAACTATTATTTACAGTGCAAACAGTTTGGAGCCAGATCAGACGCCGGGTAACCCGGCGTCTGATCAGGCTCCAAACTGTTTGCCACCAAGATAAACATTAATTATCAGAGTTGTCAAAAGGTTGTTCTTTTCTTCGTTTTAGTGTTTTGCGTTTGCGTACGTTTGCGTTTAAACGGGAAAGAATAACAGATTCTCCACTGTAATAGTTTGTAAGTAATGCTACATAAAATTTAACTTTGAAATAATATTGCAGACGACAATATTGAATTAGACGACAATGTAGAGGTGAAGGGGTAAACACTGACGATTAATTTGGCAGTAAAATGGGTAAAATGTCATCAAACATTGTTTCTTATTATATATTGTTATTGTAGTACAATGATTATACTACATACGATTGTACCCAAGTTTAAGATATTATGTTGTTGGCTTTCATGTTTCTTTAAGTATAAAACTTTACTTCACAACGAACCTCGATATGCATACAAGTAAAAATAATACCTGGTTAATACCTACACTGTCATGAAGTCATCAATGTAAAACAACTATAAAGACTTAGCATTCTGCGGCGTCTGATCAGGATCCAAACTGTTTGCAAAGAACTAGTGTATTCGAAGTAAGATAGTGAATGGGTTAACCTTTTCACTCTCAATGACGTCACAAAAGGTATTTGCATACAGTTTGGATCCTGATCAGACGCCGCATAACGCGGAGTCTGATCAGGATCAAAACTGTTTGCCACTTGTTTGAAATAGCGTCAGTTATATTGCCTTAAATCTAACTTTGAAACGATATTACAGACATTAATATTGACTGCGAAGGGGTAAAAAACTCGTTATAAATTTGATCATGAAATGATTAAGCAACATTTTCTGAAATAGCATGTCACAATGGATACAGTTGGATATCATTATGGCTTCGGAAATTCAATTGTCATTTTTGGAACCCCGGTGGAAAAAAAATGAATTCAGGCCAATAAGGGCAAAATCGATGGTTCGTTTGTTCTTTGTACATGTAAGTATTCAGTGTACCTCTGTATGTGAAAGGTGTGACTGTAGTCGAACTTCGATATCTCGAACTCGGATATAATAAGAACATGTTCGACTAAATCAAGCATGAAACAATGAAGTTCATGTGTCGACATATCGGGTAGTTCAAGTTAAGCGAGTCCGAGATACCGAAGTTCACAAATGAAATGCTAGCACAAAGTACATTGCTACTATAGTGATTGTATAGTTGACCTATCACTGGTTAATTTCAAACAAAATATTTACAGAGCCTGGATAGTTTACACATTCAGTAACTTCATTGATTAACCTGTTCACTGCAATGACGTCATCTGCTTTAAAAACAAATTGATTGCTGGCTGCTTTTATTTCTCAGATTTAGAATTAACCAATTTGTGCCAACGATCTCATATATGTGACAAAGGCAAACAGTGTAGACTCTGACCAGACGCCGCATTATGTAGGTCTCTACAACACGAAATTGTGGGATTTGGAAATAATAACATTTTACCCAGTGTTTATATTGAAAGACATGTTAGCTTATCAAATATTTATTGAGCAAGTATAAATTGCGTATAAGCTAGTAGTATCGGTCAAGAGTACTGTAAAATTCAAATTATCTCTCAATACGCTCATTGCTAGGTTACCTGTGTCAACCTCTACCTAATTACTTAGCCAATTAGCGCATTGTTAGCTTTACTGGTACTATGACCTAAACAGCCAACCGTGTATTAACCCATTTACGCCCAGTGGATTCTTCCATGCTTATACATTGGATTAGTCCATTTTTTATTCAAGGGATGCCTGGTCAGAATATTTATTTTCATTTTGTTTAATATTGCAATTCATATCAGCAAACAGTGCAGACTCTGATCAGACGCCGCATAATGCGGTGTCTGATCAGAGTCTACACTGTTTGCCTATGTCCCATATTTGTGGTGTAATGGGTTAAAACAAATGATTGGTAATGGGACCAAAGCTTTTTTCCGGTTTAGAGAGAATTCCTTTTATTTAGAAGTTCCGGTTTTGAGGGGTTCCTCTGTAGTTCTTTTATGCACCCCTTTTGTTCTGAAGTTGAGGCAGAAGACAGTTCGTATCCCACAACAGAGGAGGAATTGGTGAGCCGAGAGGTGATACAGTGAGGTAGCACGTCAACTACGGACGTACCTGTATTTACAGCCGAACTTCGATATCTCGACTCGATTAAGTCGAACATACCCGTATTTCAAAGTTAAAACGCGGATAAGCCGCGTTTTAACTTTGTAACACGGATATGTTCAACTAAACCGAGCTTGAAATAAGGCAAATTCATATTTCGAAATATCGGATATTTCGAGTTAAGCGAGTTTGAGATATCGAAATTCGACTGTGTGTGTAAAGCGATCATTTTGTAAAGAAATATAGAGGTGTCTAAAAACATGTGACGGCATAATTACATCGAAAATTGACTACTGCAACTCACTGCTATATGGGATTCCCCACAACTCACTACGAAAACTACAGCGTGTGCAAAATACAGCAGCCCGCATCATTACCAGGACTCCCCGGTACAATCACATCACTCCAGTCTTTAAGGAGCTTCACTGGCTTCCAGTTCAACACAGAATTGAATTCAAAATTCTGACACTCACATACAAAGCCATGTGTAATGATTCTCCAAGGTACATTGTCAGTATGCTTGACGTGTATAAACTTCGAAGAGAGTTGCGGTCTGCAAGTAAATCAGTATCGCTGGTTGTACCGAGAAGTCGTTTGGTGAAGTTTGGAGATAGAAGTTTCATGCATGCAGCCCCAAAGCTCTGGAACTCTCTACCATCAGACATCAGAGATGCGAGCTCAGTTGCAGTCTTCAAAAAACGTCTGAAAACACACTTCTTTAATATTTATTATTAGAACACATTAGGAAATGGATGATTGCTTCCTCCGGGCTATGTTCTGCTGTAGATATTGTGGGTCTAAATGGGAGTTCTGGAATTGTACCGTTTGCCCGTGTCTGTTCGGTGGATCTTGATGGTAGGGATTGACCCTGATCTCTTTGAAACCGACTGGCTTGGGGTCTGCGGTGTAATTGTAGGACAGCTTCCTATCTTTATGTTTTATAAATTAAGGGTGAAATTTCAGCCATGGAACATGTAGGTCCCGCGGGTGTGAGGTGGAGAGGGTAAATGACTGCTACCAAGGGCTGTGTTCATTCTGTATATGTTATGGGTCCATCTTTTTAGTTCTGAGGTTGTACCGTCGACCAATGCCTGTCTGGTGGATCTTTGATGGTAGGGATACAACTCTTGCTCTCTTTTGAAACCAGCTGGCGGGGTCTGTGGTATAAATCTTGGACAGCTTTCACCATTTTTAATCATGTCATTGATCTTCTATAGAGTTTTTAGTTATGGTCGCATGCTATTTTTCCTAGTTATGTTACATTAGGCGGCCTGCATTGGGCGCTCTGCTATTATTTCTATTGGTCGGCAATCTTTAGCCGGTCGGTTCATTGCTGATTGATGGGGGTAATGTGATCGCCGTTTTAGGGACTGTCTTTTGTATGTTTATTCATGTTTATTTTAGATCTAATTATAGTTATTTGTGTTTTGTCGATGGCCTGCATTGGGCGCTCTACCATCATTTATATCAGTCGGCAATACTTAGCCGGTCGGTTCATTGATTATTGATGGGGGTAATGTGATCGTCGTTTTGGGGACTGTCTTTTATATGTTTATTCATGTTTTATTTCAGATCTAATTGTAGTTATTTTGTCTTTTCTCGATTTGTAGGTACATATATGTTATTTCATGTAAAGCGCTTTTGAACGCACAATCCCTGTGTGAAAAGAGCGCTAAATAAATCTGGTATAATCATAATAATAATAATTAATAATGTAGGATAAATGTGAAGCAGAAAGCAGTCCCCTGCTTCAAAGACATAACTGTTACACTGTTTGAAGAGGCCGCTTAAAACACAAGGATCACCGCGTGTTGATGATTATCATTTTCATACAATAACTGTCATTGATATTACATGCTTAGTTCAGGTCGTGTATATCTGCATGTTGTAGTTCTTATGAACAAGTAGTTTACATGGAAAACGGCACGAAAACGTGATTGAACCTTTCCACTGTTGTAATATCGCCTGCTGCATTTTGTCTTTTCCAATAAAAATCAAATGAGCTCCGATACAGTGGAGAAACGTTATTCTTTCCCAATAAACGCGTTTACGCTAAACCTATTATTTCCTATACAAACAGTTTGGAGCCAGATCAGACCCAAACTGTTTGCCTCTCAGGTTAAAATAATTAGTCAAAATATTCGAAATGTTGTCCTTTTTCTACGTTTTATTGCGATGCGTTTCGTTTGCGTTTAAACGGGAAAGAATAACGTTTTCTCCACTGTACATGTACCATTGAAAACGATAATAGTCGACACGAATGTCAAACAGATTTACCCTGATTAGACACTGATTTATTCCTTTCTCTATCTGCTAACACACTGCTTGAATCCACTTGTCAAATTGCATTTTGTGAAAAGAGTTAAATACGTACTATACATCAATTCAATTAACCCCTTTACTGCCGTCTGATTTTATTTCTCAAAATAAAATTTCACGCATTTGGACTGCAGATAAACCAACACGGCTGCAAAATAGTTAAGATCTGGATCAGGCATCGCATTACGCAGATCAAAACCGTTACAATAAAAATACTTGTACTCAGCTTTAGGCATTACCTTTAACCCATTTGTGTCCACGGTCCCATATATGGGACATAGGCAAACCGTGTAGACTCTGATCAGACGCCGCAATATGCGGCGTCTGATCAGTCTACACTGTTTGCTGATAGGAATTTCAATATAAAACAAAAAGAAAATGAAAATTTTCACCAGGCATCCCTTTGATATAAAATTGACTAATCCAATATATAAGCATGGAAGAATCCACTGGGCACAAATGGGTAAAGGGGTTATCCTTTCCCTTATAAGCCCTATTGCACGTGCATTTACAAAGTGTTTGAGTTCGGATAGGCGATCGAGCTTTCTCACATACATGTAACTACTCCTGTTTCAATAGCAAACAGCGATCGCGATTTTCCTTGTATCCAACATGTGTGAGATCAATTTGATGATGTCACTATATAAGTAAGTGTTTATAAATGCTTGATTACGTCACCGGGATTCCGAAAAAAGGCAATTGCTTTAAAAGAAAATAGCTTAAAATTGTTGGTTATGTGAGAAAAATAACCTGTCACTCGTCGATGTATGAGACAATCTGATTTCAACCTCGTCTTCAGACGTGCAATATTTCAGAAGCCAAGTTTAAATTTTAGTAATAAAAAGCAAACGATAATTTTAGGTCAACGACTTCGTGGCGTTAAGTTGATTGTTATGACCACATTTAGGTAAGTGCCACGTCGGGAGGGCGGTTCAAAGTTGTGCTTACTGCACCGTTAAACGCAAGAACTGTTAGCATACCGTCTGATTGACCCTTAAATGATCAAATTTATCGTGAGTAACCTGTTGCGTGGCTTAGTGGTAGAGCGTCCGCTTGCAGTGCGGGAGGTTGTGGGTTCAATCCCCGGCCGGGTCAAACCAAAGACTTAAAAATTGGTAGTAATGGCTTCCCTTCTTGGCGCTCAGGATTTCGGGTTAGCATTACAACTGGTTCGTCGGTGTCAGGATAAAGTGGCCGGCCGGGTACAGTCTCATTGGTGCACCTAAAAAGTGCCCCTGCTCGTAATACCCGAAAGGGGCGTGTAGCAGTATATAGAGAAAGAAAGAGTAGTTTACCCCTTCACCGCCATATTGTCGTCTGCTTCAATATTATTGTCTGCAATATTGTTTAAAGTTAGAGTTAAGGACATACGATACCAAATGAAATATCCGATGAATCTCTATGAAAATTTCAGCATATGTTCTTCAAACATATCTAAGTACAATGGCAAAGAGAAAAACATAGGTTATAATGGTATTGTTTTGTCTATGGGTTTTTGAAATGTATGATGTAGCCATTCTCGGCAAAGAGTCGGCGTGCGTTATTCTGCCTTTCTAAAATGATTTAAAGTAATAATTGGCACAAACAAACATTAAAACAGTTAAAAAGTGATGCTCACTGAAAGTATGATGCAAAGAGTATGGTTTGTTGCCCGATATATATGCATTTTTCTAAATTCTTTTCGGCTCCAATTCAATGAAAACACTCACTCGATCAAAATCTGCCCGAAATAAATTGAGGAAACTTCTCACAATAAAAGCTATAGGTGTGAATAATAAGACAATGGTAAAAAAAGCATAAGTTATAAGGCTTCTTTTGAAACTATAGGCACTTTCATACATATACCAATGGCCTAAATAGCCCGACGGCTTTTTCTGTTTGATCTCGGGTTCACGCTCATATTCAATTTGATTGAAGTTTTGGGTTATTAACTAAGCCTTATTAGATAAAGCATTTACCAAGACTCACGTACTTTCATTTATCAAATATACTTTTATGCATTTAACGTCATTATTACGCAATTAATGGAGATTGTTTGAAACCGAAAGTATCTACGAGAGATATGCACGATTTCGTTGAGTAACGATGCTTGATTTATCGCACATCGTTAAAAGCCACTAGGTGTCTCACGAATTGCTGGTGTATGCCGTTAAGGCGGTATAACTGACGTAATTTCAAAACTGTTTGAAAATGCGCTTTATGACGTCGCTGAGAGTGAAAGAGTAGACCCCTTCGTCGTTTTTGTATGCAAACACTTTTGGATCTAGTAACGCGGTTTTCTGATCAGGACCCAACACGTTTTACACTCTCTTTTATAATTCTGAAGACATTCTGGCTTAAATCTTACTAAACACTAACTTCTAGACGTCAACGTCAATTTTAGAACAGACAATTGTTTATTGATGAAAGGGTTTAAAGGTAACGGAACAACACATAGACTGGACGTGTTGTCATGGTCGAAAGAAGTCCTTCGAAATATAGTGCCAAGGTTGTTTGCCTAAAAAGAGCATTCTGTCAGACATTCACTAGGAGAACCTAATTGGTACTCCATACCATATCTAAGTTGATTATTCTTATCAAGATAATGTGGTGACACCTGTAAACAAGCAAACTCTCTCTTTCTCTATCTCTTTCTATCTTTCTCTTTCCCTCTCCTCTCTCTCTCCCCCTCTCCAATAGTGATTGTATTATTTGTAAAACTGTAGGGGAAGGGCCGATTCTAAGTTGGTAGAACTTGTGGCCCAACCCCTTTTCCTGTACAACAATTTGGAAATAAAATATGTTTAAACTAAACTACTCCATACCTTAAGACAGACAATACATCTTGGCACTGATAGGGTAATCGAATCAAAAGCCTTTGTTCAGCAAACACGGATACTCATGGTACAAAGCATGACAAAGCTTCGAATTTGCTCAAAACTGATTGACACAGCTTCAAATAATTGGTCAACATTTTCGTAGACATATCATTAAACTGCGTTTCCGCTAAGTGTTGTATATCTTAACGGGAAAGAAAGCAGGTTTTCTCCACACAGTAATTCCAAAGTGAAATTAATGTCTTTGAACAACGAACTAATTTCTCGGTTACAAACATGTCTTCTATAATACTTCCTAATAAACCTTAGAACAAAGAGACGTTTAGAGGTCATAGAACAAGTGATTTTTAATGCAGGTCAGCAGTAGGCTAATATAGAAGCGTTCTTTATTACTGTTGTCCACCATTTACTCTGTCACCCGATAACTTGTAATTCCTATTAAATCTAGACCATTTCTGACTACATTGTACAGTGGAGAATCTGTTATTCTTTCCCGTTTAAACTCAAACGTACGCGAACGCAAAGCACTAAAACGTAGAAAAGAACAACTTTTTGACAATTCTGATAATTCTTGTTTATCTTGGTGGCAAACAGTTTGGAGCCTGATCAGACGCCGGGTTACCCGGCGTCTGATCTGGCTCCAAACTGTTTGCACTGCAAATAATAGTTTTAGCGTAAACGCGTTTATTGGGAAAGAATAACAGATTCTCCACTGTATTTAGGGTTATATATATTTTAATGTATTGCAAACTGACAAACTGGAATATACTCGTGCCAGGTTAAAATTAGTTAAACTGCAAATATTCTGAAACGACGGAAAATTTAAGCTTGACTAAAATGACTGCCAAGCTCCCATTCAAAAATTCTATTAATCGAAATTTTCTTCTCGTTCAGAACTCGGTCAGAAATGGTTCGGTTTTCAAATTCCAAAATGTATAGGTGAACGTCCGTTTCATTTAATTGTGAAACTGCAGTAATGATCGAACCATTATAGGAAAACTCTTAAAACTATCATATAACTTGTTTGACACGATTTGTCTTCTACTAATGCAAACAGTTTGATATTATAATTCGAACTGCTTAACGGAAGAGTCATATTCGTAATCGCAGATATGTCATCTTGCGTGAAACAAACACATTTTACGAACTTATTCTTTTTTCACCTTTCACTCATAACCAGCAATACGTTAAATACCAATATCGATAAAAAAAAATGTCCGCAAAACTGAATGTGTTTAATTTGTTCGTTCTGATTTGATTTGTAGAGTCGAGCAGGCAATATCCGAGGTCTAACAGTTTTCCAAACTCTTTCCCATTCAGATAAACCAAGATTAAACGGAAAGGAGCTATATAATGTCTTTCTCAATATATTCTCGTTGTTCAGGGGATACTAGACAGCATTTTGTTAGTATAAATAGCCACACAGTAAGCCTTGTCTGGCACTGTATCCCTTCACGCAATTTGGATAAAAGCAAGTGAAAGGGAGGTAATTCTTACAGAACTACCTGAAAACTTAAGATGGACCACAGGCTACGTTCACAGAGAGCCATGAAATCGACAATAGTACAGTGTCTGTGGCTTTCGACTATGCAGTGATCCGAAACTGGTCCTGTCCGAAACTCATTATAGCTCGTTTCCGAGTGGGAACAGACAAACTTCGTGTATAGAATCCCCCGTCTTTACCAAACACTGTGCTTGATTCTATTTATCTACTGGACAGTTAAGAAAACGTTATTCTTTCCCAATAAACGCGTTTACGCTAAAACATTTTTTTTCGTTATAACCCGGCGTCCGACCAGGCCCCGAGGTTATAAAACTTGAAATGAACTCTGTGCTCAAAACTCAGAATTTTTCTCAGGTTATAACATTTCAGCAAACATTTTGTATTCAACAAGTATTTGCATACCAAAAGTCTCGTGTAAAAATATATCCAGATCAGGTTACATAAATCAGCTCAATCATGTTTTGTTAAAACTAGAGCGTGTGTTCAAAACTGAGTTTTGAGCACAGAGTTCGTTTTAAGTTTTATAACCTCGGACCCAGGCTCCAAACTGTTTGCAGCTCAGATTAAAATAATTAGTCAAATTGTCGAAAAGTTGCCTTTACTACGTTTCATTGCGAAGCGTGTCGTTTGCGTTTAAACGGGAAAGAATAACGCTTTCTCCACTGTAGTTATTTGACACTTGGTTGCATCTCATATCGGGTCTACTGTGTATGCACATCACCTGGGCTGACTAAATATTGATCTTCGGAATGTGAAAAAAGAAGTTAACAAGTTATTGTTGGTCGATGATTTTTACTTTCATTTTTTATACTTATACGATCAAATGAGTCTATGTTTATACATGGCGTATTTCATAGCAGTTATATTTTTTTAAGCATGCATTCAAAAAGATATGTCAGTCACATCGTGCGAAAAAGCAAATTTGTAAAGAACGTAGACCAAGATCAACACCACACTGTGATGCAGTGTCCGATCTGGGTCTACACTTTATTAAGTGATTGAAAACGTAGTGATGACTGGCGAGTGACAGACAAATGATCGAAATGGGGCAAACACAACAATTCCAACACGCTGACCTATCAGGGTCAACAATGCTTGCAATATCCATGAACTTTTGTTGCTCTAAATAAGCATTATATTGCATCTTACATCTGTTATATAGACAACTCAATCGAAATATCGTTGATTGTGTTTAAGGCCGGTGACATTTTTAAAGCATAGGATAAAATGTTATATTCTGTCGTAACCGTTTTAGCAAAATCCACTTATGGAAGCTTTGTACATGTATTTATTGTTGTTATATGAGACAAAATATTCGGGTGATACATCTGAGTGTATGAAGTCCAGCTTCATTAGCCAACGAATGGCTTTATATCACTCGTATATTCCGTGAATAAAACAATGCGTATACATATTCTTATTACAGTTGAGAATACGTTAAACTTTCCCATTTATTTAAACGCCAACGAAGGCAATTAACCACTGGCACTAAAACAATAAAATATAAGATATAAGTCTTCTTACATAAGTATATATATATGTATTAACTATATATAGTAAATGTGACACTAGAAATATAAAGTACGATTGCATGTATATATTAGCCTACTATCATATACATGTAGTTATATAATTCATATAGTCTCGATAACTATATGATAGTAGGCTGAATGTATACATACATGTATTATATTTATAGTTCTAGTGTCACATTAACTATTATGTAGACTCATATATATAGTATTTTATTGTTCAAGTGCCAGTACATTATACTGACTAAAATTACACTTTTTGGAAAGTTTGATGACTCATTTTAAAAACAGTGGCACACAGTTTGAGCCTGATCAGACGCCGGATTATCCGGCGTCTGATCTTGCTCCAACTGTTTGCAATAGACATAGATATGATATTTTAGCGTAAATGCGTTTATTGGAAAAAATAATGATTTCTCCACTGTATGACTGTATGCTTTTTGGAAAAAGCTTTTGGTAAAAGAAACATTCGTTTTTTTACATAAACAGTCACATTTTTAAAAACAAAAAACAATCTTATATTAAAATACATTTTATCAGTTGCATTTTGCAACACGCACTCGCCTTGTTGAAATCAAAAGAGTTGTTTTTGTTGTTGTTGTTTTTCTTCAAATAAGCACACATAGTCGTTTTAATTCCTTCACTGCCTTACACCTTTGTAAGCAATTTGGACCATGATCAGGCGACGCGTTACAGTGGAGAATCTGTTATTCTTTCCCGTTTAAACGCAAACGTACGCAAACGCAAAACACTAAAACGTAGAAAAGAACAACTTTTGGACAATTCTAATATTTCATGTTTATCTTGGTGGCAAACAGTTTGGAGCCTTATCAGACGCCGGGTTACCCGGCGTCTGATCTGGCTCCAAACTGTTTGCACTGGAAATAATAGTATTTGCGTAAACGCGTTTATTGGGAATCAATAACAGATTCTCCACTGTATCCATGGTCTGATCAGGATCGAAACTGATTGACATTCAATTTTTGTATTTCTTAAGGGTGTATAAACCCATAAGCGAATTTTTCAAAGTATCAAACTTTTTTTCTATCATTGTTTTTTGGAAGAGCTGTTTATGGTGAATGAAAAAATGAAAAAAAAAAAATATATGGTGGCGTCCTTTTTTTGAGCTACAGCGATTTGAAAAAGGTATGTCCAATTTGGATTTTTTCTCTCAAATTTTACCCATTCAGAGTACAAGCTTCAGTAAAATCTATTTCAAAACAAAAACAAACATGGTAATTGGGGTTTTCATTATTTATTTCATGTCTATGGTGGTATTTTCACGTATAGAAAACAAATTTAGACAAAGCAGGCACCAGTTTTGAACAATATGGATCCTTGAATATCAAAAATATGCTTTTTATAGGGCATGATTTTATTAGATTTTCTATTTTATAACAAAAAAAGTAAAAAAGTTTGAAAATGAAATAGTTCTAGTATTAAACTTTTTCTTAAATTCTACCAGATGAAAGCCAATGCTAAGGCAGTTCAAACTATGAAAAGAAATTGAAAGGTCAGTGTTGAAAATTTTGAGTTATTGAAGTAAAAAGAGTTATCTCCCTTTACAAAATTTACAAAAAAGTACCACATCGATGATATTTAGAGCTTTATAAATTTCACATTTGGTGCCTGTTTTCTCTTAAATTAGTTTTTGTATGAAGAAATTCTACCATAGACAGGAAATAAATAACACAAAACCAAATTATCATATTTGTTTTCATTTGAAATGGATTTTATTGAAGCGGGCTGTTTGAAAAGGACAAAATAAGAAAGAGTGGGTGGGGTAAATTTTACATGGCCGTAGAGCCAAATGTTGTTCACCAAAATGTACAATTTTCTATATTTTCATTAATCTGAAATAGCTCTTCAATACAAAACAATCATAGACTGTTTTCATATACTCTGAAAATTTCCCAAATTCATGACATTGATACACCCTTAAAGCGACTCGCAACCAGATGGTGCATTAAAAATAGTAATTTGTAAATATGTGTCAAACGCTTATATAAATGGTAAAGAATTAGTTTAGGATAAGAAATTCTGTTTAAAAAAAATGAATTTCAATAAAAAAAAATATTGGTCTCTGGTGGGATTCGAACCCATGGCCCGGCATTGGCGGACAGAAGGCAAAATAGGTGAAACCGCTTAGACCAATGGACCACGGAACTATCCGTTTATCTCGAATCGATTTAACGTATTTCAATGTGTTGCGGTCGAAAGTGCATACAACTTCGTAATTCGGCTCGTGTTTATGTCTGAGCCCGTGTAGAGAAGCAACAGCAACAACTATACCGTCTACTAGTCGGTATAGAAAAACGATGGAAAATATCTAAAAATCTAAGATTCGGTGACGATTCTTGAGACTTTTTTTGGACTGATAATATTTTTTTAATGTCAGAAGCCAAATAATGCCACAAATTTGCTTTTATTTGAGTATTTTATTTTATTTTGACAAGTACACCATCCGGTTGCGAGTCGCTTTAAGTCAAAATATCTAAAATTTAAATTTAAGAAATAGAAGCAGACGAAAATGGGAGTTTTACAGCTGCGTACGTCTTGGCAGTGAAGGTGTTAAATTCTGTCGCAATTAAAACGTGTCCGGCACGTTTACTGTAAGTTAAGACACGTAAATACAAATAATGATATAACAATGACACACAAATATATACAAAACATACTATAGGATAAGGGGTAGCATAGTTTCCAATCTTAAGAAAACGGTCTTATGTGACGATACTGCAAATAAATAAGCACAATTAAGATATAGAGGATCTTGTATGAGTGCTCATTATTTATCATTTTTAATAAACGAGTTGACTAAAATGATATGACGCGAGCCTTGGCGAGCGTCATATTCATTTTAGTCAACGAGTTTATTAAAAATGATAAATAATGAGCACGAATATGAGATTCTATTTATCACATAACAATTTTAAGAGCGTATAAAACTAATTGAAACCGTAGTTTGTAGACCCTCTGCTATATAGATTTTCCGCCAAAACGTGGTGTTGTTTACGTTAACGTAATAGCAAATGACGTCATTTGGTGTCCTGCTGCATGCAGCGCTTGTGGGCGGACAGGCTGGGCCGGAGCCCAAAAAATGATATTCCACTAGTGGATTACGATATTTACATAATGGCTTTATGCAACTCCCAGACCGCATGTTATGTGATAAATGACGTTATTACACACGCTCCCTTTAGCCCAGCTACTCTGCTTCTAAATTGACAGCTTAGCGTGTTTAATTCTTCATCTCTTTTAGCCATTTCACTGCCAAATCTTTCGTGAGATGTTTACCCCTTCACAGTTTCAATGTCGTCTGCTTCAATTTTGTTGTCTGCAATGTCGTTTCCAAGTTAAAAAATAGGACAGTGTGACTAAAGAAATTTCAAAACGAGTGTCAAAACAGTTTGGTTCCTGATCAGACGCCGCGTCACGCGGCGTCTGATAAGGATCCAAACTGTTTGCAACCGCGCTTTTACGCGTCATTGTGAGTGAAAGAGTAATACTGTAAAATCAGTTTTAGCGATCCAAGTAGTTAGTATTTAGATCAGACGCAGGGTAACTGGGCGTCTGATCTGAACTCAAACTGTTCATACTACATGTACTGAACCTTATTAAATTAAATTGATAATCGCAAGCGAATTGCCATCGAATTGCCATCGAATCAGGCGCTTCAAAAAACTAATCCTACGTTTGAATACTTTTACGCGAATTTTCCGAAGCGGTTTTGACAAAAATGGAATCGAAAAAATAAACGTAGACATATTTGCGAACATTTGTGAGATAAACCATTCAAAAAAACTTATCTGAGGGAAAAGTTAGTATTTTGAATCGCAAGCGAATTGCTATCGAATTGCAAGCGAATCGCAAAAATTGTTAATTTAATAAGGTTCAGCACTGTAGCACGCCATGTTGCCCTTAGCAGAGCCAACGAAACTTTGTAATGATGGCCTAACTAACTCTTTCTCTGCCAAGTGTTGTCATCTATTTTAATTCTCTCACCGCCAAATTACAATCGTCTGCAATATTGTTTCAAGATACCGTTAGGGCTTTTAAAACTTTAGAACTTTCGATACGAATGTTAAACAGTTCGGGCACTTGATCAGGCACCGCGTGCAGGAGGTTTGATCAAAATCCAAACTGTTTGCACTTTGCCTATTGACACCATTGGCATTGAAAGAGTAGGAGTATAATAGCACAATTTAAATTATAGTATATACGAATACGAGGAGGTTTGTTTGGTGTTTATGTACTTTCCGCATTTACAGATATACCTAATTACTCCATAAATACGCCTTGTAACCCCTTTGATTTATTCCTCCCCTGAAAAATATAGTTCCAAGTTTTACAGTCATAAATATGTTTCATAAGAAATATTTTCTATATTCTAGCAGATAGTAGCTTAAAACAGATTGAAAGTAAAACAGAATGCGCCGAAAGGCGCATTCCGCTTTACTTTCAATCTGCTGTACCTGGTCATATATCTTGAAAACTAGAAACAGGTTATGGGGTATGGGATAAATTAACTAACTCTTTAATTCTGGGATTTAAACAGCTCACTACTATAGACTGGACTTGAAACACTAATTCAATAATCGTGTATGCCACTTGCTGGTTTTATATCTAGATTACGAATGTGTTTGTAATTGATGGAATCCATTAAAACCAGATATCTGTCCGATGCCGCTAGACTGAGACCATTGACTGCTTAATGAACCTGCATTGTTCGAAACTATCGGACTGAACGAATGAGTAGACTCCGATAAAACAGGTGAAGAAGACTGTTGCGAGTTATTATCGTCTTCGTCTTCGCTATCGTTTTGTCTAGAAAAACTGAATGTTAATCCACTAGATTGTCCAAAGTTAGATGGTGAGTTACTGGACATAAATGATGAATCTAAAGAAATTGATGGCATTGAGAAATCCGGTGCAGCCCTTGTGTCGAAAGCCGGTGCAGAATCAGTTACAATACCTCCTAGTAATGGATCACCACTGAATGGTGATAACTGATACATTTTTTCAGATAGATCACTCGCCGAGTCGACTGTGTCCTTTATGGTATCGGCAGCGCCTTCAAACACGTCTGATACACCGTCAAAGGTATCGTCAATAGATGGCATAGATTCTTTAATAAATGTCAGTTTTGGTTCTGGCAGAATGTCTTCCAGTGTGTCTTGCACATTTTCCGTGAGATCCTCTATTTTATCAGAAGTGTCGCTTATCTTTAGATCTGGAAAGAAGGAAAATTTACAAATGTATTTCATGTTGTTGCATGTAAATATTTCTCAGCTTCAGGGCTCCATATACAGTGGAGAATCTGTTATTCTTTCCCAATAAACGCGTTTACGCTACAACTATTATTTGCGGTGCAAACAGTTTGGAGCCAGATCAGACGCCGGGTAACCCGGCGTCTGATCAGGCACCAAACTGTTTGCCACCAAGATAAACAAGAATTATCAGAATTGTCCAAAAGTTGTACTTTTCTACGTTTCAGTGCTTTGCGTTTGCGTACGTTTGCGTTTAAACGGGAAAGAATAACAGATTCTCCACTGTAAGAGAAGATAGAGTGGAACATGCGCTTTTTATTTACGTTTAAACGCATTGCAATATAATGTAGAAAATGACAGACTTTGGAATCATGTAAATGTCAAAAAGTGTGGTACAGTGGAGAATCTGTTATTCTTTCCCGTTTAAACGCAAACGTACGCAAACGCAAAACACTAAAATGTAGAAAATAACAACTTTTCGACAATTCTGACTATTGATATTTAGCTGAGTGGCAAACAGTTTGAAGCCTGATCAGACGCCGGGTTACCCGGCGTCTGATCTGGCTCCAAACTGTTTGTATTGGAAATAATAGTTTGAGCGTAAACGCGTTTATTGGGAAAGAATAACGTTTTCTCCACTGTACGTGGTCAGACGCAATAACCCGGCATCTGATCTGGTTCAAAACTGTTTGCAATGGAAATAACTGTTTCTTCGTTAAACTTGGTCAGATTTCAGCTTTTGTTCACATTTGACCGATCAACTAACGGCTTATTGGTAAACATTCTGGACATTAATGTTTCATCACTACTAAGAAATAAGTATTTAACAATTTCAGACGATAATTGCAAATATTCACAACTATTTAAGAACAGTTTCTGTGTTTCAAAATCAAGTCACCCCTTCAGTACTAGCGGCGTGTACAGTGGTGAAAACGTTATTCTTTCCCGTTTAAACGCAAACGAAACGCAAACGCATAGCATTAAAATGGAGAAAATGACAAATTTCGACAATTCTGACTATTTATTTTAATCTGAGTGGCAAACAGTTTGGAGCCTGATAATACGCCCACGTCTGATCAAACGCCGGCGTCTGATCTGGCTCCGAACTGTTTGCATCGAAAATAATAGTTTTAGCGTAAACGCGTTAATTGGAAAAGAATAACGTTTTCTCCACTGTATACGCGCCCTTTACAAAAAGCGAACCCGTCAAAACACAATGCAGACCCAGGTAAGTGGTCTTCACTCTGTCATTTATAATATACGGTGTATTAAAAATCTCAACAATAAGGCTGCATATAACCTTATGGAAAACCAGAATTGTCTATTTGAAATTTCAGGGATGAATTAGATCACTCATTCACCCCTGAAACTTTTAACGGAAAAATCAAATTTCGTATTAAGCCTAGTTCATTTTTACTATCTAAGGTCGATTGTAACAATTTAACAGAATAACAAACAGTGCAGACCCAGATCAGCGGACAATTGTACAGGAGTTCTCTGATCCGGGTATACACTGTTTGAGGTAGGATATGTGTACTTTTAAGAGGCACACAGTTTATAAATGACGTGGGTACTCGTCACTAGGGTTCAGTCTGGTTATGAACTGTCTGCAATGTTTTTGTCCTGCTTTTATTGACTCAATCCCTACAGTGGAGACTCTGTTATTCTTTCCCGTTTAAACGCAAACGTACGCAAACGCAAAGCACTAAAACGTAGGAAAGAACAACTTTTGGACAATTCTGATAATTCTTGTTTATCTTGGTGGCAAACAGTTTGGAACCTGATCAGACGCCGGGTTACCCGGCGTCTGATCTGGCTCCACACTGTTTGCACTTGAAATAATAGTTTTAGCGTAAACGCGTTTATTGGGAAATAATAACAGATTCTCCACTGTACCATAACTGTGCTTAATGTTTAGTTACTCAGGGCAGAGTACTGTATTTACGAGGGGTCTGATCAGAACCCAAAATGTTTTCAAACGCGCATTATTGCGTCATTCAGAGTGAAAGGGTTGATGCATTAAAACGTAGAAATATCCAGAAAAAGCTTTATGTAGTATGTTTTATTTTGCATTGAACAGCTACATAGCCACACTATTATAAAACATTTGAGATGAGACTTAGACCGTTCTCTAGTATTCAATTGGTCAGTTTTCAGTTTTTTGGTCAAATCTGACAATTCAAATCTTGAGAATGAGCTCAGGCTCATATCAAACGCTTTATAACCATGGGGTCAATATTTAGAGATGAAAGTTGTCTCTTCTTTCAGTGAGTGTTTGCTTAACACACAATTGACTGAAAGTAATAATTTATGCTTGCTTTTCGAAGGCACTACAGATATATTTAATGGTATCGTCTATGAAATAAAACATGTTGCAACTATTAAGTATCATGCATAGTTTCCTTACCTGCCGAAGAATCAACGATATCGTCAATTTTATCTTCATGCAATTCCGTTACAGAGGATTGTAAATCATGCAAGTTATCTAGACTGTCTCCATTACCACCAATATCATGCATGTCGTCATATATGTTCATTCCTAGACTATCTAACATATCTCCATGCGTATCTACCACTGAAGAGGAAAGTTCATGCATATTCTCAACAGCATCCCCAACATTACCAGACATATCAAAGCTATCTACATTATCGCCCATGAAAGAGAAAGCAGCTGGCAGAGACAATTGTTCCGACGAGGCCATGCGATCGTTTCCTAAAAGTCCAAAACCGCTTTCGATACTTGGAACTGCATTATTATTTGCTATGCCTGCATTTTGACCATTGTTTAGCATTGATAATAGACCATGTCCTTCTTCATCCATTTCACCTACCTCGCCAGTAAAATCTGACATAAGATCCGCTGTGTTTTCAAATGCATCGTTAATCGTGCCTGCCGCCATATCAGATAAATCGCTAGCATTGTCTAGAATATCGCCTGTATTATCAAATATTGAGCTTGTCATTTCGCCGAGGTTGTCTTGGAAAGTATCGAGCGCGTCAGCCGCATTATCAGTAATGTCTTCTATGTTATCTGCTACAACACTTGCTAAACTATCTCCGTCTCCAAGAGGCCCGTTTTCCAAAATGTCGTCTACATCATTACTACTTTCTAAAACGTCCGCTATATTGTCAGTACCGTCTAACATCTTTTCCATTAGCTCTTCGAAACCATCATCAACGTTTAAAGCATCATCAGCATCGTCCATATCTTGACTGTCATCATTAAGATCGTCATCCTCATTACTATCCTCCATTGAATTATCGTCTTTAGAATCATCATCTTCATCGTCCGTTTCCACGTCATCCGAATCACTTTCTTTACTGTCGTCATCAATATCGTCGTCACCACTATCATCATTATCATCATCATTATCGTCGTCATCTACCTCTAAACTGTCATCGTCATCAGAATCTTTACTTTCATCGTTATCGTCTTCTGAACTATCGTCACGATCATCCTCATCATCAGAATCCTCATCATCAGAATCATCATCATCATTATCATCATCATTCTTGTCGTCTACCTCTGAGCTATCATCACCATCTGACTCATTACTGTCATCGTCATCTTGATCAACCTCTTTCGAGTCGTCATCATTCTCATTGTCCAAAATGTCTTCAATTTTATCTTCAAGTGAATCTTCCGAACTGTCATCATTATCATCATCAGAAAAAGCTTCTTTTATATCATCTAGTCTATCTTCTAAGTGATCTTTAACATCGTCTAAAACATCCTCTACCATGTCTGATGCTTCATCACCAAAACCTAACGTATCATCCATTCCGTCACTCACATCCTCTACTGATTCCAGTCTGTCACTAATAAAATCAGCAAGGTCCCCCATATCTGGCATTTCATCAAGTACATCATCAAGCGAGTTGATACCGAAATTTGAGTCCATGATGTCGTCCAATCTATCACTAATTGTGTCCCGAGCATCAGATAGTGTGTCCGCTGCATCCCCAGCAATATCAGCAATGTTATCAGTGAAATCACCCATGTTGTCCATTGCGTTTCCTGCGATATCTGATACCGTATCCATTGTATCCCCGGCAACATCTGCAACCGTATCAGCAACATCACCAACGGCGTCTTGGACGTTATCAACCAAATCTGTGCCATGTGCTGCTAGGAGAACGGCTGCAGGGTCAACAGTAGGTGGCGGTAAAGTGGTTGGAACAGGGCCATTCTAAAATATGATAAGTAAACTTGTACCGGTACAGTGGAGAAGAAGTTAATTTTTCCCATTTAAACTCAAACAAAACACAAACGCTTAACAATAAATATAGAAAATTGATGATAACTCTAGCTAGTTATTTTAACCTTAGTTGCAAACAGTTTGGGTCGTGATCAGATCTGGGCCCGTATTCTGTAACATTCTTAGATAACTTTTTCTCTAAGTAAATCAATATTCTCTTAGTTTTCGGCAATTGACTCTAAGTATTTGATGATTTACTCGTACAAAATGAAAATACTTAAGAAAATTCTAAACTCGACAACGATCTACTCTTAGAAAATCAATATAGTCTTAGTTTTCAGCCATTTCAACTAAGTATTAGGGGATTTCCTTTTAGAAGGATGAAAAACTAAGAAAATTCTCAACTGGCCAAATTTACTATAGAATTTCCTCAAAACTTGAGAAAACTGTGACCCTCTCTTAACTTTTTAGATTTTTTCACGAAAACACTCGATCGCAAACGTCGGCTTAAACCCTCCGCTAAGGGTATCTATAGGTCTATACACGATTTTATTCAATGAACAATCCATTCTACCTGTTCTGAGACAATACTTGCTGCTTTATAAACGTTCGTGTTCTCATCGTAAAACAAACCCGCAAACTACACCGCAAATAAGCAGTCATACGCGTTAGTGTGCTACATGTAGAAGAGTGACGTCATTTTAGTCGGGGAAGTCCCTGACAACGATATCATATTTTACTCTTATTTTTTTTCTCTAAGTAAAAGCTTAAGTATTTTCGTAGAGGAATAGTTAGACAATATTTTTTCTTAGTTGAAAATGTAAAAGTTAGAAAATTCTTAAGTAAAATACTTAGAATGTTTCAGAATACGGCCCCTAGCCTCAACCTGTTTTTAAAGGAAATAATAGTTTTTGCGTAAATGAGTTTATTGAGAAAGAATAACGTGTTATCCACTGTAAGAGGCTATTGAAAATAAAACTAAATAATTCAATTCATTTTGGCAGAAGGTAGCTTAATTCGAGATAAAAGTAATGCAGGAAGTTCCTACAGTGGAGAATCTGTTATTCTTTCCCGTTTAAACGCAAACGTACGCAAACGCAAAGCACTAAAACGTAGAAAAGAACAACTTTTGGACAATTCTGATAATTTTTGTTTATCTTGGCGGCAAACAGTTTGGAGCCTGATCAGACGCCGGGTTACCCGGCGTCTGATCTGGGGGCACACTGTTTGTAGTGCAAATAATAGTTTTAGCGTAAACGCGTTTATTGGGAAGAATAACAGATTCTCCACTGTAAATGATAGTTCAATAGCGAACAGTCATGTCCTATTTAGAATAGGGAGAAAGAGGGAGCTGTCTGTCCATCACATCGCTTTATTTGGCTAAATACATGTATTGCTTAAATTATTCACCCCTTTGATTTGTAGACCCTGATCACAGTGCTTCTTAAAATCTCTCTAATCTGGTTCTACACCTTTTGCATACATGTAGGATAAGTCACATGGGCACTATTCAATTGTACATTGTTTTGTGAATGACAAGTACAGTAGGATTCTCGTCTCTAGGGTTTAATTGGTTTTAAGTAGGTAATTGAATTGTAAAGAAATTATTTTTAATTTAATTGATGTTTTAATGTACATTGTAAGTGCAGTTGTCTGGATGGAGTTTTACATTTTAATGTACGGAATGTGTGCTGAGTGGTATCTTTTGATTATAGTAATTGCGAAAGTGCATTTGCACAATAAGTGAATTGAAGGAAAGGTAACTCCAATTTGCTTCTTTTTTCAAATAAGGCGTATTTATTCACCTTTGAATACAAACGATAATTATGTGTCGAGCATTTAAATAAGCCGCATTCTTGGGGAAAGAAAGGACACAGTGCTTCTGTTGGGCTGTAATATACAGTGGAGAAAACGTTATTCTTTCCCAATAAACGCGTTTACGCTTAAACTGATGCAAACACTTTAGAGCCAGATCAGACGCCGGGTTACCCGGCGTCTGATCTCGCTCCAAACAGTTTGCTACTCTGATTAAAATATAGTCAGAATTGTCGAAAATGTGTCATTTTCTCCATTTTACTGTGATGCGTTTGTGTTTCGTTTGCGTTTAAACGGGAAAGAAAAACGTTTTCTCCACTGTAGCTATTATTTTTGCTCTTTATTGTCTTTATATACATTATTTAAGTTTAAATACACCAAGTAAAAACTTTATTGAATTAGATATTAAGGAAATGTACTAGTGTGGGTTGTAAAGTGGTTTGGTGATGCTTGGGGTCTTTAGACGGACCCGATGTCACCACTGTACTCCAAAGGCCACACTCTAAAGGCTCTTAACCCATTTGTGCCCAGTGGATTCTTCCATGCATATATATTGGATAAGTCCATTTTTATCAAAGGGATGCCTGGTCAAAATTTTCATTTCATTTTATTTTATATATGGAAATTCCTATCAGCAAACAGTGTAGATTCTGAACAAACGCCGCATAATGCGGCGTCTGATCAGAGTCTACACTGTTTGCCTATGTCCCATGTATGGGAGTTTGGGCACAAATGGGTTAAACATTGTCACCTCTCTTTAAAATTGTGGACCATATTAAAAATTAGTTGATACATGTATCAAATATGAAATCCAAATACAATAAAGTCCTTATTATTATCATCATCATTATTATATCATCAACTAATTGAGCTCTAGCGACGAGTACACTCGTCATTTACCAAAAAATACCTGTAAAAGTACACTTGTCCTACATGTATACAAACAGTGTAAAACCAAATATTATATAGGGCTCCTAAAGAAGCACTGTGATCCGGGTCTGCGCTGATTGTTATGTTGAAATATATTGCAGAAACAACATTAAATATTCATAAATATACTACACCTATTAGTTTGAAATTAGAGTTCTCCATTGAAAGTTTCAGGAGCCAACGAGTTACACTATAAGTCTTAGAACTATTCACTGATCGAAGTAGATACAGTGGAGAAAACGTTATTCTTATTACCAATAAACGCGTTTACGCTAAAACAATTATTTCTGTTGCAAACAGTTTGGAGCCAGATCAGACGCCGGTTAACCCGGTGTCTGATCAGGCTCCAAACTGTTTGCTACCAATATAAACATGAATTATCAGAATTGTCCAAAAGTTGTATTTTTCTACGTTTTAGTGTTTTGCGTTTGCGTACGTTTGCGTTTAAACGGGAAAGAATAACGTTTTCTCTACTGTACGTTGATTTGCATTACACATTTAACTTGGATCCTTTTAGTGAACATGAACCAGTCTACTTGGAATTCTGGCTAGTTAAATAAACACTGCTTTTCATCAACGAACAGTGTAGACCCTGTTCAGAGGGCTCACATAGGATCCCTCTGATTTGGGTCTACACTGTTTGCAAATGTAATTAATATTATAAACAAGTCCATTGTGTTGAAAGCTTTAACAAAAGCAACACATCAATTTTGGTGACGTAGAGCGCCTGTATAGTGGATACTCTGTTATTCTTTCCCAATAAACGCGTTTACGCTAAAACTATTATTTGCAGTGCAAACAGTTTGGAGCCAGATCAGACGCCGGGTAACCCGGCGTCTGATCAGGCTCCAAACTGTTTTCCACCAAGATAAACAAGAATTATCAGAAGTGTCCAAAAGTTGTTCTTTTCTACGTTTTAGTGCTTTGCGTTTGCGTACGTTTGCGTTTAAACGGGAAAGAATAACAGATTCTCCACTGTACTTACCTGGTCATCCAGATGACCGTTCAGACGTTTCGTCCCGGCCCCACCCCCTAGTGCCTGGCCCGTCAGAGCATCCCCTCGACCCGCAACATTTCCTTCCGGTAATGGCTGTAAATACATACAAAAATACATGTAGTGACAATAAAATAAAAGTTATTGTTGTGCCAGTTCTTAGATAAGTTAATAATATACAACAAATAAAAAGCTTCAGATGGTACGATCACTATTTTGAAATTGGGGAAAGGGGGGAACTATACTAGCGATATACAGTGAAGAAAATGTTATTCTTTCCCAATAAACGCGTTTACGATGAATATATGAAATTTTAAAGAGGGCGTTCCTATGAATGGGAGAATGAAATGTCAACAGAGTAGCATGCCTCTGACTTCAAGCTTAATAAATACATGTAAATATATCCCTCGCTATATCACCACCACTATAATGAAGGATAATTTATTGTATAAAAGATAAGTGACAGCTTAAATCAATGTGACAGTAAAACAAAAAATCTCCTAAAGGAGCTTTCTATTTTACTGTCATCTTGCTTTAATCAGTAATCGGTCGTAAACACCTTATCAGTTGCATAATTTAGTGGTCGTAATAGAGAGGTTTTACTGTAGATGAAGCTACATTTACAGGTGAGAATACGTTATTCTTTCCCGCTTAAACGCAAACGAAACGCATCGCAATAAAACGTAGAAAAGACCAACATTTCGACAAATTTGACTTATTATTTTACTCTGAAAGGCAAACAGTTTGGAGCCTGATCAGACGCCGGGTTACCCGGCGTCTGATCTGGCTTCAAACTGTTTGTATAGGAAATAATAGTTTTAGCGTAAACGCGTATATTGGGAAAGAATAACGTTTTCTCCACTGTAAGGTGTATTGAAATGCCTCCTCCGCTGGGGGTGTGACAGAAAAAAGGTTTGTCCCACTAACATTATTTGACAAGAGACCCCATAAAACCGTCATTAGCAATTCGTGTTACAATGTACAGATAACGCATTAAACTGACAATACGAATCATCAATGAGTGACCTCTTACATATAGTGTGACAGCTATATATGTGTACCGGGGAAACAATAGTGATGTGGGATCAATTTTTCTTCGTGAAACTTCCGGGAGCTGCACTGAACTCCCTTGAACTTGAATATTAAGTAGTTATCACAGCAAACTACTACCTGAAGATCATATTTCAAGTAACAGCAGTTCAACATAAAACTAAAACCATTTAAAAAGTGCTAATCTCAAACTTAAGACCTGCCATAAAGTTATACTTAAAATCTGACATTCCAAAAATGCATTACTATGCCTTATTAAGAAATGTTTAAAAGATATCCTTTATATCATTGATCAGATCAATGATAACTTGATTAGCACGTTTTACATGGACGAGATAATATTAAGTTATATATTTGAAACACAGCATGTTATATTTATACACACATAAGAGTTTCCTTTTTACACAAGATAAACATGAGCACATAGTATTTGTTATTATATATTATACAAACGATGTGTGCGTCGTTTTAAAATATTGACGCAGGATTTGCCGGGTAGTAAAACGTACCAGTTGCGCACTAGAAAACAACAGCTTACAGTGGAGAATCTGTTATTCTTTCCCGTTTAAACGCAAACGTACGCAAACGCAAAACACTAAAACGTAGAAAAGTACAACTTTTTGACAATTCTGGTAATTCATCTTTATCTTGGTGGCAAACAGTTTGGAGCCTGATCAGACGCCGGGTTACCCGGCGTCTGATCTGGCTCCAAACTGTTTGTACTGCAAATAATAGTTTTAGCGTAAACGCGTTTATTGGGAAAGAATAACAGATTCTCCACTGTAAACTTATCACAGTCAGTTTCTGACATAAAATCATTAAAAATACCGGTTGCCTTATCATATAGATCAGCTCGTATATCCTCATATAGGTGACATTCAGTTATCACATGAATAGCAATACGGAATAAAAACAAAAAGATGACAACACATATTTTGTAAGGCAAAGTAGTACTGCTTGAAACATAAAGTCCTATATGCATAGCAGATGCAAATGTGTGTCATTATCCTACATAATTATGGCATTAAAATGATTGGTTTAAAAAATCCTCAAATAAAAAGTATCATTGAATCTTAGAACTTTTGATTTTTTGATAGTGTTTGTCGATTTTCTTACTCTGTTTACAGGCGGAGTATATCTATACCTTTCTTTAAATTCCCGTGCCGAATATTTTGCATAAAGTTCATATAAAAATGCTATAAAATAAATCGTTACAAAAGAATGACCCGATGTACTATAGGTTAGAGCATATGGCTATATTTAGGGTGTTCGGATAGCATTGTTAACGCACCCGCTTGTTGTAAATAAGACCCGAGTTCGATCCTAGCTACATGTATGTACAGTTTGCGAGATGACCCAGCGGTCGCCCAACAGAACGCATGGGGTTTTACAGGAAATCTGGATTCCCGAAAATAACCAAATAAGCCACCATTTGCATCTTGTGGTTTACCTATGATTTTAGAATCGATTTACATGTAGATAAAACAAATAAATTGTGGACTTAAACTAAAAAAAATTGGTTTCCCTTCCTATGTGTTCGAATCCTCTCCCAGCATATTTCTTTCTTTGAATTGAAGTTTTTACAATCAACTCTTCAACTAATATTTACGTGTTTATATAGGCGTCAGCGGATATACAATAGCACAATCGTTTTTAGGCTAAATATTGTTCCAAGACTCTCTGAAACAAGAAGAAATTGAAACATAAAGTTCGTTTTGTATATTTCTGCTTTGCTGTTGTTTTCTGGCTTTAACAGTCAAATATCACTAACACAACCAAAAGGGTACACACGTTTAACATCTTTGAACAATGCCATGACGCCAGCTGCCTTAAAACAACTTTTGTCTGCTTTAATATCTCAAATCATATTTTTATTAAATCTGACGTTAGAATTATTGAAATACATGTAGATGTCAAACATTTCGAATCATTTCACTAGTCAGACATCAGGATCAAAACTGTTTGCAAATACAGTGGAGAAAATGTTATCGTCTTCCCCAATAAACGCGTTTATGCTAAAAACAATTATTTCCATTGCAGCAAACAGTTTGGAGCCAGATCAGACGCCGGGTAACCCGGCGTCTGATCAGGCTCCAAACCGTTTGCAACTAGAATTAGATATGATAAGTCAAAATTGCCAAAAATTTGTCCTTTTCTACGTTTATTGAAATACGTTTGCGCATCGTTTGCGTTTAAACGAGAAAGAATAACGTTTTCTCCCCTGTAACTATTGCACTCGGGGTAAGGCAGTTAAGGGGTTAAGTGATTATAATCGGGAGACCTCGTTGTATTTAAAAATGTATTACAAAAACAAACAGCCTAGTATATTTGTATATTACTCACGCATTGTCGCGGAAATTGACATGTCAGCCGAGGCTGTCACGCAGTGTGACGTCATTTGATTTGACAGTTGAGTTTTAAAAACTGCACTCTTTACCTGTCCAAATGTATGGGACACTGGACATAGCAATTATTTGCATGCCAAAAAACTGTAGATTCGTGATAATAGTTAGCATGTTTAGTGCGTTTACCTTTGAAGTTACAGTAACACTATACTGTTTAAATTGTCACCTACACATTTTGAAAGTTTGTTTTTCAGTAGGCCTTCAATACATTTCATGAAACTGCTACTTGATTATGTTTTTAGTCTTAAATAGTTTGAACCCGGACATACACATATATCTGAGGACAACCCATGTGACGTCTGAAAATTTCCATAGCATTTACAAACACACTTAAAGCATCGAATGGCGGGAATAGGGTAATAGTTAAAAAAAAAAAAACACGGGAAAAAAACAAGATTTTTTCACAATGTTAAAATCACATCGGACCCAATCGTCTACAGATTCATAGCTATACAAATAAACGTCTGCTTAAGAAGATGTTATCCTCTCAACATCAAATCATTCGGGATATTTTTTGCTCCTTCACTGCTTTATTGTCGTCTGTTTCAATATGATTGTCTGTAAGACACGTTTCAAAGTTAGATTTAAGGTTGTATGGCTTAATAAATATCGATAAGAGTGTCAAACAGTTTAGGTCCTGATCAGACGCCGCGTAACGCGGCGTCTGATCAGGACCCAAACTGTTTGAAAACGTACTTTAAAGCGTCATTGAGAGAGGGTTAAACTGTCATCAGTGATCGGAATACAATGAGAAAAAAATATTTTCAGACTGCTATATATCAAAGGCTTCTACGAAATTTGAATTTTCATTTCCTGTAAATTGGTTGCGAAGGAGTGTTTGTGTGAAAAAAGTAGATCTAAATGTGATCAAATGTATGGGGAATGGCAATGTTTTAGAAAAAAATCGCGATTGATATTAATCTGCGTGATAAGCTGTTTGAAGTCTTTGGACCGTGATTAGACGCCGGATTGTGATCGAACAGTTGCTTGTATTGTTCTAAACTAAACTTGTTGCAATGTATATACAGTGAAACCTCTCTATTACGACGACAAATTTAATGCTCATGTATTATTTATTACTCTTCAGTGTCCAATACATCAGTATTTACATAACACACCAATATTCACTTAGTACACTACCACACTCTAATTAGAGTTATAAGAGACTACAAGCAAGCAACTTTAAAACAACACATCATCTATCATACACATAAGATAAGATAGAGTTGAAATTAAATAGCTTATATAAAATACAGGTGACGGCTTCAAGCAAGGCGACAGTACAACAGAAAACTCGTGTTTTACTGTCACGTTGCTTTAAGCAACCATCTGTACACAATAATTATAGCACATTTAGCCAAGTTCGTGGTCGTCATTGAGAGTTTTCACACACATACAGGTACTTACTAGCACAGACGCGCTTGTTGGGAATGAAGAAACGTCTTCACAACAAACTTATTATAGATTATTTCCGCGTTCAGAAGCCACAGTTTCTGCAGCATAACGTACAAGGTTTAGACCCAGAGCCGTGCATCAACACGTGTTATGAACTATTTTTGGGATGTTATTGCATTAAATTCATTCATATGACATAATTAAATCTTGCTTGACAGATTTGCCGTGAGAATTGTGACAGGTGATATCAAATAAACAGACTAACCTATGTAACGTGAAATTTCAGCCGGAAAGTTTAATCTTTTAACCCTTAAATGATCTGCTTGAAAAATTCTAAATTTTTGTCCGACAAATTGACTGTAAATAGCCAAAACATTTGAATTTCAAAGAGTCCAGACGTCGACCTGCTAAAGCCTTTCACTACCAAAACTTTCGCGAGTTTTACCCTTTCACCGTTTCATTGTCGTCTACTTCATTATTGTTGTCTGCAAGACACTCTTCAATGGGAGATTTAAGGTTGTATGACTAAAAAAATATCGATAAGAGTGTCGAACAGTTACGCGGCGTCTGATCAGGACCCAAACTGTTTTCAAACGCGCTTTAAAGCGTCATTCAAAGTGAAAGACGTAACTTGTGATCATGATCCAAGCCCGTTGCACATTACAACACATTCGGGAAATACAGTGAAGGGATTAATACTACAGTGGAGAATCTGTTATTCTTTCCCAATAAACGCGTTTACGCTAAAACTAATATTTGCACTGCAAACAGTTTGGAGCCAGATCAGACGCCGGGTAACCCGGCGTCTGATCAGGCTCCAAACTGTTTGCCACCAAGATAAACAAGAATTATCAGAATTGTCCAAAAGTTGTTATTTTCTACGTTTTAGTGATTTGCGTTTGCGTACGTTTGCGTTTAAACGGGAAATAATAACAGATTCTCCACTGTACAAGAAGTTTTCTTCTGCAAATTAAGCATCGCCACAAAACATTTTGTTAACGTTATTGTGGGGAACCCTTCATTCATTCCCCCCGATTTTTCTAACGAATAGTTTCAATTTTCAATCAAGTCTATTGCATTGTTTTACTATTTTATGATATGTTTTAAATTTTATTTCAAACTGACGTGTGCATAATCTGATATTACACGTTGTCGGTTTTACACATTGAATCATGGTCTTACCACAAGTACTCGTATATTCGTTATTTAAAGATAAAGTACTGTAAAGAAAACACTTGTCATATATGTAAATAGCGTAGACCCTGAACATAGGGCTCCCGAAGGTCCATCCAGCTTCTTTAATGTTTGTCTTTTTAAAATAAATTTTGAACCATATCCCTAAAAAGTAAAATAAACTTGACTAGACTTTGTTTTTATATTCAGCAATATCACTTCGAAGCGTTAACGCACATCACAATAAAGTTTTTACTTTTATCCTGCTTTAAACGGATACATATACTGATACCGCATACGGAAAATAATTAATTTTCGTATTTCATTCGACAAAGGTTTCATAGGCTTACGCCAGTAAATTTTAATTTTTATTTTATGGTTTCAAATGACAGTCGATCTGTCAGAATTGTTTCCTTAGCACTCCCAGTAAGATAATCTTTTCAAACCCTATTCGTACGTAGGGTACGGTATATGAGCGTAGGCTACAGTGGAGAAACCGCTATTCTTTCCCAATAAACGCGTTTACTCTAAAACTATTATCTCAAATGCAAACAGTTTGGAGCCAGATCAGACACCGGGTAACCCGGCGTCTGATCAGACTCCAAACTGTTTGCCACTCTGATTGAAATTAATATTCAGAATTGTCGAAAAGTGGTCATTTTCTCCATTTTACTGTGATGCGTTTGTGTTTCGTTTGCGTTTAAACGGGAAAGAATAACGTTTTCTCCACTGTACATGTAATAGTTAGACTCAAATAAGACGTCGAATAATGCGGCTTGTGATTCTGAGTGTCACAGGGCTGCCATTTCTCCGGATTTTTCCTAAATCTCCGGATTTTTTCCCCACTACATGGTATCTAAAAGCAGGCTGAAAGTAAAGCAGAATGCGCCTTAAGGCGCATTCTGCTTTACTTTCAACCTGCTTTTAGCAGCCACGTGTCAAAAACCCAGAAACAGGCGATGGGGAAAAGGTACGATTCGTAAAATAGCACTTGAAAAATCTTAGGATTTTTTCATTTCAACTTATGGCAGCCCTGGTGTCAGTGCCCTGTTTGATAACGACAGCTGAAATATGACATAAGATATTTCTATGTTAGTTTTATACCTAGTTACATGTAAGCAATCACGTGTCGTAAAGTTTACCAATTGATCTTTTATTCAGTGTTCGCTGAATTCAAGATGGACTATAGTCCAATCACAATAATGTACATGAGGGAACAGCAAAAACTACGTGACCTATATAGTATTGGCAACTTAGGTGGCCTAAGACCGGACAGTCGGAGTCATGCAGACTACGACGTCTACCAGCCAAAACATGTGAAGGCTTTTATGGAGTGGTCAAACCCCTTCGCCAGGTAGATCAATGTGTCAAGATGGACAATCAATGATAATTAATATAGATGTCATTTTATGCGTTACCGATGTTGTACACACTGTTCTGATCAGTAGGATGGACATTTACTCTATTTTTATCGCTCACGTATATATATCTTTATTCGTACGTATCTCTGTGTACAGTGGAGAAAACGTTATTATTTCCCAATAAATGCCTTTACGCTAAAACTATTTATTCCAATGCAAACAGTTTGGGGCCAGATCAGACGCCGGGTAACCCGGCGTCTGATCAGGCTCCAAACTGTTTGCCATTCGGATTAAAATCAGTATTTAGAATTATCGAAATAATGTCATTTTCTACATTTTAGTGCGTTGCGTTTGCGTTCCGTTTGCGTTTAAACGGGAAAAAATACCGTATTCTCCACTGTAACAGACAAGACTAGTTTTTTGTGAGTTTTATTTGTAATGATGTTACGTCTTTGTTATGCCGTGATACTGTTTTTAACTTTTTACAGTCAAGTTTAAACGTCATTTGAAACACTTTAGCAATTAAAGGTGTCTGTAAAACGCTTCGTCTGCAATTTATATGAAAAATTCAAGTTATTTTTTGAAAATGTAACAGAAGAAATATTTTTACACGTGTCGACCGAATCCAAACTGTTCGTGGCAACGTCGACTTAACCTCTTCACTGCTGTGACGTCATCAATTTTAAACAATTGTCGTCTGCTTTTATTTCCAAAATTAAATATTTAGTTATTTTGACTATGAAATATTGATATGAGTGTAAAACAGTTTGTATCCTGATCAGACGCCGCGTTACGCGGCGTCTGATCAGGGTCCAAACTGTTTTCAAATTACTACTGTACTTGGGGTAAGGCAGTGAAGGGGTTAAGTGCCTCTGACGTTACGCGGCGTCTGATCAGGGTCCAAACTGTTTTCAAATTACTACTGTACTTGGGGTAAGGCAGTGCAGGGGTTAAGTGCCTCTGACGGGGAGAAGGATTTAATTGTTCTCTGTCTTTAACTCTTTGAGATGTTGCAATACCACTATTTAAGGTAGAACCGCTGTTTAAAGACATTAAGCCAGTCCATTCATTGATTCCCCCTCCATTGTCCCCAATAGTGGTCAATATAACTGTAAAGCATGGGAAGCGTGCGCTCAGCCAATGTCAGCAATCTCAAGTTTTCTATAGAGGCCCTCACATGCTCACACTCAAGATTTTTTTCAATGGGTTTTATAAACCCAACTATCCTATTATAGGTACGGGCCTCACATGAAACGGCTGACTGATTCTTTGCCTAGACATCTGTACAGTATTGTAACAGTAAAAGCATGCTATTCATGATTTAATCCTTACTTTTTTCAGACTAGGTGTTACCACCCAAGCTTGGTCATGTAATGTCTTTAAGTTTTCATTCAAACGTTACATACAAGTCGAGGACTACATTCCCAGGAAGTAGGCCACACAAAAGTTGAGCGTGCTTCACACTTACGAATCCATGACGACTTCTAAAACGTATCGCTGTACGGACAATAAACAACGAAACTATTGCAAAAAACTACCATCAAATCAAAATCGTGTTACTGAACTTAAAATTGGTATAAAAATAAATATGCTCGACACGCAGTCATAATTGGGAGTGGGCAACAGTTGTGTAAAAGTTAAACACATATATATATATGCCTGGATATTGCAATTTAGCTGTTCCTACAACAGTGGAGAATGTGTTATTCTTTCCCAATAAACGCGTTTACGCTAAAACTATTATTTGCAGTGTAAACAGTTTGGAGCCAGATCAGACGCCGGGTAATCCGGCGTCTGATCAGGCTCCAAACTGTTTGCCACCAAGATAAACAAGAATTATCAGAATTGTCCAAAAGTTGTTCTTTTCTACGTTTTAGTGCTTTGCGTTTGCGTACGTTTGCGTTTCAACGGGAAAGAATAACAGATTCTCCACTGTACTTAGCGTTAACATGCATTGGTCTAGCAATTTTGTCTAAGGGGAAGGTGGACCAAACTGTTTTTATGACAGCATGTCTCTAAATAAATATAACGTCGCCTTCTTCTCTTCTTTTCCTTTTTTAATTGTTTACTTATGGATGGTTCGGACCTCTCCCTCTTCTGGATCCGCCATAGTTAACATATCACTGATCTTAGCTAGGTTTTACTGTTTGTTGATTTCTCTTCTTGACATTGTTGTCACATTGATGCTCACATTTGATGTGCAAAACTTGTCGTATGCATTTTTCAAAATTTGTTTTCAACGTGCATTTAACGACAAACCCGATTACCAGATTGTCGTCGCTCAAGAAGGTTGTTTAATTTGGAAAAGGCAAGTGTGCCGCTACCCACACTATAGCATATTCAAATATGTTTCACGTATTCAAAGCGGTCTGGCAACTTACACAGAGTTTCGTATTATATCCATTATTTAATAAATGAACTGAATATTTTCGGCGTTTGAGCGAAATAAGCGACAGAAAATGATAGGCAAACTCAATGAATCGGGCTAGCGATTCATGGTAGATTTGCTGATCATTTTCAATAGAATTGAATGGGGCGAATGTAAATATTTCATTTTGCACGAAGTAGTCAAAATGTCTCGAAGACTTATCTAGCTTGCTATAGTATCAAGAAAATCTTACCACTTCTTGCTTTTCTCTGTTTAGGTTCCCGGACAAGTAAAGGCCGATCATGATCCCTGCGATAGCCAAGACGGCGAAACTGCCGAAGACAACAGAGTATGCCAACCATTTCTTCGTGCGGGCGTTTGCTTTCAATACAGCATCCTGAAAAGACAGGTTAACATAATAAATCATCATCTAATATTTGGTATGGGAATGTCTTATTTTTTAACACGGAGCTTTGTTCTTTCTCAATAAACATGTTTGGCTAAAACGATTATGTCTAGTGCAAACAGTTTGGAGCCTGGTAAACTGTTTACAACTCAGATTAAAATGAGTCAGATTTATAACATGTTCTCAATTTGTTTGCGTTAATATTCGTTTAAATGGGAAGGTATAACGTTTTCACAACTGTATGAACAATATCTTACTTTTAAATGTGTGTAAGACGATCAGTCCCATTGACAATAATTGTTTGTAACTTAGTACAGTGGAGCATACGTTATTCTTCCCCCTTTAATCGAAACGGAACGCAAACGCAAAACACTAGAACGTAGAAAAGTGCAACTTTTGGACAATTCTGATAATTCATGTTTATCTTGGTGACAAATAGTTTGAAGCCTGATCAGACGCCGGGTTACCCGGCGTCTGATCTGGCTCCAAACTGTTTGCGATGGAAATAAACGTTTTCACGTAAACGCGTTTATTGGGAAAGAATAACGTTTTCTCCATTGTAACTTAGTAGTAGACAAACACAATGTAATGATTATATAAACATCTTGTAATGATGTGCATGTTTCGTCACTAAGTGTTTATTTATAACATGTATTTGTCAACACCTAACTGAAACGGCAAACCTTGTATCACCCGACAACCGGTCATAGACTCCTGGTGATCTATGAAGTAACTGCTATTTACAATGTAAAATTATTTCCCAATAAGCTGTTTTTTCTTAAATATTCCAGAAAGGGAATTAAATTAATAATAATATATAAACTGCTTTTTTCTAATATTTCGACCTCTGAGGACCTTTTTTTGAAAAAGGCCCTTAGAGGTCGAAATATTAAAAAAGAGCAATTTATATATTAATATCAATAAACTATGTTTTACTACAGAATCGTTTTCATTACAAACGGCCTTGAGTCAGAGAAGACATTGGGTAACCCAGCAGCTTTTGTCACGCAGGTTAAATAGTTGGTCAATATTTTCAAGAACCTGTTTTGTTTTAGTAACTTATGACATTAAATTGCCTTGTGTTTGAGTTAAGTTTAAACGGAAAATATTATTTTTTTGTCATCGTAAATGCGTAATAAAGGTAATACACTCCTCTACAGTAGCAATTTCTTGCATTTCTTTAGTCCTGCATTGTGTTATATGATCCCGTACCACCTACAAATACAGTGGAGAAAACATTATTCTTTTCCGTTTAAACGCAAACGAAACGCAAATGCAAATCGCTAAAATGTAGGAAATTACAATTTTTTGATATTTCTAATTATTTCTTTTAATCTGAGTGGCAAACAGTTTGGAGCCTGATCAGACGCCGGGTTACCCGGCGTCTGATCTGGCTCCAAACTGTTTGCAATGGAAATAATAGTTTTGGCGTAAACGCATTTATTCTCCACTGTACTAGTATATCCTCTTTACGGTGGTTGTGTTATATGCCAGTTTGACCATTTTCACATGAAACAACAAAACTGCACACCCTAAAGGAATGTCTAGTATCCAACAGTCTACACTGTTTTACTATTTATTCCACACATACACCTTCAACATTTCTAATAATTGATATGTTAAGACGAGTTAAACCCAGCTCCATTTAGGAAGTACTGAATATGTTCAGTTCAGTTCAGTTTTATTGACAATCAGCATACATCGATGCCTTTGGTCATTTACAAAACAAGTTTATCTAATATGACCAAGACAGCCTCATCAAAGTATTTTACATGCATATATGAGCATAACTACATATAGAATAGAACAATAACACAATAAACATGCACAAATCAAGCAAATTATGTACTAAACATATCAAATTACTGCTTTACTTTATGGAGCAGTTAATGCATCGAGGGACTGTTTACGAATAGAAAATGCTTCATTTATATATTTAGCTGTATTAATTATGGTTCTTTTATTATTGGAAGACATAATTCTTTCAAACTTTTGGATCGACGGCCATGACGAAAAAGTATGACCTAGAAATTTAGAACGAATGCTAGAATACTTTGGGCAACATAATAGAAAGTGATATTCAGATTCAACAGCATTACTTGTACACACTTTACATATACGTTCCTGTCTCGTTTTACCAGCAATTCTACCAGACTCTATTTCTAAACTATGTGATGTTACTCTAAATCTAGTTAACTGTTTGCGTGCCTTTTCATTATCAAGAAAGGATAAGTAGTGTTCATAACAAAATTGATTTTTAAATTTTCTATAAAAGTCAAGTTTAGATGTATTATGTATCGAAGTATTCCATGTTTGTATATACTGATCATGAATTCTTTGCTTAAATAGTTTCAGTGCTAAAGATACATTACCAAAATCGTTCCACATGTTCCCAAGACCAAGCCTATCTAAAATACCTTTTACAAGATTTCCCCAAGACTTTGAATTACCATCATTAATTTGCTCATTAAATACCCTACGATTTGGCATATTTTGGGTTTGCATTATCTTTAACCAATAGCGAAGTGCTCGTTCTTTCACTAATTCTGATAGAGGAATTCTGCCTAGTTCACCCAGAACAGCTACATTAGGTGTTTGCTGTCGAACCCCAAGTATATGCTTACAAAATTTATTGTGTATCTTATCTATTTCTTTTATATCATAGACTCCCCAGACTTCAGAGCCATATAAAAGAATAGGTAAAACCATGGAATCAAATAACGACATCTTAGTCTTTATATCCAAACTTACTTTATCAAAAAGAGCTAAAAGACTATTATAAGCCTTAAGGGCTTGATCACAAAGAGATTTTACAGCTACCTTCATATTTCCAGTATAATGAAAGTTTATTCCCAAATAGTTGAATGATTCGACAACTTCGATTTTATCACCGTTGATGAACCAGTCATAAACATTATTAGCTTTTCGACTTTGAAAAATACAAACTTTAGTTTTCTTAGTATTAATCTTTAACCCCCATTTCGTAGAGTATCTAAAAATACAATTAAGCTGCGTCTGCAGACTCACTGGATCTGTAGTAAACAAAGCTATGTCGTCAGCATATAAGAGCATGTACATAGATAAATAGTTAACATCATTCTCAGTCAGGTTATTTAAGTCTAAATTATTGCTTACATCATCAATAAAAAGGATAAATAAGATCGGCGAGAGTGGCTCCCCCTGTTTCAATCCAAGTGATACATCGAAAAATTCAGAATAATTCATGTTTGGATACAATTTAACGCAAGATTTAACATTTTCATACATTGATCTAATAGCATCGTTATTAATTTACAGCTTAAACCAGAGTTAAAAAGTTTCAACCACAGTGCTTCCCTATTAACAGTGTCAAAGGCTTTCTCGTAATCAATAAAGGCACAATATAACTTTGACTTTTTGTATAACACTTTCTGTATGATAGAATGTAAAATAAAAATACAATCAACCGTACTATGATTTTCTCTAAAGCCAAACTGACTTTCATTAAATAAGTTAACATATTCACACCGTCTGTTCAGTCTATTTCTGAGTATCAATGAAAACAATTTAGCCATAACGTTTATAAGAGTAATGCCCCTGTAATTACCAGGATCAGTGCTGTCCCCTTTCTTAAAAATTGGCACGATTACACCTTTACACCAGCTATCAGGATAAATTCCTGATTCATATATTTTATTGAAAATTACAAGGAGATATGGACTAATAAAATATTTACCATCAATGAAAAAATCAGCTACATTACCATCAAAATCACTACTTTTGTTTCTTTTTAAAGAACTAACACATTTTAAAATTTCTTCTAGTGTAAACGGACAGTCAAGTTCTTCCACATGAATATCATGTTGATGAATACCAGCATTATTCTCATCATTTTGGAAATTACCGAAAGAAAGGTTGGAAATAGATTTAAAATGCTCGGTAAAATCATTTAATGTGACATCAGAACAAGAATTCCTATTCACGGATTTATATTTCTTTATGTATTTCCAGAATTTGCGCGGACTAGTTTTACTAAGGGAAGATAACTTACTCTTCTCTTTACAGTGGTAAGAGTACTTTGCCTTTGTCATTAAATGCTTTTCTACTAGATAAAAAATTTATTTTATTTTCTTCTGTAGGGTTAGATTTAAAATCCCTTTTACATCTATAGAAAACAGATTTCGCCTCTTTACAGCTATCATTAAACCAGAGCGATTTCACCTTTTTTACACGATTTGGTCGTGCAGTAAATGTACGCCCATGTACCTGAAAAGAAATATCATATACCAAGTCCTTTGACCTGTTGATACAAGAATTAATGTCTATTTCATCGGATATAAACTGCTGTGATACAGTATCAAATACATGTTTATTATCATTCAGTAAATCTGTAAATGCTTGCATATCAGTATTATTCCAAATAATCTTATCATACGTTAAAACATCGTTGTTGTAAAAGAAGGCATTTTCAACATACATGTATAAAGAAAATTCAATAGGAGAATGATCCGAAAATTCGTTCGGGGCTAAAACGTTCATGCTAGAAATACACGGAAAATTGTCGTAACTAGTTAACTCTTTGAACCCTAGTCCCGCATATAGGCGTGCTTTTCAAACAGTGTACATGTGAATAGTACACATGTCCTATACAAACAGTGAAGACCCAGATCAGAGGGCTCCGAAAGGAGCCCTCTGATCAGGGTCTTCACTGTTTGTCACAACGCCAAACATTGACAAAAACAATCATTTAAAGTCAGAAATGGACTAGACTTAGATGGAAACTGGAATTGTCCATTTAAAGTTTCAGGGAGGAAAGAGTTAATAGATAATGGACAACGCTCGCTGCATATCTATTACGTGACAAACTATGGTATGTGAAATCGCCTGGATCGCTTCTACCATTGACAATAATAACATTATTTTCTTTACACAATACTAACAACTTTCGACCAAACCCGTTAACACAATTATCATTAGATTTTCTATTTGGTATGTGTTGAAATGACGACATATCATCGGGCAGATCGACATAACGGTCAAGATTTGAGTTAGCTATAAAATCTGAGCTTACACCTGTTCGTGCATTGAAATCGCCCGTTATATACACGTCACCGCAAAAACTATATCTCCTAATATCAGTGTTCAATTGTTCAAAAAAGTCATACTCAAATAAATCAGAGTTAAAACATTTGTACACACTTGAGTCTTCTGGTGGTATATAACATGTACATAAGTAAATGTCATTATCGGAACCAAAATATTCTTTCTTAAGTTTAATCCAAATAATACCGTTATTATTTATTGATACTAGTTCAATCTTATTATAAAATTTCTCCTTATAGTAAATAATTACACCGCCACTATGCCTTTTTGCTCTTCGGTTAGATTTAGGCCTATAGCAAGAGAAAGCACAATAACCATGAATATCTATATTTGAAGTTTTCGAATTCCACGTCTCTGTTAAAAGTAAAATGTCATATTGTTCAATTTGCCTACAACCTCCTGAATGTTCCATATCACAAAACGTAACTGCTTCCCGTCGTCCCCCTAATCAGTAGTTGTAGCAGCTTCCGGTACAGAGCGAAACAGATGCCCGTCAATGTAAAGTTTATCATACCGGAGAACAGCATCATGGTTAGCATCTCTTGCCTTGATCATTTCCGGGATGAGTTGCTTTCTCCTGTCCTGTACGGCTTTTGGGTATTGGTCGCTAGATTTAATACTGACTGTATCTCGACGCTCGTGAATCCGTTTCTTGATCTCTTGTTTGTCACGAAAAAAAGTTAAATTTTGCCACGATCGGTCTCTTTTTACCATGCACATATTTGCTGATTCGATGAGCACGATCGATTTTCACGGACGTTTTCCAATATGACATGTGGAAGAGATTTCAGTCTCTGTCCAGATGGGAACATCAATCAGGCTGAAAGTAGAGCCTAATGTTGCTTTAAGAGCGTTATGCTTTACTTTATACATGTTTTAAATTGTAAATGGAAACAGATATAGAAATTAGAAAACTAGAAGCAGGTTATTATATATATGTCGTGTAATCTGGCAAAATACTTGAAGTTTGCCTTTATACAACGGATCTCTATGTCATATGAAGTTTAAATCTTCCTCTTAAAATTATCTTAAAAATATCATAATACTGAAATAGAAAATATTGTACGCATTGCGTATTTAGTGACTTTTGACTAATATTACAGTGAAAAAAACGTTATTCTTTCCCAAATAAACGCGTTTACGCTATATCTATTATTTCCATTGCAAACAGTTTGGAGCCAGATCAGACGCCGGGTAACCCGGCGTCTGATCAGGCTCTTAACTGTTGCCACTCATATTAAAATAATTTAATATTGTTTGTTTTCATTACATTTGGTTAGCTGTGATTGGCTGTAATTTTTGTTTCATAACTCCATGAAAAAAATAAAATTCAGGCCACGCCTTGTCGGGACTACTTTCCCTTAGTCCAACTGCTTTCACAAGCGCTGCATGAAGCAGGATGCCAAATGACGTCATTGACGTCGACGTTACTACATAACAACTCCGCGTTTTGGCGGAAAATATATATGGCGGAGGGACTACAACCTACGTTTTAAAAGCGTTAAAAAAGAACATTCGCGTCAGATTTTCTATTTAACTACTTTCTTAAATTCAGAAGTGATATTAAATTATAAGGAATAATTCGGAATATTTATTGTATTCATGGAGGTATAAAAAAAAATACCTGGTCACACTTTTGTATGAAACTGCTTCGCGGTTTCATACAGTGTGACCAGGTTTTTTTTTCATACCTCCATGAATACAATAAATATTCGAATTATTCCTTAAATGAATATGTGGAAACATAGTAAAGTTGCCATTTTCTACATTTTAGTGCACAGCGATTGCGTTTTGTATGCGTTTATACGGGAAGGAATGGCGTGTTCTCCACTGTAACTAAAACAGTTATTACCATTAGTAATTACTAGAATTTAATTGAATATGACATAATATGTTACTTATGTTTTAAGATGATGTACTTATGTGCAATTCTGAATAAAAGATGTTCTGTTCTGTTCTGTTCTGTTATTGGGTCGCTAATTAATCATGTCTAACAGGACTTCCGACACGAGATACAGTGGAGAAAACGTTATTCTTTACCAATAAAAGCGTTTACGCTAAAACTATTTTCTCTATTGCAAACAGTTTGGAGCCAGATCAGACGCTGGGTAACCCGGCGGCTGATCAGGCTTCAAACCGTTTGCCACCAAGATAAACATGAATTATTAGAATTGTCAATAAGTTGCATTTTTCTACGTTTTAGTGTTTTGCGTTTGCGTTTCGTTTCGTTTAAACGGGAAAGAATAACGTATTCTCCACTGTAGTAAACTTGTCTTTTAGAGATCATTCTAATATGTAGAGCTCTTAGACAAATAAGCGTTCAATCTGAGTCTTAGATCGTTCTTTTAGCTGTTTCCTTTACTCATATCAGACCAATCAAAAGCTTTAGAAAGATACATACCAGATTTATCCTAACCGTTTTTAAGCATATACTCAGGTTTTGTAAATACATAAGTATACATGTACGTTTTTGAAAAATTCCCTTTGCTCTCATTGTCGGATTAATGACTTTTTGCTTCAGCAGAAGAATAAATTAGATACGCTAAAAGTCGCTTCTATGGGGTAAAGGGTTAAAAAAGCTTTAGAAAGATATAATTTTAGAACAGTGACAGACGACTATTGCTGCAAAAGACGATACTACATGTACTTAGCATTTGTAGAGTTAATATATAAACACTTGGCAAGTTATATTCTGAATATACCATCCTCTTAACTAATACAACAGTACAATGTCAGCTTTACTTAGAAACTACGACCAGAGTAACAACAGTCTGGATCCTGGTGAGGCGTTTGGTTACCTGGTCTCTCTTCAGGGTCCAAACCACAGGTACTTGACACATACATCTAGATATATTACCAAAATAAATTCTAGAAGTCAAGTAAAAAAAAAAAAAAATTCTCTTTTTTTGTAATAGATCTAGATGTATGTGTCAAGTACCTGTGGTCCAAACGTTTGCAATTTATATTTCTTTAAAATGAAATAAAATATGTTTTAACTAAATGATATTACAAAAATGCCCACAATAAACTTATGAAACTGAACATAACACAACTGCGCTTTGTTCGACCCTTAACGAAAATGTAAGTGTATACGATTGTAAGAATAAGCAGTATTTTCGCCTGACAAGTGTTTGTCATTGATATATTACTTCGTACTTGCCATTAATGTATGAATGGTTTTAGTTAGATACTTACACTCAGTACAAAAAGAAACGCACATTGTGCTCAGGCGCAGATTAAGAGACTTATTAAGATACTAAGACCATATCTCAAGATCAATTTAATTCAACCACAAGTTTAGACAAACATATTCTTAAAATTACTGTGCTGTATTTTAACCCTTTCACTCTTAATGACGTCAAAAGGTGCGTTTTCAAACAGTTTGGATCCTGATCAGACGCCGCGTAACGCGGCGTCTGATCAGGATCCAAACTGTTTGACACTCGTATAGATATACTTTAAGTCATACTACTTTGAATCTTACTTTGAAACGATCTTGAAAACAACAAAATTGAAGCAGACGACAATGAAACGGTGGTGTGATAAAAATCTCACGATTAATTTGGCAGCGAAAGAGTTAACTAGTGCCTGTTGAAAACATCGCACCGATTTGTAAAGGTTGTGATGATACCAATTCAATGATAAACCTCCCATTTTCAACATTGATAGCCCAAGACGGACTTACTGACTGTAATGAAAAGATTATTTCACAAATACGTTCCTTCTACATACAGATAATATTGTAATACAAGTGTGCGTTTCTTTTTGCACTGAGTGTATATCTTGCAGGATTCGTATTTCCCTAAGCCAATTTAGACAATAGTATTTCAATACTGAGTATATTAATATGACTGTATTCAAGTGCATGTGTGTATAGTATTTCTGTATCAAAAGCAATATTTGCAATTCATTGCGGTTATAGTAGATTAAACTCCTTAAGACTAATCAAAAATGATTGTTCTGTGTGTTTAACCCTTTCCGCAATATTAGCGCCTTTCATCGCATTTAATTTATTCATCCACCAAGGAAAATAGTTCCAACTTATACTGTCATTAATATATAACATAAGAAACGTTGTCTGTATCCTTGCAGATGATAGCTTAGGGAATTCTGAAAGTAAAGCAGAATGTGCCTTAAGGCACATTCTGCTTTACTTTCAACCTGCTTTAAGTGATCAACTATCTCCAATACTAGAAACAGGCTATGGGGAAAAGGATTAAAACACATGACATCTGAAAGCAGTATTGATAGTTTTGCTTTATTTTAATTGGTTTTAACATACCACAATATATTTGTTACATCCATAATTTCCTTAACTGTCAAAACATGTATACTTTCTTCTCTGTTTGATATAAAGATATAAAAGGTTTATGTTGTCCATTGTGTACCAATGTATAGCACGTTTTTTCTCCAAAGCCCTACGAAATCGTGTGACATACGGGTTGTTTTGATTTATTGACAAATCGGGTTGAATAAACTGAGATTCACTTGGGGCAAATTATTTTTGAAAACTGTTTGTTTCGAACGGGTAAATATATAATAATTATTATTTATACGGTTTCGTTTGTTTTCAGATGTTCACTGTTTCTATGAAAGACATAGCTATCTCTTGTTTGAAGTTCATAATATTTTCAGGTTTCTAGATGTTCCCTGAGTCATACATGAACAGGCATACAGGTGTTAATTTTGTTACCGACCTGTCTTAATGCTATTTTTGTTTGCCATTTTACTCGTTAACGTTGGTTTTGTTTCCTGTTATCAATCTTGATGTGCTAAAGCGCATTTGTGGTGTTAAGCAATGAATAGTTCGTTCGTCATCCTAAATGTATTGAGATTGGGGTATAACCATAATCAAAAAACAAAACGTAAGGGCTTTGACCTGTGTCTCTGTATTTTGTCAACCCCAACCCCAACGCTAATGGCCTTTTCAGATAATCAATTAACTTTAACATGCAAAGGAATCTTCATTCTGAATCGACCATTCTTTAGCAAAGTCACAAAGTCCTTGGCTTAGGATTTGCGGAGTGTTATCTGAAATTAGCGTGTCATTAATATTTTTGCGAAACATTGACTTTCTGATATTTTGAATAAATGTATCTGAGGTCATGTCACGCGACAAATCTACTTCGAAAGTAAATAGATATTGCCCCATCGAAATAAACAAGAGGGCCAGAATGGCCCTTGATCGCTCACCTGTCCATGGCGACACTAGGATGGGTCACTTGATTTCAGAAAAGAAGATTTGTAAAAGGTGAACCCAAGGGCGGGGCAAAATTTGAACAACTTTGATAGAGGATCTGTAGATGATGTTATGTGCAAAATATCTAAACTCAGTGTACTATGGTTTCAGACAAGAAGATTTTTTAAGTTTTCATTGAAAACATCTATTTTTAGCTCCGGTGACCCAGATATGCAACAGACCAGAACCAATTCATCAATATATGTGAAGGACCTCTAGAAGTTACACCATGCCAAGTATCAAAGCTCTGGCCATATTGGTTTCTGAGTAAAAGATGTTTGAACATTTCACTATGTAACTCTATGTAAAACGGTGACCCCCAGGGTGGGGCCAAGTTTGACCCCAGGGGTAAAATTTGAACAATTTTGATAGAGGACCTTTAGACGATGCTATGTGCAAAATATCTAAACTCAGTGTACTATATGGTTTCAGACAAGAAGATTTTTGAAGGTTTTTTTTTTTTAAATCTATTTTTAGCTCCTGTGACCCAGATATGCAACAGACCGAAACCAATTCAACAATATATGTGAAGGACCTCTAGACGTTATACCATGCCAAATATCAAAGCTCTGGTCATATTGGTTTCAGAGAAAAAGATGTTTGAACATTTCACTATATAACTCTATGTAAAACTGTGACCCCCGGGGCGGGGCCAATTTTGACCCCAGGGACAAAATTTGAACAACTTTGATAGAGGACCTGTAGACGATGCTATGTTCAAAATATCTAAGCTTAGTGTACTATGGTTTCAGACAAGAAGATTTTTTAAGTTCTCATTGAAAAAATCTATTTTAGCTCTTGTGACCTAGATATACAACAGACCGGAACCAATTCAACAATATATGTCAAATACCTCTAGAAGTTATACCATGCCAAATATCAAAGCTCTGGTCATATTGGTTTCAGAGAAAAAGATGTTTGAACTTTTCACTATATAACTCTATGTAAAACGGTGACCCCCGGGGCGGGGTCAATTTTGGCCCCAGGGGCAAAATTTGAACAACTTTGATAGAGGACCTGTAGATGATGCTATGTGCTAAATATCTAAGCTCTGGCCCTTTTGGTTTTTAACAAGAATTTTTTTTAAGATTTCCTCATTTTTTCACTTTGGTTGCCATGGCAACCAGAGTTCTGCATTGTTTCAAATCTTTGAACAATTTTGAAAGAGCTTGACCCAAGGAACATTCCTGTGAAGTTTGGTTGCAATCTAGCCAGTGGTTTTGGAGAAGAAGATGTTTGAAGAAATTGTTGACGCACAACGCACGACGCACGACGACGGACGCCGGACAAAGACCGACCACAAAAGCTCACCTTGAGCACTTTGTGCTCAGGTGAGCTAAATATAGTGGCTGTTATCTCTTGATGTGTCCTGTAGAAAAAGGTCTGCATTAACTCGTATCATAGGCTTTTTCGAGTTTGAGTGATACGTACTGGGTATGCAATCCTGCTCAGCAATGTCTTTTGTGCGTTCAGCGTTTTATTGTCATGTCCATTTGACCTTATGCGCCTACAAAATCTTTTCGTGGATCTTACATGTAACGTCCTTTGAATTAGCATTTCTGGGACAAGTTTTATAAAACGTCGTATGGCAAATATGGTCGTTAGTCAGTTTATAAAAGTCTCAATTATTTTTTTTATTTTTCCATCTAATCCTTACTTGTGACAACTCTTTGGAATCGTCTTAGAAATGAGAATCTAATGTATTTTAAAGTTTTGACTTACGACCGTTTTTGTCGTACGACGTTTTATGAAACCGGCCCCAGACTTCTAACAATCGAGTCATCGTCAACTGAAAACTCGTCACGATGCTACAAAAAACAAATCACTTTGTTTCGTATTTTGAAGTGGTGATCGACATTTGATGTACAAGATAGAACTATTTGGTAAAAAGATACATTGTAAAACGAAATTAAATTGATAAACGATGTCTTCCTTTGTATCACTTTTAAATTTTCACTTTACCATTTTCACCTTTGCAATCAACCTCTGGCTACCATGCAGTTTTAGTCAGTACTTTCATACAATTTAACGTATACCACTGTGTAGATGCTAAATTATATGTATTCAAATGAGATGTACATAGTGTGTGATAATCATGTTGTGCAATACACATATCACGATAGGAATAACATATATATACTTTCTTAATTACTAATAGAACACTACTGAGATACTGCTTATTAAATAGCATAAGTATATGACGATATTTTATAAACAAGTCAATAAAACGCGCAATCGTCATGACGTCTCATAACCAAAGTGTGTATTTAAAGGATGTAACCGTTAAGGACATTATGACGTCATAACCTATCTAAAACATTCACTGACATGACATCTGCTCACAAACTTATAGTCTGCTTTTATTTCTAGACAGTTTCACTTAAAGCGACTCGCAACCAGATGGTGCATTAAAAATAGTAATTTGTAAATATGTGTCAAACGCTTATATAAATGGTAAAGAATTAGTTTAGGATAAGAAATTCTGTTTAAAAAAATGTATTTCAATAAAAAAAAATATTGGTCTCTGGTGGGATTCGAACCCGGGGCCCGGCATTGGCGGACAGAAGGCAAAATAGGGGAAACCGCTTAGACCAATGGACCACGGAACTATCCGTTTATCTCGGATCGATTTAACGTAGTTCAATGTGTAGTGATCGAAAGTGCATACAACTTCGTAATTCGGCTCGTGTTTATGTCTGAGCCCGTGTAGAGAAGCAACAACAACAACTATACCATCTACTAGTCGGTATAGAAAAACGATGGAAAATATCTAAAAATCTAAGATGCCTAGACGATTCTTGAGACTTTTTTTGGACTGATCATATTTTTTTAATGTCAGAAGCCAAATAATGCCACAAATTTGCTTTTATTTGAGTATTTTATTTTATTTTGACAAGTACACCATCCGGTTGCGAGTCCCTTTAAAATCATGTATTCATATGTGGGAGTCAACAATTTGGATCCTGATCAGTTGCCGCATTTCACATACGCAAGTGTTATAGAGCCTGGTAGCGAAAATATTAAAGTATAATTTTGTTTCGTTTGCGTTTAAACGGGAAAGAATAACGTATTCTCCCGATTTGTAAGACGTCACGATACATTTTCGAGTTCTACAGCTATGATGCGTGGTCTTCTTTGTGTTCTATAAAGGTAGATGAGTCTTATAAAGTTATAATACCGCTATTGTTAACAATAAATATTTTCAATTAGTACGATGAGGTATCTGTTGACAGTTACTGTTAAATCACCGAGCAGGATATACTTTTGATCTCGTAGCTACATGTAGTGATGAAGGCGGAGTCTGTTCCTCTCTAAACGCAAACGCATTGCAATAATGCGTAGAAAACGTTAGTTTTTTAAACAATTTATTACGATTCATTTTAGTCTATGTGGCAAACCTTTTTGAGCCTGATCAGGCGCCAAGTTATCTGACGTCTGATATACTTGCAATGTACAGTGGAAAAAACGTTATTTTTCCCAATAAACGCGTTTACGCTTAAACTGTTATTTCAATTTCAAACAGTTTGGAGCCGGATCAGACGCCGGGTAACCCGGCGTCTGATCTGGCTCCAAACTGTTTGCCACTTTGATCAAAAAACGTAGTCAGAATTGTCGAAAAGTTGTCATTTTCTCCATTTTACTGTGATGCGTTTGCGTTTCATTTGTGTATCAACGGGAAATAATAACGTTTTCTCCTCTGTATAAACGCAAAAACAAAGAATAACACCTTCTTCACTGTAACGGTTACAACACAATACAAAAAACTATTTATTTTGTCTGAGTTTGATATAAATCTATGAGACAACTATAAACATTCATATATCATGGCACTATATCCTTTCATTTCAACGTACGCTTGAGTAAAAGTGCTAAATGGGTTTGTATCACAAGTGTCTGAAGTTAAACACCAAAGACCGTTTTGATCCAATAGAGACTAGCGTTATATTTAATACAAAAACATTGTTGTTGTTAAATCGTGACATTTTAGGTATATGAAAAAAAAGTTCAGACACTTCAATTAACCTTATGCCTTATAGTACAGTGGAGAAAACGTTATTCTTTACCAATAAACGCGTTTACGCTAAAACTATTTTCTCTATTGCAAACAGTTTGGAGCCAGATCAGACGCCGGGTAACCCGGCGTCTGATCAGGCTTCAAACCGTTTGCCACCAAGATAAACATGAATTATCAGAATTGTCAATAAGTTGCATTTTTCTACGTTTTAGTGTTTTGCGTTTGCTTTTCGTTTCGTTTAAACGGGAAAGAATAACGTATTCTCCACTGTACGTGTACGTTTCTAGATTCAAAGAGAGGTTGCTACATGATGCAAGCGGAAAGAAAAGACGAATGCCTGCTTTAAGCTAATATCTGTTAGAATATTGAATATATAGATATACATTTGTATATCATGATGCATATTCATGACTGTATATATTGGATCTGATTTCTTCAGTGGAGGAATATAATCTATAAAAGTATAAAAAATATGTATTTGGTTAATGTTAAATCCTTTTATTCACAGCTGCTATGGTTAACGTATAATAAGAAAGGGCTAATTTAAATGGCAAGCTATAATCCCGGAATTACAATGGTTTACAAACGTACATGTATATACATGTGCATTTCAGCTGATTTTAATAAATAATCTTCATCCTTCTCCTGTTAAAAGCGTATTTGGGTTATTTTAGATAACAATATAGACCCAGACAAGAAAGCTCCTAAAGGATCTGTCTGATAAGGGTATGCACTGGTATTTTTATCCAATCTGTCTGGCATGAGTCTGTACTCTTTCCTGTGGATTCTTTATACATGTACAGTGAAGAAAACGTTATTCTTTCCCGTTTGAACCGAACGAAACGCAAACGCAAAGCACTAAAACGTAGAAAAGAACAACTTTTGGACAATTATGATATTTCATGTTTATCTTGGTGGCAAACAGTTTGGAGCCTGATCAGACACCGGGTTACCCGGCGTCTGATCTGGCTCCAAACTGTTTGCACTGCAAATAATAGTTTTAGCGTAAACGCGTTTATTGGGAAAGAATAACAGATTCTCCACTGAACAGTGAAGAAAACGTTATTCTTTCCCGTTTGAACCGAACGAAACGCAAGTTAATAAACGCATCGTAGTAAAATGGAGAAATGACAACTTGTCGAAAACTCTGACAATTTATCTTTATTTAAGTGGCAAGCAGTTTGGAGCCTAGTCAGACACCGGATGACCCGGCGTCTGATCTGGCTCCAAACTGTTTGTAGTCGATATAATTGTTTAAACGTAACCGCGTTTATTGGGAAAGAATAACGTTTTCTCCACTGTATGTCTGTGAATGAGCTGCCTTCTTTGATACCTTCACTGTCACATTTACTCTTTTGCAGACTAAATATTTTAAATTGTGTATCTGCAATGTTATGAAACATTCACAATTTTGAAGTTTTGACTGAAGGAATATTTATACCGGTGTCCAATAGTTTGAATCATGACCAAACGCAGCGTCTGATCTGGAACCAGACTATTTGTAAAGTCGACTTAACATGTAATCTTTTTGTTGACACCAGCAACGAGTTTCTAATACAGTTGTAGTGATAGAGACTTCACTTACCTACGAGCCATATCGTCTTAATGGTTATTAACCCCATCACTGCCATGACGTTATTAATTCTATTTTTTAAACCATTGACGTCCATTTTTATTTCCCAAATTTAAATTTTAGGTATTTTAAAGGCTTAAGAAATATTTAAATTAGTGGCAAGCAGTTTGGGTCCTGATCAGAGGCCGCGTTACGCGGCGTCTGATCAGGATCCGAACTGTTTGCAAATAATTGTTGTACGCGGGGTAAGACAGTGAAGGGGTTGTAAATGATGCATTGGACATTACGACGTATTACTTAAAGTAAGACAGATTCGTTAGTTAAAAATTGTATGATAATTTTGGATATTATAGCTAATGATTGATGTTTGGCACTTTGTCACATAGCCTGTTCTTTCTTTTGAATACAGGCGATCACTTAAAGCAGATTGAAAGTAAAACTGGGGACGCCTTAAGTCGTAATCAGCTTTACTTTCAGACTGCTATACTCTACCATCTGATAGGCTAATACATTTGTAATATTTCTTATGGTATACATTCATGACCGCGTAAAGTGGGGCTACTTTCTTCTGTGGGGAACTACATTCAAGGCGTAAAAATGTATAGTTATGAAGTAATGGGTTTAAGATTGCGTCAACGTCCTAATATATGACAAAGTAAGATGAATTACTGAAAACATATATTATCTTTTTAACGAATATTGAACTTTTTAGCGCTAAATGTAACTCTCGAGCCCTTTAATACTTTTGAAAGCAGGTTGAAAGTGAAACAGAATGTACCTTAAGTCGTGTTCTGCTTTACTTTCAGTCTGCTTTAAGCTGCCATCTGCAAAATTTACCTAAGGTGCATAGTTATGACTGTATAAAATGGAACTACTTTCTTCATATATATTTAAAACGTAAAATGCGTATTTATCGAGTACATGTACTTGATGAGTGAATTAATCTATCTAATTAAAGAGTTTTACTACTTTCACTTGTTCGGATTCTGAGGCGGTTAAAAACTATTGTATTTATTATTTGGTTTCCATATTCAAGTTCAATTTAGATAAATCATGTACAGTGGAGAATCTGTTATTCTTTCCCAATAAACGCGTTTACGCTAAAACTATTATTTGCAGTGCAAACAGTTTGGAGCCAGATCAGACGCCGGGTAACCCGGCGTCTGATCAGGCTCCAAACTGTTTGCCACTAAGATAAACATGAAATATCAGAATTGTCCAAAAGTTGTTCTTTTCTAAGTTTTAGCGCTTTGCGTTTGCGTACGTTTGCGTTTAAACGGGAAAGAATAACAGATTCTCCACTGTACGTATTCAGATATTTAACTATGTACTGCCTTACTTCGAAAATATAGTTATTTGCAAGTACAGTAAAACCTCTCTATTACGACCACTAAATTTTGTTAATTATTAGGGTGTTTACGATAGATGACCGCTTAAAGCAAGGTGACAGTGAAACAGAAAGCTCTTATATAATCAATTAGCATTGTTTTAGTGGTCGTAATAGCGAGGTTTTACTGTATATGTAGTTTGGATCTTGATCAGACGTTCCGTAGGGCGACATCTGACCAGGGTCTAAACTGCTTGACACTCATTTCAATATTTCTTCAGTCAGAATATATCTATGTATTTAAGAATTAAATTTGATAAATAAAAGGAGACGACTATGGTTTAAGTTTGATGACGTCATGGCAGTGAAGAGGTTAAAGACTGATCAAAATTACCTGTAGACTAAATCCTCTTTCTGGATCTAATCTAGGGAAGAATTTCGAGCTATACGTCTGGTTGGGAATAGTTTTAGGGCTGTTTGTTGGCATCTTGTCTATAGCTCCGCGTGTGTGGCCACTGGTTTCAAATACGTCAACACTGGTTAAATTTAAAGTTCCTTGTGTTTGTTAAACAATTACTGTTTCACTTCGTTTGTATATAGCATTTATTTTAAATGCAAATATAATATATCCTAGGTGGTCAGTTATTATATGAATTATCACGAAAACTATTAAACTGCGGCAAAACCCAAACTATCGTCTTATCACGTGGTTATGTTCCTGGTGCTTGTTTGCCGAAAATATCCGAAAGTAGTGCACTGACGTTCTTCTCCTAGGTAGCGTTAAGACCAAACTGACGTCTCGACAATACGTTCGCGGTAATTTGTACCTACACACTGATCAACTGCGATAGGGTGATAAATTTAGAAATCACCCTCTTGAGTTTAAAAACAGTAACACATCCACTATCACGTACAGAAAAAGATAAACAGCTTAACGTGACATCCTTCTACGCCTAATACACGGTTTGGGGTTTTGGTTGAGCGAGGTCTATTGTCACCTTAAACGGTAGTTTTGCATGGATATTACCTCATAACGTAACGTAACGTTATGGACACAACTGACTGTTTGACAGATGCGCGCCCCGCATTAATTGGACAGAGGTAGAAATGGAATGTAGAGAATAATAATTACCATAAACAGTTAAGAAGACGTTAATTTCCCCAAAATAAACGCGTCTGTGCTAAAAAAGAGCGTCCCTTGCATACAGTTAAAGTCAGATCAGGCTCTAAACTGTTGACACTTATGTTAAAATAAATCGTTGAAAATTTCCTTTTCTACATTTATTTGCAATACGTTTCCGTTGCGTTTCGTTTAATTCTTTCAGGAAAGAATAAAGTCTTCTTCACTGTACATACAGTGGAGAATCTGTTATTCTTTCCCGTTTAAACGCAAACGTACGCAAACGCAAAGTACGAAAACGTAGAAAATGTCAACTTTCCCACTATTCTTAATGTTGATTTTAACCTGGACGGCAAACAGTTTGGAGCCTGATCAGACGCCGGGTTACCCGGTGTCTGATCTGGCTCCAAACTGTTTGCACTGCAAATAATAGTTTTAGCGTAAACGCGTTTATTGGGAAAGAATAACAGATTCTCCACTGTAACTTGTATCCGATGCAGCGGCCACTTAGTGAAACATATATTGGCGATCTTGAGTGCTTGCTTAATGAAGGATAAACATGATGCAAAACTCATATTAGAGTTTTCTTTCATAGTTGTACATGTATCGTCCTTTAAGCAGCCATCTGTCAAAAGGATATCCACGCTACTTCAGTTAATTGTCGCTGAGAGCAAGAATGACTTTACAAACGTGTTTGAAACGGCCACTATTTCAACAAGCATAACGCTCTCTAATGTCAAGCGACTGCTTAATGTAGGGCAGAAGAAAACCAGAAAGCTCCATTGGGAGCTTTCGGGTTCACTCTAGCACTCCATTAAGCTGACAAGTTCTAGTAAAGATTGATATGACAGTGGAGAATACGTCTTTTCTTTCCCAATAAACGTGTTTGCTCTGAAGCAATTACTGTAATTGAAAAAAAATGGGAGCCAGATCAGACGCCGGGGAACACGGAGTCTGATTAGGCTTCAAACTGTTTGCTACACTTTTCAAAATGAAAGGTAAATGTTTTCAAGATAATGTATAAACTGGAAAGAGTAGCGGCTTCTTGACTGTATATGTATTTGTTCGTTTGAATGGCTGCTTTACCCATAACCGAATAAATACGTCTTTGAACGCATCTAATGTATCCATCCACTGAAGAAAATAATTTCAATTGATACAATCATGAATTTATGCAATAAGAAAAATTATTCTATATTCTAGCAGATGATAACTTAAAGCATTCTGCTTTACTTTCAACCTGCTTTGTTACAGTGGAGAATCTGTTATTCTTTCCCAATAAACGCGTTTACGCTAAAACTATTATTTGCAGTGCAAACAGTTTGGAGCCAGATCAGACGCCGGGTAACCCGGTGTCTGATCAGGCTCCAAACTGTTTGCCACCAAGATAAACAAGAATTATCAGAATTGTCCAAAAGTTGTTCTTTTCTACGTTTTAGTGCTTTACGTTTGCGTACGTTTGCGTACGTTTGCGTTTAAACGGGAAAGAATAACAGATTCTCCACTGTAAGAGGGCACCTATCTTCAATACTAGAAACAGGAGATGGATTAACACTTTTGACTGTATGACTTATATAAACAGTCAGCGGTAACCCATGAGCCTTACCCTGAGGGAAATTATGTGACAATTAATTCAATTGTTTGGTAGAAAAAATGTACATGAAATCCTGAACCATTGCGACCACTCAAGACAAGGCTTGTGTTCAGTGTTAAAGGGACTCGCAACCGGATGGTGTACTTGTCAAAATAAAATAAAATACTCAAGTAAAAGCAAATTTGTGGCATTATTTGGCTTCTGACATTAAAAAAATATGATCAGTCCAAAAAAAGTCTCAAGAATCGTCACCGAATCTTAGATTTTTAGATATTTTCCATCGTTTTTCTATACCGACTAGTAGACGGTATAGTTGTTGTTGTTGCTTCTCTACATGGGCTCAGACATAAACACGAGCCGAATTACGAAGTTGTATGCACTTTCGATGGCTACACATTGAAATACGTTAAATCGATCCGAGAGAAACGGATAGTTCCGTGGTCCATTGGTCTAAGCGGTTTCCCCTATTTTGCCTTCTGTCCGCCAATGCCGGGCCCCGGGTTCGAATCCCACCAGAGACCAATATTTTTTTTTATTGAAATACATTTTTTTAAACAGAATTTCTTATCCTAAACTAATTCTTTACCATTTATATAAGCGTTTGACACATATTTACAAATTACTATTTTTAATGCACCATCTGGTTGCGAGTCGCTTTAAACCCATTACCCTATAAATACGCATTTTTACAGTGGAGAATCTGTTATTCTTTCCCAATAAACGCGTTTACGCTACAACTATTATTTGCAGTGCAAACAGTTTGGAACCAGATCAGACGCCGGGTAACCCGGCGTCTGATCAGGCTCCAAACTGTTTGCCACCAAGATAAACAAGAATTATCAGAATTGTCCAAAAGTTGTACTTTTCTACGTTTTAGTGTTTTGCGTTTGCGTACGTTTGCGTTTAAACGGGAAAGAATAACAGATTCTCCACTGTACGTCTTTAATTTGGGATGTAGTACAATTGGAGAAACGTCTTTATTTCCTGTTTAAATGAAACTACATATGCGAACTCAATGCAATGAAATGTAGAATATTGTAACGTTTGTTTTTAAAAAAAAAAAAATCACACTTTCTTTTGATCTGAGAGACAAACAGTTTGGAGATTGACCAGACGCCGGGTTATCCGGCGTCTGGTCTGACTCCAAACTGTTTGCAATGAAAAATATAGTATTAGCACAAACGCATATATTGGAAAAGAATGACGTCTTTTACACGGTAATATATAAATGATATTTAGACCGTCCGTCTTAAATCATGTCATCTACGTTGAACTAACCTAATATATTTCGGGTACAGAAAACAATCTTTTCAGTCATCGCTTACAGGAGACGTTTCAGGGTAAAAATTGTGGAGAGTTTCTATCCATTCACCGCCATAGTGACGTCTGTCACAAGTTTAATAGTGTTGTCTGCAATATCGTTTCAAGGTTAGATTTAAGGCAATATGGCTGACGAAATTTCGATAAGAGTGTCAAACAGTTTGGGTCCATATCAGACGCCGCGTTATGCGGCGTCCGATCTGGACCCAAACTGTTTGCAAACGCGCTTTATGGCGTCATTGAGAGTCCGCCTTTGAAAATCAAGACCCAGAACTGCTGCAAAGTAGGAAAGTTTCTGTGGCATTTAGGGTTGATTTTAAAAATATATTGCAAATGGCAAACAGTGCATACCCTGTTCAGAAGGATCCTTTATCTTGCAATGTAGACTACATTGTTTATAAGGACGATTTTACTCGTCGCTAGGGTTCAATGTTTTAGTATACATACTTACCATCCGTCAAGAGAACATTCATCAACAAATTTACAACGTTTATTGCGTAACTAATACGCTGCATTACTTTTTGTTTAAGTATCCAAATTAGGTACATACGTAAAATAAGATACTGCAGCTATGCATAATAATACTGTGTGGTAAAAGCATAAATTTGTCATAAGCTACTATACTGACACTGTAATTCGTCTTCTACTAAATCTAGTTGTCAGTTATACAGTTATACTGCGCTTAATGAATATTTCGTCACGTCATAATTAAACAGTCAGACTTATCATAAGCAACAGCAAAAAAAACCAAGCATATGTATAAACAGCGCGAAATACAATATCTTAATACAGGGAAAATTTAATGCAAAAAATCTAGAATGAGCATTCCGTATTTCTTTCATCCGGCATTAAGCAGTCTACTGTCAAAGAGACTATTTTACTCTTGTTTAGCGTGATTATTCCAAACAGTTTTGGCTGTATCACGATGTAACAGGATTTGCGTAAAACGTGAAAAAAGACATCACATGTGCTAACCGCAACCGCATCTTCATTTGCATTAGGTGGGTACAACTTTATTATTTCCCAATTAGTGTGTATGTGTTAAATAATCATATCCACTGCCAATACATATCAGACACAGCGTTACTCTAGTCTGATCCGGCTCCAATCTGTTTGTCACATATATTTGAATAGAATTTTCAAGTGTATATCATTTTCAATGTTTCATTGCATTGTGTTTGCGTTAAGTTTTATTCCAAAGGGAAAGAATATCATATGTTCCCACTATACAGTAAAACCTCTCTATTACGACCACTTAGTTGGGGTAATTATTAGGCTGTTACAGTGGAGAATCTGTTATTCTTTCCCGTTTAAACGCAAACGTACGCAAACGCAAAGCACTAAAACGTTGAAAAGAACAACTTTTGGACAATTCTGATACTTCTTGTTTATCTTGGTGGCAAACAGTTTGGAGCCTGATCAGACGCCGGCTCCAAACTGTTTGCACTACAAATAATAGATTTAGCGTAAACGCGTTTATTGGGAAAGAATAACAGATTCTCCACTGTAACGATAGGTTATCGCTTAAAGCAAGGTGACAGTGAAACAGAAAGCTCCTTAACCCTTTGAACCCTAGTCCCGCCTATAGGCGTTCTTTTCAAACAGTGTACATGTGAATAGTACACTTTTCCTATGCAAACAGTGAAGACCCAGATCAGAGGGCTCCTTTCGGAGCCCTCTGATCAGGGTCTTCACTGTTTGTCATAATGCCATACATTGACAAAAACAACCCTTAAAAGTCAGAAATGGACTTGACTAAAATGGAAACTGGAATTGTCCATTTAAAGTTTCAGGGAGGAAAGAGTTAAGGAGCTTTCTGTTTCACTGTCACCTTGCTTAAAGCTGCCACCTGTCTATGATACAATCAATTAGCCTTGGATTTAGTGGTCGTAATAGAGAGGTGTTGCTGTATATTTATACCTACTGGGTATGGTATTTAATTTGACTAGGAAACATGTTTTACTACAGTGGAGAATCTGTTATTCTTTCCCGTTTAAACGCAAACGTACGCAAACGCACAGCGCTAAAACGTAGAAAAGAACAACTTTTGGACAATTCTGATATTTCATGTTTATCTTGTTGGCAAACAGTTTGGTGCCTGATCAGACGCCGGGTTACCCGGCGTCTGATCTGGCTCCAAACTGTTTGCACTGCAAATAATAGTTTTAGCGTAAACGCGTTTATTGGGAAAGAATAACACATTCTCCACTGTACGAACCAAAAGAAGATCCGATCACAATGTTTAAAACATGTGATAGCGTAAAGCAAAACAGAAATGTCACGTGTAAGATTTTTGTTTACTTCCAATTTGTAAAATAACTGAGTAAATATCGGCCAAAGACATCGAAAATAAGCATTTACTTTAGTTGTGACTCACGCATGTGTACGCCTTAACTCGATTTATTCCTCCGCTGAAGATAATTCTACTTTAAACAGTCATGAATAAGCACCACAAGAAATAGTTTCTATGTACAGACGAAATATTTTCTCTACTGAATCTTAAAGCTGGGTGGGTGAAAGCTCCTTTAGGAACAGCCTGCTTAACGTGTACTATCAGTCTGAATTAGGCAACCATCTGTCTCGAACACTGACACACTTAGCAGGAAACATTTAATATAATTCTTTAAATTTATTTGGTTTTATAACAACTGAACATTTTGTTAGTAATTAGAATACATGTATTAATGGTTACAATTTTAATCGACTGAAGTACATGTACAAAACTTCGGTCGTGCACCTAATTTTGTATAGACCAGAGATGGTATTAGACGTTACATATAGACAAATCATTTCACTGAATTCCTGTTTGCCAATTTTGATAAACGTTATGATCGACGTACATGTAAATTACAAAAGCAGCATGGGCAAAGATGGGCAATTGGCGGGCTAGCCTTGGTCCAAGGTTATAAAGCGTCTGAGTTGAGTCGGTTATCGTTCTCAAGCATTTGATTGGTCAGATTTGAGCCTAGGCTCAAATCTGACCAACCAAATGCTTGAGAACTACTTCACATTTAACTCGAAAGCTGTATAGCCTTGGACCCAGGCTGTCTGGGTGTATTGTTTATCCATTCAACAATAGACATGATGCTGACCATTGTCCCAATCCTGAGACAATGGGATGACGCACCTGATAAAGCTTATGCGGGACTAAAAACATTAACAGCAACAACAACAACAAGTGGATGTATTGATGGAGGGTTACCAGAGAGGTCGAATGGGTACGAGACCTTACGGTTTATCGCGTCATCCGTGTCCAGCATTTCGATCATAATGTTATTTCTATATTACCCAGACAGGGAAACTTATATTGCGGCATTAGTCATAGGCTACCTGTCACGATGTCGCTAACAATGTAGCGAACTACTTAAAAAGGGGTTTATGCAAACTACAAATGCTGCAATGTGGTTTACAAAATGTATCTTTAATTTTTGGTTTAAAACTAACTAAACATAATTAATTATCTAACAGCATGCAATAATAACTTCGTGAATTTAGCTTAAACAGTCCTAAAGCAAATCATATACATGTAACACTGATTTCATCAATTTGGTTCACAGTTCCTTGATGTTTCTCTTAACGTCTTTGGTTTCCAAAGTTTCTTAAAGTTTTCTTAAAGTTAAAGGTTTAATGCACTCTCCACCATTCTCCACAAATCACCTTTAGCCTGCCTGCCAACCTCTGTCTAAACCGGTACAACGCTACGCTCCACAATGTGGCCGCCAAAGTCCTTCGATGAGGATGCCCGGTCCTTAGACTTTATGTACAGTGGAGAATGTGTTATTCTTTCCCAATAAACGCGTTTACGCTAAAACTATTATTTACAGTGCAAACAGTTTGGAGCCAGATCAGACGCCGGGCAACCCGGCGTCTGATCAGGCTCCAAACTGTTTGCCACCAAGATAAAGATGAATTATCAGAATTGTCCAAAAGTTGTACTTTTCTACGTTTTAGTGATTTGCGTTTGCGTACGTTTGCGTTTAAACGGGAAAGAATAACAGATTCTCTACTGTATATACTTCTATGTACTTTGCTTCTTTAGCTCCCCCCGTAAATGGGATCTACAATTAGATTTAAAAGGGACTATTTTACCGTTTGCGTTATCTTTTCCCTGGTTTAAGTATTCAGGTATCTCAGAAAACAACGCTATAACTTAAAGTAATAAAATGAAAGCTTAATCTCAAACTGTAACCTTTAAAGAACTTTCATACCTTTAACATAACAAGAGTTGTCCTACTGCTAACGTTAAATCATACAGTTTACACATTTTTAAGAATTTTAAGTAGGAAGAAGATAGGTTTCAAAAGCAACTACACATACCCCATTCGTTTTCTCTTCTTAGTTTCCTCTCAGGCTTCTAATAACAACATTCCAGTATGTTGTATCTAGCCTGAAAGAGTGCCATATCTTATAATAAGGTTCTCATCATACTAATACACTGATACAGTGAGGTAAACGCTATTTTTTCCCGTTTAAACGCAAACAGAGTGGCAAACTGTTTGGAACCTGATCAGACGCCGGGTTACTCGGCGCCTGATCCGGCTGCAAATTGTTTTTAATGAAAATACTTGTTTTAGCGCAAACGCGTTTATTGGGAAAGAATGGAGTCTTCTCCACTGTATTCGTGTCGACTCATGAATATAGTTTCTGTTCTTACTTTTATTCACATTACGTTACGCGTTTCACACTTACAAGTTACAACATGCGCATGTTTTTGTAAACTCGTTCTTTTTATTGTCTCTACTCTTAGTTTTATATAGTGTATGAAATATAGCTATTTTTATACGATATAAAACGTGAGTATAGCGAGACAACACATCAGGAAACACATACTCTGCCGTAGGAAACCTTGCATTTCGTTGCTGCAAGTCTTTTTAGGACGGCAAACTATGAACCGCCACACGATTTACTGTAGCTACTTTCATCCTGAATCTGACGTGCATGTACATAAGTACGAATAAGAAGGATTATGATACATTTAAACTCTATAGCAGAACCTCTCTTCAACAACACTCCAACATTGCCGACTCTTCCAGTTTAAGACAAGTCAACCTAATGTGGGAAACACGCAGTGTGGAAAAACCTCCAAAGAGGCATTCTGCATTGTTTGTATACTGCATTTAACAGCAACGTAGTTTTTAGAATACGTTTTACACGCGTGTTGCTCAAGAGAGGGAGTACATGTAGTTTAGTTATGTAAATACTGATTTGCCACATATCTTGTAGAATGTTATTTGCCATGTTTGTGTTGATCATGTTGTACTATTTCACATATCTCCTGCCTGGAGGAAATAAAACATTGAATTGAATTGAATTGAATTGAATAAGCCCATTAACCTTGTCAGCGCCAATTAGACTCAAAGAAATTCTAGCTGGCCCCGCAAAAGTTTAACAGTTAACTGCACGGTTATTCAGACAATTAGGGATCTGAGACTGGTGCTTGACCAGTGTTTAACTTTGTTTATCATTACAAACGAAATAGAAAGCCGACTGCTATGCTCTGTTTGATACGAAATACAGATTATAATTTCAGTCCCTGACACCATCCTTGCTCTCTCATAAAGAGACCTTACGGTTTATCGCGTCATCCTTGTCCAGCATTTCGATCATAATGTTATTTCTATATTACCCAGACAGAAAAACTTATGAGGTTGCATTAGTCAAAGGCCACCCTTACTATTTCATAATTTCGTCTTGTTCAAATTACCTTATGCTGTTGTTTTCCACATCTCGTTTTCATATCTTCCATTGTTGGAGATTAATCATTTGTGCCCACGGTCCTATACATAGGACATAGGCAAATAGTGTAGACTCTGATCAGACGCCGCATTATGTTTGCTGATATGAATTTCAATATAAAAGCTAAATGAAAATGAAAATTTTGACCAGACATCCCTTTAATAAACTTTAATAAAAACGGACTAATCCAATATATAAACATGGAAGAATCCACTGGGTATAAATAGGTTACACATTAATTTAAATGTACGAAAGTCACATAGTTTGGATCATAATCAGACGCCGAGTAAAATGTGCGACAAGTCACGATCCACCGGAACAGATTTAATATTACATACATGTACAGTGGAGAAAGCGTTATTCTTTCATAATAAACGCGTTTACGCTAAAACTATTATTTCCATTGCAAACAATTTGAAGCCAGATCAGACGCCGGATAACCCGGCGTCTGATCAGGCTTCAAACTGTTTGCCACTCAGATAAAAATGGCTAGTCAGAATTGTCGACAACTTGTCATTTTCTACATTTTATTATAACGCGTTTACGTTTCGTTTAAACGAGAAAGAATAACGTTTTCTCCACTGTATGTAGTCAATATAGTGCTTCTATGTACGCCAATATACAGTCTGTAGACGTAAGCGGATAAAATTGTTTTCCTGGAATAATTTTCCATGATTTAATCCTTTGTTTGCTGAATCCCATTGAATAGATCTACTTTTTCACTTCTGAAAAATTGTACAGAAAATAGTATTTTTTAACAAAAAAGAGAGAAAAAAATAAATTGCGGAGACTTCTGTCCGAATACACGTTAAAAACTATCTGATAAGGGTCTACACTTATTACGATATTGTCATATACATGTTAGGTTCCAGTACAGAAAATATTAATTTTGGTAAAGTGGAGAAAACGTTATTCTTTCCCAATAAACGCGTTTACGCTAAAACTATTATTTCCTAAACAAACAGTTTGGAGCCAGATCAGACGCCGGGTAACCCGGCGTCTGATCAGGCTCCAAACTGTTTGCCACTAAGATTAAAATAATTAGTCAAAATTGTCGAAATGCTGTCCTTTTCTACGTTTTATTGCGACGCGTTTGCGTTTCGTTTGCGTTTAAAGAATAACGTTTTCTCCACTGTTTCAGGATTGTATACGGGTTTTACAGATAGAAATGTGTCGCCAATATCTTATAGATAAACTAGAGAAGCTCATCAAGTTGAAGATTGAAAATAATTTTATATATTTCACTGACATAAACAAAAACCATATGACGGTAGTCCTTTCTTTAAACCTTTCACTCTCAATGACGCCTTAGTTTAAAGCGCGTGAGCGAACAGTTTGGACTTTTGCAGAATCATAAATTACGTGGCGTTACGTGGCGTCTGTTCAGGATCCAAACTGTCTGCAAATAAACATTGAACTCGGGGTAGGGCAGTGAAGGGTCTATCTGGAGACTTGTAGGTTTCTTTTCAAACGGAATGGCAGAATGATGGATGAGGTTTAATATTTTAACCTCTGTCGTCTGCAACAATTTCCAGAGGTGACTCATCTGCATTCTTCTTCGGACAGATAATATCTGTACTGTCATACAGTTTGGATCCAGATGAGACTCCGAGTTACTCTGTGTCTCATCAGGATCCAAAATGTTTTCCCCGCCACGTGCAGAGGATTCACCCCTTCACGGCATTACATCGACTACAATAGTTATTTGCAAATAATTTGGATTCTTGTCAGATGCCTATTGTAATTAAGAAATGAACTGGTTTTTTTCGGTTGAATTCTCTTCAATTCTATTACTTACATTTTATTTGCTGTATTTCTAATATTGAGATATAACATTTTATTAGTATGCATGTATGTTTAATCCATATTAGAATTTGTTAACACGAATAATGTGTACCCCGAAAGGAACAGCCATAACGGCATTACTGAAGCAACGCAACAAAAAGATTCGCGGAGATCAGATCCTTAAGCCCCGCCTCCTCTGCGAAAGGTAACCACAAGTCCCGCCTCTGGAGAAATTGCGTATATACGAATTAATCGTCATTGTTTCAAAGGAATAGAAAGGAGCGAATGTAAATATTCAAAATTGTTTGATACCAATTACGCAGATTAACGTTAACACGGGTGAATGAGTTAAATGATTATACAATTCACTTAGATCCAGGTGTCTGATCTCTACAGCGACGGAAGTCTACAATCTGAGTGCCTATCAGATTCGACCCCGATGGAAGACCGTAAGTGTTTCTCTGCATCTTAACTGTTTGCAAGAAATAAGCTATTATAAGGATAATAAGGTACATGTACAGTGGAGAATCTGTTATTCTTTCCCGTTTAAACGCAAACGTACGCAAACGCAAAGCACTAAAACGTAGAAAAGTACAACTTTTCGACAATTCTGATAATTCATGTTTATCTTGGTGGCAAACAGTTTGGAGCACGATCAGACGCCGGGTTACCCGGCGTCTGATCTGGCTCCAAACTGTTTGTATTGGAAATAATAGTTTTAGCGTAAACGCGTTGATTGGGAAAGAATAACAGATTCTCCACTGTAATACATGCAAAATCAAAATGATTATTTGCGAACTTGTTGGCCTATCAAAGTTATAAAACAAATGTAAAATCATCCCCTCCACGGCCATAAAAAGAACAAGTAATTGGTTGTTTTGAAGGCGACAGTCAAAGCAGGAAAAAGTAATTTGCTTTCAGTTTTACTTTCGTCTCGTTTTAACCAACAGCCAACAAACAGCACGCCATTTCTGAGTGTTCGTACATGTAATAACATGACCTTATTGAATATGTAATTAAACTAAGTTAATAGCTTCATTTTTTATGGATCGAATGAAATATCAAGTGCAAAGCTGCCATATTGTCGTCTGCTTCAATATTGTTGTCTGCAATATAGTTTCAAAGTTAGATTTAAGGTAGTGTAACAGACGTTATTTCAAAACAAGTGACAAAAAGTTTCCATCCTGATCAGACGCTGCGTTTCATTGTCGTCTGCTTCAAATTTGTTGTCTGCAATATTGTTTTAAAGTAACAAAAAATAATGCAGCAGACTGAAGAAATTTCAAAACGAGTGCCAAACGCGGCGTCTGATCAGGATCCAAACTATTTGCTGCAAATGCGTTCTTAACCGTCATTGAGAATGAAAGGGTTAACTCTTATATTGTTTATTGTGTCGGTGATTTCAAATACAGTGTAACCCATCTAAACCGGAACCTCTGAATACCGGAATCCTCTCTAAACCGGACAAAAGGTTTGGTCCCGTTTTTATTTTTACCCATTACACCATCAACACGCCTTATTACGTCTTTGTTTTTTCTTTCACTGAAGAAAATAGTTTGTACATTCTAGCAGATGATAGCTTAAAGCATGTTGAAAGTAAAGCAGAATGCGCGTTAAGGCGCATTCTGCTTTACTTTCAACCTGCTTTAAGTGGTCAGCTATCTTCCATACAAGAAACAACTTAAAACCCCTCTAAACCGGAAACCCCTTTAAACCGGACATTTTTGTTGTCCCCAGACATGTCCGGTTTAGAGGGGTTTCACTGTAAATACATTAACCCTTTGCCTGCTGCGATACCGTCTACTTCAAATTTATTGGCCTTAGCCTTTTTCATCTATAATTCATTTTGTCTCACCCTTAGGAAACATTTTTACTAATATCAAAATGTTTGGATCCTGATCAGATGCCGAGTACTCGGCGTCTGTTCAGGGTCCAAACTAGATCTATATGAATATGTTGCGATTAGCTGACAGAGATTTACGTAATATTACGTCGTTCGATGTTTGTGGCTTTGTTATTATGACTTTTACGGATTTCGTAACCATGATTGATTAAGTCCGTGTCAACACTTATGGAAATAATAAAGAAATCCGTTAAATTTGTTTTCATTTAAAAATTGTGTGATAAGATGAGATATCTTTATTACAGTGGAGAATGCGTTATACTTTCCCGTTTAAACGCAAACGAAACGCAAACGCATCACAATAAAACGAAGAAAATGACATTTCGACAATTTTGACTAATTATTTTAATCTGAGTGACAACAGTTTGGAGCCTAATTAGACGCCGGGTTATCCGGCGTCTGATCTGTCTCCAAACTGTTTGCATTGTAAATACTAGTTTAAGCGTAAAACGCGTTTATTGGGAAAGAATAACGTTATCTCCATTGTATCTATTACTCTATAAACGTCTTCTGCTTTGAATTACATACAGTGGAGAATCTGTTATTCTTTCCCGTTTAAACGCAAACGTACGCAAACGCACAGCGCTATTTAAACGTAGAAAAGAACAACTTTTGGACAATTCTGATATTTCATGTTTATCTTGGTGGCAAACAGTTTGGAGCCTGATCAGACACCGGGTTACCCGGCGTCTGATCTGGTTCCAAACTGTTTGCACTGCAAATAATAGTATTAGCGTAAACGCGTTTATTGGGAAAGAATAACAGATTCTCCACTGTATGTATATTCTATACCATCGCGATTGCTGTATATTGTTTATGTTCAAAGAGTTTACAGGAATGTGGATACTCAAAGCAGAACTAATCTGGATATTATTATAAACTGATTGAAAATGTACTCTACGCATGGTACTCACAGTCAACGCTTATTCAGCATACATTTCCATTTCAGACATGCAGGGCTGCCATTTCTCCGGATTTTTCCTAAATTTCGGATTTTTTTCCTAGTACATGGTAGCTTAAAGCAGGCTGAAAGTAAAGCAGAATGCGCCTAACGGCACATTCTGCTTTACCATTAGTCTGCTGTAAGCAGCAATGTGTCAACAAAACTAGAAACAGGCGATGGGGGAAAGGTACGAGTCGGAAAATCGCACTTAAAAAATGCAAATTTGGAAATCTTAGGATTTTTATGCCAAGTTATGGAAGCTCTGGACATGTGGCATACTGTACATGTTTGATACAACTGATATTGCCTGCTATTATTATTATCATCATTATTATTATACCAGAATTTATAGCGTTCTTTTTATACAGAAGTTGTGGGTCCCCGGCGTCTGATCAGGCTCTAAACTGTTTGCAACGGAAATTATTGTTTTGGGGGAAAGAATAACGTCTTCTCCTCTGGATATTCCTTTAACGGCAATCTGGTGTTATGCACAGAACTAGCGATCTTAGAAGGATTCAAGCCGAGATTTGACATACAGTGGATATGGAGTTTTTTCAACACAGACACGTTTATGTTAAAACATTATGTAAACTGCAAACAGTTTTGAGCTAGGTCAGAAAGTGGCGTCTGATCAAGCTCCAAACACTTTTACCAACGCGATTGCAAATAACCGTTATCAATTTCAAGAAATTGGAATTTTTTAAACTGTGGTGCATTGTAATTGCGTTTTGTTTAATGGGACCGAAAATGTTTTCTCTACAGTACAACACAGTGTTTCCTGCTTCTCCCTTATTTTAGGATTTTCCAAATGATTCTGAATCCCGGTTCTCCTGTGGATCCACAGATGCCATGTACAGTCCCCGAAAGGAAAACGAAATAAAAGGTTTCAATATAGCTGAACACTGGACTAATTAATGAAACGTGGACAGTTCCTATATATGTAGGGACTTTCTGTCTCAAATTCGTTACACATTTAACAGTTTTCTATCAGAGGGAGCCAGTCTTTTATCAAAGAAATGACACCCAATACCTGATTAAATGTACAATCTGCAGATTGCTTGTTTTAGGTTAAGTACATAAGTGACACAACTACTCTTTTAACGACAAATTATTACCCTTGCCGTCATTAAGAATTAATATCAGTAAAGCAATACTATTTATTTGCCTTAACGCCGTTTTGCCTCTTATTTATAGGATATACTTAACAATTGGTTCGCATCCAAAAATGTCACACTATTCGTGACACTGAAATTAATTTGTTGATAGATAGCTTAGAGCAGGTTGAAAGTAAAAGAGAGAGTGCTTAATAGGTCACCATTCTTCAAACTTAGAAATAGGCTTTAGGGTAAAGGGTTAATTCCTATGTTTGGCAAAAAGAAACAAGAAATATCTTTAAAAAAGATATTCATACAGAGCGTTAAAGTAATGCTGTAGATTGGTGTGAAAAATGTATAAAATTGAGGGTTTAAAAGAATTGTAATACCTTGGATTGAAAAGCAAAACATTCAAATACAGTAACTTTCATGTAAAATATAGCTTCTTAAAATCTATTCTCAGAGTCTTCAGAATTACCAAACAATAATTTAAAACGTATCCTGCTGCTCATAGATTCTTGTGTAGTTCTACTGTTCTATCACTCTTCATTCATGGATGGAGTTTCTTAAAACAAAGATGTCGTATCTAAAAATAGAAACATGCTGTCATCGCAATTGCAGGCTGTGTCTATAATTTTGCACTAACAATTCCCATTCAAATACAGTAACTTTCATGTAAAATATAGCTACTAAAAATCTATTCTCTACAGAATTTAGGTAATTGAATTACCAAAAACAATTTAAACTGTATCCTGCTGCTCATACATGTATATTATTGCATAAATCTACTGTTCTATCACTCTTCATTCATGAATTGAGTTCTTAGAAAACGATGACATATCTAAAAATAGAAACATGCTGTCATCGCAATTGCAGACTATGTCTATAATCTTTCAATAACAATTCATCTCCAGTAAAACTTGTAACTGGGTACAAAAGATCAGTCTGTCTATCCCCATGTCCAATCAGCCCTTTCAGTTTCAAGCATATGACTTTCAACCTGGATTTCTGACCAGTTATCATTGGTTGAGAATTTGCAAATGAAAGGTCTAAATAGAAACCATTCAGCTCCGCTGAAATAAGAAACATGTTGACAATTTTAAAATGGATAATAACAATGACAACAGGTAATATTAAACTAGATCAATATAAATGAGGAGAGCTAGCTTTAAGATGACGCCTGCTTTATCACAATCAATACATGTCCTTTTCGGTGGGCGTAATATTACATGCCATTGCACATGCCCATTTAACCACAGTGACGCGTATACACGTGCCCTTTACAAACAGTGTATATGTAAAGAGTACACTTACTCTTGGCAAAATGTGTAGACCAAGATCGAGTGACTGCACTGTTTTTACATTTGCGATGCATAATATATTCTTTAAAAACATCAAACGGTCCAAACAGGACAAACTGTTTTTGAAACTGGGACTGTTCATTTGAAGTTTCTGGGTCAATTAGTTAATATATTATAAAAAGAAAAAAATGTCGTTTGGTGGCTATGGAAACTAACGTTTTCATTTATATCTTTTTAACTACAACATCAAATATCACCAAACTTTGCACATAAGACGGACAATACCAAACAGAAAATATATTTTGTAAATTTTTAAATGGTCAAAATAATGCGTTTGCCATTGAACCCCCATTGTAAATCTAAGGTATCTAAAGAGTATTGTAAGTCCAATAAATGGAACAGCCTCAACTGCATAATACTAGGCTGAGGGTATGTCTCAATATAATGTTTAGCTGTCAAACTTGAATCAAAACAGTAAACCCTTCAATAACAATCCCTAAAACGAGGGCAATTGAGTGTATCAAAGACAGGTGACAGCTTTAAGCAGGTGACAGTAAAACATAAAGCTCCTAAAAGAGCTTTCTATTTTACTGTCACCTCGCTTTAAGCAGTCACCTGTAGTAAACACCAACATATTACAACACATAGGTTTTACTGTTCTTATATGATAAATTATTTCAAACAGCTAGGTTAAACCTGAATCCGCCGAATATGTTGTCTGCTTTCCAATAGTCGTGTGCAAAAATAGTAAATATATGAGTTTCTCATTTTAAACTTAAAACAAAACTTCCACATAAAATTAGTGTTAGTCCGCTTGGATCATTTCAGACGCTGCGTAACGCGGCTGTTGATTTCGATCCAAACGGGTTGACACATATTTGCAAACAGTTTGGATCCAGATCAGACGCTGCATTACGCGGCGTCTGGTCTCGATCCAAACTGATGGCAAATTTTAATCAGGTTGCGATCGGCAGGATAAGGGTTAATTAGAAATACGGCTTCTTGACCGTAAATAATTCGTTCCACCTCTTTTCCACCAAGGCTTTCCTGTTGACATTGGCCTTTTTGAAATTAAAACCTCATTTCATGTAATGTTTCAACAGTTTGTACTGAAATATCTTTGGTCTCAAATAAGAATGTCTTACTCTAACATTTTTATTATTCTAAAACATCATCTGTTGAATATCCTCAAATTTTCCGTTTTGCAATTTACTTTGAGATGATCCACTAGCTCTCACAATCTGCATTTTCCTTGTCAGTTAAAATGCTATATACAAAAGACAGGTGGCAGCTAAGAACAAGATGAAAAAAACCCAAGAATTATTCTATAGGAACTTTTATTTATACTTCCACCTTGTATTAAGCAATCACCTGTCTTAAACACCTTATAATGAATGTAATTAAGTGGTCGTCAAAGAGAGGTTTTACTGCATTTATTTGTGCTAGATTTAAAAGTAGTGGGCAAGGCATGAAATTCACATGTCAATCTTGCCCAGCCATGTGATTCACTCTACATTTGTGTTTACATTGTCCTTATATAGATGATATGACCTTTGTAAGTAAATTTAGTAACAAAACCATGTGATTTTCTGTTTTGGTATGTATATGGCTCTTCCACTCCTCCCACCAAAATTAAAGCAAAGAAACTACTAAAAAGGTGGCATTTTTGAAAAGAAAATATTTTATTGTAAGTTCTAAAAGTTGGGAAATTCATTTTCGCAATGGTATACGAGAGCAATGAAACTTTTTGTTCACAACTTTTCTCATATTTGTGTGATAAATGACATACATGTATTTGGCAAAACGTTAGTTTTTATAGCCACCAAACGACCTATAGCAGTACAGAATTACCTCCCTACAACCCCCAAACAACGATTCCCTCCTTACAACGACGTTTGCCGCAGTTCCTTTAACAAGACAATAATGTCCAACGCTTTACTGATTCAATATCGTCTACTTAAAATTGTCGTCCGTTGTTATTATCTAAAGTTACATAATGGACATTTGGACAGGAAAAAACTTAATGGGGGGTGACAAACAGCTTAAATGATTCAAGCTGTTTGCAAATGTAGCCCACTTCCCTCTCTATAACGGCTCCCTCCGAACAACGCACACAATGTTTGTCTCCCATTGTATATCGTTGCAGAGAAGGGGTGCTGTATTTGTCATAAAATGGTGCGTGAAAACGGAACGCTCAATTTGTATCGTAGACAATGTCCGAGTGACCCCTTCTGACCATGACGCAGCTTATATTGAACTAAGCAGGTCTCATTAATTATTAAAACATGACATCACTAGTCATCTGTCATAATTAGTGTTTTAACCACACACTTAATGACACCATTCAGACAGGTGCTCTACAATAAGACACCTAGGCGAGAGTCATCCAGGGCGGCCATTTCTAGTACAGTATAGCTTAAAGCAGGCTGAAAGTAAAGCAGAATGCGCATTAAGGCGCATTCTGCTTTACTTCCAGCCTGCTTTAAGTAGTCACATGCCAACAAAACTAGAAATAGCCTATTAGGCTCTGGAGTAAAGGTACGATTCGTAAAATCGCACTTGAAAAATGCAAATTTGGAAATCTTCATGTCAACTTATGGCAGCCCTGGACTCATCACATCAGCGATTGTACTCAATCCGTAACTCCATATAGAGATACGCGTTTTTATTCATTTAACTAATTCCTAGGGTAAACTGACGCAAAATAGTTTCAATTAATATACGCAAAAAACATATCCCATGCCTTAGTAGATGACAGTTAAAAGCAGACTGATATCACAGATTGATTAACACCTGATTGACTCTTTATACATATATTAACATGTATAATATAAATTTTACAGGAAAACCCACACACCGCTGCCATGGGGAAACCCCTATATTTGGGGATGACGTATACACGTGGGTGACAAAGAGTCATTTATATCACTGTGGCAAGGCTTGAGTGAAAGTAATGACCTTGTAAATAGCATTTAACATGTCACGTTTTGTATCGTTAGCATAGGTCACGATAATTGATCTACGAAAAAACACGAGTTTGTAAAACTTATCCTGTTATTCTTTCCCGTTTAAACGCAAACGTACGCAAACGCAAAGCACTAAAACGTAGAAAAGAACAACTTTTGGACAATTCTGATAATTCTTGTTTATCTTGGTGGCAAACAGTTTGGAGCCTGGTCACACGCCGGGTTATCCGGCGTCTGATCTGGCTCCAAACTGTTTGCACTGCAAATAATAGTTTTAGCGTAAACGCGTTTATTGGGAAAGAATAACAGATTCTCCACTGTATTTGGTATTGCTAACTCGTGCAGCAATATTTAATGAGTATAAACAAATTGCCCCCTCCCAAATAAAATAAAATAAAATAAGTTCCTTTTTGGCCATTGAAAAACGGATTCAACAGGGCTGCCATTTCTCCGGATTTTTCAGAAATCTTCGAATTTTTATCCTAGCAGATTGAAGCAGATTAAAAGTAAAGCAAAATGCGCCTTCAGGCGCATTCTGCTTACTTTCAACCTGCTTTAAGAAATTGCACGCGAAGAATAGAAAAATTGAATATCTATTTTTCAAAACCAACTTATGGCATCCCTGGATTCAATGAAGGCTTTTAAAACCGGTGACTGAATAAGGCGTGATGAAAGTAAATCAGAAACCTCATAAAGTAGTTTTCTATTTTGCGTTCTACATGTTGTAAGCTGTGATCTATCTTCAACAGCATCATTTAGTCGACTGGTCATATTATCAAATTTAATGTTTAACCCCTTAACGTCTGAGCCAGGCAACACTAGCAGTTGCAAATAGTTTGGATCCTGATCTTACGCTGCATAACCCAAATTCTGATCAGTATAAAAACTGTTTGTTTGTTTAGTTGTAAACATTTCAAAGTCCTTTTTATTTTAAAATTAAATTAGGACGAAAAAATGAAGCAGACGATATCACGGCTGTGTCTGTGCTCGGTGGATTATTATGTCATAATGGCAGCTGAATGCTTAAAAATTAAATTAATTAAAAATGTTGATACAGCATACGCATTTTGATGATTTAACCCCTTCACTATGACTATATACATGTACATGTGCATTAATTGGCTTAACGGAGCAATGAAATAAAGCCAGACACAGGAATGAACATAATCTGAATAGTTTATTAAAACACAGAATAATAAGAATATACATGTAAATAGCATCAATTTATAACATTAACAAAACATTTTATTGAGAGACATATTGTTATAAATCACAGTAGATTTGGTCCAGATTTTTAGGAATACTGTTTTACAATAACTACATGTAAATTAAATCCTATCATTCAATTCAAAAGACACTTGTTTAGCTTTCATTAGTTAAAGACAGCTGCTGACAGCTTAAAGCAAGGTTATGGTAAAGCAGAAAGCTCCAAACATAACCAGCATACCATTCTTTAATCCTGCTTTAACTCATTATCCCCTGAAACTTTCAGTGGACAAATCCAATTATCAATAAAGGCAGATCCATTTTAGACTATTTAGGGTTGTTTTTGTAATATATTGCTAAATGACAAACAGTGAAGTCACTGATTAGAGGGCTCCTGCAGGAGCCCTCTTATCAGTGACTTCACTGTTTGCATTAGACAAGTGTACTCTTCACAGGAACACTTTTGGTGAAGAACGCATATATGCGTCACTAGGACTCAATGAGTTAAGCTGCCATCTTAGTGTCACACCATGAAGTAGTCTTCTTTTGAGAATCAACTACAGTTGGGTATGCAAGTAAAGTATTAGACTCCTATCAAGATGGTTTCTATCAATACTTGTTATTTGTCAATTTGGCTTAACCCTTTACTTCATAAAAAATATTTAATGTTGAAGACAGGTGACAACTTAAAGCAAGTTTAAAGTAAAGCAGAATGTTCCTTAATGCACATTCTGCTTTGCTCTTAGTCAGCTTTAAGCTATCATCTTCTAGCATGTACAAAATATTTTTTATGATACACTTTCATGAGTGTATAAATTGGAACTATTTTCTTCAGTGGAGGAATAAAATAAATGCACTAAAATGTGCTTCTATGGGGGAAGGGGTTAACCATTTCCTTCAAAGTAGCCTCTTTCCTTGCCTTTATCTAGTCCCCAAAATGATGTTATTTTTGAGCTTCTATAATGTCTGGATAAATAGAGGATAATTGTTTTTTTCAGTATAAGATAGAAATTTAATCCATTGAGTGAAAATATAACAGTCTGATGTTCACGAAATGGATTAAATTCGATATTATACTGAAAAAATACAATTACTCTATTTATTTATGCTTTTAAGCCACTTTTTAAACGAACTTTTTCGACAATTGTGAAAGCGAAAGTACATGATTTACCCCGTGTTGAGCCCCAAGTTTACATCGAACACATTAACGAAACAGTTTCCCACAGGATGACGTCACTGATTTATTGATTTGACGTCATCCGAATAACGTCGTTGCTCCCGATTTTGGATTCGTGTTCTTCCGTTGAGTGGTTCGCGACAAATCGGACTGCCGGAATTTAACGATAAGACACGATTGACTACAATTCTTGGGGAGCCCTACGGGGAAAATTCATAATAAAAGCGCGCGTGGCGATAATCCCACTGCTTAAAGCAGTGAAATTATCAAGTGATAATCCACTGCTATTTCGTGGTAATCCACCGAAAAGCATAAATAAAGAACCATAATAATTATTTCCACCCCACTGAAAGCTTGCTGTTTAACCCTTTACCCCATAACCTATTTCTAGTGTTGAAGATAGAAGACCACTTAAAGCAGGTTGAAAGTGAAGCAGAATGTGCCTTAACCCTTTACCTCATAGCCTGTTTATAGTTTTGAAGACAGGTGACCACATAAAGCAGGTTGAAAGTGAAGCAGAATGTGCCTTAACCCTTTACCTCATAGCCTATTTCTAGTGTTGAAGATAGAAGACCACTTAAAGCAGGTTGAAAGTAAAGCAGAATGTGCCTTAAGGCACATTCTGCTTTACTTTCAGCCTGCTTTAAGCTACTGTTTGCTAAAATATAGAAAACATTTCTTATATTTAATCATATTCATAGCTGTATAGATTGAAACTGTTTTCTTCAGTGGAGGAATACATTGAAGGCCTAAAAAGGCGCATTTATGGGGTAATGGGTTAAAGCAGACTGAATGTAGAGGGGCTTTCTGCTTTGCACATAGTCTGCTTCACATCAATCTGTTTTAATTCTGGAAATAAAGCTTTAAAATAAAGGGTTTACAAGTTACTATATAGAGGATAACTGTTTTTTTCAGTGTAAGATCGAAATTTAATCCATTGAGTGAACATCAGACGTTATATTTTCACGAGTGGCGAAGCCACGAGTGAAAATATACAGTCTGATGTTCACGAAATGGATTAAATTCGATCTTACACTGAAAAAACACAGTTATTCTATTTATTTATGCTTTAAAGCCACTTTTTAAACGAAATTGTTTCAAAATTGAAAGCGAACGTACATTATTTATCCCGTGTTGAGCCCCACGTTTTATGTCGAACACATGTGGCGTGACAGTTGGCGGTATAATGACGTCATCCGAATTACTTCGTTGCTCCCGAGTTTGGATTCGTGCTCTTCCGGTGAGTAGTTCGCGACAAATCGGACTGCCGGATTTTAACGATAAGACACGATTGACTACGATTCTTGGGGAGCCCTACGGGGAAAATTCATAAGAAAAGCGATTGGTGATAATCCACTGCAGTGGATTACCAAGTGATCATCCACTGCTTTTTCGTGGTAATCCACCGAAAAGCATAAATAACATACAATATTGTACATTCAATATGACCAAACAAGATTGTCAGAAGATGATTGGATTGGAGGCTCTTGTTGCATGATAACGTGTTTAAGGGATATATTGATGTCCAATCAAATTACATTGCAAAAATGATATACTATTGGAATTCGGCAATCTAAATTTCAGCATGCTAGTACAAATATCAAATGTACCAGAAAACAAGAGTGCCCTCAAAAAGGTTTATGTCCCCATTGCATCCTTGCCAAACTACCGGTATGTCATTGTCAAGGTCTAATCAAGGTTGGATTGTATGGATAAACTGAGAATGGTTAAAGGCAACAACTGTATAATAAGTATACAAGTATTCTAGTTAGCAGTATTAATGCTAGAAGAAATTGTTAAATCTAGGTTACCTTGTATGCACAGACGGATGGACTGGGCATTCACTACATTGTACATGTATACAGTGGAGAAAACAGTATTCTTTCCTGTTTAAACTCAAACGAAACACAAACGCAACACACTAAAATGGAGAAAATGACATTATTTCGATATTTCTAACTATTGATTTTAATCCGAGTGGCAAACAGTTTGGAGCCTGATCAGACGCTGGGTTACCCGGCGTCTGATCTGGCTCCAAACTGTTTGCATTGGAAATAATAGTTTTAGCGTAAACGCCTTTATTGGGAAAGAATAACGGTTTCTCCACTGTATGCCTGCTGCATCTATAGATGCTGAGGGCATAAAAATCAATAATACTTAAAGTTTGAAAAAAAATACACTTACACTCAACACTTTTGCCAGAGTGTGGAAAAAAGCTTTTCGTTTCTTTGCATAAGTAAGCTTACAGTGGAGAATCTGTTATTCTTTCCCAATAAACGTGTTTACGCTAAAACTATTATTTGCAGTGCAAACAGTTTGGAGCCAGATCAGACGCCGGGTAACCCGGCGTCTGATCAGGCTCCAAACTGTTTGCCACCAAGAAAAACAAGAATTATCAGAATTGTCCAAAAGTTGTTTTTTTCTACGTTTTAGCGCTTTGCGTTTGCGTACGTTTGCATTTAAACGGGAAAGAATAACAGATTCTCCACTGTATAAGTGTAAAGCTGAAAATTACAATCACAGATGAGCAGTGCAGTAAAACTTCTACAGCAGCCAGTGAATAAAGATTATTGTTTATTGTTGAATGCACAACAAAAGTAAGGAAGAAAGCTCCTTACAGATCATTCTGCATTACTTTTGTCATGCATTCAGTCGTACACTTTGTATAAGACTGCTCTTTATAGTGGCTGCTCCTTTTAGTTTTTACTGTTATTGGCCAATGGCACTTTTATGTTGCCGATTGCCAATAAAATTGAGTTGAGTTGAGTTGAGAGTTATTTTGGTCTCCTTTAAATTGGTCCCAATTTGGAGAAGATTAGTTATAAATCAACAATGAGAAGTATCACAGAAGTATTGACAGGTTCTGATCAGTGCATGATATTGTCAGATTTTTCTGAACTGTCAGTTATTTTTAGAACAGAATAGTTCATAATGTTAAATAGATAACAGGGTAACATTGGATCTATATAGATGTACACTTTCCAACTTGAAATAAGCATGATCCTCGTGCAGCACCAGACAGCTGCGCTAATTTTACTGATATGTTATTCATTCTCACTAAACGTGTTTATGCTAAAACTATTATGTCCATTGCAAACAGGTTGGAGCCAGATCAGACCTGTTTGCCACCCAGATTAAAAAGATAAAATTAATTTTCTACACTTTAGTGCATTGTGTTTGCGTTTCCTCTGGAAATAATGTCTTCTCTACTGTACATGACGCACAATGAATACAGCTTTTCGTAGCCCTGGCTGACTGTACGGCTGTACGGAAATCAACGAGTACGGTGATCATCCCTTTTAAATTTTTAGACTGTTCCAGTCTAAAAATAACTCTGACAGGTGAGAAGAAAACACTCATACTAGCATAAAATGGGTTTTCGATGAGGATTAGGTGAAGGCACAATAAGGTTTTTCTATGAGGAATAGGTACAGTAGAGAAAACGTTATTCTTTCCCAATAAACACGTTTACGCTAAAACAGTTATTTCAAATGCAAACAGTTTTGAGCCAGATCAGACGCCGGGTGACCCGGCGTCTGATCAGGCTCAAAACTGTTTGCTGATTAAAATAGATAGTCAGAATTGTCATGTTTCTCATGCTTTACAGTTACTTTCATGCCTAGTGAGAACAAGGTAGGGTGGGACTATGAATGGACTAGGGTAATGTCATAAAGGAAAAGGTTAACTAATACTTCAACATCAAACATTATCTGGTTATTATTGAAACTCTTCTTTGGAATATAAAGAATATTTCTACATTAACTAATTCTGTTTGGATGCTTAATACTATAAGACTTATTTGGAGTCTGAAATTGACCCAGACTAGCAGCACAACTCTGCAGGTGCAAAACTTTAAAGTTGTAAAAATTCAGTGTGTAGTTAAATAAGACAACAAACTCACTCAGAGCTCCAGATAACAGGGAATAAACTGAACAAATCCAACATTTGCTCACTAACACAGCACCAAATCCTATGGTGTTACTACTCATTAGAATCGTCTCGAAGAGACGATTCTAATGAGTATGACACCATAGGGTTTAATGCATAAACAAAGATTTTAGTTTTTGAAATCCCCCCCCCCCCCCTTATCTGGAGCCTTAATACTGTGAGAATACTAAACACAGGTGACTACACTAAAACTTGTGTACATTGACTACTAAAAAGAAGATGAAAGTGCAGTTCAACCCTTTACTCCATATATACACATCTTAACACCTTTAATTTATTCCTCCACTGAAGAAAATGGTTCCAATGTTAACAGTCAAGAATGTGCACTGTAAGAAACATTTTCTTTATCCTAGCAGATGGTAACTGAAGGTAGACTGAAAGTAAAGCAGAGTGCACCTTTATGCACATTCTGCTTTACCTTCAATCTGCTTTAAGTAGTCACTCGTCTGTAAGACTAGATACAGACATAGTGAATCTAACACCACCGTGAGTGTCAGATAAGAATATCCCACCCGAGTTTTGAAAATATTTTTGGAACACGAGGCTTTGCCGAGTGTTCCAAAAATATCTTCAAACGAGGGTGGGATATTCATCTGATACTCAACTGTGGTGTTAGATTTATTTTCTCACCTCGTTAACCCTAAAAACGTGTTTAACTTGCTATACAGTGGCGAGTTGTATTTTAAGGTGCTAATGCATGCATGATGACGTCATGACGACGTCAAAACAAAAGCAATAACAACCAATCATAAGATAGTTCCATTAGTTCGGCTTGTCTGTCCGGACAGATAAGGTTATCTCACACCCCCTAGATTTCGGGATACCTCTGTCCGAGAGGTGAGAAAATGGAGTAAAGGCTTAAAAGGAAGGCAGTTCACAGTGTTCACAGTGTATAAGATACTGATGATAAACATAGTGCCGAAGAGTGTAGACACATGATAGAGGCTGTATTTGATATCAACAGCTCTTGAAAATAACTATTCAAACAAGCATTCTATTGACTGGCTATCTTAGGTAAGCACTGTGAACATATATCAAACTCTGTACATACAGTGGAGAAAACGTTATTCTTTCCCGTTTAAACGCAAACAAAACACAAAGCATCACAGTAAAATGGAAAAATAACAACTTTCGACAATTCTGACTTTTTATTTTAATCAGAGTGGCAAACAGTTTGAAGCATGATCAGACGCCGGGTAACCCAGCGTCTGATTTGGCGCCAAACTGTTTGCATTTGAAATAATAATTTTAGCGTAAACACGATTATTGGGAAATAATAACGTTTTCTCCACTGTTTCAATATACTTTTGATTATTTCAAAAGTGCATCACACACAATGCATATCACCTCTATACAAAACTTGATTTCTATGATCATTATTTAACCATTTTCTCCATAGTTACTTGTCTTAACGCATTTAACAAACTCCTCCACAGAAGAAATTAGGCTGAAAGAAAGGCAGAATGTGTCTCAAGGCACATTCTGCTTTACTTTCAACTCGCTTTAAGTGGTCTCCTATCTTCAAAACTAGAAACAAGCTATGGAGTAAAGGGTTAAAGTATATCAAAAGTTCTATCAATATATTAATTATAGGATATTTTACCTATTGTTTTGAACGTTTTGATAATTCAGTTATAATTTCATACTCTGATTTACGAGTACTGAAAAGTTTGTACTTTGATAGGTTTTTGTATATTCACTATTTTGATAAGTACTTTTGCAATTGATTACATCTGATTTCATTTATCTATCCCTCTTTAACAGACAGATAGACAGCTTTAACTTATTACCCCATAACTATGCCTTTTTACACCTTTAATTTATTCCTCCACTCAAGCAAATAAATCCACTTTAAGCAGTCGTTAACATGAATTGTAGGGGAAAAAAATATATCCTAAAAGAAACTATCTTAAAGCAGGCTATAAAGTAAAGCAGAATGCGCCTTAAGGTGCATTCTGCTTTACTTTCAACCTGCTTTTAAGTGGTCACCTAGTTTCAATACTAGAAACAGACTATGGGCTAATGGGTTAAACAAAACTAAATATGAAATTGAATGTAAAAGTGTCCATACCTTTTCAGTGCAAGATTTAATGCTAATACTTAATTGCATAATTGTTTTAGTACATTAGAACACCTCTCTTTAATTATCACCATCAATAAATTACTTCCAAGGATTTCTCATCTGTAGAAGAGTCCCACTATCACAGCCTCTCAAACAAACAACAGTTGATGGTATTAACCCATTACCCCATAAATACGCTTTTTTACGCCTTTGATTTATTCATCCACTTAGGAAATAGTTCCAACTTAAACAGTCATGGATATGTATCTATTTTCTATAAGATGGTAACTTAAAGCAGGCTGAAAGTAAAACAGAATGTGCCATAAGGCACATTCTGTTTTACTTTCAACCTACTTTGAGGGGTCACCTATTTTCAAAACTAGAAACAGGCTATGGCGTAATGGGTAAAGGACAGGAGGAGACTAAAAATAGAATTATTGCTTTTAAAGAAACATTGCAATTTAAAGTAGTATGAAAGTAAAGCAAGAAGTTCTTATAGGAGTTCTTAGCTTTACTTTCATTCTGATTTAAGCTGCCATGTCTTTTAAAGGAGCTTACTTAATCATTTTCATCTTGCTTTAAGATGCTACTTGCTTTAAAAAAACACAAATCCATTCTCTTTTCAGCGACCGTAATGTGTTAACCCATTCTCCCATAGCCTGTTTCCAGTTTCGAAGATAGGTGATCACTTAAAGCAGGTTGATAGTAAAGCAGAATGAACCTATAGGTACATTCTTCTTTACTTTCAGCTTGCTTTAAGCTACTATCTGCTAATATATTCATGAATGTTTACATTGGAACTATTTCCTTCAGCACAGGAATAAAGTAAAGGCGTATAAAGGCATATCCAAAACGTAATTGGTTAATACTAAACCAGCTGTATTTTGAGTGGTCGTGATAGCTTGACTACTTTATTGCTACACTACAGTAGAACCTCTCTATTACGACCACTAAAAAGAACACTAATTGTCTGTATAAAAGACAGGTGACAGCTTAAAGCGATGTAAAAGTGAAACAGAAAGCTCCTGTAGGAGCTTTCTGATTCACTTTCACATTGCTTTAAGCAGTCACCTGTCTTAAACGACTAATATTTGACACATTTTAGTGGTCGTAATAGAGGGGCTCTACTGTACTTTACAAACTCTGTAACAAATTTTTTAAGCTATCTCTGGCTGCCTCTAGACCGTGGACCTCACAGCGTACCATAATCATGGTCTGTACCACCCCATAACCTGTGACCAGGACAAGGAGAAGCTTGAAGAATGTTACAAAGAAATCTAGCGGATATGGAATGTGGATAACAGAGACAGTATAGGCTAGCAACACACAGATGACAGCCATCAGCAGAAAGAAACGATGGTCAGTTCTGGTTTTCTCCAGGCCTACGTCCACCTGGGTCAGGCATTCCTGCAGCAAGGGCGATAACTCTTCCTCGGATTTAGAAGGTACTGAAGTAAAAGTAAGAAATCATAGTTTTGCATACAAGTTATTTTGAAAAAATAGAAACCAAAATTGTTTGAATACTATCATCACTTTCTGTACATTAATCGCCCTGTTACAAGAGCATCGCAAACAGTACATAATACGTCCACTCACAGCCTTAAGTGATTACATATGTAGTATATCTGAGTACATCAAGGGCAGATAACTCAAACCTCAAACTTGACTCAGCTTCAGATCTTTATGCATATAACCTTTATGTGAAGTTTCATTAATATCCTTTTGATCTAGTTATCCCGAAAAACTCCGGACAAACAAAATGTTTACAGTCAAACAGATGATAGGACAAACTAATGTACGCACAGGGCAACGCCAATATATAACCACTTTTAGAGGTGGGGGTATAAAAATGATACTTCAATCCCTTTTCCTCAATAACATCTTTGCTCACCTTTATCTTTTGCCAATATTTTTCTTTTCATGTTACTATTTTTAAAGATCTATAAACAAATATGACTGTATACAGGATTGAAATTGATAACAGCTGTGTTATACCTGATCCAGGCCGGCGTTCCAGTGATATACATGCCGAGACGCCTTCATGGTCTGAGAAACTAAACTGCTTCCCTGGAACAGTTCCCATGGTAACTGAGCAGTCTTTGATGTCTACCCAAACACCTGTCAATATAGTAAGACACATTATACTAATACACTGTTCTGTGAATACCTAAACCTTCAGGAAACTAAGTAACTGTTCTCAACAAAATGATGCAGGGCTGCCATAAGTTGATCATGAAAAATCCTAAGATTCCCAATTTTTTCAATTTTTCAAGCTTAATTTTACAAATCATATCCTTACCCATAGTCTGTTTCTAGTTTTTAAGACACATGACTACTTACAGCAGGTTGAAAGTAAAGCAGAATGTGCCTTAACCCTTTACCTTATAGAAGCGCCTTTTAGCAGATATGATTTATTCATCCGCTGAAGAAAATAGTTCCAATTTAATCAGTAATGAATTATGTATTATGGGGAATATTTTCTAGATTATAGCACATGATAGCTTAAAGCAGGCTGAAAGTAAAGCAGAATGCGCCCTAAGGCGCATTCTGCTTTACTCTCAACCAGCTTTAAGTAGTCACCTATCTTAAGTACTAGAAATAGGCTATCAGGTAAAGGGTTAAGGCACATTCTGCTTTCCTTTCAGCCCGCTTCAAGCTACCGTCTGCTAGGATAAAAATCTAAAGGTTTAAAAAAAATCCGGAGTAATGGCAGCCCTGATGTTGTCTACAACAATTCCCATAAATAATATCTCTGTATTTTCTTTCAGAAAAAATAAATGGAGTGTCAAATAGTTTTGACATAGGTGAGACTCAAACATTGCAACAGTTATAACAAGTATTATTGCAGTGTGTAGGTTAATAGGCCAATGCTTAAGTCATAACAATTAACCTATTTTACGACAAAAACATCTTTTTATTCCTTTAATTTATTCCTCCAATGTAGAAAAAGGACTTTACAGTCATGAAAGTGCATCATAGAAAATAACTTATATCCTAGCAGATGGTAGCTTAAAGCATGTTGAAAGAAAAGAAGAATGCATGTTAAGACACATTCTGCTTTACTTTCAACCTGCTTTAAGTTATCAGCTGTCTTCAAACTTCAAACAGACTAAAGGTTTATTAGTTTAAACAGTATTTTATTTCAAAATAGATACAGTCATGACTGACAATACATACAATTTCACATATAAATATTAGGATTAAAAAACAAGTTTGGGTAAACTTATATAAATTCTTCTCCTTTTCATATAAATTACAATATACAGTCAAGACTCGAAACTTCGAACTCCATTCTATTGATATTTCCTGTGTTGACTTTCGATAATTCGATCTCGCTAAAGTCGAACTTGCCCGTATGTCAAAATGTGGCATAGCCATAGTCAACCCTGAAACACGGATATATTCGAAATGACTCGATTTCCAGGTATCGAGTCTCGACTGCATCATGCTTTAAGTGTGATGGCAGGTTGTGACCGTGGATACTTTATTTTTGTATTTAACTTTCAAAGCTGTTAACATAAAGTACAGTGGAGAAAACGTTATTCTTTCCCAATAAACGCGTTTAAGCTAAAACAATTATTTCCAATGCAAACAGTTAAGAGCCAGATCAGACGCCGGGTAACCCGGCGTCTGATCAGGCTCCAAACTGTTTGCCTCCAAGATAAACAAGAATTATCAGAATTGTCCAAAAGTTATTGTTTTCTACGTTTTAGTGCTTTGCGTTTGCGTACGTTTGCGTTTAAACGGGAAAGAATAACAGATTCTCCGCTGTATATAGAATCGTGAAAAGTAAGAAGTATAGACATAAGTAAAGATTCATGCAGGTTTATAAATAAACACAGGTTTATTGGTTTAGGGATGAGAAGATACATCACATGGTGCTTGCAGTGAATAAACACTTATTATATGCCTTTGTATGATATCGAGCGTTTCCGCGTGTATTTGCACAGTAAAATACAAGAGTCTGTATCAGCCACTTTGTATTTTACTCTGACCTCGCTTTCGATTTTACGTGACGTCATTTACGTACGTGTACAAGTGCTGCGTTATTCATTGTGGCAAACAAAAAGTCTTGTTCTGCTTCAAATAACTAATAAATTTTGGCTATAAAATGATTTAAACAACTATTTAATTGTTTCTGGTGTGTATTCAAGGCATATAATAAACACATCACCTGTTGGCAGTGTGCTACAGAGTGTTGCATTTAGCTCTCGGCGTTTTTGGCGGAAACAACCGATCAGACTCGCGCCAAGGCGCTCGTCAGATCGGCTATTTCCACCAAAATCGTCTCGAGCTAAATACATCACTCTGTTTCACACTGTCAACTGGTAATGTGTATTTATCACAACATTCAAGAGTTAGCTGATGTTTTCATAATGGTTATTGATCCGACCATATCGGATAATATGCAGTATCTGAGCAGTATCTAAACTGTGTGACAGCAATGCTGAATCTAACACTGACATAACTACACCAGAGGCTCTTTTTCTAGGAATAGTCAAGCTAAACAGTAAAGTTTATTATCAATGCAATCAAAATTGCTGAAATCCTTAAAACCTCTCTATTACAACCACTAAATTGAGTTAATTATCTGGTATTTAAGGCAGGTAACTGCTTAAAAAATATGTGGCGTCTAATCTGGATTTAAGCTGTTAGCATAATTATGTTAGTGTTAGAGAGCTGGCAGCAAAAGGATTGAAGGTACGACTCCTAAAATCGCGCTTGAAAATTTGCAAATCATAGAAATTCTATGAGCAACTTATGGTAGCCCTGTGATATGGCAGCATTAGACAGAGGAGGGATCAGGATCAGCTTACCATGTCCTCTCTTGTAAAGGATGTAGTCAATTCTTTTACCATTTGGATATTTAGCTATTTGTGACTGGCTTGCAAAACTGTTACCAGGCACATCGCAAGTGTTTCCTTCTGAATCTGAGGAATTGGTATGTTCCTGTAAAAATGATGAAATAATATATATACCATTTCCCCACTAGCATTATTTTTAGTATTTAGATACATGTGGTTTCTTAAAGCACACTAAAAGTATAGTAGAAAGCTCTTGCTTTACTTGCAGCCTACTATAAGCATCCACCTGTCAATATGCAAGAACAATTTTTGTGGCTCTTAACCCTTAGCCTGCCAGTCACGACTATAGCTCCATATGCAAACAGCTTGTATCCGGATGAGACGCCGAGTAACTCGGCGTCTCATCCGGATCCAAGCTGTTTGACACTCGGACAACATTTTCAGCAATTTTGAGCAACTTTGAAGCACTTTGAAACTTGAAGCAGACGAGAAATATAGCAGACGACAATTTATTTGGCGGGCTAAGGGTTAACCCTTTCCTCAATAGGAGCGACTTTCAGCGAATTTTATTTATTCCTCCGCTGAAGAAAATAGTTCCAATTTGTTCAGTCATGACCATGTACGATAAGAATTATTTTATAATTCCTAGCAGAAAGTAGCTTAAAGCAGGTTGAAAGTAAAGCAGAATGTGCTTTACTGTCAACCTACTTTAAGTGGTCACCTATTTTCAAAACTAGAAACTGGCTATGGGGTAATGGGTTAAAAAGGGCATATTAAAAGCATATTAAAAGCATTAAATTGTAATTCTATGAGGTGTAAATGTATATGTATGTGGTAATAGACGTTTCTTTGGGGTATTAATAAAATGGTTGAATATTAAAATGTGAACTACAGGTAATGGCTTTTTGAAAACACTTATCCAAACTGTCTGTCACTTGAATAAATAATAAATGTATTAGTATTTTCTTCTGACCTGTCAGAGTTATTTTTAGATTGGAACATTCTAAAAAATTTAAAGGGATGATCACTGTACTCATTGATTTCCATACAGTTAGCCAGGGATACAAAAAGCTGTATTCATTGTGCGTAATGTACAGTACAGAAGACATTATTATTTCCCGAATAAACACAAACACAATGCACAAAACTTTAGAAAATTAATTTTATCGTTTTAATCTGGGTGGCAAACAGGTTGGAGCCAGATCAGACGCCGGGTTACCCGGCGTCTGATCTGGCTCCAACCTGTTTGCAATGCACTTCATAGTTTTAGATAAACTCTTTTATTGAGAATGAATAACATATCAGCAAAATTAGCGCAGCAGTCTTGTGCAGCACGAGGATCTTGCTTATCTCAAGTCGGAAAGTGTACGACTGTATAGATCCGACGTTACCCTGTTACCTATTTACCATTATGAACTATTCTGTTCTAAATAACAACTCCGACAGGTCAGAAAAATCAGACAATATAAATTATGCTTCCTGTGGCATGTTTGACAATAAATTTAAAATGTTAGCATTTAGATCTTGAATACGGGTTGTCACTGTTGGAAAGCTTACTGTAACCAAATAACTCTTTCCTCCCTGAAACTTCAAATGGACAATCCCAGTTTCCATTTTAGTCTAGTCCATTTCTGACTTTTAAGGGTTGTTTTAATCAATGTTTTGCATTATGACAAACAGTGAAGACCCAGATCAGAGGGCTCCATAAGGAGCCCTCTGATCTGGGTATTCACTGTTTGAATAGGACAAATGCACATTTCACATGTATACTGTTTGAAAAGGATGCCTATATGCGGGACTAGGGTTCAAAGGGTTAAACAAAAGATACGCCTTTTGATGCATTCATCCACTGAAGAAAATATGTGTAGTTCCAGGTCTTACAATTATGTTATGTATCATAAGAAGTATTTTCCCTAAACTAGCAGATGACAGCTAAAAGCAGGCTGAAAGGAAAACAGAATGTGCCTTCAGGCACATTCTACTTTACTTTCAACCTGTTTTAATTGGTCACCTATATTCTATACTAAAAACAGGCTGCAGAGATAGGGGTGAAATATAATTTTATTCTAAACATAATCCAAAGATCAATACTGATCATGAAGTGATGGATTTCTTTCTTGGTGCAATTTTGATGTGTATGTATCTTCGGCATCATATGTCATATGATTCATAGTCATACAAGTTGTTTAACATTTACAGTCAAACTTGTATGCTCAATTTGAAAACAGGTAACTATTGTACTACACAAAACAAATACAGTCGAAACTCCAAACTACAAACTCGCTTAAAATCGACCATACCAGTCTTTCAGAAGTTAGATTTCGTTAAGTCAATCAGGCTTTAGTCAAACATACCTGTATTTCAAAATTTAAACGTGGCTTAACCATGTTTTAACTTTGAAATATGGATATTTTGACCTTATGCCAGTTGGAAGTTTTGAGTTTCTACTGTAGAAAGCAGAAAACTCTAGTAGGAGCTCTCTGCTTTATGATTGTCTTGCAGTAAGCTATCATTTGTTTTAGGTCACAGCCTACTAGTTAATGGAATTTTTACTCTTTTTTATAAATACCCCTGCTCAATATTTGTCTAAGTTCTAGAATTTGTTCAGTATTCTTTTTATTCATAGACACAGTATCTGAGTTGAACAGTTTAGATCCTGATCAAGCCCCACTTATGTGGGGCTTGATCAGGATCTAAACCGTTCGCAAATATCTTAAATAAAGGTTTACAGTGTAGAATCAATTGACCAATTACCCAATAAATACTCCTTTAATTTATTTCTGCACCTAGGAAAATAGTTTCCAATTTATACATTTCTGTATATGTATGATAACAAACATTTAACATATTCTAGCAGATGGTAGCTAAAAGCAGCCTGAAAGTAAAGCATAATGAGCCTTAATGAGCATTCTGCTTAACTTGTTACCTGCTTTAAGTAGACACCTATTTTCAAAACTAGAATCCGCAGTCTATGGGGACCGGTAATGGGTTAAGACAAGGTTGACTGTTTATGCTATGAAGTACATCATCGATCAAACTCACGTCACACTTGTCTGACAGCTATAATACCAGACTGTGACAGAGACTTGAAAAACTTGAAATATCAAAATTTGCAAATTTTACAGACTCTTGACCCGCAAATCGCAAAATCAGATGGCATACAATTCAAATAGGTTTCAAAGAAATGAAACAAAAGAAGAAGGTCTAGATTATATCATTTGCCACAGCAAAAATTCAATTAATGATGTATTTGAAATCTGAGCTGAGCTTTATCAGTATCATAGCATATTAAAAATATGTGTGACGTTTGAATTTATTAGGGATATATATATAGCAATGAATAATTGATTGCACTGGTAAATGTTTCAATAGCATAATATATGAACTTGAATAACTTGTATGTACCTGAATAATCTATACAATGTCTTTAAACAAGAGATGCTGGCGACACAGTTTAGCTCACCTAACTTAAAACATTTTTTCAACAACTGATGACCTTGAGGCAAAAAACACTGAATCATGTGAAACATGTGATAACCCCATAGCCCTTTCTAGTTTTGAAGACAGGCGACCACTTAACCCTTTACTCCATAGCCTGTTTCTAGTTTTGAAAATTGGTGACTACTTAAAGCAGGTTAAAAGTATAGCAGAATGTGCCTTAAGGCACATTCTGCTATACTTTCAGCCTTCTTTAAGCTACCACTTACCATTTTGTCATCTTTTAGAATAAAGAAAATATTTCTTATAATACATATTCATGACTGTTTTAATTGGAACTTTTTCTTCAGCGGAGGAAATCATATCCGCTAAAAGGCCCTTCTTTTGGGGAAAGGGTTAAACTATGTTGTCCTGACAAAAAAAAAAAATCTTTGAACTTAAGTTCAGTGATGCTTACTTTATCCAGCCAACAGTCTCGCAGATTTGCATTTGTTCTTATCAGCTTGTAGCCAAGGTCCACTGGTTCAAAGTTAAAGTCACCACACACTACCACCACATCGGCCTGAGAGCTGGTATACTTGATGAACTGACTCATGTCAAACGCTTGGCAGGCACGGTGGGCCAAGTACTCATCTAACTCCCTGTTGTACTCAGCGTGGATCTAAAATAATTACAGTGAAAACCCTCTAAACACAAAATGTGTGGGGACAACATAAATTTTCCGGTTTAGAGGGGTTTACAGTTTAGAGGGGTTTAAATTCATTACCCCATAGCTTGTTTCTAGTATAGAATATAGCTTACCACTTAAAGGAGGTTGACAGTAAAGCAGAATGTGCCTTAAGGGTTTTTTAGTTTTTACTGAGGCTGGTACAAATTATATTTATAGTGAAGGTGACAAAGTTCAAAATTAACTTTTTGCATGCTGGGTAATTTATTTTGTTTTAAACAATTGATCTCCGCTTCTTTTAAAACAAGAGGGCCTGAAGGCCCTGATATCGCTCACCATTTGTAATGAAACCTGATAGCTTTACCTTTGAATTTCACCCTTTTTATTCTAAATCCATTCAAGTTTGTCGACCTACTCTGGGAAACAACCTCATAATTCTAGTATAGTAGAGTACATCAAAGGCAGATAACTAGAGCCTAAACAATACTGAAATGAAGCCTTTTTCTAGCATTTCAAAGTATATCAAGGGCAGGTAACTATTGCCACAATGATTAGATGTCAACAATAATTGCACTCCTTCGAGAACGTATAGCTATATATTTTGTGTACAAGTATAATGAAAATCCATTGAAAACTGTAGCCGCAAGGGTGTCTGGTCTCAACGCCCCATCGCACTAACGCCCCACTACATCAACGTACCATTTGTGGATCCAACGTGCCATTTTTTAAAAATTATATATATCACTCGTATTTGACAATTATTAATTGATGCAAACGTGAAATAGTGATTTAAATGAGTAACTGGGATTAAATGAAATATTTTTTGCTTACATACTGTGTACATACGATGTTCCTATGTGAGTATTATCCTCCGTTAGTCGGGGTTGTTTTATCCACTTATAGCATCGCATTAATCTTCGTATTTCGTAGAAGATAAGTTTCCTTTCGCTAATGCCACACCCAAGTAGCTTCCATTTTTCACTGTGTATATGTTTCATGTCTACGATTACACTCTTTGAAATGTCGGCATACATGAAAGGGAAAAGTTGCAGACGAGAGGCGTAACAAATACGCGTGTCAAGTCTAATATGCCACTGACTGTGTATTCGGCACGCGCTGATAATCGCATAGCATATTTTTCGCGAGGGTGTGAACATCGGCACGCTTTGATAAATTGTTCAAATGTTTGCGACTTTCTTAACTTTTCTTAACGTTTTTAAATGTCTGATTGATTCACACAGAAACCAACTTCAAACTTGTTTCATTTATTTAGCAAACGTTCAATTCCAATTCGAAATTGCCATTATAAAAAAAAAGGAAATTGATATCATAATAGATCATAATTAGACAGCAAATTATTGGTTTATATATGACAGTTGAATGAAATTAACGATTTACCTTCTAATTATACTCCCATGAAAAGTGTTTTGTTTTCGCCAAGTTTATTTTTTATCTTCAGCATTTTTCGTAAAATTCCAGAAAATCATTCACAGATCACTGCGTGTAAACTCATTACATACACACGAACATCGTAACTCGAAGATTTAGAAACGTTATTCATTTGTTAATTTCACATCTGGACCCTAATAGGAAAGTTTCATGCTCCCAAAAGGTGTATTTCAATTGGATAATTATTAGTAAAATCCGCTGTCAATCACTTTTAGAAAACAACAAACTCTACTTGTGAGTTGAATATGTTGAGCGGGGAAGCGAAGTCGGCTAACTTTGAAGATTTGATCAAAGAGTTTTTAACGTGTTCATGCTGAATTGTCGTCTTTTTTAAACATATTGTCTGATAAGCTGAAAACTAGTTTTCATGCATTTGAAAAAGAAGAAAAGTTGAAATGTGTGACAAATAGTTTGGCTCCAGATCTGGAAACAACCTGTTTGCAATTATTAGACAAGTCGCACTTTAAAACATGATGAGGGTTAAATATTTTACCCGTAAACCAACTTAAAGACAACAACCAGGACTCCAGATAAGAGGGGGTAAATTGAACAAATCCAGCACTTTCTTACTCATTTTACCACCAAATCCTATGGAGACGATTCTAATGAGTAGTGACACGATAGGGTTTAATTGAGAAATAAAGATTTTAGTTTTTGAAATACCCCCCTTATCTGGAGCCCTGAACAACTGTATAAGTATCTAGGGATTTGAGTAAGTGGTATTGATGCTGGAGGAAACGGTAAAGTCTACTTAACGGACGGACACACGGACAGGACAACGCTATACGCATTCGCATTTATAGATACCGGGGGCATCAAATAGTGCAGATTCTGATCAAAGAACTCGTGAAGGATTCATCTGAGCAGTGTCTACACTGTTTACTTAACAAAATAGATAAGGCTAAATGGTCTGGGTACAGCGGTAGTTTAATAGGCCAGGTTTGCATGGGTGCATAACTATTACAATTTTTTTAAATAACATTTAAACAGTGTGTTCTGATAATTTGACTGGTGATTCTTATCATCAGGTGGTCCCTTTTTAAAAACAAAAAAAATCGCCCTCTGCGCGGCAACATCAAAGACTTTGAAGTGGAGCCGACTGCCGAAAATAAAGTCTGCAGAAACAGATGAAACAGTACATGTCATCAGAAAGCGGTTAACCTGTAAGAAGCTGTGTCGTTATAACTTCAAAAGACCTGGTCCTGTCAATCACCCGTCCCTTACGTGTTTGTGTGCATGAGTCTAATCAGATTTGTTACAGATAATATTGACTGGACTATTGATTTGTTAGGTAATTATAGTGGAGAACATATTATTCTTTCCAAATAAACGCATTTTTGCTAAAACTTATTATTGAAATTGCAAACATTTTGGAGAGTAACCCGGCGTCTGATCAGGCTCCTTAATGTTTGCCACTCAGATTAAAATAAATATTCAGCATTGACCACTAGTTGTCATTTCCTACATTTTACTGCAATTGCATTTCGTTTGCGTTTAAACGTGAAAGAATAACGTCTTCTTTGAACTGTATGTGTAAGTTTTACTGATATTACGATTTCTTTGAAATTACATGTGTTTTCGAACCTGCGACTAATTTCAGTCAAGTTTCAAAAAGATGCCTTTGTGGACTGTTAAAATCGGCGTCAATATAAAAGTACCAAGTTAAATTTCATAAATGAGATTTTTCGAATTTAACGGCAGATTGAGAATTCAGTTTTAAGTGTAGCCGCATTTAATCCAATAAAAGAATCATTTTGAATGAGATTTTTGTTTTAACACCAATTTGTAGGTCTTTTACCCCTTTCCCAAATGAGCCTTTTAACGCCTCTGCAAACAGAGCAGACATAGGTCAGGGCCTACTATACCTGTCTATAGAGTTATCATAGATCAGAGTTGTCACAACTGTTTAGCAAAAACGATTGTTAATTATAACAGAGTGGAAATTTAGTTAATTGTTCATAGTGGGTGTAAACACTGTAAAATATGGCATTTTCAGCAATTCAAAGGTAGATAACTCTTGATCTATTTGTCCGATTTCAACCATAATTACCCTTTTTCAAACTCTTATGGTCATAATATTATACAATCTGGGCAAGTTTGAGAGAGCTTGGATAAATATTGTGGCCTCTAGAGCGTAAACACTGTTGAATATGTCATTTTCAGCAATTCAAAGGTAGATAACTCTTGACTTATTAGTCCGATTTTAACCATAATTAAACTCATTTGAAGTCTTATGGTAATATACAATCTGAGTAAGTTTGAGAAAGATTGGATAAAATTTGTGGCCTCTAGAGTGTAAAAACCCTTAAATATGGCATTTTCAGCAATTCAAAGGTAGATAACTCTCAACCTATTTGTCTGATTTCAACCATAATCAAACTCATCTGAACTCTTATAGTCATATACAATCTGAGCAAGTTTGAGATAGATTGGATAAAAATTGTGAACTCTAGAATGTAAATACCGTTAAATATGGCATTTTCAGCAGTTCAAAGGTAGATAACTCTTGATCTATTTGTCCGTTTTCAACCAAAATCAAAGTCATCCGAACTCTAATGGTGATATACAATCTGGGCAAGTTTTAGAAAGATTGGGTAAATATTGTGGCCTCTTGAGTGTAAACACTGATAAAACTGGCATTTTCAGCAATTCAAAGGTTGATAACTCATGACCTAATAGTCTGATTTCAGCCATAATCGAACTCATCCGAACTCTTATGGCAATATACCATCTGAGCAAGTTTGAGAAAGATTAGATAAATATTGTGGCTTCTAGAGTGTAAACACCAAAATTGTTGACGACGGACGCCGGACATTCAAGGATTGCAAAAGCTCATCCTGAGCTAGCTAAGGTGAGCTAAAAATATAATTTTCAAAATTTCTTTTCCAAACAGGGACAAAGTGTCGAACAGTTTGGATCCTGATGAGATGCCATGTGACGCGGGTCTCATCAGGATCCAAACTTTTTGCACAGATATTCATGATTCAGTCGCTAGCGTGCAAAGAGGTAACATTAACTTATTGTGTTCATGATATTTGATGTTCAAAGTTATAGTTAGCACATTTAACTCCATAAACAACAACAAAACACACCGATGAAATCAACATTTGTAAATAGAGGATATTGTATGAATAATGAACACGAATGTGATATTCTATTTATCACATTACAAGTTCAAGCACCTATTAAATTGATTTGAAGCCGTAGTTTGTAGACCCTCCGCTATATAGATTTTCCGCCAAACGTTACGTTGTTTACGTTAACGTCATGGTAAATGACGTCATTTGGCACCCCGCTACATGCAGCGCTTATGGACGAACAAGTTAGGCCGGAGCCCAAAAAACGATATTCCACTAGTGGATTACGATAATTATACAATCGCTTTATGCAACTCCCAGACCGCAAATTATGTGATAATATATTTTTCACTTTTAGAAATATAAGAGTTTCAAAGAATTTTGATCCTGAACTGTTGACGACTTAGCTCCTGATCTGGATAAAAAAAATTACATGTCAAATGCTACTTGGCAGAAACAAAAGTTAACACATTTCTCCATAAATATGCTTTTTAAAGCCTTTAATTTATTCCTCCACTTAAAAATAAATCTAATTCCACTCTATACAATCAGAGCTATGCACCATAAAAAACATTTCCTATATCCTAGCAAATGGTAGCTTAAAGAAGGCTGAAAGTAAAGCAGAATGTGCCTTAAGGCACATTCTGCTTTACTTCCAACCTGCTTTAAGTGGTCACCTGTCTTCAAGACAAGAAACAGTCTAAGGAGTAACGGGGTTACAGGACAGTAATAAAACGATACAATGATAATAAATCTTATTAAATTATTCATTTTAAAAAATCCAGGAAACCACAAAATGTTTATTCAATGACTGGGTTCACAAATTGACATGACTTTGTGACTCTGATTTCAAATCCATCAATCAAGACTTAATGGACTCATAACTCTTTGAATGTTAAATAATGATGTCATCAGAAACGATTGTCTTCAGCTACTGTTCGTAAACTGGAATTTTCTAAAAAGTGTCATATAGCACTAATCCTGATGAAATGCTAAATAACTCAGCATCTCATTTGGATCTAAACTGTTCGAAAAGGAGGTAATCACGGTTTTGTCGTTAGCGTTCAAATAGTTAAACTGTTAAATTCAAAATCAACTCAAATTTCTGTACGCCACAACCTTTTGAACTCTGAATAATAATTATTATTATTGGCTCAAACTGCTGTCTGCTTTAAATTTTTCACTCAATCTTTCTTCTCTATATATACCGAACAAATGAAAGTGAAACACTGCATGATGGATCTAATTCATATAAATGTTGGGTCCCACTAAGACACCAAATTACTCTCTATAAAGACCTAGAGAAAACTTATTTCAAACATCAAATAGTTGAATGCTGCAACAAAATCCATATATTTTAACAAATTACCCATAATGTCTTCACTCAGGAAAGTATTCTTCCTCTAGAAAGTCCTGAACATAAGATATAATGAGAGCATCGCAAACGGGTGCTGGACGCTCGACTTTCATATACTAGAGACGGCTACATTTTCCAAACTTAAAGAATGTGTATGGGTGTTTAATGCCCTCATGATCATAGAAGCTTGTAAGCAACAACAACTCAAACATACTTGGACAGTCTACATTCCATTTAAATATAAGTAAACTATAAGTCAAAAGAAGGACAATATCTTTGCCTGCTTTACCTGCTTTGTTGTAATGAGTTGCCCTTTTGATACTAAACAAGTATTCAAATATGTTGGAAGTTTGAAATAAATAACTTTTCTACAGTTACTGAATAATTTCATATACAAATTCTGAGTCAAAACAAGGGCAATAACTCTGCAATGACAAATCCCATGGTTATCTGCCTTTGAAACTGAACAAGTATTCAAAGTTTCAAGTTAATACTTATGGTAGTTATTGAGAAATCTAATTAAATTCTAAGTCAAAACAAGGGCAATTACTCTGGAATCACATAACCCAGTCTCACCTTTCTTATTCAAATGAGTTTCCCTTTGATACTAAACAAGTATTTAAAGTTTCAAGGCAATAACTCTGGAATGACAAATCTCAGGGTTACTTGCCTTGTTGTAATGAGTTGCCCTTTTGATACTAAACAGGTATTCAAAGTTTCAAGTTAATATATTTCATAGTTATTTAGATATGTTAATTTACATTTTTTTAGTAAATAAAACAAGGGCAATAACTCTGATATAACAAATCCCACGGTTACCTGCCTTATTGTAATGAGTTGTCCTTTTGATACTGAACAAGTAGTCCAAGTTTCAAATGGATACCTTTGATAGTTATTGAGAAATTATGTCTTACAAAAACCTTATTCTAAAAACTTAACCGACGCAGACGATAGGGTGACGACAGTTAGCTCGACTTTTCAAAAAAGTCGAGCTGATAAAAGGCATTTCCATTACATTTCCAGATGGGAGTTTAAAGCAAGCTGAAAGTCTGAATGCTCCACCATAAGCATAATCTGTGTTACTTTCAATGTGCTTTAAGAGGAAACAAGAAACAGACCATGGGGTACTGGGCTCAAAACCAATACATGTATTTCAATGTTCCGTACATCCAAGCTTTCGTCAGGAAAATGATTATATTGTGTTAATTAAGAAAGATTAAAACTCAATATAACAGAAAAATATCTAGTCCCTCATATTGGAGCTAGTGTTTTTAGGCAGGCTGTTCCTTAAAGCCAGGATGTCGCCCAAATTTATGTTTAAATCGCGCAATTTCTTATATAAGAACATTTTCTATGTATTAAAACTAAGCGAAATCCGTTGTCAGGTGCCTGAAACATGCCCCCCTTTCTTTAAGAACCATACATAAATGTGCCGATTTTCTTATCGAGATGGTTGGAAAAATAAGCTTTTTGTTTACATAACAAGTTTCCGCAAGGTCGAATAAGAGTCACGATATCGATCTGATTTTCCTGACTTGTCTGGGTTATTTTTAGAACAGAATAGTTCATAACCATTAAGGTAACGGTGGAGAAAACGTTATTCTTTCCCGTTTAAACGCAAACGAAACGCAAACGCATCGCAATAATACGCATAAATGGACAACCTTTAGACAATTCTGACCATTCATGTTAGTCTGAGCGGCAAACAGTTTGGAGCGTGATCAGACGCCGGGTTACCCGGCTTCTGATCTGCTCCAAACTGTTTGCAATTGAAATCATGGTTTTAGCGTTTACGCGTTTATTGGGAAAGAATAACATTTTCTCCACTGTAAGCAAGGAAACATCGACTACATCATCGTACACTTTCCTACTTGAGATAAGTATGGTTCCCGTGCAGCACGAGACCGCTGTGCTAACTTTACTGATATTTTATTCTCTCCCAATAAACGCATTTGTATTACAAAACTATTATTTCCATTGCAAACAGAATGGAGCCAGGTCAGACGCTGGGTAACCCGGCGTTTGTTCAGGCTCCAACCTATTTGCTACTGAGATTAAAAAATAATAGTTAAAACTTCTAAAAGTAAATTTCCACAGTTACGTGCATTGCGTTTGCGTTTAAACGGGAAAGAAAAATGGATTCTCTACTGTATACTGCGCACAATAAATACAGCTATCAATGTTTCTTACTGGATGTAGGGAATACTCATCCCTTTTAAAGTTTTAGAATGTTCCAATCTAAAAATAACTCTGTCAAGTCAGAAGAAAACACTATTAATGAGCAATGAAAACATCTTTACCGGGTGCAAGCCGAACGAACTCGGAAAATCTCCGTCGTTGATCGGATGTCAACAAACCGATTTAAAAGTCGACTTTTTTCCACCAAATTCATGTGTTTGTCAGATTTATTGGCTCCATAATCATCGCGGATTACTTCTTTTTATATGTTTAGATTACTTTTCTGCTTGAATATTCAGGTTTAAAAAATGCGCTATTTTGGCTTACATACTGCCTTTAAGTTAGGGTAAAAGTCAAGAAGAAGATTCCTTTACTTTAAAAGATTTTCTGCTTTACTTTCATTCTGCTTTAGCTGCCACCATTAAATCAATACTTTGGAGTTTTACTGCATACTATAATAAACTGTGTATAATTATAAGACTATAAAAAGAAACTGTAACTTGGAGATAAAGAAAAGTTTCTAAAAGTGTTGAAAACTGGTGCACTTTAAAGCAGGATGAAAGTGAAGCAGAAAGCTCCTTCAGGAGCTTTCTGCATCACTTTCATCCTACTTTAGCACTCACCTGCCAGAAACACCAAAACAAGCCTTCTATTGGGTGGTAATAATGAAGGGTTTAACAGTAAAGATTTCTAATGGCGCATATTCATAACTGTATAAAGTAGAACTCTTTTTTCAGTGAAAGAATAAACAAAAGGGATAAAAAGGAATATTTATGCGAGTAATGGGTTAAAATAGACCTTATAAAGACCATATACAACCAGACACCCCATCCCATTTCTACCACGTGACATTGCAAGCCATTAACCCTTAGCCTGCCACTCACGACTATAGCTCCATATGCAAACAGCTTGGATCCGGATGAGACGCCGAGTAACTCGGCGTCTCATCCGGATCCAAGCTGTTTGACACTCGGACAACATTTTCAGCAATTTTGAGCAACTTTGAAGCACTTTGAAACTTGAAGCAGACAAGAAATATAGCAGACGACAATTTATTTGGCGGGCTAAGGGTAAATATCACCAATATACAACACAGCCAAACATTAACTATCGTAATTAAACACATGCAAATTGTGAAATTCATAATTAAAATTATGCAAATGAGATACATTAATTATAACTGTCATGATCCTCATTCCTCTCAGTCCATCAGGTAGACAAGGAAATGACAAAACATTTCACACTGTTATATAATAGTCTATTGTTCATACAGGGCTGCCATTTCTCCAGATTTTTTAATATTATTCGGAATTTTATCATAGCAGATGGTAGCTTAAAGCAGATAGAAAGTAAAGAAGAATGTGCCTTTTGCTTTATTTTCAACATGCTTTAAGTAATCACGCTTAAAAAATAGAAAATTTGAATATCTTAGGATTTCTCAAAATCACCTTATGGCAGCCCTGTTCATGACAAATGCCTTAACTTCATTTATCCCTTCTATGGTAGAAAGCTGCATTCATTTATTAAGTATATTTAGCAAACATTGAAGACCTTGATCAGAGGATTCCTTAAGACTGCATTGTTTGGTTTACAGAATGTACTTTTATTATTCTGAAATATTTTCTGAAAACAGCCCTAAAAACAACATAAACTGATTAATTTTCAAAAGAAGTAAAGTCCATATTTTCACCATATAAATAACAAAGAAAATTAAATGATTAATATTGTTGATGAATATAATCCACTCTTAAACACACCTGTCTTATTCAACACATGACCACAAGTCAACACCTACACAAGTTAACCATTCTATGCTTATTTATTTAACCCATTACACCATAACCAGTTTCTCGTTTTAAAGTAAGATGATCACTTAAAGCAGGTTTGAAAGTAAAGTAGAATGTGCTTTAAGGCACATTCTGCTTTATTTTCAGCCTGCTAGAAGCTAATATCTGCTAGGATAAAGAAAATATTTATAAGATACATATTCATGGCTATATAAAAGGGAAATATTTTCCTCAATGGAGGAATAAATTATAGGCATAAAAAGGCGTATTTATGGGGTAAAGGGTTAAAGGGACTAAAGTAAAACCTTTATATTACAGCTACTAAGTAGTTTCCAGTGTATGTTAATTTCAGGGTTGTTTCTAGAAATTTATATATTTCAATATATTTAACTCATAGCCTAGTTCTAGTTTTGTAAAAAAAATGACCACTTAAAGCAGGTTGAAAGTAAAGCAGAATGTGCCTTAAGGCACATTCTGCTTTACTTTCAGCCTGCTTTATTAAGCTAACATCTGCTAGAATAAAGATAAAATTTGTTATGATAAAGATTCATCACTGTAGTGTATAATTTGGAACTATTTACTTTAGTGTAGGAATAAACTAAAGGTGTAAAAAGGCATACTTATGGGGTAATGGGTTAATGTAAAAACAAACAGTGCAGACTCTGATCTGAGGGCTCCTTAACCCAATACCCGACAGCCTGTTTCTAGTTTTGAAGACATGTGACCACTTAACACAGATTAAACGTAAAACAGAATACGATTTAAGATGTATTTGCTTTACTATCAGCTTGCTTTAAGCTCATATCTGCTAGGAAAAGTAAATTAATTCTTATGGTACATACTCATGACGGTTTAAATTGGAACTATTTTCTTGAGTTGAGGAATACATTAAAAGTGTAAAAAGGTGTATTTATGGGGTAATGGGTTATGGATACATTATAATTTCTAATATATTCGTATTCCAGCTAATAATGGATTAAGAAACATAAAAATGCTTCCATAGGCATATTTAGGGAGTTATGGTTTAAGGTAACCCTTTCCTCCCTTTTGACATTTTAGGGTAGATTTTTACAATATAAGTCAAAATGACAAACAGTGTAGACCCTGATCAGAGGGCTCCTTAAGGAGCCCTCTGATCAGGGTCAACACTATTTGCATAGGATAAGTGTACTCCTCACAGGTACACTGTTAGTAAATGATGCATATAAGCGTGATTAGGGTTCAAAGAGTTAACACATTAACAATTAAAAGCAGGAAAATATTGCTTACATGAGTAACATATAGGTACAGGCTAAATCCATCAACGTCTATTTTGGCCAGTCCGACACCTTTGCCTCCAAACCAGTCACCATGCTGCACCTTATGAGCGTAGCCATTCAGAGCAAAAATATGGAACAGGGTCTCTTGTATAGGGTACTTAGAGAACAGACATAATCCACTGCCAATCATACCGCTGTAATAAACAAGAAGAAACTAATTGGTAACAGAATTATAACCCAGGGCTCCAGATAACAGGGAGTTATTTCAACAAATTTTCTCACTCTTTTCAGTACCAAATCCTTTGGTGTTACTACTCATTAAAATCTTCTCGAAGAGAAGATTCTAATGAGTAGTGACACCATAGGGTTTAATAAAGATTTTAGATTTTGAAAAACTACATTTATCTGGTGCTCTGATAACCAATTACCCCATAGCCTGATTCTAGATTTGAAGACAGGTGACTATTTAAAGCAGGGTTAAAAGTAAAGCAGAATGTGCCTTGAGGCACATTCTGCTTTACTTTCATGCCTGGTTTAAGCTACCATCTTGTAGGATAAAGAAAATATTTCTTAAGGTATATTTTCATTACTGAGTAAAAAAGAACTATTTTCTTCACTGGAGGAAGAAATTAAAGACGTAAAAAGATGTATTTATTGGGTAAAGGGTTAATTATACCTTATTTTGCTTGCATTTGCACACAGTTTTGATCCAGACAGTGATCACATTTATCATAATAATTGTTTGACTCTTGTTGACAACTTCTTTGTTTGGTAAATGTCAGTCAGTTCTAGAGTATTTTGCAACATCCAGCTTAAATTTAACCACTTACCCAAAAGTCCATTTCTTATTTTAAAGACAAGTGATCATGTAAAGCAGGTTGAAAGTAAAGCAGAATGTGCCTTAAGGCACATTCTGCTTTACTTTCAGCCTGCTTTAAGCCACCATCTGCTAGGGTATAGGAAAAATTGGACTTGATTTTATTGGAAACTGGAATTGTTTATTTGAAGTTTCAGGGGTAAGTGAAGAGTCAACTGACCAAGCACAAAACAAGCTTCAAGTTTAACCCATTAACCCAAAGGCATGTTTCTAGTTTTGACAACAGGTGACCACTTAAAGTAGGTTGAAAGTACAGCAGAATGCGCCTTTAGGCGCATTCTGCTTTCCTTTCAACCTGCTTAAGCTACCATCTGCTAGAGTAGAGAAAACATTTTGTAAGATATATACAGGACTGTTTAAATTGGAACTATTTTCTTCAGTGGATGAATAAATCAGAGGCATTAAAAGGCGTATTCATTGAGTAGTAAGTTAAAGGTGTAAAGTTGTACCTGAAGAAGTAGTGACTGTAAGGCAGGGTTTGGCTTATCTTGGATTTCAAAAGCTGGTAGTCTCCCTTGTTCCATACCTAGAAGATATAAAAACTCCAGTCTACATTTCCTCAACAGATAGTGCTGCAATTACCTACACTCAATCTTAAATGAAGCCAGGGTCCAAGGTTATAAAGCTTTTCAGTTGAGCCTAAAGTTGTTCTCAAGCATTTGATTGGTCAGATTTGAGCCTAGGCTCAAATCTGACCAATCAAATGCTTGAGAACACACTCAGACTCAGATTAACACTTTATTACCTCGGACCAAGCATTCAATAGAATACCTATTGGAAGATTAAAATACAGATAGGTGATTTGAGATGGTTACTTAACCCACTACCCCATAAGTATACCTTTTTACATCTTTAATATAAACCTCTAAAATAGAATATAGTTCCACTTAATACATTCATGAATATGCACAATAAGAAATAGTTTCTGTATCCTATTTGGAGGTAGCTTAAAGCAGTATGAAGGTTAAGCAGAATGTGCCTTAAAGCACATTCTGCTTTACTTTCAACCTGCTTTGATTGATCATCTGTCTTCAAAACTAGAAATATGCTATGGGGTAATGGGTTGATGAAGGATAACTATAATGTAGAAAGCTCTTACAGCGTTTTTTTTTCACCAAATTGGGAACGGGTCCGGTACCCCTCAGATTGGGAATTTTTCTTGTCAGATTGGGGACTTTCTTGTCGCGTAAACTTCAAATTGGGAAAAAAGAAGTCGTGTAATGATGACAAAAAAGAAATTGGGAAGATTATTTTATAATATATGTAGGCCTATATTGATCTAACTTATCAAGGTGCAATTATGCAGTTCATATCAACAGGCAATGCTTACAATGGTAACAGAAATTCTCTTTTTTCCACTGAAAATACTATTTTTACCATATTGCCAGGTCCTTTCTTTGAATTGGGAACGGGTCCTGTTCCAATTGGGAACGGGTCCTTTCCCGGGTACCGTCTAAAGAAGGGAAAAAAATGCTGTCTTATAGGAGCTTTCTGCATTATATGTATCTTGCATTAAGCAGTCAGTTGTATTTAGAGATTGACATGCTTCTTTGATTTGTGGGGACTTACGCTTGTATAGAGACAATATATATTGACTGTAAAATTGGTACAGCAGTCCAGAGTTTCTGTGACTAAAGCAAAATGAAAGTAAAGCAAGATCCTCCTATTCCTTGTTCTGGAATTTCTTCTAATTAACAGTTTTGAGACACAGCTAAAAAGACTGAAAATCAGACAGCAAATCGAGGTTTATTGACCCAGTACCCCATAAATACACCTTTAATGAATTCCTCTACTGTAGAAAATAGTTTCAATTCAAACTGTCACAAAAAAAAATTAAAGAAATATTTTCTATATTCTAGCAGATAATAGCTTAAAGCAGGCTGAAAGTAAAGCAGAATGTGCCTAGAGGCACATTCTGCTTTACTTTCAACCTGCTTTAAGTGGTTACATATCTTCTAAACTAGAAACAGGCTATGGGGCAATGGGTTAAAATGATAAGACAGATCCAGTGGTTGAAAGAAAGAAGTAGAACATTGGTTTAATAGTATTTTTTAGCCTTCTCTGCATGAGTTTGAGTCCCTACCATTTTTATTTTTAATTTTAAATGTATTCCCTACCTAATATTTACATGTTTATATACATGTCAAAATAAATAATTTCAAGCCAATTCAGTCGGTTTCAGTCTCTTACAACAATAGTAACTAACTGCTAATCTTAATAGAATCACTTTCACTCCCTTCAGCTGCTTAATTAATATAATATGTATCTTAATTATCATGGGGGGGGGGGGGGGGGGTCCAGCCTGACCATAATACTCAGGAGACTCACTCAGGCTACAGCTCTGATGACTTAGCCTCTGTTTGCTTACTACTTTAAAAATTAAAGCAGATGACATTTTTAGCTTTATCAAAGCAGCCTTAAAAATCTTAATTGAAACATAATATATGACTGTAAAAACAAGTATTATGTAACAATGGTGGTATAATAATAATTAGCTTTCTTGATATAATTAACTTTCCTGATATAACTGAAGCTCTAAAAAAGATCTCCATGGAATTAAATGTTCCACCTGTCCCTGTTTTGCCACACGTTTAGATTATGGTTACATCAGATTATGTATTACAAAATTGATTTGTCCAGCGCTAAAAATATGACAAAACAGTTATCTGTAAAGTACAGCTTATGAAAGCAAAAGGGTGGCTTACAATGAGTGACATTGTTGCCAACATTAGGTATCAGAATGTTACTGTATAAGCAGGGCTGCCATTTAATCTCCGAAATTTTCCTAAATCTTGGGATTTTTATCTTAGCAGAAGGTAGCTTAAAGCAGACTGAAAGTAAAGCAGAATGTGCCTTAAGGCACATTCTGCTTTACTTTCAACCTGATTTAACCCTTTACCCCATAGCCTGTTTCTAGTTTTGAAGACATGTGACCGCTTACCAGTAAAGCAGGTTGAAACTAAAGAAGAATGTGTCTTTAAGGCACAGTCTGCTTTACTTTCAACCTGCTTTAAGCTACCATCTGCTAGAATACAGAAAATATTTCCTATGAAACACATTAATGACTTATAGTTTGAGAAAGATTGGATAAATAGGGTGAACTCTGGAGTGTAAACACTGTTAAATATGGCATTTTCAGCAATTGAAAGGTAGATAACTCTCGATCAAATAGTCTGATTTCAACCATAATAGAATTCATTTGAACTAATCTGGGAAAGTTTGAGAAAGATTGCATAAACATTGTGGTCTCTAGAGTGAAACACTGTTAAATATTGCATTTTCAGCAATTCAAAGGTAGATAACTCTTGATCTATTAATTCAATTTCAACCATAATCACACTCATCTGGTCTCTTTTGGTAATTTACAATTAGGACAAGTTTGAGAAAGATTGGATAAATATTGTGGCCTCTAGAGTGAAAACACTATCAAATATGGCATTTTCAGCAATTCAAAGGTAGATAACTCTTGATCTATTGGTCCGATTTCAATTTATAATCATACCCATCCGAACTCTTATGGTAATAAACAATCTGAGCAAGTTTGAGAAATATTGGATAAAAATTGTGGCCTCCAGAGTGTAAACACTAAAATTGTTGATGACGAACGACTAACCAAGGACGTCGATTGCAAAAGCTCACCCTAAGCTAGCTCAGGTGAGCTAACAAGTTATGGGGAAAGTGTTTATCTAGTACAACAGTATTGAATATAGGTGTCCACTTAAAGCATGTTGAAAGTAAAGCAGAATGCGCTTTAAGCGCATTCTGCTTTACTTCAACCTGCTTTAAGCTATCATCTGCTAGAATATAGAAAATATTTTGTATTATACATATTTATGAATGTGTAAATTGGAACTATTTTCTTCAGGGCAAGAATAAACTGAATGCGCTAAAAGGCGCTTCTATGGGGGAAAGGGTTAAACAGGGCCACATATATAAGGTACTCATCATACATAGCAAGTGGTGACCTACATAGAAAAGGATATGAGCCCTACCCTGAGAAAAAATGACTTAATGCATTTCTTACAGTGCAGATTGAGGCCAATCGCTGTGTCAAAGACTCGGCTGGTCTAAAAACTCTTGATCTACACTGTTTGCAATGCAATAAGTCAGATTTTTTCATGGCATGGCTCATATCCTTTTGCTTGGTCTGTACAATGTGGCAATGCAATAAGGCTGGTTTTGTGCAGGCACAGCTCATCCATATCCTTGTTATCCTACATTTTCAACCCCTGGTCAATATTTGTCATTAAATTTCTTCATGCCATTAATGACAAACAAATCTAATTATCACCAATAATGATCTATATTTGGTATATAATTATGGAAAAGCTTCTCCCAATTAGCAAACAACTGTATACCTCACTACAGTGGACTCTACATTAACCCTTTACCTTATAGAAGCGCCTTTTAGCGCATTCCATTTAATCCTCCGCGGAAGAAAATAGTTCCAATATATACCGTAATGAATATGTGTCATATTTAATACTTTCCTTATTCTAGCAGGTAATAGCTTAAATCAGGCTGAAAGTAAAGCAGAAGAAACATAGCAATCTCTAAAGAAGGATTAATGCTTAATGCAATACAAAAGTTATATGAATGCAGAAAGCTCCTTTAGGAGCTTTCTGCATTACTTCTTTTGCATTCAGCCAATACACTGAAAATTATTCATGTAAACATAGTCTGCTAAGTAAAACTCCTTCTGAACAAGAGCAGGTGTGAATCTGATTCTGAAAATAGTATGTCGTAGAATCCTATAAAGGCTTTTACACGACGGAAGGTGTGAATTAAAGGGACTCGCAACCAGATGGTGTACTTGTCGAAATAAAATAAAATACTCAAATAAAAGCAAATTTGTGGCATTATTTGGCTTCTGACATTAAAAAAATATGATCAGTCCAAAAAAAGTATCAAGAATCGTCACCGAATCTTAGTTTTTTTTATAGATATTTTCCATCGTTTTTCTATAGCATTAGTAGACGGTATAGTTGTTGTTGTTGCTTCTCTACACGGGCTCAGACATAAATCCGAGCCGAATAATGAACTATCAATCACTACCAGTGAAGTACGTTAATTCGCTACCATATAGATAGAGAGCGCCAGTAGCGGCGTGGGTAAAGGCGTTTCCTTTTTTTTCATGTTTGTCTCCGCATGGAGGGTCACGGGTTCGAATCCCACCAGAGATTCTTCATTTTTTTTTTGAAATACATTTTTTAACAGAATTTATTATCCTAAACTAAATCTTACCCATTTATATAAGCATTTGACATATATTTACAAATTACTATTTTTAATGCTAAATCCGGTTGCAAGCCTCTTTAAACATGTACATGTCTGTTTCACAAATATATGCTTACCAAACAGCTGTAATTGAGTTCATATCCTGGTCATACAGTGGAGAAAACGTGATTCTTTCCCAATAAGTAACGCTTTTACGCCAAATCTATTATTTCCAATTCAAACAGTTTGAAGCCTGATCAGACTCCAAACTGTTTGCCGTCAAGGTTAAAATCAACATTCAGAATTGTCAAAATGTTGTATTTTTTTACTTTACACTGCAATGAGTTTGCGTTTCGTTTGCGTTTTAACGGAAAAGAAAAACATATTCTCCACTGTATCTATGGGAGGAAAGTGGATCTGTCACAGACTAACCTATCAACAGCTGCACTGTGAACTGCACTAGAAAGTTTATCATGCTTTGGCACCATGACAGTCTCATGACAGAAAGGAAAGATTAGAGGTGCCGGCAACGTGTCCCTCTGCGGACGACCTGATGATGACAGTTTTATGCTGATCATCTCTTAGTTTTGAGCTCAATAACCCTTTACCCCATACCCTGTTTCTAGTTTTGAAAATAGGCGACTACTTAAAGCAGGTTGAAAGTAAAGCAGAATGCGCCCTAAGGCGCATTCTGCTTTCTTTTCAGGCTGCTTTAAGGTACCACCTGCTAGAATTATGAAAATATTCCTTCTGATACATATTCATGACTGTATCTATTGGAATTATTTTCTTCCGCGGATGATTAAACGGAATGCGCTAAAAGGCGCTTTCATAAGGTAAAGGGTTAAATATGCCGTTTTAGTAGTTTTCATGCCTGTACTTTATTCAATATTGAAAACAGGCTGTTTGGGAAAGAGTTAAGCTGCTTAAATTAATTCATTAACTCCTAGTGACGCATATGCACATCACATCATAGGTATTAGTTGAGGAATTAAGTTTTTATTATCTGATGTTGTTCACATGTCTAAGTCTTGCTTATATAAAATTGTAATATCCCTTTATACAGGACTTGCAGTTATTATCAACAATATGTATTCATGTACATGTATTTATAAATTAACCCATTACCCCATAAATACGCCTTTTAACACCTTTAATTTATTTCTCCTCCAAAGAATATAATTTTAATTTATACATTCATAAGTATGTACTATCAGAAATACTTTCTATATTCTAGAAGATTTTGTCTTAAAGCAGGCTGAAAGTAAAGCAGAATGTGCCTTAAGGCACATTCTGCTTTACTTTCAACCTGCTCTAAGTGGTTACCCATCTTTAAAACTAGAATCAGGCTATGGGGTAATGGGTTAAGAGTGATTAAACAGAACATGTCCACAATATGTTGTCATAATTACCTGTTGTGACTACTCCTTATCTGGAGCTCTTGCACAATGATACAAACATGAACAATTATAAAGATATAATCTTGTTTAAAGTGATAATAGCGCCCAAATGGATGTTTAAAACGCCCAATTTCTTATATATGTACATTTTCTATGTATTAAAACTAAGAGAAAACGGTTGTCAGATGCCTGACATATGCCCCCCATTCTGAAAGAATCATACATAAAGGTGCTGATTTCTTATCGAGATGGCTATAAAAATAAGCTCTTTGTTTACATAACAAATCTTTGTATCGGCTTCCAAGAATTTCCGCATGGTCGAAACTATTATTTCCATTGCAAACAGGTTGGAGCAAGATCAGAAGGCGGGTAACCCGGCGTCTGATCAGGCTCCAACCTATTTGCTACTCAGATTAAACATGGAGATTTTCACTTTGCATTTACAAAGGTTTTACACTATAATACTTATATGCAAATAGCTTTACCAGATATACCGTTTGATCGAATGTGGATAGAGTCATAACTTGGGAGAGGGGTAAAATTCGGAAAATTCGAAGTTCGACCCCTTATCTATATACATGTATCTAGTTATTATACATTTTGTTTCTTTTGGGGTTCAGACATCTTATGTGACTGTCCCCTGTGGTTGTTGTCCATATATATGCAGGCACTTACCTAGGTATTAACCAGTATATATGCTAGATGACAATAATTTATTATGGATAGCTAGCCTACCCTCACAGGAGAGGCTAGCTGTCCGGAACTGGAACAAGCCGTCTGGTTTCCGGATGGCTTACCACTGCCTTGTAAATAACCATTGTACACAGGGTAAGGAAGTGATTTGGTTGAAATATTCCCCATATCTGGAGATATAAATGATAAGGTACCTCTTCAAAGACAGCAAAATCATAATCTGATTTGGACACCTCCTCTCCAATGGCAATCATTCGTTCACGTCTTTTCTTACATACAACTGGAATGGGAACGCCCCTAAAAGAAAAAAATAGTGTCCGTAATACATGTTATGTATACATTTTTGCTGAATCCTTTAACCCCTTACGCCATAAATAGGCCTTTTTACGCCTCCAACTAATTCCTCTACTAAAGAAAATGGTTCCATTTTATAATGTCACAAATTGAAATCATAAGAAATATTTTCCATATTCTTGTAGATAATAGCTTAAAGCAGGTTGAAAGTAAAGCAACCTGCTTTAAGTGATCATCAGTATTCCAAATTAGCAACAAGCTATGGGGTAATGGGTTAAAGTCCCTCTTGGTAATGACTTATCATGCATTATTAAAAATGCATCCTGCTTAACCCATTACTCCATGAGTCAGCATTTTATGCCTTTAATTTATTCCTTAATTGAAGGAATATTTTCTATATCTAACAGATGGTATCTTAAAACAGACTGAAAGTACAGCAGAAAGAGAAAGAGACAGAGACAGACAGAGTTTTAAGGCTCTATTCGAAGCATTGTCACTGGTCAGTTGAAAGTTGCTCCCATGGCTATTTCTAAAAATATCTCAAACCATTACCCCATAGCCTGTTTCTAATTTTGAAGACTTGTTACCACTGAAAACATGTTGAAAGTAAAGCAGAATGGGCCTTAAGGTGCATTCTGCTTTATTTTCAGCCTGTTTTAAGCCATCATCTGCTAGAATTTTGAAAATATTTCAGATCATACTCATGAATGTAAAAAGTTGAAATATTTTCTTCAGGGGAGAAATAGATTAGAGGCGTATAAAGGCGTATTTATGGGATAATAGTTTAATCTGCAATATTATAAAATAGCAATCCTGAATGATTTTCATGTTTATTCAATTTAGTTTGAAGTAACTCCATTTGATAGAGTAAAGAAAAGCACATGCAAAACTATTTGAATTTTGTAAATAATTTTAAAATATAAAAAAAAAGTTATGACAATTTTAAGTTTTGCCGTCGGAACAATTTCATTGAATAATAGAATTTCGCATCAATTAATTGTAATGCCCGTCACAGAATTTTCTATGAAATTCAATAAAATTGTTATAAATTTTTCAATTTTGAAGATATCTAAATGAAACTTGCTGTACTTATGCAATTTTTTATGTAAAGTTCATTTCTGACATTCTTTTGAGTGTACCTTATCAGAAAATGGCCTAAATAAGGAAACTTTGTTACAAAATGATAGGAATACTAGGAAAAACTTTCACATTTTATTTTTCAAAGACAATGCCATATTTTGAGCTCATCAACTAACTGAAAAATGCATTATGAATAAATAAATATCCCTGATGAAGCTTATTGTATAAGCGAAACGTTGGAACGAAAATAAACCGTCTTTACTGCAGCCGCTGATCGTTTGTTTCTACTTGACTTACCTGCTACGAATAAATAAATAGTATAAATAACTTTCATAATTTAAATAACTTAATATCACCATTTGACCCTGTGATTTACACATGTAACAATATACTCTTAAAATAACGTATTTGTAGCTCTCTACACCTGATACAGTGCTTTAATGGTTTTAACTGATTTGGATGCCATTTAATTAAGATCATCGGCAATTTGGTAAAGAAGCATACCCACACAAGGCCTTTTATTTCTTGTGTAAATGAGGCCCTGCATGGTAGAGGGTCCGCTTGTAGTGCAGAAAGTTGCAGGTTCAATCCAGAGCTACAGATAAGCATTTGCATTAATTGGGTAATTACCCCTAGACTTGGCATACAATTGGGCACCGAAGAAACATAATTAGGTAATATGAAAAAAATGTTGATTTGCAACTTTAGGTCTTACTTAAGCTTAAACCTTTGCATATCAAACATAACATTAAAACAGTTTTACATTGTATACTTACATTTTGTTCTTCATGTAAACTACAATTTTTGTGTTTTGTCAATGATTTATATAAACAGGTGTGCTGGTTTGGTGCTCTAATTGTGTCAAATTATAATGCTCATTTAATAGTAGATATCTGATTACTGGATGCACCCTCTTCCGCTTAGACACTTGTCAGTTTAAACTTTTTTCGTTGATATACATACCTTACATCGTAGTTTAGTCTAAAGGTTACTGTCTTCTATTATGACAGGCCACGGAAATGTTTTTTTCCAGTCATGTTTTGTTTCCAATGTCAATCGATCTCTGGAAAGTTTTACTTTCGTTTTCACGCAGTCCAGACTGACATAACTTGATCAAATCATTTAGTATATTATTTACCACAGCTTTTTAAACTGGCTCTGTTAAACAGCCAAATATGTGTGCTTTTGCACAACAGTAAACAATTTTTTCGGTCTACATATGCGGTTAACCAGTGCAGTACGGAAGTTTATCTCAGATGGGTTTACAGTGTCAATTATCCCTATACTATACTCACTTTTCCAGTGCAAAATTCCACTGTTGTAATACTAGTCTATAGTTTTTCGTGGTTATGGTTCCCCGTTAATTAAGTTGAATTTGATGTGATAAGGCAGAAACTGAAAGTATGCGGCAGAAGTATAAGGTCCGAAATATTGAGAACTTTGCCAAGCGATACACTTGAGAATAAAATAATTGGGTAATGAGATTTTGATTTCCTTTTTTATTAAACAAAGAAGTTGATTTTAATTCAGTAAAAGGATAAAAATAAATTTTGGGTAAATATGCAGATACGCTCCTTATCTGTAGCTCTGTCATTCCCCAGCCGTTTTAAACCAAAGCCTTGTACATTGGTAGTAATGTCTTCTCTCCTTGGCGTTCAGGACTTCTAGTTTGCATTACAACTGATTTGTCGGTGTCAGGATAAAGTGACCAGCCAGATTCAGTCCCTAGTGCACCTCATAAGTGCCCCTGCTAGTAAATTAATACCCTAAAGAGGTGCACAGCAGAATCAAACTAGAATACTGACCCAGTCAGAAAGGGTCCCACAAAAGGAGCCAAGAGGAGAAAGGCATAAAGTGAACAGGGGAAAAATGTCCGCCCGAGGTGGGATCGATAGACCACTTTGGTAAGCTCATTCAGTAGAGAGCCGGACTAGTGTTGATATGGTCGTGGGTTCGAGTCCCACCTCATGCGGACATTTTTCCCCTGTGTATTTTATGTTGTCAGAAGTGTTTGATGGCCCTGGCAACGGGAGCCATTTGATCTTTGTGAGAGCTTGTAAAGCTCTGAAAAGTGAAGGGGGAGGAGTGTAGTGGCTGTAGAGGTGGGATCCATAGCCAGCCCGAATATCTCAATCAGTAGAGTGCCTGACTAGTGTTGAGGTGGTAGTGGGTTCGAGTTCCACCTCGGGCGGATATTTTTCCTGTGTTCACTTTATGCCTTTCTCCTCTTGGCTCCTCTTCTTCTTCTTCCAGTTAAGAGCCGGGTATCCTTCCGGAACGTATAGAGGCTCTGTGTGACTTATGTACATGGTGAGTCGGATCGAGTTAAAATCTTGGTTTAAAACTATTTACAAAGTATGGTAGGCTAGTATGTTGCTGTCAGCCGCTGGTGGAACACTACAAGGGATTCCGCAGCGGTGACAGTTGCGTGCAACTGGTTCCAGCAGACGATGGTTCTCGGGAAGAAGGAATTACTCAATTAGCGTAGACCGGGTTGTTTACGATCCGCTCCTGGTATAGACCGGCGCCTCTAGTTCTGGCATCACTTCCTCGCATATAATCCTCCTTCCTGACATCCACCAAGCCATGCTGGACACAGTAGAGCATCTGGAGCCTGGCCATTTCTCTGCGCTGATCTAGAGGTTCCCAACCCAGTGTCTTGAGCATGGTGGTCATGGAACCAGGTTCCCTTGAGGTGTAGTCATGGGTTACAAACATGGCTGCTCTTTTCTGTACTTTTTCTAATGGTTTAGCTTGAGTCTTGAGTTGGGGGTCCCATACAGTACTAGCATATTCGAGGACTGGGCGGACTAATGTTTTGTAGCTCGCTGCCTTCACCTTTGGTGTGCACTCTTTTAGGTTTCGCTTAACAAAGCCTAGGGTACGGTTGCCTTTAGCTCCTTTTGTGGCTACATATGCATGCAGCCACTACACTCACAAGAGAAGACTGCAAAGTTATATTACTGCGGGAAAAAATTGAATACTGTTGAATGAAAATCCTTTACTTATTACAAACATTGGAGACCTGCAGGACCAAAGCACAACTCTGTATGCTCTTCAAAATTCTCCTGACTATCTTTCAAGCAGGAGCTATCCTCACTGAACTTCTAAGTAGGTCTCCCTCCAGCTTCAAGTAGCTCCTAATGATTCCTGGAGCTGTGCCGGCCGCGGCCACCGTATCCGGAGAGGTTCAGGTTAAAGGGGCGAAAACGAAGCTGAATTCTCTTTACTATTTTACTTTCTGTTAACTGTCCCACTTTTCTACCTATCTATCATTTCACTTTCCCTTATTCTTCTGACAAACCACCCGTCGCATAATAGTCAAGTGTGACTGTGATGACGTACTATGTAGATGTAGATGGCCCATAAACATTTTCAACATTTGGAGAAGGTCAGATAAAAATTATTCAAGTTAGAGAGTGGACAACAAAAGTTAGACAGACTGAAGAACGGACGGACGTACAGGGCGATTTCTATTGGGCACCCAGCTCTGCAGTGAGATTGCTCCAATCCTGCAGGTGATCTTCTCAAAGTCCCTCCAAGACGGTTCCTTACCATCTGACTGGCTCCAAGCCAATGTCTCGCCTGTTTACAAAAAGGGGGACAAAACATGCCCCGCCAATTACAGACCAATCTCACTAACTTGCATTTTCTGCAAACTCCTGGAACATGTAGTCACTTCAAACATGGTCAAGCACCTAGACAAAAACAAGATCCTCTATGACCTACAGCATGGTTTCCGTGCAAAAAGATCTTGTGAGACCCAGCTTACATCACTCATAGAGGAGCTTCATCGAAACATGAAAGAGGGTAAACAAACAGACCTCATCTTGCTAGATTTTAGCAAAGCCTTCGACAAGGTGAACCATGAAAAGCTCATCCATAAGCTTCATGGATATGGCATAAGAGGCACAACACTGTCATGGATCAGGGCCTTCCTTAATGGTCGATCCCAGACCGTAGTCCTCGAGGGGGATTGTTCTGAGCAAGTGCCTGTGACTTCAGGCGTTCCTCAGGGCTCAGTGCTTGGACCAATCCTCTTCCTGGTCTACATAAATGACCTCCCTGACAAGGCCAAATCCCAGGTAAGACTTTTTGCAGACGATACTGCAGCTTACCTGGCTTTCAAAAAGGTTGCTGAGACAAAACAGCTACAAGATGACCTTGACACCCTCCAAAAATGGGAAGCAGACTGGGATATGGAGTTTAACCCCAACAAATGCCAAGTAGTCCAGGTAACACGATCAAGAACACCCCTCCCTACCACATATACTATGCATGGTCAAACACTCGAGGTGGTTTCTTCTGCAAAGTACCTGGGTGCGGACATCACAAATGATCTCTCCTGGAAAACCCATATCACCAGAATAACCACAAATGCTAACAAAACCCTCGGCTTCCTGAGAAGAAACCTCAAAGCCCAAAGTCCAGTTCTCCGAGAGAAAGCATACAAAGCCATGGTTCGTCCCCAACTTGAGTATGCTGCCCCTATCTGGGACCCTTACACCCTCGAAGACATACATAGAGTAGAGATGGTACAGAGGCGGGCAGCTCGCTGGGTTCTTAGTGACTTTTCGCCCTACTCTAGTGTCTCAGACATGGTTTGGAAGCTGGGATGGCGTACTCTGCAACAGCGACGTGCTGACTCACGACTAGTCCTGTTCTTTAAGATAGTGTACGGCCTAGTCGCAGTACCGATCCCATCATACATCATCCCTCTGACACGCATCTCTCGGACTTTACATCCACTGGCCTACAGACAAATCCAAACCCGAACCGACTATTATAAATATTCATTCTTTCCTCTAGCAGTGGTTCAGTGGAATAACCTGCCATCACCAGTTGCTACCCTGACTGATCTTGACAGCTTCAAACAAGCTATCAGTCAGGTGTACCATGCTAGACCGTAATCTGTACAACATCTATTTTTATCCTCACTTTCACTGTTCTTTTTAAAAACCTGTATAATACACTAATGATGAATAGATCTACTGCTCATCTACTTTTACTGTCAAACTAATTTTATCTTTAACTTTAAACGCATGTTGCGGGAAACCCGGCACGTAATACTCATTTGAGGGTGTATGCCGTATGAAGAGATAGATAGATAGTAAGGCCCTTAAAACAAAATCAATCAAACAACGTAGATGATCCGAATGGTAGTTGATCCGGTTATAGTACTACTTAAAGACTAATAACACAACCTCGATTTCTTTCCTTAAACGTACTTGAATACATCAAAATTTGTTTCATATCTTACCAACAATTCAGCGTTAATATCTGGAATGTTTTAGCCATTGACGTAGTCAAGTAGCTGCTTTATTCTTGAAGAATTTGTGAACAACTTAAAAAAATCATTAACCGGTGAACGCAGACGCTTGGTTTTGCAATGGATTAGTGGTAATAGAACATTGACGAATACGTAAAACACTGTATCGCTGTCGTCCTAAAAAATGTTCAAATAAATCCACTACATCTATTCACTAGCACATCTGTAGAGTGTTGATGTATAAAATAAATGGGAACAAAATATTTTTTCAGCGGAGCTGCATGGTATTTATTTTGACCAACATTTTGAACCAATCATATAATTTGATCGGAAATTAAGGGTTGAGAGCACCTGTTGAAAACTTAATTACAGTCTGATTGGATTATCCAGAGACAGTGTATACACTGTCTCTGGATTATAAGCCAGGCTGGTCTAAGTAATATTACAGTTTTACCAAATGTGAATTGTGAGGGTGTTAAATTAAGAGACGCAGACTGGACATTGCAGACTGTTTACTACAGTGCTGATGACATCATGCTTCTATTTTAAGATCCTGTGCATGACACGTAGTTAGTGCCTACCTGTATGCTAAGTCCTTCGCTGTTAGTTTATCTATACTGAGTAGTAGTAAAAAATCAATATATAACTCCCAGCAAAAGATTTATCTGAGGATCTCCTGTCTGTAGTTAGGATATGGGTTAGATTATAGTGTTTCTGAATTCGTGTACTCTAATTATCCCAGTATCCTTAAAATACGCACTTTACGCATAAATTTTATTCATGCACTTAGGAAAATAGTTCCATTCAATTTCTATAGGCCCTACAGCCATGAATATTTACCATAAGAAATATTTTCTATATTCTAGCAGAGTGTAGCTTAAGGCAAGACTTAGTCTACACATGCTTTTCTTTTAATCATCACTAACACTCCTTTTTTTTACTTGCACAACAAAATAATGTACATAATGTAGGCTACTAAAGTCGTTTTGAACTTTCACTAGCACATGCAGGGCATCTCTTGGGTGGATTGAGTAGCTCCAGATTGCGAAGCATTTTATCTTTCCTTTTAACCCCCCCCCCCCCCCACACACACACACACACACGCATGGCCATCATATTCAAGTTTGAATGTTCGCCATTATTAAAGAAGAAGAAGACTGATGGAGCCCCACTGCACAAATAAAAGTACCAAGGACCCTTAGGATTGAGATCTTAAACCAGCTTCCATACATATATATCAGAGCTATACACCGGGTATGTAAAATAACCAGTGTTGTATATTAAAGCGGTAGTATTCCAGCTGTATCCATGCTGTACCTCAACTTAAAAGTTACAATAACTAAACTCTGCACCATCAGGGCTGCCATTTCTCCGGATTTTTCCTAAATCTTCGGATTTTTTTTCTTGTACATGCTAGCTTAAAGCAGCTACGTGTCAACAAAACCAGAAACAGGCTATAGGGTAAAGGTACGATTCGTAAAATCGGACTTGAAAAATGCAAATTTGGAAATCTTTAGGATTTTTCATTTCAACTTATGGCAGCCCTCTTTATACCATTGGGTCCTTGTATTCTTAGTGTTTGCTGCACTGCCTTTTTCCAAGTTCACTTATGTTTTCAAATAATGTGCATGAATTCTCCTCTGCGTATGATCAGGTTCAGTACCGTTTCACTTTCACATCGATGTTTTTTGCCTAAAATCTAAAAAAATATTTTTTTAAAAAGCAGACAATAAAGTTTAAACAGATTGCATCCGTGCAGAAAATGGCACGTAACGATTTAAGAAGGCTAAATGTTAATCCAGGGTTGGAAATCTTTATATACTCAACATAAAAAGGAACTGAATTTCAAGTTATAAAAACTCGCAGCTTAGAATGACTTCTCTGTAGACCGTATTTTTGTGAAAAATGACTTTGGCCCTAGGTTGCTTGGCACAGTGCTACAACGAGGAAATAACCGGTATCAAACTAAAGGAGACATTTTTGTCCAGCCAAAAAATACAAGTACATCTAAATAAATAAATAAAATCTGGATAATGGTTTGTTTTGGTGGTCTTTTGTTTCATGGTTTTCTGAGAATTTCTTAACTTTTTGTTGAGTATATTACCCTCTCAAGAATACAACCGAACAATACTATACAGTTATTAACGACCAGGGCGGGCCGTCGTTGCTTATTGGCACAAGTTAGTCATGTGGCTAACGAGTGCCAATAAGCAACGACGGCCCGCCCTCGGCCGTTTAATGACTTGTTTATTGTATACCCTGGTTCAAAATCAACGAATATGTAGGTTGTTTGAATGTTTACATAAGCGCGGCCGTCATAGAAACCAAATGGCAATCATCTTCATCGAACGTTGGCCAATTTGAACGTTACGTTGCTAACGTTTTCACGTTCATAATTTCTGTTGCCCCCTGGCCAATAACCGAGTGCAGTCCAAATAACCGGTTATTGGAGTGCATCCGGTTATTGGCCCGCTCAGCAAGGGCGTATTGCATTGTCACCAAAGCAAATCTGTTACTCTATACAGTAAGGTATACAATAATAACTCTTTTAACCCTAGTCACGCAAAAACGTACCGATGAGGAGTACAGTGTCGTATGCAAACAGTGTAAACCCTGATCAGAGGGCTCCTGTTTGAGCTGGGGCAAGTGGTGTTTTCCAAAAAGAACTCTGCTCGGATCATTTTTAAATATTCCGCCCACACGACCGGAATCTAAAAATGTACTTATCTAATATATCAGCTTGAAATACTCCACTGGGCGCAAAAGGGTTAATTAAGAAGCCCACACATAATATATTCATTGACACTGTCGAATACAGATGACAGTTCAATTGAAGCCCAACTAAAATAAAACAGCAAGCACCCAAAGGAGCTTTCTGCCTTACCCGTGCAGTATGTCTGACTATCTCGTGACACAGTGGAGAAAACGTTATTCTTTCCCAATAAACGCGTATACGCTAAAACTATTATTTCCTATGCAAACAGTTTGGAGCCAGGTCAGACGCCACTCAGATTGAAATAATTAGTCAAAATTGTCGAAATTTTGTCCTTTTCTACGTTTTATTGCGATGCGTTTGCGTTTCGTTGGCGTTTAAAAAGGAAATAATAACGTTTTCTCCACTGTACTGTGATTGTCTCACGATGCGATTAGGATTATCGGAAACCAAGGTTTATCCTAAATAAACACTTCACACAATCGGGACTAACTGCATCGATTGCTCAATCTGAAGATAAGTTCTTCTTTCTTTCAAGATACAAGATGTCGAACTAAGCAGATATATTTGAAGAACACTTGATTTAAAACCATTCTCAGATAATTTCCGATAATACTATACAGTAAAACTTGTACAATGGGGAAGACGATTTTCACCGTTTTTAAAAATGCAAACGAAGCGCGGACGAATTGCAATAACGTGTAGAAAAGCTCAATTTTAAGAAGGTTCTAATAAGTCATATTAAACTTAGTGGTACGCCGGATTACCCTGGCCTTAAATTGTTTGCAATGGAAAAAATATTTTTGACATGAACGCTTTTATTGGGAAAGAATAACGCCTTCTCTACTTTAGTAAGCAACTGTTCTTTGAATGAGTATAAAGACCTTTAATGACAATCGACTGCTTAAGTGCAGAAAAAATTTCAGGCAGAAATATTATTAAATCTTTACCCAATAGCCTGCTTCTTGTGTTGAAGACATGTAACCAATTAAAGCAGGTTGAAAGTAAAGCAGAATGCGCCATAAGGCGCATTCTGCTTTACTTTCAGCCTGCTTTAAGCTACACTCTGATAGGAATTATTAAATATTTCTTATCGTATATGTTCATGACTGTACAAATTGGAACTATTTTCTTCAGCGGATGAATAAATAAAATGCGCTAAAAGTCGCTCCTATTGGGGAAAGGGTTAAGAAGCTGCATTTTCCTGCATTTATCTACATCACGCGGTTACATGTATACCTCAATTTTAACGACAAGGAGATATTAACCTCTTCGTTGCCATGAGGTCATCAACTTTAAACAACAGTGTCTGTTTCTGTTGTTATTTTAAAATCAAAGTTTAAGTATTTTGAATTTAGATATGTTAAAATGAGTGTCAAACATCTGCACAACAGTAATGCTACAGTGGAGAATCTGTTATTCTTTATAGGAATAAACAACATATTTTTGACGTTCACGACGGTATGACTACATTAGCTTCGCAGGGGGTAAATTACGTAAACGCCCGAAGGGCGTTTTCGTTAAATTTACCCCCCGAAGCTAATGTAGTCATACCGTCATGAGCGGCAAAGAGATGTTGTTTATTCCTTATATTTATATTTATAGTTTCTGTCTTGTCAATTTAATGTGTTTATTTGCCAGATTTGTTTTTCTGTATAAGAATTTATCATATACCGGTCAAAGAGGTTTGATAGATGTAATGTCGATGTAATAGCCATTCCAGTTTCTAAATATGGTGAGAAAGTAGTCCCAACTACATGTACTGTAACTGTATTAAAAATTCAGGATTTTTTCCAGTAAACTTTCTCTCTGTGAATGGAAAAGACTTACAAGGCAAACAAATAACAGTGCAACTTGAATATCTATTGCCAAAGCACATTCTAAAAATACAGGTCGCGGTTGTTTTCTTAACCCATTTACACACATAGCAACGCGATGGCAACGACCTATGGGTCTGTATCACTCCGCTAGTGTCATATGACCGTCGACCAATGGGAGCTTAGTGTTAAGTGCCCGATGTAGTGTATTTGAAGAAGTCCACGAATATCACGGGCGAAATCCGAACTGGCTAAAACCAGATTCGAAGTGTAGGTTCATCGAGGGATGACCTGCAAATTTTTAATAGGATTACATACAGACTTTACAGAGTAAATGTAAATATTTACATTCAACCTGTAAAGTCTCTATGTAGATCTAATCGTATTAAAAATATGCAGGTCAATTCTCGATGAACCTACGAATCGAATCCGGTTCCAGCCAGTTAGAAAGAGGGCGGAGTCTCCGCCGCGAAGAAAATCTTCCATACGGCGGAGAGATACCGACCAAGTTAGGATCTACTTTTAGATTATCTGTTTGGGTATCTCGAAACCCCTATTTAAACGCAGACAGTTCAATTAAAATCAAATTGCGATAAAAAAAATTAAATGCTATTTTTAAGGGAGGTTATCATATTACGCTCCGTCATTAAAGCTGTACGCGTTCTCTCCCTTCTCCGAGTGTTCTATTTATAGATTAGACAAGTTGTCTTCCAATTACGGTTTGAAATTGACATGTTCAAACAATTTGTTCACCAGAATTACATAGGAAAGTCGCTCAAACATAAAGCAAAATAATGCATTCACACTTGCTAAATTGGTAACGTAATGTTCCGTTATGACATATTGAAACTAGCCTATGTGTATTGGATATGCCACGGATAGCCGCGGGTGTGTGTACACGCTGAATGTGTAGTCGCATTTCAGCGTTGCTATTCGCGTTGCTATGTGTAAAGCGTGTATAAAAACTTGCGCCACCTAATTGTTTAAAATATGCTTTGATAATGGATATTCAGATTGAAATTTTTGTTTTAGTTTCTTACGAGCGTTCTTAAAGTACAGCGAGAAAGTTTACTGCGTAAAACCCTGAAATTATCATGCAAATACAGTACATGTAGTAAGGACTACTTTTGACACCATATTTAGAAACTGGAATGGCTATTACATCGATATTACATCTATCAAACCCATTTGGCCGGTATATGATATATTCATATACATGAAAACAAATCTGGTCAAACTACACATTAAATGGATGACAGAAAATAAAAATATAAATATAAGGAATAAACAACAACTTTTTGCCGCTCATGACGGTATGACTACATTAGCTTCGGGGGGTAAGTTTATTGAAAACGCCCTTCGGGCGTTCACAAAACTCCCCCCCTGCGAAGCTAATGTAGTCATACCGTCATGAACGTCAAAAAGATGTTGTTTATTCCTATAATATTCCCGTTTAAACGCAAACGTACGCAAACGCACGCAAACGCAAAGCACTAAAACGTAGGAAAGAACAACTTTTGGACAATTCTGATAATTCTTGTTTATCTTGGTGGCAAACAGTTTGGAACCTGATCAGACGCCGGGTTACCCGGCGTCTGATCTGGCTCCAAACTGTTTGCACTGCAAATAATAGTTTTAGCGTAAACGCGTTTATTGGGAAAGAATAACAGATTCTCCACTGCTATAACATATGTCGTGCCAACCCTGAGCTACGCCACATCAGCCTAGGACCCTCATCTTACAGGCAGTATTGAACAACTGAAAAGAGGCTAGAGAAGGGGTGTCAGATTTATACTCAATAACTATATTGACCAAACACGTTGACAGTTTTGACTGTTTACGAATATTAACAGGGCTGCCATAAATTGACATAACAAATCCTAAGATTTCCAAATCATTTGATTTTTTTCAAGTGCGATTTTACGAATCGCACCTTTACCCAATAGCCGGTTTCTTGTTGACATGTGACTACTTAAAGCAGGCTGCAAGTAAAGCTGAATGCGCCTTAAGGCGCATTCTGCTTTACTTTCAGCCTACTTTAAGCTACCATGTACTGAAAAAAAATCCGAAGATTTAGGAAAAATCCGGAGAAATGGCAGCCCTGTATGAATTTATAGAAGAAAGGCATTGTCCTTTTCTTCAACGCTACAGATGAGAAAGTGTTATTTTCCCCATTTTAAACGAATCTAAAGGTAACCACAGTGCTGTATAATTTAGATGATAGGTTCTGAAGGATTTAAATACTATTTGCCACTCTAATTGGCAAACAGTTTGAAGTCTCAACAGACGCCGGATTACCGGCATCTGTTTAACCCTAGTCCCGCATATAGGCGTGCTTTTCAAACAATGTATGTGTGAATAGTACACATGTCATATGCAAACAGTGAAGACCCAGATCAGAGGGCTCCAAAAGGAGCCCTCTGATCAGGGTCTTCACTGTTTGTCACAGTGCCAAACATGGACAAAATCAACCCTTAAAAGTCAGAAATGGACTACTCTAAAATGGAAACTGGAATTGTCCATTTAAAGTTTCAGGGAGGAAAGAGTTAAGCTCCAAACTGTATGTATGTAATTAAACTAATAGTTTTTAGCATAAAAATTGTTAATTGGGAAAGAATAACACTTTCTCCATTGAACCCTCTTTTGAATGTTTTAGATCTGCATTCATTTAAATAATTGTAGTACATTTCGAACTTTTCTCAATCCCTTGGTCGGTCAGGTTGGACACGGTCAGACATCGACTAACAACCGTTCACAAATGTAAATCAGCTTATGGTCAATAACATTAACCGCGTGAACGCTGAATAAATATCGTCTGCTCAAATTACCGTCTGCTGGCAATCTGAAATCGAATCAGTCTGCTCCAAAGAGGCAAACCTTTAAGACCCAAGTATGCGCCTTGCTTTTTTATGACACAGGATCGCGATCCATTGTTTTGTTAACTTGTCCCCTGTTTAGGGGACCCGCCGGGTTAAGGAATACCATGTGAACATACTGGTTCCCCTCAGGTCAGATCTAAGACATACTAGATTAAATAATAAAAACAAAAAACAACATATTTGCCATTTCAGTGCACTTTATAATGCGATTTAGCCGCGCCTTAATAGCAATATATATACTGTAGACTAAGGCTGATATGACCTCTCAACAGAAAAGTGATTTATTGTGTTTACGACTTGAAACATTCCAAAGCAAAATGAAAGTAGTGTGACCAAAAGCTCTAACAGGATCGAGCTTTCTGCCTTACTCCCTTCTTGCACCTGCCAACGACACCGAAAATAAACTTGCTCCTGGTGGTCGTTTTAACAGGAATCGACTGTATTTAAATCCAATTACATTGTACTTACGAGATTATGTAAACAAACTGGAACCAATACAATTACTGTTCTACATGTGCTATTATGCAGTATGTCTGTAAAAACAATTCAACATCTTCTGCAAGATTGCAAACCATTCAAACTTGTTGAACAATGCATGTCAACATAGTAGTACACCATCTTGTATCTTGAACCAATGCAGAGTACTAGTACATTCTGAATCTTCACAATTGTAGAATGTATTTTAGACAGGATAAAGGGAGTATGCTGATAACAAATTGAAACATTTGCTTTGATTTACATATAAACCGTCCAAGTAAATAAAACACACCAAGGCGAACCTCGATTAAACGTTAATTCTGGTTTAACACTTATGGAGTAAACCTATCTATAACTAACGGGTATAGTGGACTATGACGGTGCTCACAAAAAGAGAACTGTAAGTAGAATATATTTAAATTTGTATTAACTCATTCCTCTGAAACTTCCAATGGACAAGTCCAGTTTGTAATAAAGGCTAGTCTATTTTCAACTATTTTTATTCTTTTTATATTTTACAAAATGACAAACAGTGAAGTCCCTGATCAATTGTGTAATTGATGTTTAAGGGAGAAAGAGTTATTGACAATTTAACTCTTTGAGCCCTAGTGGCGCATATAATTATGTGTCTTTTACCAAAAGTGTACTTATAAAGAGTACACTTGCCCTATGCAAACAGCGAAGAGCCCTCTGATCAGCGTCTGCACTGCTTTTTATATCCAAATCCATTGACAAGTACAAACCTGTATAGTTAAAAAATGATCAGATTTCATTGGAAACTGGAATTGTCTTATTGATGGTTAAGGGAGGAAAGAGTTATTGGCCGTTTAACTCATTGGGCTCTATTTTGGAACTATTAAAGGGTTGTACAGTGGAGAATGTGTTATTCTTTCCCAATAAACGCGTTTACGCTAAAACTATTATTTGCAGGGCAAACAGTTTGGAGCCAGATCAGACGCCGGGTAACCCGGCGTCTGATCAGGCTCCAAACTGTTTGCCACCAAGATAAACAAGAATTATCAGAATTGTCCAAAAGTTGTTCTTTTCTACGTTTTAGTGCTTTGCGTTTGCGTACGTTTGCGTTTAAACGGGAAAGAATAACAGATTCTCCACTGTAACTCATTGAGCTCTATTTAGGAACTATCAAAGGGTTGTACATGTACCTGTCAATGTATTGACGCTCTTTGGAGTCATCTGATCTGAATCTTCACTATGTGCATAGGACAAATGTACTCTTCACACATGTACCCTATTTGCAAAGGATTTGATTTTCTGTTAACAGTCGGCAGCATTCATTTTACCCGCACAATAAAACAATGTACATGTATATATTGTGGGCTGCTAAAATCCTTCTTAGGGTGTTTGGTTTTGCACTAACACTCGTGCATGTATGGACATCCTTGGGTGAATTGAGTAGCTCAATGTTGCCCAACATATTCTTTCTTTTTAACCCGATCGCATGGTCATCATATTCATGTTTGAAGAAGAAGAACGAAAAGAAAAAGTAGAAGGATGGGAAGAAAAAGAAGAATATTCAGAATAAGAAGGAGAAGAAAAAGAACTCATGTAAACACGGTACCACTTTGGAATACATGTACATTAATTTACATTTGCTGTAGTCCGTGTGCCGAATATCGTAATAATTTAAAGCTGATGCATGTAATACAGTAGAGAAAACCTTGTTCTTTCCCAATAAATGCGTTTATGCCAAAACTATTATTCCCATTGTAAACAGTAATCCGGCGTCTGATCAGGCTTCAAACTGTTTACAACTCAGAATAAAATAAGGTGTTAGAAATTTCTAAAAACAGACATTTCTACAGTTGAGCGATTTGCGTTTCGTTTGCGTTTAAAAACGGGAAAGAATAACGTTTTCTCCACTGTACGTGCAGATTAACAAATCAATCAATCAAATGTTAATAATGATAACTTCCGATAAATATAGTTAAATATATAGACAGAATGAAATGATACGAAAACGGTTAACTACGTCACTGCCTTACTGCGAGTAGAATGGTTATCTGAAAACAGTTTGGATCTTTATACATGTAAGACGCAGCGTCTGGCGAGGAACCAAGTTTTTGACATTCATAAGTCAAAATACCTAAAATATAAATTAGAATTTGATAAATAAAAGCAGACGGCAATTGCTTTAAGTACAGTCTAACTTCTATATCTCGAACTCGGTTAAATCAAACATACCCGTATTTCAAAGTTAAAACGTGGCTTAGCCACGTTTTAACTTTGAAATATGGGTATGTTTGACTTAACCGAGCGTGAAATAATATATTTCATGTGTCGAACTATCGTATAGTTCGAGTTAAGCGAGTTCGAGATAACGAAGTTCGACTGTAGATGACGTCACGGCAGTGAAGGGGTTTACGTTTAACAACAAAGCGTCAGCCAATTATATCTGTGAATTACAATTAGCTCAACTTTTAACATTTAAACAACGACTAGATAAGAATCGTTCTCTTTCAATTCAAAACGCCCACATTGAAGCATTTAAACGAAAGATGTATCGAAAACAAATGAGCACATCTGATTCATGTTTAACTATTCTTTCAATACGGTTAACAGATTATCCAATACGGAGCCACCGTTAATGGTTAGTCTTTTGTTTCTCCATACGGTGCTGTTTTGTGAAAGTTTTAACACAAACAGGGTGTCAGTTTCAACATTGAACCTTAACAGGTTATGTAGTTGTTGTCTGCAAAACTTCTAGTCTGCAACACTTCATAAAATTGATTAATCTGCATTTTATTTTCAGAAAGTATCATCAAAGTGTCAAACAGTTTGAATCAAGATGAGACGCCGAGTAACTCGGCGTCTCATCTAGATCCAAACTGTTTGCAAAGGTTAAAAAGGTTTCGATTTTAGCATGTACACAACTAAACTATCGGTGTGAGATCCATTTCATGCATGCTTTTGTGTAGTTTTAAATCCTTTGTATACCTTTCATTGCTTTCCAATGAAACAGATGAACAAAATTAATTGTTAGTCAGGGTATTGTGGGGCAAGGTGAACCTTGAAAGTAAATCAGGGGTGAACAAAGATTTGCCTGTCGACTGACAATAAAGAGTTCTTTCATTAATTCTTGTTTGTATGATATAACGAATTGAAAAGACTTAAACAAAATATAGAATGAACATTTGACGAATTATGGTGAAGTCACAAGCACAATAATCGTTGGCACATGAGACTGGTGTCGTTAAGGAACTGTTAGCAACGTGAAAGGTTCGATAACTCTGTAAAGATAGCAATTCGATAAATAAGTCAAATTCTATAAAGAAATTGACCGAAAAAATACAATGGTGTGGACATAACTAGTATAATGTAAGTATTATACATAGAAGTGAACAAAATATAAAATATCAATACTGTCGTTGACATAAATTTTTATTGTTGTCACTTTGCTCGAAATATTTCGTCGGAATGTTTTGCTGTTTGTTTGTATTTTAATGTTTTCATATTTAGATATTTGACATTTTAACGGAATAAAAATATAACAATAACATCGCATATTTTTTATCCTGATCAGACGTCAAGATCCCATCCATCTGATCTGGATCGAGACGGATCGCAAATCCTCTTGATAGTGAAACAGTTCAAGAATACGATTGAATGTATTTTCGAGTATGGCTCACTAGATTAACGGCATTTATCTATATGTAGTTGAAACTCGGTCACCAATGCAAGCAATAGTAGGTTAAGTGGTATTTTAACCCCCTCACTGCGTTTCCCCGAGTACAAATCTTATTTGGAAACAGTTAAGATCCTGTTCAGACGCCGCGTAATGCGGTGTCTGATCAGGATCCACATTTTTTTACTCTCATTATAATATTTCTTAAGTCAAGTTGCATTAAAACTCAAATAGACGACAATTGGTTAACGCAGATGACGTCATGGCAGCGAAAGGGTTGGAATAGTGATGGATTATAGTATCTGAGACAGGTGATCATTTAATGTAAAAGAACTACATGTGCATGTATAATTACATGTATGTATATGGTAAACATTTATTCTGATTTAAGCTTTAACCCTTTACCTTATAGAAGCGCCTTTTAGCGGATATGATTTATTCCTCCGCTGAAGAAAATAGTTCCAATTTAATCAGTAATGAATATATATTATGGGTAATATTTTCTAGATTATAGCACATGATAGCTTAAAGCAGGCTGAAAGTAAAGCAGAATGCGCCCTAAGGCGCATTCTGCTTTACTTTCAACCTGCTTTAAGAAGTCACCTTTCTTAAGTACTAGAAATAGGCTATCAGGTAAAGGGTTAAGCAGTTGCACACAGTCGAACCTTAATAGAACGTAGTCGCTTTAGTCGAACTGGACAGAAGTTCGTCCGTTGCGATTTTATAAATAAATATGGCTAAGTCGAACTTAGAAATGGCTATATATGCCACGTTTTTACTTACGGGTAAGTTTGTCTTTACCGTATTTGTGTCATCGACCTTCGACTGCGTCTGAAGTGGTCAACATGCTTCATCAAATAATGGCCGTTCAACTAATGAATAGAGGATCAAATTGGTTTATATTATTGTTGTACATAATTATTTTCGCCATATTTGGGACATTTTTATGAAAATTCAAAAAATCGAATTTCGCATAGGTCAGTTATGGACCAAATAATGCAGTTGTGGTTATGCAGCTTCAGAAAATTATGTGCATTTATTAATAAAGCACGTTGCATTTCAGTTTGCTGACCTTGCCCTTGACCTATGTAACCTTGATTAACTTTTGAATTTAGGTCATTTATGGCTAAAGTAATGGAGCTTCGGTCACGCAACCTCACATGCTTGCGTACATTGATGAGTACAGCAAATTGCTATGCAGTTTGGTGATATGGGCCTTTGTCCTTGAACTTTATGACCTAGATTATAGTTGTTATGGACTAAGTACTACAGGAAGGGTCATCAATTGTGACTTTGACCGTTGACCTAGAATTGGCTGCAACATTGAATTTTCTGTTTAGCTGAGGTTCTCAAAAAGTACAAGTGCTAGACTAATCAATCCTAGGAATACAAGTGAATCAAATCTAAATGTCTACACTTACAGTGGAGAATCTGTTATTCTTTCCCAATAAACGCGTTTACGCTAAAACTATAATTTGCAGTGCAAACAGTTTGGAGCCAGATCAGACGCCGGGTAACCCGGCGTCTGATCAGGCTCCAAACTGTTTGCCACCAAGATAAACAAGAATTATCAGAATTGTCCAAAAGTTGTTCTTTTCTACGTGTTAGTGCTTTGCGTTTGCGTACGTTTGCGTTTAAACGGGAAAGAATAACAGATTCTCCACTGTAACTCTTTCATGATCAAATTATTCGGGAGATATTTACGCATTCACCACTTTATTGTCGTCTGCTTCAGTATAGTGTTGTCTGCAAGACACGTTTCAAAGTTAGATTTAAGGTTATATGACTTAATAAATAGCGATAAGAGTGTCAAACAGTGCGTCCTGATCAGACGCCGCGTTACATGTAAGCGTTAAGACCTAAACCGTTTGCAAACGCGCTATATTGCGTCATTGAGAGTGAAAGGTACCAAACGGGGATTGGCGAGATATTAAATTATGCGGAATTCTTGTGACAGAGGAATATGGACAAACACATATATACATGTACTTGTCAGGGAGTAAAACGAGGCGGACTTTGGTTCCTCCTCGTCGACAACATAAATCTTACAAGCCAAAGGTTTTTGCAAATCCAAGTTTGCCGCCCTTAGTATTTTGTTTCGCCCAATGCCAATGTTTAGCAAACATACAAACCCAACAAAACTTAATAATATTTACACATAGTTTCATTGATATACAAACACACTCCGAAATGTTTATTTAAGGAAGAAATTCACTGAAAGAAATGCAATCATAGGACACAAATATATAAAATGAAATAGTTCAATCATGATATCTGGAATTATTTAATTATTTAAAGAAATATTTCCAACGGAAATCAATTGATAGCCAACTTGAATAGTGAGTCAAACTTCGATAATCCCAAATCTGAATAAGGGGAGATCCTTTGAAAGCACAGAAAACAAAGCAAATACTGAAAATTGCAGACTCGGTTTAATTGAGTCCGTTCATGAGCAATACTGAAATATGCAACAGTGCTCACGCCCCCTAGCACCAGCTTAAGCGGAATTCAACTTTCAACTGTAAATGCGCTGAAATCAATGATTTCAAAGGACCAGAAAGTATAACAACACTGAGAATGAAGTACGGGGCGACAACTCGCCTTTGTCGAAAGTATCCGTATTGCTTCAGTTAAGATCAGATAACTATATTTCACTTATGTCTAGTATATCATTATTTAAAAAACGTGACCCGGTGTCTGTTGTATTTAAGCGAAATCGCGTTAACGGGGCAGGGCTTATGATACAATCCTCTCACAAATGCCAATGTTATCGTTACTACAGTGATTACAGATATTACTGTAGATTTTTATGTTAGTATTTTAAACAAATAATACAATGGAGAAAACGTTATTCTTTCCCGTTTAAACGCAAACGAAACGCATCGCAGTAAATTGGAGAAAAATGACAACTTGTCGACAATTCCGACAAAACATTTTAATTAGAGTGGCAAACAGTTTGGAGCCTGATCAGACGCCGGGTTACCCGACGTCTGATCTGCCTCCAAACTGTTTGCAATCGATATACTAGTTTTAGCGTAAACGCGTTTATTTGGAAAGAATAACGTTTTCTCCACTGTACAATGGAGAATGTTTTTCAAGCATATTTCTTGCTGGTAACTTACGGCAGATTTGAATAAAGCAGAAAGTTCCTTAAGGGATTCTGCTTTACTTTCAACCTGACTTAAGTGATCGTCTTTCTTTGAAAATTATAACCGAACCATGTTATGGGATAACGGTTTAAGCGAGTTCTACAGAGCATACTCGTATATTGTTGTCGTAATGGAGTCATCTAATTTGGATATGTATTACATGTATTTGCATACAATCCATTTAAAATAAACTTAGTGTCAAACAATTTTACATTACTTTGTCTCATGAGTTTTAAAATACACTAACTATAGTATTGTTCAAGCATAATAAAACTCAATGAAGAAACATTTGATTATGTTACAGACATTGGTAACTTAAAAGTAGCTTGTTGTTACGCATAAACTATCCTAAAAGAACGCTCTGTTTGTTTGTTTATTTGTTGTCTTTTTATCTTACTCCAAACAACCACGCATGGTAAACAACACAATGTTTACCAGAGAGCCGTTTTATCAACGGTCGTGCGTCGGTTTTGCAAGATGTTAACTCATTGAGTCCTAGTGACGCATATATGCGTCGTTTACCAAACGTGTACCTGTGAAGAGTACACTTGTCTTATGCAAACAGTGAAGTCCCAGATTAGAGGGCTCCTGCAGGAGCCCTCTAATCAGGGACTTCACTGTTTGTCATTTTGCAATATATTATAAAAACCAAACCTAAAATGTCTAAAATGAACCATCCCTTATTGTAACTTGGAATTGTCCATTGAAAGTTTCAGGGGATAATGAGTTAACGCATTATTCCATGGAAGCGCATTTCCTCCACTTAAGAAAATAGTACCAGTCTATAAAGTCATGGACATATTTCATAAGAAATTTATATTTCTTTATTTTTAGATTAGCAGATGGTAGCTTAAAACAGACTGACAGAAAAGCAGAGTGTGCCTTAATGCACATTCTGCTTTGCCTCCAACCTGTTTAAGAGGTTGTCTGTCTCAGTTGAAACTAGAAAAGGGCTTTGGGGTAAAATATTTAACCCTTATCAAAATGTGCAGAGCTCTGCCATATCGTAAGGGTTATTCTTCTGTTTGATGAGAATAATAGCTGTGCTATGCGCTTTGAATAGTGCATATCCCTGTTACAGCGGAGAAAACGTTTTTCTTTCCCGTCAAAACGCAAACGAAACGCAAACGCATCACAGTAAAATGGAGAAAATGAAAACTTTTCGACAATTCTGACTATTTATTTTAATCAGAGTGGCAAACAGTTTGGAGCCTGATCAGACGCCGGGTTACACGGCGTCTGATCTGGCTCCAAACTGTTTGTATTTGAAATAACAGTTTTAGCGTTAACGCGTTTATTGGGAAAGAATAACGTTTTCTCCACTGTATGCGCTTTGAATAGTGCATATCCCTGTTACATTATTTTTGCTTAGGAGAAGTAATTGAATGTTTTACCATAAAGATCTCTGCACGCCGTCTAAATTATGCAAGAAATATTAAACCATTTTTGAATTTTCAAATATAGATCACACCAAAAATAGCAGCGATTTTTATCATTAACATTATTTCACTTAATACATGTACCATTTAACAAGTTATCCGGTCTGCTTTTTATGTTTAGAAATCATATCTACTTGAATGCGTTTTGAATGAGCATCATTTTAAGTGTTACATGTAAATTGTTGATAAAACGTCGATTAAAACAGTCACGTCTGGTCTGAATCCAAACTGCATGAACAGTAGCTAGGCGTTGTAGGAAATAGATTTATGGGCTTAAATCATGATCCGATTAGAAAACTGGAATTCAGATGGATGCTTAACCAAACTTCCCCTGTTGCTTTCAAATTGTCGCTTGCAAAAAGTTACTCAATCAATATTTAAACATTTCCATTAAAGAAACTAGTAACGAGTGTCAAACAGTTTAAATGCAGATCAGACGCCGCCAAATCTGTATATAACACCAGTCAAGTAGCGATCCGCAGGATACATGTATTGGTAAAACAGAAAGCTCCAAAGTTTGATTTCTACTTGACTTTCATCTTTTTGAAGCGTTCATCTGTCTTTAATACAGCACTTCATCTATACAACGGCACCCAATGGGAGATAAAGATTGTGTAAAACAGAAAGCTCCAAAGTTTGATTTCTACTTGACTTTCATCTTTTTGAAGCTGTCATCTGTCTTTAATACAGCACTTCATCTATACAACGGCACCCAATGGGAGATAAAGATTGTGTAAAACAGAAAGCTCCAAAGTTTGATTTCTGCTTGACTTTCATCTTTTTGAAGCTGTCATCTGTCTTTAATACAGCACTTCATCTATACAACGGCACCCAATGGGAGATAAAGATTGTGTAAAACAGAAAGCTCCAAAGTTTGATTTCTGCTTGACTTTCATCTTTTTGAAGCTGTCATCTGTCTTTAATACAGCACTTCATCTATACAACGGCACCCAATGGGAGATAAAGATTGTGTAAAACAGAAAGCTCCAAAGTTTGATTTCTACTTGACTTTCATCTTTTTGAAGCGTTCATCTGTCTTTAATACAGCACTTCATCTATACAACGGCACCCAATGGGAGATAAAGATTGTGTAAAACAGAAAGCTCCAAAGTTTGATTTCTGCTTGACTTTCATCTTTTTGAAGCTTTCATCTGTCTTTAATACAGCACTTCATCTATACAACGGCACCCAATGGGAGATAAAGATTGTGTAAACAGAAAGCTCCAAAGTTTGATTTCTGCTTGACTTTTATCTTGTTAAAGCTGTCATCTGTCTTTAATACAGCACTTCATCTATACAACGGCACCCAATGGGAGATAAAGATTGTGTAAAACAGAAAGCTCCAAAGTTTGATTTCTGCTTGACTTTCATCTTTTTGAAGCTGTCATCTGTCTTTAATACAGCACTTCATCTATACAACGGCACCCAATGGGAGATAAAGATTGTGTAAAACAGAAAGCTCCAAAGTTTGATTTCTGCTTGACTTTCATCTTTTTGAAGCTGTCATCTGTCTTTAATACAGCACTTCATCTATACAACGGCACCCAATGGGAGATAAAGATTGTGTAAAACAGAAAGCTCCAAAGTTTGATTTCTACTTGACTTTCATCTTTTTGAAGCGTTCATCTGTCTTTAATACAGCACTTCATCTATACAACGGCACCCAATGGGAGATAAAGATTGTGTAAAACAGAAAGCTCCAAAGTTTGATTTCTGCTTGACTTTCATCTTTTTGAAGCTTTCATCTGTCTTTAATACAGCACTTCATCTATACAACGGCACCCAATGGGAGATAAAGATTGTGTAAACAGAAAGCTCCAAAGTTTGATTTCTGCTTGACTTTTATCTTGTTAAAGCTGTCATCTGTCTTTAATACAGCACTTCATCTATACAACGGCATCCAATGGGAGATAAAGATTGTGTAAAACAGAAAGCTCCAAAGTTTGATTTCTGCTTCACTTTCATCTTTTAGAAGCTGTCATCTGTCTTTAATACAGCACTTCATCTATACAACGGCACCCAATGGGAGATAAAGATTGTGTAAAACAGAAAGCTCCAAAGTTTGATTTCTGCTTGACTTTTATCTTTTTAAAGCTGTCATCATTCTGTCTATAATACAGCACTTCATCTATACAACGGCACCCATGCAATGGGAGATAGAGATTGTGTGCGTTGTTCCGGAGGGAGGGAAATTGAGTTACATTTGCAAACTCCTTGAATCCAGATCAGACGCCGCGTAACGCTGCGTCTGATCTGGCTTTAACCCTTTCCCTTATAGAAGCGACTTTTAGCACATTCATTTTATTCATCCGCTGAAGAAAATAGTTCCAAATTATACCGTAATGAATATGTGTCATATTTAATACTTTTCTTATTCTAGCAGTTAATAGCTTAAAGCAGGCTGAAAGTAAAGGAGAATGCGCCTTAGGGCGCATTCTGCTTTACTTTCAACCTGTTTTAAGTAGTGACATATCTTCAATACTAGAATTAATGCTATCAGGTAAAGGGTTAAGCTGTTTGCCACTCGTCATTAATTTATTTACTGTCAAAATGTCCATTATGTCACTTTAAGAGATACAGTAGACGACAATTTTAACCAGACGCTATTTCAGAAATAAACGCGTAAGACACAATTGTCCTGTATAGGGAACTGCGACAAGGGTCGTTGTAAGGAGGGAGTCGTTGTTGGGAGAACCGTTGTAGGGAGGGATCGCTGTATCATAACTTACATTGTAGCATTCGTTTGAGTAATCGTAATATACAGTGGAGAATCTGTTATTCTGACGTCATTAGTGACGTCATACATGTACCTTGTACTGTAGTTGTAAAATAAATTTGATGCAAGTGAAATAATACTTGACAATTTAATTGTACTTTATTCCGTGTACTCGTCTTGAGTAAACATACTTTAGATTTCGCTGTTAAGTGCACCTTGACAGTGTTGTCACACTATAAAGTTGTAATCTGCATACTATTTGATGTAACAGTTTACACTTTAGTTTGAAGTCAAAGTTAAATATTCCCTAGTGTCATTACCATTAGTTTCTTAGTTTCATACAAGATTATGAGCAGTAAATCTGGTTCTTCACTGTATTCCAAAACAAAACATACATGGGGAAATTTGATTAACCATTTTACTCCCAATGACGTCATAAAGCGCATTTGAAAACAATTTTGATCCTGATTAGACACCGCGTAAAGCGGCGTCTCATCAGGATCAAAACTGTTTTCCACTTGTGAAAAACGTCATAACTGCCTTAAATATAATTTTTTTTACGATATTACAGACAAAAATATTGAAGCAGACGACAATATGGCGATGAAAGGGTAAATAATTCACGATAAATTTGATCATGGAAGGGTTAAAATGTAAGTGGAAAGAAGTTTTTTATGTTTGTACTTTTATGGCGGTGTGTACAGTGGATAATACGTTACTCTTTCCCGTTTAAACGAAACGAAACGCTAACGCAATACACTAAAACGTAGAAAAGTACAACGTGTGGACAATTCTGATGATTCATGTTTATCTTGGTGGCAAACAGTTTGGGTTACCCGGCGTTTGATCTGGCTCCAAACTGTTTGCAATAGAAGTAATAGTTTTGGCGTAAACGCGTTTATTTGGAAAGAATAACATTTTCTCCACTGTATATTTACAATTAAAGCCCGTATATAAGTTGGCATTCCTTTTACAACGTTAAGGCTATAAATCATTCAAAGAGTTTTATCCTTTAAAGCTTTTAATGTCATAGGCCCCGACAACCGCTATTCAAACATTTTAAACCCATGTCAGATTTCCAATAACTATAGGTGTCTGATCAGAACCCAACCTGATTGACACTCGTTTCGATATGAGAGAGAGAGAGAGAGAGAGAGAGAGAGAGAGAGAGAGAGAGAGAGAAACAATGAAGAGAGAGAGAGAGAGGGGAGGAAAAAAAATATATATAGAGAGAGGGGGGGAGATAGAGCACTCGTTTCGATATGCGATAGAGAGAGAGAGAGAGAGAGAGAGAGAGAGAGAGGGGGAGATAGAGAGAGAGGGAGAGAGATGGGAGAGGGAGGGAGGGAGGGAGAGAGAGAGAGGGGGTGAGTGAGAGAAAGAAAAAGAGAGAGAGAGAAAGAGAGAGTAGGGGAGTGTTAAGATATCAATTATCAATCGTTATTCTTTTCCAACAAACGCATTTGTTTTGCAAAAAATACATTTTATTGTGCCAACAGTTTGAAACTTATCTAGAGGCAGGGTAACCAGGCATCTGGTCAGGTCCAAGAATGTTTACAACTGAAATCAAAATAAGCTATCAACAATGTAAAAAACATCTTGTCATTTTCGACATTGAATGTGTTTCCGTTTAGGTTTGTCTAAATGGGGAAACATAAGGTCTTCTCAAATGTAACTGATCATGATTGATCGATAAAAACTATATGTCAATAGAAATAAAAAGTCAAACTTGATGTTTGCCCATCTTAATCACCATCTTTAAATATTTTAGAGTGGCTTGTTGATTGACAAATTAACTTCACGCCCCTTGAGCACCTTATCATGCCCAATTGTCGTCTGCTTTAAATTTATCGTCTGCGAAAAAGGATAAAAATTTGGTATTGATATGAAGAAATATTGAATACATGTATAAGTGACAAACAGTTTAGATTCAGATCAGACGCCGCGCTACGCGGCGTCTGGTCTGAATCCAAACTGTTTGCAGATGATAGCTAAGTTACACCTCATTCAATCATTACTCGCCATGGGGTCCTGTCAGAAACTGATTCCATGATCGGTATTAACTCATTCCACCCTAGTGACGAGTATACTCGTCATCTACAAACATTATACCTAAGAGAATTACACTTGTCCTATGCAAACAGTGTAAACCCTGATCAGAGGGCTCCTTTAAGATATTTTCTTAGTCTATTGATGGAATCCCCCATTGTTCTAGATATGCGTGAAAAGGCATGCAGCACAAGCTGCCAGCGGGTATTAGACCAATCTCATTTTAATAGGTGAGGCCCAGATAAACTCATGCTCTAGAGGCTTTTCAATGGTTATTTCTAACCAAACTATTAAATATAAAGGTCGGGTCTCACATGAGACGCTTCAATGTTTTTTTTTGCTACTGGCATGTGCACAAGACCCATGCTTTTTGCCAGGATATTGTCTGGCAAGGCGTTATGACCGAAAGGTTGCCAGGAAATGTCTTTAAGGAGCCCTCTGATCAGGGTCTACACTGTTTGTCACTTTGAAATATAATGTGAAAATCAACCCTGAATAGTCAAAAATGGACTAAATTTATCTTGAAATTGGATTTGTCCATTAAAAGTTTAAGGGGATGATTCCACCCTAGTGACGAATATATTCGTCCTATTCAAACTATATAGGTACCTGTGCAGAGTACATCTGTTCTATACAAAAAGTGTAGACCCAGATCAGAAGGCTTAGGTCTACACTGTTTTATGATTTTACAAATATATTGTGAAAACAACCCCAATTAGTAAAAGATGGACAATTTTCTTTTTGAAATGGATTTGTCCATTTGAAGTTTCAGGGGTCGGTGAGTTAACCCATTTTATTATTGTATGAAGATCAGTATATATACAAATAATAACATTTTAAAATGGTACATTATGTATCCCTGATATGGTTTAGGAAATACAGTGGAGAAAAGTTATTCTTTCCCAATAAACGCGCTTGTAACGCTTAAACTGTTATTTCGAATGAAAAATAGTTACTGCTATCTCTAGTTGGTGTAGGCCTATTGTAGAAAATAATCCAAAGACAAGCTTTTTTAAGTTAATGAGGTCAACGACCAAGATCTATTTCACAGTTACTTGAAAATGTAATGACACGCATCGCCATTGCTCAGGTCATTTTAATCTAGCCTCCTGTATTTCAAACATTCGGTTTTATTTTATTCCTGAAAGAATTTACAGCTACATGTAGCAAGCAGTGCTTACTCAGATTAGACGCCGCATTGTGCGGCATCTGATCTGAGTCGGCACTGTTTGCCTATGTCTCAATTATGGAACGCAACGCATAAATGGGTCAAATCAAAATATTGTTTCAAACTCTTCAGACAGCGAAAGTTCAAATACAACAAAACAACTATTGAAGAACTCTCAAATTAAGCAATAGTACGGTTGTTTAAGACATACCATTATGGTAGCTTAATGCAGAAGACAAGTAATACTCCACTTATTGTATTCACTAGTTTTTTCCATTATCTTTGCCCTATATTGAGCAGTATACTGCCTTAAAACACCAATTAGTATTTACTAGTATATCACTTAAGAAATGGAGCACTGTATCCCAACTATTTGATCATATATCACATTACGCTCTTAATACTGCGAAAGTTCAGACATTAAACAATTTTCAAGAGCGCTCGCTTACATCAACACATTACCGGCGATTAACTAACCCATTTATTGTCGTATACCGTGTACACTGATATTTGCAAAGCTTCGAGCCTGGTCAGATGCCGAGTTACTAGACGTCTGGCCAGGATCCGGGCTATTGAAGTTGACACCCATATCGATATTTCTTCAGTAAGTTTTAAATTGAAAATTACAGATGAGCTTTATTAAGCTGGCACTATTGAAGCAGCGGAAGGGTTACAGTGGAGAATCTGTTATTCTTTCCCAATAAACGCGTTTACCCTAAAACTATTATTTGCAGTGCAAACAGTTTGGAGCCAGATCAGACGCCGGGTAACCCGGCGTCTGATCTGGCTCCAAACTGTTTGCCACCAAGATAAACATGAATTATCAGAATTGTCAAAAAGTTGTACTTTTCTACGTTTTAGCACTTTGCGTTTGCGTACGTTTGCGTTTAAACGGGAAAGAATAACAGATTCTCCACTGTAAAAGGACTAACAGGGTTTTCTAGAAAGCTCTTAACTCTTCGAATGTTTGCTTTTTTAAAGGTAAACACTCACTTGATCTTGCGCATATAATGTAACACTATTTAACGTTTTAGTCCCAGTGAATACCATATTCTGTTAACTGCCGCTTAATACATGTTTGTATTGGCAATCAGTTTTCAAGAATGCTGCGTAATTCGGCGTCTGGTCAAGAACCAAACTGTTTGAAACTGTTCCATTTATTATTGCATCGTACCATTCAATGAATTATCCATGTACATGTATAATATACGCGGCCTTTGATATAGGTGGATGCTTAACCCTGTCACTGTCAGATATTTCGTGTGAATTTTACCATTTCACCGTTTCATTGTCACCTGCTTCAATTCTGTTATTTGTAAGATCGTTTCAAAGTAAGATTCAATGCAGTATGACTTAAAACATATCGATACATGTACCAATGTCAAACAGTTTGAACACTGATCAGATGCATTATGCGGCGCCTGTTCAGGATCAAAACTGGTTTCAAACGCGTTTTTAAGCGCCAGAGAGAGTGAAAGAATTAATACTTGATTAGAATAATGCAGAGGACTCCTACTGGAGAAATAGTTTTTATCCTGTATCAAGCAGTACAGTGGGGAAAACGTTATTCTTACCCAATAAACGCGTTTACGCTCAAACTATTATTTCCATTACAAACAGTTTGGAGCCAGATCAGACGCCGGGTACCCGGCGTCTGATCAGGCTCCAAACTGTTTGTCATTCAGATCAAAATAGATACTGAAAAATGTCAAAAAGTTGTTATTTTCTACATTTTAGTGTTTTGCGTTTGCGTTTCGTTTGCGTTTAAACGGGAAAGAATAACGTTTTCTCCACTGTAACCTGTCTGAAGAGATCTCCATACTAATTGCCGTTTAAACCATTGAACCCTATCTACGAGTATATACATCATTTACAAACAATTTACCTGAGAATAGTACACATGTCCCACTGATTAGTGTCTGTACTGTTTGTCATTTAGAAATAAAGTCTACAAAACAACACTAAATAGTCAAAAACGGACTATACTTTATTGGAATCTGGACTGGACCATTCAAATGTTATGGAGCTGAATAACTAATACATGTACACGACTGGCTATAAACAAAGGATGGCAAAATAAGGGTCAATAGCGACAAACCGAGACCAAAGTCCGACCCAAACTTTGTCATAGAAATCTAAATTAAATCAAATACATGTACATACAAGCTCCATTAACCAATTTGTGCGTGTTTAAAATAACACTCGTGTTTCAGAGTAACCTAGACATGTTCTGGCTGTATAGTAAAACCTCTCTATAACGACCACTAAAGTGTGTAAATTATATTTTGTTTATGACAGGTGACAGCTTAAAGCAAAGTGAATGAGAAACCGAAAGCTTCTTTAGGAGCTTTCTGTTTCACTGTCACATTGCTTTAAGCTGTCACCTGTCTTTTATATATCTAATTAGCATTTATTTTAGTGGTCGTTTTACTGTAACATTGTATCCATCTTGCTGTCTTGGCCTGTTGGCTGGTTGACTGGCTGACTGCCTGTCTCTGTTTCATTGTCTCTGTCTGTATGGTTCTGTCTATATGTATGTTTTGTGTCTATCTCTGTATGTCTGCTTACCTGTCTGTCTGCCTCTCTCTCTTTCTCTGTCTCTCTGCGAGTTCGTGTCCCTGACTACATGCCTGTATCTCTCTCTCTCCCTCTCTCTCTCGCACTCACTTTGTTTGTCTGTCTGTCTGCCCCTCTCCCTTCCTTCCCCTCTTCTGTCACAAACTGACTTTCTTCCTTCCTCATTTGCCAGTCCTGTATCTTCACAGCGCTTAAATAGTCTAAGACAATATCTAAGACATGGCGCAGTCAAAAGTACTTGGATAAGGATGAAACACTCTTAAATATTTAAGGTAACGATGTTTTTTAATTCCATACAAATAAAAAACAAATTATTGTAAATAAAGCTATGGCAGTGATCAACCTATTCCAGGCATAAACAGTATGTTACAGAATATTGAACACTGATTTTAATTATCATGTTATTACTTATGAAATTTGAGATAAGGTTATTCAATGTAGACCATGTTTCAATGTAGTATCTGATTTGTGCTCCATGGAAATGCCTCAATATTATTCGCTGTATTCGAGTTTAACCGGAACTACGTAGGTCTGGACACTAATGAATGTTATTTCTTAACAAGAGGAATCCCCTTGACACTCCGGACATATTAAAGCCTGTCTATATGATGAAAACTGTCCATTATGCTCTGTTAAGTGCAAAAACACATACTCATTGTGATTTGAAAGCCAGCAAACTTTTGAGAACAATAGTCGAATCGTTGAATGAGCACAGTCATAAATCACCCATAACCGAACCGTGAACTTATTGAACAGACAAAACAGTCAAACATGCGCGAAGCGAACGATAAATGAAAACGTATTGTCATTTTTAACGACTTGTAGGATCTTAATGCACAACAAAAGTAATGCAGAAAGCGCCTTTAGGCGCTTTCTGCATTTCTTCCGTTTTGCATTTAGATCACTTCCGGTTAATAGACTGCTCATAGATTATCCATGACATAGACTGGTCGATAAAAACAAGCTCTACCATGTTCTTCAATTGAATATCGAATGGTTCTTTTATCTGGGTTATTCTGTTTTGTTTAGCCATAAAAGTAATGGTCAACGTTTATAGTGCTAATCTGGAAAGGACATCTTAATAGGTTAATCCTGTTCGATGTAATTTCACAGATTACGATACAGAATTAAATCAAATTCATTGGACTCATGGACCAATATTACTGACAAGGTGAAAGGGCGAGTTTATTTTAGTTATATAACGATTAAGTCCGAAGCAGACTACAATTTCAAACATTTGGACGAGTTTTATTGATATATAAGGTATAGAAATCTTCAACATTGGCACGTGCCCCTTGACCCGGATTTAATCTTTACTTTCAATTTTCAGTATCGTCTGCTGACAGATTTCGTCGGCAAAGGATTTGCGTGTGTTTTGTAAAGATGATTCTAATGTGAAAAGTATCGTCATAATATTTCGTTTTACCTGTAAGTGTTATGTATTCGTGTATAATTACAATCAAAACGTCTCAATTTCCTTTCACTATACCTTACGTTGTTTAAAGGTTAACAACAATAAGCGATTTATTCATAGGTGTTTTGAAAAGTACTTGGGGTTTAAAGTCGTATAAAAATAACACATTTGGCTTGGCAAGGCGGTCAAAAGTCATGTGGTCACCTAGCGAATATAGGCGCAATTGAAAGTGTGTCAAAAGCAACACATTAATAGACACGGATAAACATTAATATAACACCGGCGGAACTATTGAAATGTATTATGACATTTAACGTGAATCTCGCTAAGAGGTAACCCACTAGGTGAAAGTTTATCTGAAGAGAAATAATAGGGTATATTTCATTGAGAAATAAATTACTTGGATTATTGCAGTTAGGTTTGGAGACACGCCATTTTGGAACATTAACATGCATAAGTACAGTTCAAAGAAGGTAAATGTTTATTCACTCGGTTCTATAAAACGGTAAACTGTTTTCAACGTATTTGTCCCTAGCAACGAGTATACTCGTCATTAATGAACAATGTACCTTGACGAGTACATTTACCCTATGCACAAACTGCATATCCTGATCGCAGGGCACCTTAAACATCCACTGCCAAATTTCATTGAGTGTTTTCATTGGTGACCGCTTCAATTATGTTGTTTGCAATATCGTTTCAAAGTAAGATTCAATGTACATATACTACAGTGGAGAATCTGTTAGTCTTTCCCGTTTAAACGCAAACGTACGCAAACGCAAAGCACTAAAACGTAGAAAAGAACAACTTTTGGACAATTCTGATAATTCTTGTTTATCTTGGTGGCAAACAGTTTGGAGCCTGATCAGACGCCGGGTTACCCGGCGTCTGATCTGGGTCCAAACTGTTTGCACTGCAAATAATAGTTTTAGCGTAAACGCGTTTATTGGGAAAGAATAACAGATTCTCCACTGTACTATGACTTGAAACATATCGATAGGAGTGCCAAACAGTTCGGATCTAAACTGTTTGCAAACGCACTTTTAGGCTTCAGTGAGAGTGCAAGGGTTAAGCAGTTCTCTGATCAGGGTCTGCACTGTTTGTCATTTTGAAATGTATTGCAAATGAAAACATCAATAGTGCGAAATGGACTGGACTTCACTGGAAATGGAATTTTCCATTTGAACTTTCAGAGTTGAATGTGCTAAATAATTCACTACCAAATGACGTCAAAAGTCGCGTTTGTAAACAGTTTTGATCCAAACTGTTTGACGCTCGTATCGAATTGTTTCAGTCCTACTGCCTTAAAATAAACTGTGAAGCGAGATTGCAGACAGCAGAAATGAAGCAGACCACAATAAAATGTCGAAGGGGTAAAACTCTAACGAGCAATGTTGCTGTGAAAGAGTTAAACAACATGAGCAGTACTACAGTGGGGAATCTGTTATGCTTTCCCGTTTAAACGCAAACGTACGCAAACGCAAAGCACTTAAACGTAGAAAAGAACAACGTTTTGGACAATTCAGATAATTCTTGTTTATCTTGGTGGCAAACAGTTTGGAGCCTGATCAGACGCCGGGTTACCCGGCGTCTGTTCTGGCTCCAAACTGTTTGTAATAGAGAAAATAGTTTTAGCGTAAACGCGTTTATTGGGAAAGAATAACAAATTCTCCACTATACGTTATCAGTGTACACCTTGATAAGATTGCTCCTTAAGGAACCTTTGAGCAAGGTCTGTACGGTTTATCATTCTAATAAATTGCAACAATAACCATAAATCAACAGAATTGAACCAGCCTTAATTGGAAATCTGGAACTGTACATTTGTAGTTTCAGGAGTGAATGGGTTTATATGACATGATAACGTTTTCTCTCCTGTTTGTGTTACATTTGAAAATTAGAACGGAAAAGACCGTATCCTTGGCGCATTTAGAAAACGCTATTTAATTCCGTTTTAACGAAACGAAGGGCAAACGTAAGTGAACTAAATGTAGGAAAAATTGTTAAAGATTTTCTTTAAAAAATATGTCTATCGCTTTTTATGTTGCTATATCGTCTGCTGAAAAAAGTCGTCTGCTATTTTTTCTCAACGTCGTTTATGACAGTTTGACGGAAGAAACATAAAGATGAGTCACAAGCAGTTTGAACCTATTTCAGATGCGGCGTTACGCGGCATCTGATCTGGGTTTAAACTGTTTGAAAATGTAAGCTCAGCTCTCTAAGGATGGCTGATCTGGGAACAGACTCAATTAAACATAGTCTGCAATTTTCAGTATTTGCAAGTCGCCCCGTACTTCATTCTCAGTGTTGTTATACTTTCTGGTCCTTTGGAATCATTGATTTCAGCGCATTTACAGTTGAAAGTTGAATTCCGCTTAACCCATTACCCAATAGCCTGTTTCTAGTTTTGAATACAGGTGATCACTTAAAGCAGGTTGAAAATAAAGCAGAATGTGCCCTAAGGCACATTCTGCTTTTTTTTCCAGCCTGCTTTAAGCTACCATCTGCTAGGATTTAGAAAAGATTTCGTTTGTTACACGTTTATGTCTGCATACATTGGAACTATTTTCTTCAGCGGAGGAATAAATCAAATGCGCTAAAAGGCGCTTCTATTGGGGAAAGGATTAAGCTGGTGCTAGGGGGCGTGAGCACTGTTGCATATTTCAGTATTGCTCATGAACAGACCCAATTAAACCGAGCCTGCAATTTTCAGTAATTGCTTTGTTTTCTGTGCTTTCAAAGGATCTCCCCTTATTCAGATTTATACTTCAAACTGTTTGCAAATGTAAACCAAGTCATGTTCAGCACTCTAAGGGTATTACTGTTCCCTCCCTATAACAATTCTCTCCGAATAACTGTGACACATAAACTTTGTTTCCCTTTGGGTGTAGTTGTAGAGAGGCGGTACTGTAGTAGCAACAGTGTAGACCATGATGAAACACAATATCATGGTGTGTAGAATATGTTTCTATACGTGGTTGTAAACGTCACATTCTCTTGAAATTGAGTACAGTGGAGATAACATTATACACTATCAATAAACGCGTTTGTAAACGCTAAAACTATTATTTCAAATGCAAATAGTTTTGAGCTAGAACAGACGCCGGGTAACCCGGCGTCTGATCAGGCTCCAAACTGTTGGCAACTCTGATTAAAATAGATAGTCAGAATTGTCGAAAAGTTGTCATTTTCTCCATTTTACTGTTATGCGTTTGGAATTCGTTTGCGTTTAAACGGGAAAGAATAACATTTTCTCCACTGTATTCATGGTCAAACGAGCGAAACTCTAGCTTTCGCTAAAATAGATCAAATTCTATATAAAATGACATTCGTTCTTATTCAAATATTATTCGTTTCAAATAACATCGAAATCGATAAATCTGATAAAATAATTGAATTAACCCTTTCACTGCACTGGTACTTGCAACCAATTTGGATCCTGATCAGACGCCGAGTAATTCATCGTCTGAGCAGTCTTAAAACTGATTGACACTCACTTCCATGTTTCTTTAGACAGAATACCTACAATCTAACCTTGGGAAATAAAAGCAGGCGTCTGATTTTAAGCTTTAAATATTCTGAGGGTGAAGGGGTCAAATTATCAATGAGGGCTAAGCATAGACGTGCTATATCTCTCAAATAGAATAGTCATGCTGATTTCTCTCAATTACTTTCCCGTCCTGTGTTTGAAAATGCAATTACATTGAATATTAAACCCTTCATTGCTGTGACGTCATCAGCTTTAAAGCAATTGTCGTCTGATTTTATTTCTCAAATTAAAATGTGATAGAGTTTTTACTTCAGAAATATAGATTTGAATGCCAAACAGTATGGATCCTAATCAGACGCCACATTACGCGGTGTCTAACCAGCCCCTAACCATTGTACTCGAGCATAAAGACAGTAAAACCTGTTACAGTGGAGAATCTGTTATTCTATTATCTGTTACGCTAAAACTATTATTTCCAATACAAAAGGTTTCGAGCCAGATCAGACGCCGGGTAACCCGGCGTCTGATCAGGCTCCAAACTGTTTGCCACCAAGATAAACATAAAATATCAGAATTGTCCAAAAGTTGTTCTTTTCTACGTTTTAGCGCTTTGCGTTTGCGTACGTTTGCGTTTAAACGGGAAAGAATAACAGATTCTCCACTGTAACCTGGTTAACCCTTTCATGATCAAATTTATCGTAATGTTTTAATCTCTTCACCATCATACTGTTGTCTGCTTCACTATTGTTGTCTGCAATATCGTCTTAAAGTTAGATTTACGGCAGTACAGTGGAGAATCTGTTATTCTTCCCCGTTTAAACGCAAACGTACGCAAACGCAAAGCACTAAAACGTAGAAAATAACACCTTTTGGACAATTCTGATAATTCTTGTTTATCTTGGTGGCAAACAGTTTGGAGCCTGATCAGACGCCGGGTTACCCGGCGTCTGATCTGGCTCCAAACTGTTTGCACTGCAAATAATAGTTTTAGCGTAAACGCGTTTATTGGGAAAGAATAACACATTCTCCACTGTATAACTGACGTTATTTCAAAACAAGTGCCAAACAGTTTTGATGAGGATCAAAACTGTTTGCAAATGCGCTAAATATGATGTCACTGAGAGTTAAAGGGTAAAACAAATTTTGACAAATGAATTTATGCTCACATCGAGCCTGTCTTCACGTGAATGAGACAACGATTTAATTAGTTTGGATCTCGATCAGATGCGGGGTAACATTACAATTGAGTCAGGATTCAAGTTGTGAATCTCGCACTAAAGTTTAGAAAGTTAACGACTTAAAGTGTGTTTTTAGAACGACAAACGAAAACTACGTGAAGTAGGCGAAACAATGTATGGATAAGAATTAAACAGATTTTGACAAATGGCTTTGTGTTCAACTCTCAATTCACATGAACTTAATATTTGATTACTTTCGCCGCCAATTTCGCAACCTATGCCATTTTGACAGTTTGGACCCTGATCAGACGCCGATCCTAATAACTCGATATCTCATCAGGATCTAAACTGTTTGACACTCATGTCAGTACCTTTTCAATAACCCTGTCAGGAATTTAAAATTGGCACAATATTGCAGAAAATATTTTTTAAACAGTCGATTCCGTTTAATCCTCCGCGGAAGAAAATAATTCCAATCTATACATTCATGAATATGTATCAGAAGGAATACTTTCTTAATTCTAACGGGTGGTAACTTAAAGCAGACTGAAAGTAAAGCAGAATGCGCATTAGGGCACATTCTGATATACTTTTTACCTGCTTTAAGTACATGTTGCATTAGGGCGCATTCTGATTTACTTTTAACCTGCTTTAAGTACAACAAAAACAAAAACAAACAACACACAGATAAAAGTTTTAAAACAGAAAAAAAATGTCAGGAATACGTGTTAAAGAGATATGCGACAAAATGAAATTTTGATAGGCCTTTATGATTTTGTCTGTACAGGTTCTTTAATAGGTAATACTGTGTTTTTTTTTGTCAATAGACACCTGTGTAGGGCTGCCATTTCTCCGGATTTTTCCTAAATCTCCGGATTTGTTCCCAATACATGATAGCTTAAAGCAGGCTGAAAGTAAAGCAGAATGTGCCCTAAGGCGCATTCTGCTTTACTTACAGCCTGCTTTGAGTGGCTGCCTGTCACCAAAACAAGAAAAAGTATATGGGGTAAAGGTACGATTCGTAAAATCGCACTTGAAAAATGCAAATTTGGAAATCTTAGGATTTTTCATGGCAACTTATGGCAGCCCTGTGTAGCCCTTCTCGGCATGTCTTTTAACCAGCTTTGCCTATGTTTTACCCATTCATATACATGTATCAATAAAAATTAATAACACAAAATTGACACAAACAAACATCAAAACATATAAAAGTGATGCTTTCTAAAAGTATAAAGTTTGTTGCATGTGCATTTTTCTTTCAAACAGTTTGGCTCAAATTCAATTAAAACACTCACTCTTTCAAAGTCTTTGTATAAGAAATTGATCAAACTTCAAAGAATAAATATTTTATGTGTGAATAATCAGAAATATAAAGTTTGTTGCATGTGCATTTTTTGTCAAGCAGTTTGGCTCAAATTCAATTAAAACACTCTCTCTTTCAAAGTGTTTGTATAAGAAATTGATCAAACTTCAAATAATAAATGTTTTATGTGTGAATAATCAGAAATATAAAGTTTGTTGCATGTGCATTTTTCTTTCAAACAGTTTGTCTCAAATTCAATTAAAACACTTTCAAAGTACTTTTAGAACAAATTGATCAAACTTCAAATAATAAATGTTTTATGTGTGAATAATCAGAAATTGGTAAAACAAAACATATGTTGTAATGTTTCTTTTAAAACTATATGTCCTTTCATGAATATGCTACTGTACCGAATGAGCAAACGGCTGCTTATGTAGCCCTGAAATTTCGCGGCACCTAAGCGGGAGGTAACCGATACACATTATATTATTTGGTTGAGTAACAATTCTTGAATTATCGGTCTTCTTAAAACTGCCAGTTGGCGCAAGAATTGAGGGCATACCCCTTTAAAACATTATTTAAAATGCTGAATATTTTATGTGTCAAGTTTCTTTCATAGTTCTAGTAAAAGTAATTGAGTTAACGTGTTATTTACTTATTGATAGAAGTAAAAACTTTATGAAAATGGTTTGTTGACATACCTAGTGCTAATTTATCTAGCGAATGCATTCTGTCCTTGGGTCAGTACAGACTAACGAACCTTCTCGGATATTTCCATCAAGTCAAGATTTTACGAAGCATCAACCACTTGAGATCGATGGTTCGGCAGTTGTTTAAGCTGATCAAAATAATGATATATTCTGATCTGGATGTTCTTGTTTTTGCTTGATTTTGTATAAACATGTAAAGAAAAACTACGTAGCATTATAAAATGAAGTGCACTCAGAGTTACATGTACAGTGGAGAAAACGTTATTCTTTCCCTTTTAAATATAAACAAAACGCAAACGCACCGCAAACAAATGCAGAAAATAACCTTATGACAATTTTGTCAATTTATTTTAACCTGATGGCAAAGAGTTTGGAGCCTCACTGTTGTCGCCTGATTAGACACCGGGTTACCCGGTGTCTGATCTGGTTCCAAACTGTTTGCAATGGAAATAATAGTTTTAGCATAAACGCGTTTATTGGGAAAAAAAAAGTTTTCTTCCCTGTATATGACCCGTTTGTACGTATTGCACTAACAATGACTGTGTTTCTCGGTTATCTAATGTACTGGATGAGTTGGTTAGCCTACAATATATTCCAATTACTCTTTAGTGACTTTCATTGTTTCGTTTAATTTTGAATCCAGACACTTTTAAGCCTCCTTAGTTTTTACGATGTGTAAACCCTTGCACAGTCAAAAGGCACATTTGCAAACAGTTTGGTCCCTGATCAGACGCCGCGTAATGCGGCGTCTGATCAGAATCAATACTGTTTGATACTGATTTTGAAAGTCAGTAATACTGCTTTATATCTAACTTTGAAACAATATTGCAGACAAAATCATTGAAGCTGACGATACTATGGCGGTGAAGGGGTAAACATGTTACAGTGGAGAATCTGTTATTCTTTCCCAACAAACGCGTTTACGCTAAAACTATTATTTGCGGTACAAACAGTTTGGAGTCAGATCAGACGCCGGGTAACCCGGCGTCTGATCAGGCTCCAAACTGTTTGCCACCAAGATAAACATGAAATATCAGAATTGTCCAAAAGTTGTTCTTTTCTACGTTTTAGCGCTTTGCGTTTGCGTACGTTTGCGTTTAAACGGGAAAGAATAACAGATTCTCCACTGTACAAAAAATTGACAGTGGAAATGTTAAGAGGCACAATCAAACATGGGTTACTCGTTGATTGATAGTGTTTATCGCTTACGTCACGTGACAGCTTTAAGGTAAAAAAAATGTATACAGGAAGCTGATGAGGGCTTTCTGCATTACTACTGTTATTCAGCCTTAAGTTACCACTCCAATGTAATACTGACCACGTGTCTTCTAATGAATAGTCGTGTTATACAAGTATGAAGTACTTGCACCCTTTTTATCGTGCTACTAACGAGCGAAAATGACCAACGTCAGGTTAAATTACAGATTTACCTTTACGATCATACCCTTCATCACCATGGATCGTAAACTAAAGTCATTTTTGCAAACAGTTTCGATCCAGATCAGACGCTGCAGTCACTGCGTAACGCGGCGTCTGATCAGGATTAAAACTGTTTGGTGCATACTCTTGTCAATATTTCGTCTGTTTGAAGTTCAAAATTTTGAATTTTGAATTTAATTGCAGACGACAAACATTACTGCAGACAATATTTTGTCTGGGTTACTTTGGTGATGAAAATGTTAAACCTTTCCGTGCCACGTCTGATATCGTCTGTTAAACACCTTTTACTGCCATGACGTCATCAAATTAAACAATTGTCGTCTGCTTCTATTTCTAAAAAACATCCTTTAGGTATTTTGACTTAAGAAATATTGAAACGAGTCTCAAACAGTCTGGATCCTGTTCAGACGCCGCGTTACGCGGCGTCTGATTAGGATATAACTGTTTGCAAATAACTACTGTACTCGGGGTAAGGCAGTGAAGGGGTTAACGTTTTTCGCCTGTCCGTAATTTTCAAAATTAGATGTAAGAGTTTTGGCTGAAGACATACTTGTATGAGTCTCAAACAGTGTGGATCCTGGTCAGCCATGGGTTTAATTGGTACATGTATTTGAACTGTATCCAATATCATTGTAAACACCAGAGCATTCGGGCCAGTACAGTGAAATGTTTCATAAATTATAGCAATAAAGTAAACAAGAAAAAAGCTTTAAAGTACATCCAAGAAATTCCTCCATTTCTCAAGCCATAATATAATTTATCATGAATTTCTTCAAACAGTCCAAAAGTACATCCATGAAGCCATGATATTCTCAACAAAAACTCAACAGTAAGTCCATGTTGCAATCCTAAATAGTCTAAAATAGACAATATTAATTGGATATTTGAAGTACATGTACTAGGGGCCGACGAGTTACAGTGGTGAAAACGTTATTTTTTCCCAATAAACGCGTTTACGTACAAATAATTATTTCCATTGCAAACATTCTACTTACAGTGGAGAAAACATTATTCTTTCCCGTTTAAATGCAAACGAAACTCAAACGCACCACAGTAAAAATGAGAAAATGACAACTTATCGACAATTCCGACTATTTATTTTAATCAGAGTGGCAAACAGTTTGGAGCCTGTTCAGACGCCGGGTTACCCGGCGTCTGATCTGGCTCCAAATTGTTTGCATTTGAAATAACAGTTTTAGCATAAACGCGTTTATTGGGAAAGAATAACGTTTCCTCCACTGTATGTTGAAACAACTTACTTAGATTTATTGTTGGAACCGACCTTTATTTTTTCTCGATGGGTTGATAAAAACAAAACGTTAATATTCACGGAGAACTTTTGGAGTACATGTATTTGGTAAAGCAACAATGAAGAACTTGATGCAGTAAACATTTTAATGTAAAAATGACAGCCTTTTGAAAATGCCGACGGCGTATTTCTTATCTGAGAAAAATAGTTTGGAGCCAGAGAAGACGCCTGGTTACCCGATCTACAGTCGGAGTCAATCGTATATTTATTGAGATACATAATGCGTCATCTACTTACAGTGGAGAAAACGTTATTCTTTCCAAAAAAACGTGTTTACGCTAAAACTGTTATTTCAAATGAAAACAGTTTGGAGCCAGATCAGACGCCGGGTAACCCGGCGTCTGATCAGGCTCCAAACAGTTTGCAACTCTGATTAAAATAAATAGTCAGAATTGTTGAAAATTTGTCATTTTCCCAATTTACTTGGATGCGTTTGCGTTTCGTTTGCGTTTAAACGGGAAAGAATAACGTTTTCTCCACTGTATACCTTAATGCAAAGTGAAGTTTGGCTCATAAAAATAGATACTCTATTTCAACCCTTATCATGCCGAATTAGCGTCTGATCTGGATCCAAGCTGGTTGTAAATGTAAGCCAAGTCGCGCTAAGGGTTTAGATCTCTTTCTAACTATTTCATCGGCAATTTAACCAACTGAGTTTACCCTTTAATTGACAAATATCATCAGGTACAAACAATCGCCTGAAATTTCAATGCAATTCAAAATTGTTTGACATTTTAACTGCAATGCAGTGCATATTATTGATACGAATGCCAAACAGTTTGGATTCTGGTCAGACACCGTATTACGCAGCGTCTGATCTGGATCCAAATTGTTTGTAATGTTTATTTTAGTTGCCTATTACGTTGAAAGGATTAATCTGTTTGATTAATCGCCAAGTGGGTGGGCAGTTCATGAACCTAATAAGTACAATCTGCAGAGTATAGCTTCTAGGCCAATTTCAACCCTTTTATCCTATACCATGTTACAGTGGAGAAAATGTTAATCTTTCCCAATAAACGCGTTTACGCTAAAACTGTTATTTCAAATGCAAACAGTTTGGAGCCAGATCAGACGCCGGGTAACCGGCGTCTGATCAGGCTCCAAACTGTTTGCCACTCAGATTAAAATAACTAAATGTAGTCTAAATTGTCGAAAAGTTGTAATTTTCTATGTTTTATTGCTATTCGTTTGCGTTTCGTTTGCGTTTAAACGGAAAAGAATATCGTTTTCTCCACTGTACTAATTTTGAAAACAAACGACGTCTAAAGCAAGGTGAAAGTATTTAAAGCAGAATATTATTATTGTGTTTATTCATGACTGTATAAAGTGTAACTATTATCTTCAGTCTCAAAGACGCCAAAAGGCACATTTGCAAACAGTTTGGAATCTGATCAGACACCGCGTCGTCAGGATCCAAACTGTTTGATAACTTTAAAACCGATATTGCAGACAACAATATTGAAGCAGACGACATCATTGTGATAAAGGGATAAAATCTCACGAACACTTTGACAGCGAATGGGTTATTACATGTAAAGACGTTAAATTGCGTATTAACTGGAGTAGTTGGTTAACCGCCTCACTGCCTTACCCCGAGCACAATAGGTTTTTGCAAACAGTTTGTATCCTGATCAGACGCCGCGTCACGCGGCGTCTGTTCAGGATCCAAACTGTTTGACACTCATTTCAGAACTTCATCAGTCAAAATAGCAGAAATTAGAATTTAAGAAATAAAGGAGACGACACTTGTTTAGAATTGATGACGTCACGGTATAGTGAAGGGGTTAATGGAATGCTCAGCATAGTTAAAAATATGGTTTTTTGTTTTTGTTTTTTAAAAAAAATGCATGTGTCTGCACCAGACACCACGATGTGGTTATTCATTGAAATCGTCTCAAAACAAGCAGTTGACAAATGGAAACAGACGATAATTTGGTGGTGGGAATCTTAACCTCGGTCAACTGCAAATCCGATTAAATCCAATGCTATTAACAGGTCACAAACTTATAAGCACTGCACAATATAATTATATCCATCACAATCACCTTGTTATTATTTATGCGAAGTTCAAAAGAGCATTACAATATTATGCGCAAAGTTTTGAACATCCTTCACCAAAAATGGCCACTTGGCGAAGAATCCTTGTTTCAGTATTCCTAAACAGAGTTCAGATAATTTAAGCTTTTCAACAGTATATTGACATATTTACATACTTTTAAATTGAGTGTAACTCAACCTATTGAACCCTAGCGACGAATACACTCGCCATCTACAAACAGTGTACATGTGATCAGGATTTGCACTGTTAGTAATTGGTAGGTCAGAGTAACAAGCTTTTTGTCAAGGCTCCAAACTGTCTGACACTCTGATTAGTCGTCGGAATTTTCGAAACGAATATCACTTTCTACCGTCCCTGCGATAACATTTTTGTCATTTCCAAACGGAACAGAATATGTTCTTTTTCCTCGTTAAAGTCTCACTGGATTGTTTGCAAAACTCCTTTACTACAGTCACTCAAAACTACAGTGCTCCCTCTCTACACCAACACCCAATGGGAGACACAGATTATTTGCATTATTTGGAGGTAGTTGTTATAGGGAGGGAAAATAAACACTTGGCAATACATTTGCAAACAACTTGAATCCAGATCAGACGCCGCGTTGCGCGGCGTCTGATCTGGATTAAAGCTGTTTGTCACTTTTCGTTATATTTCTTCAGTCAAAATGTATGTTAATATAACACTTTGAGAAACAAAAAGCAGGCGATATTGCAGCAGTGCTAGCATTAGACATAACTGACTTGTTTGGGGGAACAGCTCCGATGGTCGTTGTAAGGAGGGGTCGTTGAAAGGAGAGCCGTTGTAGGGAGGGAATACTGTATATTGGTTCCCTATTGTAATTACGGGTGGCCAATCAGCAACCTCCGTTTAGGACTTTTCTCTTATACTTTTATGCTCGTGTAAGCAGTCAGCTGACTTAAAACTGACAAAGGGCTGGTTTGAAAATATACTCAAATGCAAAAGAAACTGTGCATGCGTATTTCACGCCACTTACGGCATATTGCTTGATGAAATGTGACTTATTCGGTATAAAAAGTTCCATAATGTTTTCTTCTTGATGATGGTTACATTTGCGATTAATTCGACATAACTGTTCATTTAGTTTAAATGCAATCAAGGTAGGAGTCAAAATCAAATGTAGCAGAATTGCTCAACCAGAATATTACTAAAATGAACCCTACATTTAAACAAAAAAAGACGATTTTTACGTTACACTTATTCTTTAAATACCCGTGAGTATCTTCACTATAGCTACTATCATTAGTTATATGTAATTACATTGACATACCGCAACGGCTATTGACGTCTGTTGAACCTTATATGTCACAAACACTTATATGTCACAATTGTGACGTATACGTTTTGTGACATATAAGGCTCTACGAAGAGAACCTTATATAAGGCTCTACGAAGAGAACCTTGAATTCATCACAATGAGGGTTGCGACAGCCACGTATATGTCACAACGTGACTTTTTGATAGGGTTGCATAAGAACCGTATATGTCACCGATTTTTTTCACAACGTGATGTTTTGATAGGGTTGACATTAGAAATGTATATCGTTGTATAATTGTTTGTGTTTATTATAGTGTAACCCCTAGCGAAATAGGTTTGTCACATTTGTGACGTATACGTTTTGTGACATATAAGGTTCTACAAACGTATATGTCACAAGATTGTGGCATACTGTAAAGGTACACATTTCCGCGCTCAAAAAGTCACGTTGTGACATATACGTTTTTGGTAGAGCCTTATATGTCACAAAACGTATACGTCACAAATGTGACTGGCCCTACTTTGCTAGGGGTGACACTATAATAAACAAACATTTATACGTTTCTACAGTCAATCCTATCAAAAAGTCACGTTATGAAAAATTCGAAATTTTGTGACATATACGGTTCTAATGTGTACCCTATCAAAAAGTCACGTTGTGACATATACATGTACGTGGCTGTCGCAACCCCCTTGTGATGAATTCGCACGTATACGTCACAATTGTGACATATAAGTTTTTGTGACATATAAGGTTCAACAGACGTCAACGTCTAGAGCGCGGATTACTTGCTCTACAGTAGTAGCTAATGTAGCCATTAGGCTAGACTATTTTGACATTTATTTGTAAGCAATGTGCACATGAAGAAAGTATGGTATAGTGGCTAAACAATCAGCATTTTAGAACGTTAATTGATCTACGCTAGAACAATTCTCTTTAACAATGCACATGTTAGTGTGTATTTTTATCGCCAATGGAACAAAGAGTTATGGTATACGCTATGTTTTGAAACATTCGCATGTACTACACGCGCTCTACGCGCATTGAACATGCATTTCACATTTTTGTTGTTCGTTTCATTTTTCTCACAAAAGTCAACGTTGTTTTAATTTCATTCCATTTATTGATGACAGTCAATACAGTGTACAACATGTTAAGCAGATCCGAAGTCTTATTAATGCGATATAAAGGATTGAGGTTTGCACAGTTTCTTTTGCGTTGGTGTATAATATATTTTACCGTGTTTTACTACATTCAATAGGGTGTTTACCCGTTCAATCTCAATGACGTAAAAAACGAATGCGAGTCCAAAGAATGACTACTTGCCCCTTTCATTTTCAAATTTGTCGTTAGTTTTTACCCCTTCACCGCCATATTGTCGTCTGCTTCAATATTATTGTCTGCAATATCGTTTCAAAGTTAGATTTAAGGATGTATAACTGACGTAATTTCAAAACAAGTGGCAAACAGGTCTGAACAGAATCAAAACTGTTCGCAAATGCGCTTCATGAAGCGATTGAGAGTGAAAGGGGTAAGTTTGGTGTCCTCTATTACGACCACCAAAAGGAAAGCTTACTGATGGCATGAAAGACACGTGACAACTTAAAACAAGGTGCTTTAAGCAGCCACCTGCCTTAACCCATTTGTGCCCAATATTCCATACATGGGACATAGGCAAACAGTGTAGACTCTGATCAGACGGCGCATAAAGCGGCGTCTGATCAGAGTCTACACTGTTTGCTGATAGGTATTTCAATATAAATATAATGCAAATTGAATGTTTTGACCAGGCATCCCTTTGATAAAAAAATGGACTAATCCAATATATAAACATAGAAGAACCCATTGGGCGTAAATGGGTTCAACACTTAATAGGTAATATAATTTTGTGGCTTTACTATAATACAGTGTTTTGTCTTTACAGGACTTCCAGTTTGAGAGTTCCCGAGACGGCTAAAGGTGCAGTTGAATGGAGCCAATCCGTCCCTCAGCTTCAAACAAATGTAAACGTGGATTTCGATCGCCTCGTGTCCAATGTTGAACGCTCGATTATGACTGATAGAGACCGAACCATGACGGAAATGACGCCACAGGAGCTTTTGATCAGGAGCAATCCTGGCATGTTCTCGAATGAAAAGGAGATCCCACGAGATTTGACAAATCCAAGAGAAATGTACAATATTTTGGCGTACAAAACAAAATCCAATGAGGATTTGGCTGCAAGGTTTAAACAAGAGTTGTCAAAATCTCTTAATTCCCCTGGACTGCTTCCAAAGCTGTCTCGGGCGGTCAGTATGAATGAGATCAGACGGGTTCCGAATCAATTAGACAGATCAGGTAATAAGCTTGTGCAAGGTTCTATAAGCCTACAGGCGACTGAGAAAAAGTTAGATGTGTATGTGCTTACCCGACACCGAACGTGTATTGGGGACGTGAGAAAAATACATGAGGAAGAAAACGAAGCTAATAGAAGTGTAAATTTTCCGAACATTTCTCGCAATGAAAATAGTGCAGTAGAAAGAGGGGACGGTGAGAATAAGGAAAATTCTCCGCATAAAGTAGGGTTACCTAATGTGCGCAGCAAACAAGGTAACAACGCTGCAAAAAGTAGTTCAGGTTTACAACGTAAAAAGTCTGCCTCGGATTCCAAACTCGACAAGTGGTTTTCAGAAATGCCAAATGAAGTGTTTGACAAAGCTCAACGAGCCATCATGGAAGAAAGTATTAAGGATAGGCTTCAGAAATATCAGGATGATAGAAGTAAGAAGAATCAGTTATATAACCAACATTTACACGTAAGTTTTGGTTCAAGAATGAAGAAATTACCTAACACGTTCTTAGAACTGCACGTTGACTCCTTTGGCAAACATCTTACAGGTGAAAAGGAGGATAAAATGAACCGATATAAGCTACAGCAAAAGTCTATGTTGAAGTTAAAAATGAGGGACTTAGAGTCACTTGAAAAGAAAGAAAGATCGCATGATGAGTTGGACATGATGGCGCGACTGGCGCTTCAGCCAAGGTCACTAACGACTTTGGCTCTGACCAAGTCAAAACAATCCCAGAGTGCAAAAAATATGCAACCGGATGTAGTGAAAATCCCGACAGATAGAGGTGGTTTGAAAACTGTGAATATAAATGAACGCGTTGATTTGGAACGTGATATGAAACACAAAGGCAAGTATTTTGCCAGCGATCTTGATGCTAATGGAAAACATGATGCCCTCCAAGATCGGTTAAACGGTGATCTTGATACTGTGGATGGTCCTAGGACAGCATCCCCACCGCCAAATAGTGCCGTAGTGCTTGGTAACGAAGAGGAAACACATGGGTCAGCTATAGAGAGAGAAACAACTAAGGCTACAATAGTCACACTGTCATTAAAGAAAGACATTCCAACCAAACGTAAACCGTTCCATTTAGAGAAAACGATGGTTATGAAAATAAATGACAATGTGTTCAAGTCGAACAAACCTGACGCAATTGAGGACAACGCTGAGGATGAAAGTATAACAGAGATTCCAGAGGAAGAAACAGAAACAAAAATTGACAAAATCATTACAAAAATACCTACTGCGAGATCAAACAGAACATCGGAGTCTAAATCGTCGGCATCATCCATACAAAGTGGTTCAAGGGTGAACAAATCTGTTCTGAAGAGATTCAACAAACTTGAAGTATTTGCAGAAAGTACCAAAGATCCAGAAACAAAAATGATGCGGAAAAACTACCAAGGACAGAAGAAGCGTGAGTTTAAAGAAATAAAAGACCCAATCCCGCCTTCAGTGAGACTTGATTTAACACATATTCAGAACCATAACCGAACGCCAAGGAAAGGTATCGGGGAAATTATCAAGCGCGAGGTGAGTCATCCAGAGGTTGTTTTCCGATTTGAGCCGGGTGAAGTGTTCGTTACAACAAAGAAAACTAACACAAGTCACACTTACAATAACAGATCAAGCGAACGCGCGAGAATCATCTACGGCAAAGTAATGCACGGGAAAGACGATAGGCGTGATATATATTCCCGCGGAAAGGAAGACTTCAAAGAAAGCAGATCATCTAAGACATTAGGGAGTACGAAACTAGACACTGGCCGATCAGAGTTCGGTAGATACAGTGGAAAAGTTGTAGAAGGAAGTTACACGACTTACTCCGGTCGGGAAGACGATGGAACATTTAATAACACTTTTCTTCACATCACAAGAAATCCTTTAATTGAGGAGAAGAGATGTGATACAAACATAGTAGTGGACCGTGTAAACGGACAAGGCGTAGTGGTTCGTGATATAGCTATAGAGACGGATATTATTGGCAGTGAACCTAACACCCCAAACCATCTTCTGCAGCCCCCAGATGGAAGCGCACTGAGATCGGGGTCGGGTCTTACTGATTTTATTGTTGATAATAACGATGGAGAAAGTCTAAACAGTGAGTCAGAAGACGAACAGGAATCAACTGCTGACACGTCTAGTGACAAACCTACTGACGACTAGGGTTGACCTGATAAGGTGGAGAAAACGTTATCCTTTCCCGTTTAAACAAAACGAAACGACATGCAAACGCAAAACACTAAAATGTAGAAAAGTACAGTTTTTGACAATTCTGATAACTCATGTTTATCTTGGTTACAAACAGTTTGGAGCCTGATCAGACGCCGGGTTACCCGGCGTCTGATCCAGCTCCAAACTGTTTGCAATCGAAATAATAGTTTTTAGCGTAAACGCGTTTATTGGGAAAGAATAACGTTTTCTCCACTGTAATTACCTATAACTTTCAGTTTCAATATTTACCCATTCAATCTCAATGACGCCACAAAGCGCGTTTGCGAATAGTTTGGGTCCTGATTAGACGCCGCGTATCGCGGCGTCTGATCAGGACCAATACCATTTGACACTCTTATCGATATATTTTCTTTTTAAAAATACAACCTTAAATCTTACTTTGAATTTTGGCTGACAGACAACGATACTGCAGTAGACGACAATAAAGCGGTGAAGGGGTAAAACTATCCCGTATAATTTGACCATAAAAGGGTTAAGGTTGAAGACCTCTAATGAGATTGGGTCAATGACTGAATATATCGATACTCTACGGAGAGCGATCTGCCATTCTCGTCTACTATCGGTCTGTTCCGAAGGATGTTAAAGCATGGTACGGAACAGGTTGACAGTTGACGAGAACGACCGACCGATGTACGTAGAGTGCCGATTTCAGTCCGATTTCATTAGGGTTCATCGACCTTAATTTATTCACTGCGCTTATAACCAGTGATTTTTATTGCTCAAATTTAAACTTAATATAAAATGAGTGAGGTTGTATCGTATTACAGGGCTGCCACAAATTGATCTTGAAAAATCCTAAGAATTCCAAATTTTCTATTTTTCAAGCATGATTACTAATACAGGTTGAAAGTAAAGCAGAATGCGCCTTAAGGCGCATTCTGTTTTTCTTTCAGCCTGCTTAATGCTACAATCTGCTAGGATAAAAATCCAAGGATTTCGGGAAAATCCGGAAAAATGGCATCCCCGGTATTATCAAACAGTTTGGATCCTGATTAGATACCGAGTAAATCGACGTCTGATCAGGATCCGTCCTGTTTGCAAATAACCACCGTACATGTACTCAGGGTAAGGCAGTGAATGGGTGAATCACGCCGGAAAGGATTCGGTCGCACACTTTGCTTTTTGCATTAATTTATTGTGTAAATAAATCCATACCTCATTTATTTCAATAAAATACCATTTGAGTGCCAAACAGTCTGTATCCAGTTGAGATGCCATTTTACTCGGCCTCTCGTCTACTTCAAACCTGCCGGTGTGACGCAGTAGAATGACCCATCCGTGCAAAAGGACCCGGGTTTTATAGTACGTAGAGAAATGACCCCAGGCCGTGAGGGGTTCATTGTACTACGAGTCGATGGGGTCCTTTTTCTGCGGTCTGGTGTCATTTTTCTACGTAGTAAAATGACCCGGGTCACTGTTCTACGTAGTGATAATGACCCATGGGTCATTTAGCAGGGGTGGGTCATTCTACTGCGTTAAACCGGCAGTTGCCGTGACGACACTGAGGCTATTCCTGTAGTTAAAATGGACGAAAACGCAAACGTAATGCAACAAATTGTGATAATCAGAGTGGCCTAATCAGACGCCGGATTACCAGCGTCTAATCTTGTTTCAAAACTGTCTTCAATTGAAAAGAATGTTTTCTCCACTATTTTTTGTATGTACATGTATACATTAACCTATTTGTACCCACGATCCCATATATGGGACATAGGCAAACAGTGTCGACTCTGATCAGACGCCGCATTTTGTGGCGTCTGATCAGAGTCTACACTGTTTGCTGATAGAAATTTCAATATAAAACAAAATGAAAATGAAAATGTTGACCAGGCACCCCTTTGATAAAAAATGGACTAATCCGATATATAAACATGGAAAAATCCACTGGGCATAGATAGGTTAAACTAAATGAAACGCAAACACAATGCAGTAAAATGTGGAAATTTTGAAAAATTCTGACGATTTAGTTTTATATGTGGGGAACAGTTTGAAGCCTGGTCAGACGCTGTGTAACCCGTCGCTTGATCTAGTTCCAAACTGTTGGCAATGCACACAATGTTTCTAGTACATAGTCAGACGTGTATTGGGAATGGAAACATCTCTCTGCTGTGCAAAATAGCCTGTCTTTCTTGAAAGTTGTATTTGTTATTGCTTGTTACTTATTGTCCGATTTTTCTGACTTGTCCGAGTTATTTTAGAACAGAATACATGTAGTTAATCATGGTAAATAGGTAAGCAAGGTAACATCGTAAATATAATCGTACACTTTCCTACTTTAGATAAGTATGATCCTCGTGCAGCACGAGATCGGTGCGCTAACTTTACTGATATTTTATTATTTCCCAATAAACGAATTTATATACTAAAACATTATTTCCATTGCAAACAGGTTGGAGCCAGATCAGACGCCGGATAACCCGGCGTATGATCAGGTTCCATTATGTTTGCTACTCAGATTAAAAATATAGTTAAAATTTCTTAAAGTAAATTTCCACAGTTTAGTGCATTGCGTTTAAACGGGAAAGAGTAATGTATACTCTAATGTACTTTACGCACAAAAATTACATTATTAGTTATCCGTATCTCTAAATGGATGTAAAAAAACTCATCCCTTTTAAAGTTTTAGAATGCGCCAATATAAAAATAACTTGAACAGGTCAGAAGAAAACACTAATATTATATATGAATAGTTAAGATATATTTTGTATACAAATGTCATATATTTCTTCATATAAATTTCATTCGGTTTTGGAAATGCATATTGTACATCCATGTACAATTATATGTGTAAACCTGATTTTTAACTCTAAAATGACTATAACTCCGATAAGTTATTTCCATTTTCTGCACATTCTTTTGCGGCAGATAACTTCTGCTACAGTGGAGAATCTGTTATTCTTTCCCGTTTAAACGCAAACGTACGCAAACGCAAAGCGCTAAAACGTAGAAAAGAACAACTTTTGGACAATTCTGATATTTCATGTTTATCTTAGTGGCAAACAGTTTGGAGCCTGATCAGACGCCGGGTTACCCGGCGTCTGATCTGGCTCCAAACTGTTTGCACTGCAAATAATAGTTTTAGCGTAAACGCGTTTATTGGGAAAGAATAACAGATTCTCCACTGTATACATTGTAGTAACCGATTCTTCAAGGCGAGGATTGGCCTGACAAGCCATCTCCTCACGCATTCCTTCTAACTGTGATAGGGAGTAGTTGGGGTCATCTTCGATTACGAAGGACGAACATTCAACTCGTATTCGACCGATGCTTCCGAGCAACACCTTTTTAGTTAATCTCAGGAATGCCTGGTTAAAATTTCATTTTCGTTTTTTTAATTGAAATTCCAATTAGCAAACAGGGTAGACTCTGGCCAGACACCGCATTATGCGGCGTCTGGTCAGAGTATGTACACTGTTTGCCTACGCACCATACACATGGGACCTTAGGCACAAATGGGTTAAACTTCTTTAAACGCAATCTTATGAACAAATGACAGTTTGCTTTTTTCAAATTATCCCGATTTATTTTTTATCTGAATGGCAAACACTTTGGAGACTGGCGTCTGATATACAGAGAACACGTTATTCTATCCCGTTTAAACGCAAACGAACCGCAAACGCATCACAGTAAAATGGAGAAAATAACAATTTTTCGACAATTCTGACTATTAATGGCAATCAGAGTGGCAAACAGTTTGGAGCCTGATCAGACGCCGGGTTACCCGGCGTCTGATCTGGCTCCAAACTGTTTGCATTGGAAATAATAGTTTTAATTTAGCGTAAACACGTTTTTTGGGAAAGAATAACGATTTCTCCACTGTAGTTTTAACATAAACAGGTGTACTAGGAAAGAATAACGCCTCCTTCACTGTATAATATTATAATATATTTATTTTCTATCATTGTTACATGTATTACATTGGTTTTACCTATTCAAAACAATTAAGCAATAAAGCCTTTCTTAGGCAACCATTCTCAACGGTAACCATTGTCGTTCGTGTTTCCTTTGAACAATAGGTGTCGAAACAGTTGAATTATTGAGGTAAGATCATGTTTTGGTGAATAAAACAACAATGGACATGTAACTCTCATCCCATTCACCCTTCCTTGATGCCGCAAAGTAGCATAATCCTATTTTACATCTAACTGATGCAGGCGGAGTCGCAAAATGATACAGTCAAATAAATGAAATACATTTGTCTATTCCTAGTTTAAAGACACGCGGCCACTTAAAGCAGACTGAAAGTAAAGCAGAATGTTTTAAGCCACCATTAGCTAGGATAAAAATCCGAATATTTCGGAAAAATCCGGAGAACGGCAGTCCTGATGGGTAATTATAAAGTCTTCTCCACTGTACAGCCAAACCAAAGGTAAAAATACTTGCAGTATATTGTATTTAGAATAGGTAGCTGGCAAATGCAGGACAAAATAAATAATAATAATTACGACTTTATTTCATGTGGATTACATTTTTGGTATCAAATAAGCAAACCAATTTTCAACATGGTCAACAAACAACATTAACATATATATTTACAACAATAATCATGTGAGAAGGAAACAAAAATCACCGATCAGAATTGTTTAAACCTTTGCAAACAGAGTGGACCCAGGAAAGACAGTTCCTGTAGGAGCTGTCCACAGTGACTACTCTGTTTACTCAGAGAATTTTCAAGATCAAGCTATAAATAGTTAAATACAGTGGAGAATCTGTTATTCTTTCCCGTTTAAACGCAAACGTACGCAAACGCAAAGCACTAAAACGTAGAAAAGAACAACTTTTGGACAATTCTGATAATTCTTGTTTATCTTGGTGGCAAACAGTTTGGAGCCTGATCAGACGCCGGGTTACCCGGCGTCTGATCTGGCTCCAAACTGTTTGCACTGCAAATAATAGTTTTAGCGTAAACGCGTTTATTGGGAAAGAATAACAGATTCTCCACTGTAAAGGCAATACAAAGCACAAATAAAACGTCGTCATAACAAATATCAAAGATCTAAACCAGTGGAATTTCACATCAAAAGAGAAAGATTATACCAAAGATACTTTAACCCCTTTAATCAGTGGCATATTTCTAGTATTGAAGAGAGGTGACCACTTAAAGTAGGTTGAAAGTAAAGCATAATGAGCCTAAATGTGCATTCACACGGTTTTAAGCCCGCTTCAAGATACCATCTGCCCGAGAATAGAAAACATTTATTATGATATATTTCTATGAAGTAAAGGGTCAGAACAACATCCAGATTATGATCACATATCCGTATTTCTATCGTAACGTCCATAATACATGTACAAAGAAGCCCTATTAGGCAGCTAAGGTCCAGGGGCTCGTTTCATAAAAACTTCGTACGACAAAAAACGGTCGTAAGTCAAACATTTAAAATACATTTAATTTCTGAGTTCTCCATCTAATCCTGTCTTGTGACATCTCTTTCGAATTGTGTTTTAAGACGATTCCAAAGAGATGTCACAAGACCGAATCAGATGGAGAAATAAATAATAATTGCGACTTATATTTTTTTTATTTGTAATAAACGACACCATTTGTCGTACAAAGTCTTATGAAATGGGCCACTGATCAGTTAATTGACCCAGAAAGCTCTTGAACCTAATGAACCTCTCCGATAGAAACGAAAAAAGTAGAGTGTTCAGGACTGTATTCTCAAACTGTTATATTTGTTTTGAGGAAATTTTGTTATACATTTAAGTACAAACGATGACCAAGTTTGGTGTAAAAATGCGCAATGTTCAAAGTATTGGCTACACGATGTTGTAAATTAAACGGTGGTTTAATTATTTACACAGAATAAATTTTAGTGTGAAAGACGATTATGTGAACAGTAAAAGTCGCAGGCTTGTATTGTTTTGTAATTCTATCTAAAACCCCGGGGAGAGGTCATTTCTTGTTAAACAATTTTGGTTGAGGCTTACTATATGCAGGGCTACGTGCCAAGTGTCAAAGCTCTGTGCCTCGTGGTTTGGCATAAGAAGACAGGTACATTAGAGAAAACGTTATTCTTTCCCGTTTAAAAGCAAACGAAACGCAAACGCATCACAGTAAAATGGAGAAAATGACATCTTTTCGACAATTCTGACTATTTATTTTTATCAGAGTGGCAAATAGTTTGGAGCCTGATCAGACGCCGGGTTACCCGGCGTCTGATCTGGCCCCAAACTATTTGCATTCGAAATAACAGTTTTAGCTTGAACGCGTTTATTGGGAAACAATAACGTTTTCTACTGTAAACGACAGTTACAAAACATTACACATCTGCAACTTTTACTTTTCACACCCTCGTCTTTCGCACACAAAATTGTGATCTGAAATTTATTAAATCATAATTAAACATACAGCATCGTTTATTCAAACCGTTTTGCACATTTTGATACCAAATGTGTCTATGGTATCTGCTTTATAAGTACTTTGTATAACCAAAGTCCCTCAAACCAAATGTACAGTTTCTTAATCTTGTTAGTATACAATTATCAACCTGCTTTAAGTGATTTTGTCTTTCTTACTAGAAGCAGTAGTCTACAGACTATGGAGTAATTGTGATACATGTAAGTAGCCACGTTGTTTTAAAATGTCGACATGTTTTCATATTCCGTGGTCGTAGTGCAGTTTTCCTTTTACAAAGGGAGATAATCACGTTAGTGTCCAAAATAATTGCACGTCGGTTAACGTACTTCTAGAACTTGCACCTACCATCTCAATGCTCAAATATTTGATAGTTTGTGAACCATGTAAATCTTAATCAAGGAGGGAGCTGTTATGGTTATCTGCAATTTATTTTTGCAATTATATAGAGGCAACATTCATACAATTGAAGAGCATGCTATCGCTAAAGGCCCGGGTGAACTTCAACCCATAAAACACTTAACCCATTTATACCCAATGGATTCTTCCATTTTTATACATTTTTTATCAAAGGGATGTCTGGTCAAAATTTTCATTTTCATTTTGTTTTATATTGAAATTCCTATCAGCAAACAGTACATGTATAGACTCTGATCAGACGCCGCATTATGCGGCGTTTGATCAGAGTCTACACTGTTTGCCTATATATGTCCCATAATTATATGGGATCGTGGGCACAATTTGGGTAAATGGACAAGTCCAGTATACAAAAAAGTACGTAAGTCGTACATGTATACATTGTAATCCATATATGGTTATTAAGGGTTGTTTCTGTCATAATTTTCAAAAAATGACAAACAGTGCAGACGCTGGTCAGAGAGCTTCTGATCTACGGCTACATGTGCATTGTTTGCATTATTTAAAATATAATATCTACAGATACACTGCACTGTTTGTGAATGACGAGTTTACTCGTCGCTAGGGCTAAAAAAGTTAAAGCATTGCTGTTATTCTGTATTAGTCTAGACCATTAAACATTTTGTATAGAAGCACCCTTCCTTAATTTTACCCTTCGTTCTTTCAATGTGTACCGTAGTTCACGCTTCGAGTGAATTTTTGATAATTGTGAGTAACTCGGTGGCTCATCTGGATCCAAACTGATTGGCCATATGGTGACATTTACTACCGTCTTGCTGTAGGCGGAAAAGGTTTGCAATGTACGTCATACAGTGGAGAAAACGTTATTCTTTCCCGTTTAAACGCAAACGAAACGCAAACGCATCATGGTAAAAATGAAGAACATGACAATTTTTCGACGATTCTGACAATTAATTTTAATCAGAGTGGCGAACAGTTTGGAGCCTGATCAGACACCGGTGTCTGATCTGGCTCCAAACTGTTTGCATTTTGAAAAACAGTTTTAGCGTTAACGCGTTTATTGGGAAAGAATAACGTTTTCTCAACTGTAGTAGATTCTCCCATATCAATACTATTGGCATTAAACTCAACTCGATGGGGCCTCCGTGACCTAGTGGCTATAGTCACTGTGACTGACAACCGCTAATCTCCTCACCGCTGTGTGTTCGAATCCCTGCCTGGACACTTCGGACTTTTCATGTTGGGAAGCCTTCCAGCAGGCTCGCGGAAGGTCGGTGTTTCTATCCAGTTGTCGATTTGAGCCTGAAACCGTGCATATAGGGCTTTTGAGTTTCCCTCCACCCGTAATTAGCTGGACGTCCCCACCATAATAGGTCAACATGGAGGGAATTAAACAAACTTTACTTATTTACCTTACTTTGCTTTACTTTACTTTAGCTTACCTTATCTTACCGTACCTTATCGTACTTTTACTTTTCATTGCATTACATTGTCACACCAGTACTTTCATACTTACATTACCTTATTTACCTTACCTGGCCCTGATTAACTTTACTTTATATACTTATTTACATGTAACCCTTTAACTTACTTACCTTACCTTATCTTGCCTTACATACATACACTACTTACTTTACCTTACCTTACCTTACCTTACCTTACCTTACCTTACCTTACTTACTGCGTCCTCGGTCAATATCATTTTGTGCAGGTCCTTAAAACACATAATGACTTCAACATAAGTAAAATAAGTAACTTAAAGCGCATTTTGCTTTATTTTCAATCTGATTGAAGTGGTGACCTATCTTCAAGACTAGAAACAGACTATGGGGTAAAGGGTCAGTGTAGGCTATTGGCGGTGTTTATTCATTTTCACCTTGCTCTAAGTTGTTAAATGGTATTAACACTATCAATAAGTATTCATTAAAAGTGTTTGCTTTTCTAGTTTTTGCTCTGTTTCGACATTTGCTGTAAGATTATTAATGAAAATATGGAAATATCGTGTTGATACTTGTCAAAAACGTGATTATTCTTCGTTTAAAATACATTGCCAGACAGTTACATTACTACATGTACCTGCTGACCAAGCAATTTTCCCTTTCACTCTAAGTGGCGCCAAAAGGCGCGTTTGTAAACAGTTTGGATCCTGATCAGACGCCGCTTAATGCGGCGTCTGATCAGGATCCAAACTGTTTGCCACTCGTTTTAAAATATATTCAGGCAGACTGTCTTAAATTTAAATTTGAAACAATATTGCAGTTAACAATATTCAAGCAGGCGACAATGAAACGGTGAAGGGGTAAAATTCTCACGTTAAATTTGACCATAAAAGAATTAAACCATTTCATTGCCATTATGCCGTCTATTGAAGAAGTGTCATCTGCATTGTTTTACATTTAAATCTGGGCAGTTTTGCTGATGACATATAAATTCCACAGTGAAAAAAGTTTGGATCATGATAAGATACCGGTTTATTCCGTAGCTGGTCTGGATTTTTAACTGTTTTCAAATTTCGTTATATCGTTATTGAAATTGAAAGATATTACCGTGATGACCCGATTTGATTTTGACTCTGAAATTGCTTTTCTCACTTGCGTACGAGTTAACTCATTTACCCATGAAACCTTTAATATAATTGTCTGGATGGAACTTAAGCCCAGTCCATTATTGACTATTTTAGGTTGAATTTATAAATATAGTACAACATGAGAAAACAGTGCAGACACTGATCAGGGGACTCAATTAGGAGCCATCTGATCTGGGTCAACATTGTTTGCATAGGACACAATTAATGCACTCTTCAGGGGTTTGTAAAGGACGAACATAATTGTCGCTAGGGTTGATTGTGTTAAGAACAATAGAATAGAATAATGTTTCACATTTTTGACCTGAATCAGGTTAATTAAGTGCCCATAAATAAATACACGTGAGCCATGCTACAGTGGAGAATCTGTTATTCTTTCCCGTTTAAACGCAAACGTACGCAACGCAAAGCACTAAAACGTAGAAAAGAATAACTTTTGGACAATTCTGATAATTTTTGTTTATCTTGGTGGCAAACAGTTTGGAGCCTGATCAGACGCCGGGTTACCCGGCGTCTGATCTGGCTCCAAACTGTTTGCACTGCAAACAATAGTTTTAGCGTAAACACGTTTATTGGGAAAGAATAACAGATTCTCCACTGTACATGTATTAGAAAGCCAGCAATATTGCACTGCATATTCTTCATTTCCCTCAGTTTGTATATATACTTAATTATAGATATATACAAATATATGAGCACATACAATGTACTTTCAAACTCCAGTCACTCATTTAACATGAATATTTCGCTACACAGCTTAGTCACATATAAGCTTATTATTTTTACTACAGTAGAACCTCTCTATTACGACCACTAAAGTGTGTCAAATGTTAGTCGTTTAATACAGGTGACTGCTTAAAACAATGTGAAAGTGAAACAGAAAGCTCCTACAGGAGCTTTCTGTTTCACTTTCACATTGCTTTAAGCTGTCACCTATCTTTTATACAGACAATTAGCCTTCTTTTTAGTGGTCGTAATAGAGAGGTTCTACTGTACATATGTATTCTGGTTGCTTTAATTTTGTTACCTGTGGTTAGAGAACAGCAAAATACCAATTTAAGCTTTGTAAACAATAAAAGGATTTACATGTATACCGAGAAATAAAAATCGATCCCGTAAGACAATGTTGGCAAAGTCTAACAATCATTCTAATTTCCGTGCCTGATCAAGATTTAGCAAATATACAGTAGATACTGGCGAGTGAAAACAGTGTAGACCCGTGTTATAAGTCGTATCTCTGATGAGGCGGTTGGCCTTGGTCTACTGTCTGCTTGAAACTTGGTCATTTGGTTAACCCATTTGTGCCCAGTGGATTCTTCCATTCTCATATATTGGATTAACCCAGTTTATTTTATTCATTATTTTAAAATGATACTGTAGTTTCGGTATTGTATGTATACATATGTTACATGGGTTATGCGTTTAAGCATGCATTTATGTTACAATGTACAACGTCATTGAATGCATGTTTGTAAAAATAGGCGTTTAACCCAGTTGTGCCCACGATCCCATATATGGGACATATGGAAACAGCGTAGACTCTGATCAGACGCCGCATAATGCGGCGTCTGATCAGAGTCTACCCTGTTTGCTGATAGGAATTTCAATATAAAACAAAATTAAAATTAAAATTTTGACCAGGCATCCCTTTGATAAAAAATGGACTAATCCAATATACAGTACCTTATTAAATTAACAATTTTTGCGATTCGCTTGCAATTCGATGGCAATTCGCTTGCAATTCGATGGCAATTCGCTTGTGAATATTTTCCAACGCAATTAACGCGTTAAGTTTGCCTGAATTGTGTATCTCACCAATATTCGAAAATATGCCTTCGTTAATGTTTTTTGATTCCCTTTTTTCACAACAGCTTCGGAAAAATCACGTGAAACGACTCAAGCACACGGTTTGCTTTTTGAAGCGCCCGATTCGATGGCGATTCGATGGCAATTCGATGGCAATTCGCTTGCGATTATCAATTTAATTTAATAAGGTTCAGTACTGTATAAACATGGAAGAAAGGTTCAATAAAGACATTGTCTTTGCGAATGTTGTACAATGTATACGAGGAAGTTTGAAAATGTCTCGAAAAGTTTGGTTTTGACATTGAAACTATCTTGATTGAGTCACAGATGGTTGCCCCAGTGTCGCTTAAAGTTTGAAAATGGTCCAAAACTGGTAAAACTTATTTTCATTGGAAATAGGTCAGAAATAGGTCAGACGTCTAAAACGTCTAGAATAATTCTCGATAAATGGTAGAATATATCCATTGACTCGGAGTAATTAGTTTATGTAGTCTACTCGATTAAATCTCCGTGAGTTAGAATGTGTGATGACTGTAAGGCTAATGTGTAAGGGCCTCGCGATCTGTGAAACTTAATTATTAACGATTGCAAATTAACCCTTTACTCAAAAGCCGGTGTCTTGTTTTGAAGACATGTCACCGCTTAAAGTAGATTGAAAGAAAAGCAGAACGCATCTTATGGCGCATTCTGCTATATACTTTCAATCTACTTAAGGCTACCGTCGACTAAAATTTATTTATTTTTTTGTACGAGACATATTCATGATTGTATAAAGAGGAACTACATGTATGTTCTTCAGTGGAGAAATAAACGCGTATCGATGGAATAATGAGATGAAAATGAGAACCTGTCATTTAGAGGCACTGTTGTATGAATATAATTTCTTAACAGTCACTCAAAACTGTTATCTTTTGTCAGACTGTTATTCGACGTGCCGTAGTATTGTATACACTCTCAAAATTTCTTGCAAATAAGACACTTGTTTATGAAAAGTCCGATACGTATATTAATACCTTGTTACATGTAATCATAAGGGACATAAATAAAGAATAGTATACAGTCGAACTTCGATATCTTGAACTCGATTTAATCGAACATACCAATATTTCAAAGTTAAAATGTGGCTTAGCCACGTTTTAACTTTGAAATATGGGTATGTTCGACATAACCGGACATGAAATAATGCAGTTCATGTGTCGAACTATCGGATAATTCGAGTTAAGCGAGTTCGAGATATCGAAGTTCGATTGTATAATGTACCGTATAACCTCGTTGTGTCGCCTCAGTTGCCGTGGCAAACTCGAAAAGTAAAATTACCTTTGCAAATAGTTTGGATCCTGATAAAACGCCGCGGTCGCGGCGTCTCATCAGGATACATATTGTTTGACACTAGGATTCAAACTGTTTGAATCTCTAATCCTATTTTGATTTTAAAAAAGAGATAAAAATTCTAAATGTAGACAACACTAGCGACCAATGTAACACGGGTTTTGTTCAATTCAGTGTTTTTTGCATTAAATTTTGGTAGATATTTAGAGGGCGTTATATTAGATACTAAAAGGTGCGACAGACACAAGTCAAAAACATTCTGTATCATTTTGACGCGTGAAAGTCGTGCAACACTCGCTATATATGAATCTGAAACTGCATTAGTTTATCACATAGTACAATGGAAAATACGTTATTTTTGCCCGTTTTTAATCGCACAAAACGTTATAAATTACAAACTTTTTCTCACGATTTGAAGTGAGACCAAGGTAAGGTTAAAACTAATTTGCTTATTTTTAAAAAACAAAGGGCCCCATGGTGTTACATGTACTTTCGTCTGACAACATCTTTGTCAACATAGGTTACTGCGTACAGTGGAGAAAACGTTTTTCTTTCCCGTTTAAACGCAAACGAAATGCAAACGCATTGCAATTAAATTGAGAAAAATACAACATTTTGACAATTGCGAATGTTGATTTTAACCTTGACGGCAAACAGTTTTTAGCCTGATTAGACATCGGGTTACCCGGTGTCTGATCAGGCTAAACACTGTTTGCATTGGAAATAATAGATTTAGCGTAAACGCGTTTGTTGGGATAGAATAACGTTTTTTCCACTATACATGTATAAGATTCTTATTAACCCTTTCGCACTCAATGACGCTTAAAAGCGGGTTTGCAACAGTTTAACGCAGTTGATCAGGTTCCATAATTTGACACTCGTTTTGAACTTTCTATAGTCATGCTGCCTTAAATTTAATTTTGAAACGTCATTGCAGACAACATAATTGAAGCCGACGACACTGCAAACGGTGAAGGGGTAAAAATCACACGTACATATTGGTAGTGGAAGAGTTGTATCAGGGCTGCCATTTCTCCGGATTTTTCCTAAATCTTAGGATTTTTTTCTAGTTCGTGGTAGCTTAAAGCAGGCTGAAAGTAAAGCAGAATGCGCCTTAAGGCGCATTCTGCTTTACTTCCAGCCTGCTTTAAGTAGTCACGCGTCAACAAATTTAGAAACAGGCGTTTGGGTTTAGGTACGATTTGTAAAATTACACTTAAAAATACAAATTAAGAAATCTTAGGATTTTTCATGTTAACTTATGGAAGCCCTGTTGTATATGGGTCTGGTATTTATTTCCGTATTAATCAGCGGTATCGGCGAGATGTTCCGATTGCTGCCTACGATTGCTGCCGAAAGTAGTCAAAAACACTACACATCTTTTCCCAGTCTACTTTCTGTTTTGATACTGTTCTGGCACCACGCTTGTTGTAATTTCCATATTAGCACCGACGAGTTAAATGTCAGGGCTGCCATAAGTTGACATGAAAAATGCTAAGATTTCCATTTGCATTTTTCAAGTGCGATTTTACGAATCGTACCTTTACTCCATAGCCTTTTTCTTGTTTTGTTGACAGTCGACTACTTAAAGCAGGCTGTAAGTAAAGCAGAATGTACCTTAGGGCGCATTCTGCTCTACTTTCAGCCTGCTTTAAGCTACCATGTACTGGGGGGAAATCCGGAGAAATGGCAGTCCTGAAATGTAAAAGAAAGGTATTTTATCATTTACTATCTTTCTTAAAGTCTCAAGGTTTCGATGTATTTACGTGTGTCTATGGTTTTGTTAAGTGTGCACTAAACCCATAAGCGAATTTTTCAAAGTATTTAACTTTTTTTCTTTCATGTTTAATTATTTTGAAGAAAAAAAACTGTTTATGATAAGTGAAAAATCCCAGGGAAAAACCTATGTTGGTGTGCATTATTTTACACTACGGCAATTTGGAAAAGATGTGTCAAATTTAGACCTTTTCTCAAATTTGGTCCAATTCAAAGTATAAGCTTCAATAAAATATATTTTAAATAAAAACAAACATGGTATATTTGTTTTTCATTATGTATTTAATGTCTTTGGAAGTTTTTTGACATAAAGAAACTAAATTAAGACCAAATAGGCACCAGATTTGGAAAATATTGAATCTCTGAATCAACAACATGGATTTTATGGGTTATTATAATTTTTTAAAACAAAAAAAATATGAGAAATAGAAAAAATAAGTATTTCTAGTATTTAACTTTTTCTTATATTCTACCAGATGAAAATCCATACAAAGGAAATTCAAAATATTAAAATAAATTGATAGGTTAGTGTTGACAATTTTGAGTTATTGAAGAAAAATGCGTTATCTCCCTTTACAACATTTACAAAAAAAGTACCATATCGATGATATTTAGAGCTTTATAAATTTCCCATTTGGTGCCTGTTTTCTCTTAAATTAGTTTTTGTATGAATGGATACTACCATAGACAGGAAATAAATAACACAAAAACAAATTATCATGTTTGTTTTAATTTGAAATGGGTTTTATTGAAGCGGGCTTTTTTAAAATGACAAAATTAGAAAACCTGGGTGGGGTAAAATTTTCCATGGCCGTAAAGCCAAAAGTTGTTCACCAATATATGTACACTTTTTCTAGTTTTTTCATTCATCTTAAATAGCTCTTCAATACAAAACCATCAAAGAGTGTTCGCATATACCTACTTTGAAAAAATCCCAAATTCATGAGTTTGATACAGCCTTAACTAAAGCTTTTATTATTTGTATTTGAAGAAGTTTACGTGTAAAAGATATGTAACTGCTGAAAGCAAGGTGAAAGTAAAACGAAAATAGCTTTCTGGTTTACTTTTACCTTGTTTTCAGCTGTCACCTGTATTACATACAATCAATTACCCTTTTTGTTGTGGTCGTTATCATGGAGAAATTACAGAAATGTCTCCATGTCGTTATATAAAGTGGAGAAACCGTATTTCTTTCCCAATAAACGCGTTTACGGTAAAACCAGTATTTCCAATGCAAACAGTTTGGAGCCAGATCAGACGCCGGGTAACCCGGCGTCTGATCAGGCTCCAAACTGTTTGCCACTGAGATTAAGATAGATAGTCAGAAATATCGAAACGTTATCATTTTTCACCATTTTACTGCGATGTGTTTGCGTTGCGTTTAAACGGGAGAGAAAATAACGTTTTCTCCACTGTAGTGGTTTTACTGTAAATACAGATAAAACATGTTAAGCTATTGAAGCACAGTGGGACCTTCAAAAACCAACCCAACTCTGAAAAGTCGACGAATTTCTCGGTCCTTGACATTTATCCTATTTGGTAACGAGTCATTCAACGAAGGAGTAGGGAGACGCGGCTCCTGGGAAAATTGTCTACAGTATGCAGAACAGTAGGCTCTTCCTCCCTCTAGGCCACTCTTCCAATATTTTTCTCTCTTTCCAGCCTTCTCTCTATCTCTCTCTTTCTTCCTCTTTCCACCTTCTATCTCTTCCAACCTCATCGTCATACTCTCTTTCTATCTCAGAGTCTCTCTCTCTCTCTAAATATATCTGATCCCCCAACCCCCGATCCCCTCCCTCTTATTTTTAACGGATTAGCAGGTGAATGGGTCAAGCATATACCTGTATTGTTTCTCACTGCAGGCAAATATAACGGTTCATATAACGGAGCGGCCGTCACGGGTCGTACCACTATCTGCCCGCTACGCTCGATTTCTACAGCCCATTGCCTCGGTCATTTCATATGCTCCGGGAGCAGACTCCGCACCCCTAGACAGGCCACGAATGGCGGGGTTGGAATAGAGGGGCCGTGCCCTTCGGTCCGGTGTAGTTCAGAGAGAACAGGGACCTTTTAGAGGAGGAGGGCACAGACGGGATCTCGAGGTAGGTGATATTCGACACTGTTTATTTTCAGCAATCTCAACAGTCTGTTTAAATACATTTTGCATTCTTTTCCATGCAATATTTGCTAACATATACGTTTGCATTCCTCTTCGTCAGCCGTTTAGGTTTTGCAAACACCGTTATGTAGCGTCACATGTGTAATTCCGTGACTTACCTTACGCAAACAAGACACAAACAGACTTAAGTTTCACAGTTTGACAGCAGTAGCGTGTTCAATTACCATTGTTTGCTGTTTCGGTTAGCAGTTTGTTCCCCGTGTGCAGCGTGCAGCGTACAGTAGAGAAAACGTTTACTTTCCCAATAACCCCGGTTACACTTTAACTATCATTTTCATTGCAAACAGTTTGGAGCCAGATCAGACGCCGGGTGACCCGGCGTCTGATCAGGCTCTAAACTGTTTGCCACTCAAATTAATACTGGTAGTCAGATTTGTCAAAAGGTTGTCATTTGCTATATTTCATTGCAATGCGTTTGCGTTTAAACGGAAGAATAACGTTTTCTCGGGAGCGCGACAAAACGTCGACAGACAAAACGCCGACACGACATATCATCGACAAGACAAAACGCCGACGTGACAAAACATCGACAAAAAAGATCGACAAAAAGACCGACAAACATCGACAAAGTTTATTTACCTGAAACTCATCTTTGAATATACATGTACATTTTAGGGGTTACGCGTAATCACTTGGCGTTTTAGGGAATTGATGAAATGTCACATTTTTCATGGAATAAATAGATTTGTTCTATCATAACATTTCTATTGGTTTTAAACATCATGCTTTCTTGAAATATCATGGTCTAATGAATATTCATACAAAGTTTCTTGCACAAGTGAATAAAACTAAGTTAACAGTGTGCATTTAAGTCAAGGCAATTAAAAAAAACCAAGACATTTGTCTTGTTAATAAGGTGAACAACATATTTTATAGCGGGGTACTTGCCTTTGAACTAAATGAACTAAACCAAACGTAATTACAAAATATTTATAAAAACTCAACGAAAAGCTTCAAAATTAAAGAAAGAATACTTGTAAAATATACTTAACTGTAAAAATGCGACAAAAGGTCGACACGACAAGTCGTTGTTTTGTCGTATCGGTGTTATGTCGCGTCGGCGTTTTGTCCTGTCGGCATTTTGTCGTGTCGGCGTTTTGTCTGTCGACGTTTTGTCATAGACCCGTTTTCTCCACTGCACCGGAAGCCAACTCACAAATGATGGCCAACGACGGCCATCGTTGACTTTACTGAACTCACTACTGACCGGCGAGTCTTGTGTATACATACGCGTTTCTTGATATATGGACATACGTGTAAGGGCTAATTCCTTGAACCAACACACCCGGATGAGTGGTCAGACTAGATCAGCTGTTGTCCATTTGTCTTATCACAGAAGATCAAGATAGGAGGTACGCGGGGGCACTTTAACCCTTTCACTACTATGACGTCATCTTCTTGAGCCATTGTCGTCTGCTTTTATTTCTAAATCTTCATTTTGAGTTATTTTGACTTAAGAAATATTGAAATGAGTGTCAAACAGTTTGGATCTTATTCAGACATCGCTTAATGTGGCGTCTGATCAGGATTCGGGCTGTTTACAAACAACCATTGTACTGGGGTTAAAACAGTGAAGGGTCAAACCCTCTCTATGCTGAATAGTTCGTATAGACTGCCAGACAGTCGAAACACGATACTTCGAACTTGCGTTAGTTCGGATATTTATATAGAGTATAACCCCTCTAATTCGACCACTAATTTGTGTTAATTATTATGGGTTTACGACAGGTGACTGCTTAAAGCAAGGTGACAGTAAAACAGAAAAGCTCCTACAGGAGCTTTCTGTTTTACTGTCACCTTGCTTTAAGCTGTCACCTGTCTTTTATACAGTCAATTAGCCTTCGTTTTAGTGGTCGTAATAGCGAGGTTTTACTGTACGCGTATTTAAAAGTTAAAAGTGACTTAGCTACGTGTTAACTTCGAAATACGGTTACGGGTTTATGAAATACATTGTACTGGTACAGGGCTGCCATTTCTCCGGATTATTCCTAAATTTTCGGATTTTATTTCTAGTACACGGTAGCTTAAAGCAGACTGAAAGTAAAGCAGCCACGTGTCAAAAAACTAGAAACAGGCTATGGGGTAAAGGTACGGTTCGTAAAATCGCACTTGAAAAATGCACATTTGGAAATCTTAGGAATTTTCATGTCAACTTATGGCAGCCCTGCTGGTAGAGCCGATGCAAGCGAGTTCGAAATATCCGAGTTTCGAGTGTAATTTGTAATGTTTAGTTTTAGAGCTAATTTGCAAAAAATAAATATTTCAGAAAAATTAAAAAGTAAAAGAAATTAGCCAGACACTGATCAAAGGGATGCTTAATAAGGGGCCATCTGATCAGGATGTTCACTGTTTGTAATTCACATACTGCCTGGTTTCATGCATAGCAAGGGTTAATTGAATAAAGAGTTGGAAAAGAAGGGAAATAACGTGTACTGGCGGGGTTTAAGACATGTAACTGCTTAGAACAAGACGAAAAGAAGATTTAGTAGGATTTCTATCAATTTCTTTAGATTGATATGAAAATATATTAACCCTTTGAACCCTAGTCCCGCATATAGGCGTCATTTTCAAACAGTATACTTGTGAAAAGTGCACTTGTCCTATGCAAACAGTGAATACCCAGATCAGAGGGCTCCTTACGGAGCCCTCTGATCTGGGTCTTCACTGTTTGTCATAATGCAAAACATTGGCAAAACAACCCTTAAACGTCAGAAATGGACTAGACTAAAATGGAAACTGGGATTGTCCATTTGAAGTTTTAGGGAGGAAAGGGTTAAAGAGAATGGGTAGTCATCCGGTTAAAAATCGAGTCGCAAAAGAATTTGGAAAAATATGTACATGTAAAACCAGACACTGTGTCCTATCTGGATTCAAACTGTTCGTCTGCCGGGATGTATCAACGTTTAATAACCCTTTCACTCTCAATGACGTCATAAAGTGCGTTTGCAAACAGTTTAGGTTCTGATCAGGACCCAAAGTGTTTGACACTCTTATCGATAATTATTAAGTCATACAACCTTAAATCTTACTTTGAAATGTGTCTAGCAGACAACAAACCTGAAACAGACGACAATAAAGCGGTGAAGGAGTAAAAATCTCCCGAATAATTTGATCATGAAAGGGTTAAAAACAGCTCATGGAAACATAATGCAGATACAGTGGATAATACGTTATTCTTTCTCGTTTAAACGCAAACGAAACGCAAACGCATCGCAATAAACGTAGAAAAAGACAACATTTCGACAATTTTGACTAATTATTTTAATCTGAGTGGCAAACAGTTTGGAGCCTGATCAGACGCCGGGTTGCCCGGCGTCTGATCTGGCTCCAAATTGTTTGCAATAGAAATATGTAATAGTTTTAACGAAAACGCAATTATTGGGAAAGAATAACGTTTTCTCCACTGTAAATAAACTTCTACAGGCGACCACTTTTCAGCCTACTCATTAATACATAGATACGCACTTTACGCCTTAAATTCATAATCACAAAACAAAATAATCATTTTTGATGGTTTCAATTTTGAAACCATCTATAGTCAGAGTCGTTTCCTAAATTTTGACTCAGTTTTTCATCCGCTCAACAAAGCAACACTCAGTAATATCGCTTAAAACGAAAGATCGATTTCTTTTGAAAACTGTATTAGAAGAAAAAGTAATATTATTTAAAATAATAAACTAATAGTGAATAAACATAACCCTCTGATGTAAATATGATGATCACATAATTAATAGGAAAGTACTTTCACTTTCGTTTGTTTACGAATGGTAACGACACTCTCTTTCGCGGAGATTCATGGTAACGGTTCTTTCGGCCCTTGATCGCTTCGGCCCTCGTTGTTTCGACCTAGATCGTGTCGGCCTACCAACAAGGATTGGTCGTTTCTGCCCATTTTGTGGTTCGTTTTCGGTCTAACATTTCCTTAACCTATATTAATATCTAACGCATATACTCGGCCATGCATTAACATGCTGTACAAACAGTGTAAATACCTGATCTAATATCTATGAAATCAAATATATCAATTAACGATATTATTAATGTAATACATTTTCATGTAAGTGGTACATGTAAAAGTCTGATTTTGATATCGGATTAAAACTTCAGGACTACGCCATTTTCAAGAAGTTGCATCCAGAAGAGATGCTGAATAACTGGCAGAGTTTTTCAGCATCTGGTCTGCTTATGATCTGAATGGAAACTGATTGGCCTTTGGGTGAAAGAGATCTTACTTATACATGTAAGACGTGTTTCATGAAATCATTTACAAAATAGGATTTATGCCAATCCCGATTTTCAGATTCTTTGCAGTAGGCCTATTGTACAATGTTTTAAGAAATATTGTCGCATAAAGTCGACTTTGTAAACAGTTTGTAACCAGATCAGACATCGCTTTACGCGTCACACTCATACATGTACATGTATCAATATTTCGTGAGAAATACTACCTTAAACTCTAGCTTTCAAATGATCTTGCAGACGACAATAATGAAGCAGACGACAATGTAGAGGAAAAGGGATAACAACTCACGATTAATTTAGCGCCGAAAGGGTTAAACAATGAATTCCCTCATAATGCATTTTTTTTATCAAGGCATTGATTTAGAAAGCTGTGTATCGGCGGGCTGTGAGCTTCCATTCGGTATCACTCGTTTTACCCATTACCCCAGAACTTGTTTCTAGTTTTCAAGACGGGTGACCACATACAGCAGGTTGAAAAATAAAGCAAATGAGCATTCCTCTTTACCGTGAGTCTGCTTTAAGCTACCATATGAATGCTAGAACGACCATAATTCAGTGTAGAAAACGGTTTTCTCACATAACTACGGTCTAACCCTGTTTTCTTTAGCGAACAACAATCACGAATATCCTTGTCTCCAACATAGATACATTTGATGACGCCAGTCTAACGTCACTTATTATAAAGACGTTAATACGTCACTGGGATTCCAAACAAACCTGTTGATTTAAAAAACCTGAAAATCGTTGGTGATATGAGAAAAAGAATCTATCACTCGTCCATGTTAAAGACAAGTTAATCTCCAACTCCAACTCGTCTTAAACATCGACTATATCGAAATAAACATAGAAATATCCTGTATTTCTTTCCCGTTGAAACGCAAACGAAACGCAAATGCAAATGCAAATGCATTAAAATGGAGAAAATGACAACTTATTGACAATCCTGATTATTCATTTTAATCTGAATGACGAACAGTTTGGAGCCTGTTCAGACGCCGGGTTACCGGGCGTCTGATCTGACTCCAAACTGTTTGCAAAGGAAATATTAGTTTTAAAATAAACGCGTTTATTGGGATATAATAACTTTTTTTCCACTGTAACATAATCGCCATTGCTCTGAGGTCATGATGGTTGCAGCTTACAAGGGCAATTCTGACTTTTCTTTGACAGAACCCCACTGCTAATTTTTGTACAGTACACAAAACCAACACTGCCTGTTCTGCACGATGGAACAAACCGCCAATCCCAACCGTTCTCCTGTTTTAAAACTGTCCTGGAAATACCAAAATCTGGATCCGGATGAGACGTCGACGTCGACGAATTAACTTGTTCCGAAATGTGTGTACATATTACCACAAAGTGAGAAAACGTTATTCTTTCCCGTTTACACGCAAACGCATCACAGTAAAAGGGAGAAAATGACCAACTTTTCGACAATTCTGACTATTTAATTTTTTCAGAGTGGCAAACAGTTTGGAGCCTGGTCAGATGCCGGGTTACCTGGCGTCTGATCTGGCTCCAAACTGTTTACATTTGAAATAATAGTTTAAGCGTAAACGCGTTTATTGGGAAAGAATAACGTTTTCTCCACTGTAGGCCATGTAATGCTGTTAGTTTTCAGAAGGTCGCCATTCGCCAATTGAGCGCTAAATGTGGACACTCTTGCAGAGTGTTAAACTCTTATTCTAGGTCAAACAGAACTAAATTGTAGATATAAAACTGTAACAGTGGATAAAATGTTATTCTTTCCCTTTTTTGAAAAAAAAATCAATAGAAACGCAAACGCATGTCACTCAAATGCAGAAAATTCCATTTTTTTGACAATTGCTACTAGACTGTAACCCCTCTCTATTATGACCAAACGAAGGCTTAGTTGTTGTATAAAAAAACTGGTGAAAAGCATAAAGCAAGATGGCAGTCATACAAAAAGTTCATAAAAGAGGGCTTTGTTTTATTGTAGCCTTGCTTAAAGCAGTCACTTGTCGTAAATACTAATAATTAACACAATATAGTCCACTCGTACAGTGGAGAAAACGTTATTCTTTCCCAATAAACGCGTTTACGCTAAAACTATTATTTCCAATGCAAACAAACTGTTTGCCACTTGGATTAAAGTCAATATTTAGAATTATCGAAATAATGTCATTTTCTTCATTTTTGTGCGTTTCGTTTGCGTTTCGTTTGCGTTTAAACGGGAAAGAATAACGTTTTCTCCACTGTATATGTACATGTACAGTGGAGAATCTGTTATTCTTTCCCGATAAACGCGTTTACGCTAAAACTATTTTTTCTTTTACAAACAGTTTGGAACCAGATCAGACGCCGGGTAACCCGGCGTCTGATCTGGCTCCAAACTGTTTGCCACCAAGATAAACATGAAATATCAGAATTGTCAAAAAGTTGTTATTTTCTACGTTTTAGTGCTTTGCGTTTGCGTACGTTTGCGTTTAAACGGGAAAGAATAACAGATTCTCCACTGTAGTAGAGAGGATTTACTGTACACGTATTTAGTTTAATTTGAATGGCAGACGGTTTGAAGCCTGAATAGACGCCGGATTACCCGGCGTCTGATCTGGTTCAAATCTATTTGCAATGAAAATAAAAATTTAAGTGTAAACGCGTTTATTGGGAAAGAATAACGTATTCTCCTAAGTACATTGTGGAGTACGTTATTCGTTCCATAAGTGACGCACTGAATACCCTAAGTGCACGTAATCACCGAGATCTCTCACAGACTTACATGTATTTAAGGGTGTATCAATGTCATGACTTTGGGAATTTTTCAAAGTATGTGAAAACACTCTATGATGGTTTTGTATTGAAGAGCTATTAAGATGAATGAAAAAAATAGAAAAAGTGTACATTTTGGTGAACAACAGTTGGCTCTACGGCCATGTAAAATTTACCCCACCCGCTTCCTCTTATTTTGTCCGTTTCAAACAGCCCGTTTCAATAAAATCCATTTTAAATGAAAAGAAATATGATAATTTGGTTTTGTGTTATTTATTTCCTATCTATGGTAGTATTTCTTCATACAAAAACTAATTTAAGAAAAAAAGGCACCAAATGAGAAATTTATAAAGCTCTAAATATCATCGATATGGTACTTTTTTGTAAATTTTGTAAGGGGAGATAACTCTTTTTACTTTAATAACTCAAAATTTTCAACACTGACCTTTCAATTTCTTTTCATATTTTGAACTGCCTTAGCATGGGCTTTCATCTGGTAGAATATAAAAAAAGTTTAATACTAGAACTATTTCATTTTCAAACTTTTTTAATTTTTTTCATAAAATAAAAAATCTAATGAAATCATGCCCTATACAAAGCATATATTTGATATTCATGGATCCATATTGTTCAAACCTGGTTCCTGCTTTGTCTAAATTTGGTTTCTATATGTGAAAATACCACCATAGACATGAAATAAATAATGAAAACCCAAATTATCATGTTTGTTTTGTTTTGAAATAAATTTTACTGAAGCTTGTACTCTGAATGGGTAAAATTTGAAAAAAACGTCCAAATTTGACATACCTTTTTCAAATCGCTGTAGCTCAAAAAAGGGACACCACCATATATTTTTTTTCTCCATTTTTTCATTCATCATAAACAGCTCTTCCAAAAATACAATGTTAGAAAAAAAGTTTGATACTTTTAAAAATTGGCTTATGACATTGATACACCCTTAATGTACATAAGATACTTTTGGTAAACCGAACCCTTACAGATTGAGCAAAAATGCCGTAAAATCTCTCTCTTGAGACCACTGTGCATCACCAGTCGTTTAAGGCAGATGACTGCTTAACCCTTTACCCAATACAAACGTCGTTTAGCACATTTAATTTATTCCTCCACTGAAGAAAATAGTTCCCATTTATACAGTCATAAATATGTATTATCAGAAATATCATTTTATCAGATATTAGGTTAAAGCAGGCTGAAAGTAAAGCAGAATGCACATTAAGGCGCATTCTGGTTTACTTTTAACCTGTTTTAAGTGGTCACTTATTTTCACTACCTGAATCGGCCTATAAGGTAAAGGGTTAAAGTAAGATGCACGCAAAAAGATAACGCCTTTAGACAGAGAGAGAAAGAGACAGAGACAGAGTGTCATGATTATCTGTTGATTAATGACTGAACGCAAGCGTTACTGTATTAGTTTGAATAACTAGATATAATTAATCTTTTGAACAAATACTAAATTGGTAAATTAAATTAAGAAAAACACGCATATGCTATTTTTTTTATTTGTTTGGGCTTTAGTACTCTATATTGATGTAATTTTCCAATATTATGTCTAGACTCGTTTAGATGGTCTTTTCACAGAAAGTGAACCCTTTTGTGATAACATTATTCGGGAGATACATGTATTTACCCCATCACCGTTTATTGCCGTCTGCTACAGTTTTGTTGTTTGCAAGATACGTTTAATCCCAATAAACGCCCTTACGCTAAAACTGCAAACAGTTTGGAGCCAGATGGAGCACGTTAAAGGTTAATGATAATGAGGCGCATGGAAGTACAATTGGGAATACGCTATTCTTTCCCGTTTAAACGAAACGAAACGCAAACGCAAACCACTAACACGTAGAAAAATGCAACTTATTGACAATTCTGATAATTCATGTTTATCTTGTTGGCAAACAGTTTGGAGCCTGATCAGACGCCGGGTTACCCGGCGTCTGATCTGGCTCCAAACTGTTTGCACTGCAAATAATAGTTTTAGCGTAAACGCGTTTATTGGGAAAGAATAACGTTTTCTCCACTGTATGTTGCGGTGCACTACGACTTTGATGTTAAAATCGAATTTGCTGTTTTCATTAACACTAGAGTACACATGTAATACGGTGAATGTACAGATACACTTATATTGACTCTTTCATGATCAAACGAACCGTGAGGTTTTTACCTCTGCACCGTTTAATTGTCGACTGCTTCAGTATTGTTGTCTGCAATATTGTTCCAAAGTTAAATGTAAGGTTTAGGTTTTTTACGTTTTTAAAATATTTATGTTATAAATACGATCTGACATTCGTGCTCATTAGTTATCATTTTTAACAAAAGAGTTCACTAAAATAAATATAACGCTCGCCAAGGTGTGCGTCATATTATTTTATTCTCTTTTGTTAAAAATGATACAGATTAGTACAGAACAGAACAGACTTTTATTTGAACTTGTACATAAACGTACCTCGTTGATACATACATTCTATATAATAGCATAACGGCCACCTACATGTACCATGCAAAATTTCACATTTATCCGAACATTTTTTTACAATATCACACACAATATTTAAAGTATGATACGTAAAGTGTACTCCTTTTGGTTGGGGTTCAGCTCATGTATCATACTGACCTTGATCTATTTATACATTATACAACTCACGGAAAAAGTGCACAGTGAACAGTTTAGGGTTTAAACATTTGCATAATAGTCTCGACTTTACTTGACTTTGCAAACTCTTTGGATCGAGACCAAACAGCGCCAAACGAGGCGCCTACTAGAGACCAAGCTGTAACACGTTATTTCTTAAAGCTAAACTGGCTATATAAAGAGCAACAATGTTCAAATGACACTTGAGAAAAAGACGATATTGTGCATTGGACTAATGGACTAATTATATCCCGTTAAAACGCAAACGCAATGCACTAAACTGTAGAAAATTACAACTCTTTGACATTTCTCGTGATTTATTTTAATCTAAATGTCAAACAGTTTGGAGCCTGATCAGACGCCGGGTTGCCCGGCGTCCTATCTGGCTCCAAACTGTTTCCAATGGAAATAATTGTTTGAGCGTAAACACGTTTATTTGGAAAGAATAACGTCTTCTTTACTGTAGTAACAACTGTAGGTTAAGATTTAGTCCACAGTTAATGTCATGCTCACTGTTTGTTTTCAAAATTTTATCACCAGCTACTATTACATAAAATCTATTCAGGTCGTATAAGTAAGTCAAATCTAATTATAGAAATTTTACACGGTTTAACCATTACATGATCAAATTTATATTGAGGTTTTTACCCCTTCACCGCAATATTGTCGTCTGCTTCAATATTGTTGCATGTACGATCGATTCAAAGTTATAATTAAGGCAGTATAACTGACCTATTTCCAAAACAAGCGACAAACAGCTTTGACCCTGATCAGACGCCGCCTTACGCGGCGTCTGATCAGGATTAAAACTGTTTGTAAATGCGCTTTATGACGTCATTAAGAGTGATAGGGTTAATGTCCTACTCATTTTTCTTGACGGTCGCAACTTGACCGAGACTTTCAGACAGTTTAGATCTAGATTGTTTGGCAATCTTTTAAAGATTCTAAAATTAAAAAAATTGATAACGAAACAAATACATAAAATAAAATTAATTGACTACACCTGACCAATGACTGATTCCTTTCACCGTGATTTTCACATATAACATGTGCGCTTGTTATACGCCCACCTACATGTATATTGAAGTTGCCCCATCCGTCCGTTCATTTGTTCGTCAACATTTGATTTGTCCGTTGTTTTCTTCGAAACTTTTTGATATGCCCCCAGACCGATGATCAGTGGACATATTGTTTTGCACTGTCTGCTTGTCCATTCATTTGTTTGACCGCAACCTTTACCATGGCAATAACGTTTGAAGTATAACAAGTACGCACTAAATACAGTGGATAATACATTATTCTTTCCCATTTAAACGAAACGAAACGCAAACGTAAAACGCTAAAACGTAGAAAAGTGCAACTTATTGACAATTCTGATAAGTCATGTTTATCTTGGTGACAAACAGTTTGGAGCCATATCAGACACCGGGTTGCCGGGTTATTTGAAATAACAGTTTTAGCGTAAACGCGTTTATTGGGAAATAATAACGTTTTCTCCACTGTGTGAATATCACAATAAAATCGAGAAAATGACAAATTTTCGACAATTCTGACTATTTGATTTTTAATCAGAGTGGCAAACAGTTTGGAGCCTGATCAGACGCCGGGTTACCCGGCGTTTGATCTGGCTCAAAACTGTTTGCATTCGAAATAACAGTTTTAGCGTAAACGCGTTTATTGAAAAAAATACCGTTTTCTCCACTGTACGCACAAGACATGTGTGTTGCCCTTATGAAGAGGTAAATGAATATGCAAACTTTTGGCATTTCGGGCAAAGGTCAAGGTCACAGAGGTCAAAAGGTCAAATATTTAAATTGCAATAACATTTGACTCTCAGGTTATATGTACCTCATATTTGTTATACATTTTTCTCTAATTAATGGAAATAATTTGCACATGTATTTTCTAGCTACGTTGAGATCGAGGTCAATGTCTTAGAGGCCAAAAGGTCAACATTTATTTATAACTTTCAAAAATATCCAACATAAAGTTAATTTACAATATATGTATGGTTCATATGAAAAGGTAAATGGATATGCAGGTTTTGGGCATGTTGGATCAAATGTCAAGTCCACAGAGTTTCAAAGACCAAACATTTTAAATGTCAATAACCATAATAACATTCGCCCCATACTAATCCATTTACAAAAATGACGTTCAATTCGTTTAAACGCTATTCATCGAGAGGGCGGGACTTGTGGATAAGTGTCACAGAGGAGGCGGGGCATATGCATTTTTCATTAACGAAATAATCTTTGGAACTCAGGTCAGCAAACATATGTCGGAATTTTCAAAAACTTGTTCTGTATGCCTTCCTATTAGCGGACACCATGCTTACTGACTAAAATTCTTCTTTATCAATGAGAAAAACTGCAAGGAAATTGATATACCTTGACAGCTGTCTGCATTTCTGTTTGACCAAATCATCGATATATTTATCTTACTTTAAAAATGACGTCATTTCAAAATGACGCCAAATCGGCATTTTCGCGCCAAACTGTCAAGTTTTTGTCGTTAGAATGTAAACAATGGAACTTATTATTTTGCTTTCGAATGTACACAGCTTCAGTATTGTGGTTATGGCTGTCCCTTATAGGGTACTTATCATTCGGCAGGAAACTATCGGCAAATACCGATAATTTCCTGTCGTTTATTTCGCTTGATTGCCGAAAAACAAGTTCATTTCTTTATTGACCCTCAAGTGATACGAACTTCATATTTGGTATACATATTGCTCTAATTAAGAAAAACCAAAATATGAATATTTCAAACACGTTGAGTCAAAGGTCAAGTTCACAGATGTCAAGAGTTCAAATTGCAACTTTAACATAGGCAATCATTTTTAAGCTTTAAGCAATATACATCTAATACATAGTATGTGTGTTGTCAATAGGAAATGGTATATGCATATGTAGATTTTAGGCATGTCAGGTTAAAAGTCATGTCGCAGAAGTCAAAAGGTCATATTTTTAAATCACCTGGCACAAAGTGCCAATGTGAGCTATATTGATCGTCCTGTTTCCGTCGTCCGTCGTCGTCCGTTCGTCCGTTCGTGTAGGAATGGTGGTCACTTTAGGTATTATGAAATATGGTATTACCAAGGTCAAAAAATAGAGATGGTGTCAATTTAAAAGTATTTGGGAGCCTTTTTCACACAACAGTCAAGTTGGACCAAACCTCAACAGGTGCTGTCATTACAAGCCCATTACAAGCCCAAAAAGCTGTAAATGCTATTTTCCGTTGCCAAACATATTTTGGTCAATCTTTACAACAAGACGCCATCAAACTATTCGACACAATGGTGAAACAGCTTCTTGTATATTCTTCCGCAATATGGGGACATCAATTTTGTAGTGAAGTGCATTACCATTTCTGCAAATGGTTGGCATGCCTTAACTAAAATGTTTCAATTTTTTTTTACATTAAGTGAATGTGGAAGATACCCCTTGTCCACAACATATATGACTAATTGTGTTAGATACTGGACTCATATACTAAGTGAACGTCATTACATGCAAGGCGGTTTTGGCAAACTTTGCAAACGATTTGGATCAAGATGAAATACCGCCTGATGCGGCGTCTTATCAGGACCCAATCTGTTTGGTATTCGTTACGATATCAATATTTCTTCTATCAGAATTTTGACTTTTGGAATAGACCTGATGGAAACTGGAATTGTCCGTTAACAGCTTCAGCGTTTAACCCTTTCACTCCCAATGACGATTTAAGGCGCCTTGGAAACAGTTAGGGCCCTGGTCAGACGCCGCGTATGATTAGGACCCAACTTGTTTGACACTCTAACCGATATTAAGTAAGTCATACAACCTTAGATCTAATTTTGAAACGTGTCTTGCAGACAATGATAATGAAGCAGACGACAATAAAGCGGTGAAGGGGTAAAAATCTCCTGAAAATGTGACCATGAAAGGGTTAAATGAGTTAACAATTATTTACAGTAGGCAACAACACGCTGACATAGATAACTGATGTCTGCAGATAATATCTATTGAAGATGAAACTGAGAAAAATGTCTGGCTTTTGATAAACCTTTCAAATTCAAACCACACACAGTGGAGAAAACGTTGTTAGTTCCGATTATGAACGCGTTTACGCTTAAACTATTATTTACATTGCAAACTGTTTGGAGCCAGATCAGACGCCGGGTTACCCGGCGTCTGACCAGGCTCCAAACTGTTCGCCACTAAGATAAATATAAATTGTCAGAATGTTCAAAAGTTGTACGTTTTACGTTTAAGTGCGTTGCCTTTGCGTTTCGTTTGCGTTTTAACTTTAAGAGATTGTCCATAAAAAAGTTCAAGGTTGAATGCGTTAAAGTGTGTTCTTCTCCGACTCTGCTAATATTGCTGATTACAATAGTGACCACAACCACAAATTGGACCTACCTGACCGAGATATATCATCTTTAACATGTTTACCGCCATAATATTGTTTTGGTTTAATTGTCGTCTGCCCCTTTGTTTTGAAAAATAGTTTAAATACTTGTTTGATTAAAGAAACTTTGAACTGACTATTTAGGACGTAAGTCAAATCTTTAAAATACTGATAACTTCTGATTTCTCCATCTAATCCTGTCTTGAGATATCTCTTTGGAATCGTCTTGAAAAGAGATGTCACAATACAGGATTAGATGATGGCGAAATAGATAATTATTGATAACTTTGAACTGAGTGTCAGTTTGGATCCTGAGCACACGTCACAATACCCTGCCTCAGATCTGGATCATGTTTGCGAATAATCGGATATTTATGCACTCGCGAAACGAATTTGCTGGGTAAAATCTTTACAGTTCTACGTAACTAGTCTTTCATCTCCATAATTTGTACACGTAAAATATAACAACCTGTAGAGTTTATAGTAAGCTACATTTTCTGTCAGAAAATATCGGATGCAAATGGGACGCCGAGTTAATCGGCGTTCAATCTGGACCTGGGGCCCGTTTTATGAAACGTCGTACGACATATTACGATCGTAAGTCAAAACTTTAAAATACATATAACTTCTGATTTCTCCATGTTATCCTGTCTTGCGATAATATCTGTTTGGAATCGTCTTGAAAAGACGCTTCCAAAGAGATGTCACAAGACAGGGTTTGCTGATGGAGAAATAAATAATTTTTAGAAACTTTAGAATCTGACTTACGACCATTATTTTTGTGTACGACGTTACATAAAACGGAACCCTAAACTGTATGCAACTGTTAACTCAAAATCACCACGTAGTAGCATACAGTGGAGAAAACGTTATTCATTCCCAATAAAAGCATTTACGATAAAACTATTATTACCTTTGCAAACAGGTTGGAGCCAGATCAGACGCCGGGTAACCCGGCGTCTGTTTAGGCTCCAAACTGTTTGCCACTCTGATTAAAATATATAGTCAGAATTGTCGAAAAATTGTCATTGTTCCCATTTAACTATGATGCGTTTGCGTTTCGTTTGCGTTTAAACGGGAAAGAATATCGTTTCTGTACATAGGGGTTGAGGTCACTGACATTGTCATTGAAATTTGTTTATTGTGGGTTCTACATGTACATGGACTGGAAGAATAACCCGTAATCCTGAAACGCCTATTTCCTAGAATACTCAAACAAGTTGAGTCCAAATTAAAATGTCCTAATATTTCAGCGTCTGATGAAGCTCAACACTGTTTTACATCCAAACAGATTTTTATTCAGTCACAAATTTATACTATTGTACGTTTGTTTAGGCGGTAATATCGAGCATAATGTTCAGTCATACATTTCCAAAGAGATCCATTTTTGACACCGATCAAAGCTGATTTATACTCAAATCAATGCAATACCAACAACAAATTCGCATGTTTTCATCGGTAGTACATGTTAAGCTATTCTTGTACATGTTAGCGTTTTTTTGAACGGCAATAATTTGAGAAGAAATCAGCTTTGATCGGTGTCAAAAAAGTATATCTATCGAACTGTATGACTGTCATGCTCGATATTACCGCCTAAACAAGCGTACAATAGTAGTCAATGACTACTATGTTCGATAATACCGCCTAAACAAGCGTACAGTAGTGGTCAATGCTGCGTCGGCTGTGAACGCACCCCTGCCCCGTTTTCCGAAAATCGGTGTTTTCTTAAGAGTAGACGCAGTTACTTTTGAAAGAGCATGCTTACAGTTTGTTTTATGTTGTTTTTATAGAAGGGCATTATATTAGCTATATAGAAACGCAACAAAAGTGTCGTTTCATCAATATTTATATATGATAATTATGCCCGGTTTTGTCGAGATAGGGTGAAAAGATACTGACAAATAGTTGTACCCCTTGTCTCTGTTTCATATACCTTCTGACGATTTTTGTTCTCAAAATTCAATCGTGTCAGATCCCTGTGGACTGACATAGCATGATGAAAACAAATTGGATCCTACTGTCCGACTACTGCATTTATAAAATGCCTAAAATCCCAACCCTTAAATTAATTTATAGAAAGCAGATCTATGATAATTTTGCACACAGACATCATGAAGGCTCCGAATGTATGAAATGGCGTAACTTATGACGTCATAATGTCATCGAAAGAGAATAACATGTCGGCCAATATCTATTAATAGCTAATGTTATCTGTTTGTAAACAGCCCGACTTAATATAACACTTATATCTGTATCTGTGTCTACATGTAATAGTTTAGTTTAAATATTTTATTCATATAAACATACAATGCATATTAATGCATATCATAGTATAAAACGATTTGGTCGAAAGCATAATGCGACAATGCCTATGTGGACTATCTCCTAAGTAAAGTTAATATGTTAATGTAATAGTTTCTACTAGTAGTACATGTAGTTGTACTACTATGTTACCCAGTTCGTCCGTCCGTCCGTCCATCTGCTCACACATATATTGTACGGAACATACTAAAGTTTTCGCGCTACAACGTTGTCATTGTACAGGATGCTTTCTCATATACCACAAATGTGCATGCCCTCATGACTTTGATATGCTCCGATTTGTTATAATATCATAGGATAACGACCGGTTGAACTTAATCACTTTGTGTTTGCATATACGGTGCATACAGCTAGGGGACATCGACACAGCCCTTCCCTAGTTTGATAATATCTATTGTCATACAAGATATTAATATGAATGTCAAACAATTTTGATTGAACAAGTTTACAAAATAATTTAAGTAACTCATGACGCCATAACATTGAACTCTAATGGCCCTTTATGAAATGTGTATCTGGTAACATTACACAACTCAACATGTTCAATACTGAAAGTGTAGACCAGGGACGTCATGTCTTACTAAACCTCGTACAACAAATATTACCGTAACTTTTGTCGTACAGCAAAAACACCTTCATACGACTTTGTTATCAAATTTATCGTACGATAATCAGTTAACCCATTTGCGCTCAGTGGATTCTTCCATGTTTTATATTGGATTAGTCCTTTTTTATCAAAGCGATGCCTGGTCATAGTTTTCATTTTCATTTTGTTTTATATTGAAATTCCTATCAGCACACGTTGTACAGTGGAGAATCTGTTATTCTTTCCCGTTTAAACGCAAACGTACGCAAACGCAAAGCACTAAAACGTAGAAAAGAACAACTTTTGGACAATTCTGATAATTCTTGTTTATCTTGGTGGCAAACAGTTTGGTGCCTGATCAGACGCCGGGTTACCCGGCGTCTGATCTGGCTCCAAACTGTTTGCACCGCAAATAATAGTTTTAGCGTAAACGCGTTTATTGGGAAAGAATAACAGATTCTCCACTGTAGACTCTGATCAGACGGCGCATAATGCGGCGTCTGATTAGAGTCTACACTGTTTGCCTATGTCCCATATATGAGATCGTGGGCGCAAATGGGTTAAACATCCCGAAATAGTAACAAATGAACTTGTTGTTTGGAGACTGGACAATTGCTGCAGTAAAAAACCATGCAAATGATTAACCCATTACCCCATAGCCTGATTCTAGTTTTGAATATAGTTGACCACTTTTAAAAGCAGGTAGAAAGTAAAACAGAATACGCCTTATCTGCTAGAATATAGAATATAGTTCTTGGCATACATATTTATGACTGTTTTATAAATTGGAACTATTTACCTCAACGGATGAATAAACTGAAGGCTCTGAAGGGCGTTTCTATGGGGGAAATGGTTAAGTGTCATTGGTTAACGGGTTAAATGGTCACTAACACGGATTGCACTGTATTGCAGTGTCCCATCTCTACAACAACTACCAATGGGAGACAAAGAGTGTGTGATGTTCAGAGGGAGGTTGTTATACGAGGGTAGTTCAAAAAGTGTTGATACTGGATCAATAACTTCATTATAATAAGTGCAAAATGCATATGTGATATGTCTTTTTAAAGAACAATTCTTTGCCGACACGGTGGTATAATGCACGATAAGATCGCATTACTTGATCAGCCCCAACATGAACTTAATGACCTCTCCTCGAGGTCGCTGGACCTTTTTGTGTATTATTGAGTTAATTTTCTGAACATAATTTGATACTATAATTATTGTAACGGCTTTATTATTTTGAATACGTTTATGAAATGTTCTTGTCAAATGAATTCAGACCATAAAAAAGTAATTAATAAAAACACAAACTCATTTTATATCATACAAGGCTATAATTGAAGCCATTAAAGTGGATTTTCATGATTTAAAATCAAAATGTAGCTATACTGATCTGGAATATTTTCATAGCGTTGGAAAAAACGTGTCCACCTTCTTCATAAGCAAAATAAGAAATTGTGTTTTTGAAAAAATGAGATTTTAGACAGTTAACCCTTTCAATAGAAATACAATTTTATTTACATTACAATTAAGACATAAACTGATAAACTTCAGAAAAAAATGAAATATGTACTCTTTAAGAATTTATTACGTCACAAAAATAATGTTTGAAAACTGCTATGTTCCAGTGTCCTCGAGTAGGGGTCATTTAGGATTATGTTGTGACTCATCGAGTGATGTGATCTGATCGTGCCTTATACCATCATGTACGCGAAATATTGCTCTTGAAAATGATATATCACACATGCCTTTTGCACTTGTTATATTGGAAGTCATTGATCCAGTATAAAAACTATTTGAACACCCCTCGTATAGCGGGGAAACGTAATGCACCTGGCTTACATTGCAAACAGTTTGAACCAAGATCAAACTGTTTGTCACTCATCTTTATATTTCTTTTGTCAATATAATACATGTAACTTTTAGAAAAAAACAGCAGACGATATTGCAGCAGAGTGTTATACATAATTATCTGGTTTTTGAAACAGTGGAACACATTGTTGTAAGGAAACAATCGTTATTCGTCGTTCTTTATTGTCGTCTGATTCAGTATTGTTGTCTGAAATACACGTGGTGTCTGATCAGGACCCAAACTGTTTGCTAACGCGCTTTATGGCGTCATTGAGAGTGGAAGGGATATTACAAACTGCATTTATGACACGACCAAACAAGTTTCACGAAAAGCTTGTGATAGCAGTTTATTACACAAATATTACTCAACTGAGTCTAGTTGATAAAACCAATGGTCATATGTTATGCTGCGTTTAAACTCAGCCACGATAGCTACGATGGCCACGATTTAGAAAAAGCGCAGAGCTTCACGATTTATTATCTTTTTCTACGCTATACCACGCTTTCTTACGCTCTATACACGTCTTGTTACCTCCTGCAGCGTTTTGTTGCGAACCCAACAAGATTCTGATGAGGATCTGCCACGATTCCATCACGTTCTCTCAAGCTCTCTTACGGTAACCACGATACGCTATCACGTTTTATCAAGTTCTGTTAAGATCTAACACGATATAACGTTCTGTTAAGCTCTCCTGCGATTTATGGCAAGTGTTGCGTTTTGAGCACGATTGGGATATAAAAAGGAGGCATGGGCCACCCACCCATTCTCTGGATGCTGGTGTCAAACTCTGATTACATTGGGATGATGCATCTGAAAATATTTGGAGGGAAGCTTTACCTGTCACTCGTATTTATATTTATTCTAGCAAAATGTCAACTTTTATGTAATTTTGAGGGAAAGAAGCAGACGACAATTTTTAGCAGACAAAATTCCAACAGTGAAAGCGCTTGAAATACGGTTATTGTCTTGTTTAAAGGAAACTTCGATAATTGCCGTTGTAAACAGAGAGTCGCTGTTGGGAGGGTCGTTGTAGGGAGGGAGCACTATATTAACTTAATAATACATGTACAAACTTAAATAATCGCCTTTCCAAGTTAACAAAGATCCCCTGCGTTTGGGCTTCACGCTGTGATGCGTTCTGTTAAGTTCTGTTAAGCTCTACGACGCTCTACTAAGATTCCCAGGTTCTATTACGCTCTCACACGATATAAAAACCAATCGGCATAATCGTGCCAAAAGTTTTGACCGTCAAAAAATCTGCCACGATCCTTGCGATTCTCCCGATACTTCCACGCTCTCTCAAGTTCACCACGATTCGTCCCACGGTCCGCCACGCTCACCGCGATTCCCTCAAATCGTGGGCATCGCAGCTATCGTGGCTGAGTGTAAACGCAGCATTAAGGAATAGCCAAGGCTATAGGCCTTGGTTGACCTTTCTCTCCATTACATACAGTGGAGAAAATGTTATTCTTTCCCAATAATTGTGTTTACGCTAAAACTGTTATTTCCATTGCAAACAGTTTGGAGCCAGATCAGACACCGGGTTACCCGGCGTCTGATCAGGCTCCAAACTGTTTGCCACTCAGTTTAAAATGAGTCTTCAAAATTATCGAAAAATAGTAATTTTACCCATTTTATTGCACTGCGTTTGCATTTCGTTTGAGTTTAAATGGGAAAGAATAACGTTTTCTCCACTGTACATACAAACAGTCTGTCAGCGCAGAGTATATTTGTCGTAGAGTGGGGAAGACGCTATTCTTTCCGGAAAAAATCAAATGCAAACGCCGTGTTTAGAATGTAGAAAATGATAGTCCACAACCAACCCCCCCCCCCCCCCCCCCACACACACACACACAAAACCACACTTTTCTTTTACCTGAGTGGCAAACAGTTACCCGCCGTCAGACAGATCTGGCTCCAAATTTTGGTAATAGGCTTAAAGACTTTTCCTCAGTCCATTGAGGGACCACCACCTCATTGTACTGGAGGTGTCAATGTAACTGTCAAATCATGTGCAACACAATCTCAGTTTACCTGGTGAGGTCCAGATTATACTCATGCTCTAGTGATTTTCAATGGTTATTTATAAGCAAACTATCAAATACATGTATACAGGTAGAGTCTCACACGAGAAGCTTCAATGGTTCTTTGCTAGCGACATGTCCATAAGATCCATGATTATTGCAAGGAAATTGTCTGGCAAGGCGTTATGATCGAAAGGTTATCTAGGGGTGTCTTTAATTGTTTTGAAATAAATGTGTTAATTGAGAAAGAATAATACCCCCACTCACTGTATGCACACTGTGAACACTGTTCTGATGTATTGTACCTGAGCCTGTGACCAGGGCCTGCGCTGTTTGTCATTTAAAGAGAATCTTTTTGTGAGACAATTTGATGTAAAGTTTGACTGCTTTTTATTAACCCTTTGAACCCTAGTCCCGCATATAGGCGTCCTTTTCAAACAGTTTACATGTGAAAAGTGCACTTGTCCTATGCAAACAGTGAATACCCAGATCAGAGGGCTCCTTACGGAGCCCTCTGATCTGGGTCTTCACTGTTTGTCATAATGCAAAACATTGACAAAAACAACCCTTAAAACTCAAAAATGGACTAGACTAAAATGGAAACTGGGATTGTCCATTTGAAGTTTTAGGGAGGAAAGAGTTAATGCTTTCCACAATACTTTGATTAAATACTATACGGGATGTACATGTAAAACGGGTCGTCTGATCAGAAGCCAAACCATTTGCCATTATTTCATAGTATTTGCATCTAAGCATATCGACTTAACTTGATGTGGGTTTTTTGCTTATTGTATTGTTCAAGATCAGATGAATCACTTTGTACTAGTTTTCATTCAAAACTTTAAAAAGAAAACGATTGCTTTGCATAAGACAGGGCTGCCATTTCTCCGGATTTTTCCTAAATCTCCGGATTTTTTCTCAGTTCATGGTACCTTAAAGCAGGCTGAAAGCAAATCAGAATGCGCCCTAAGGCGCATTCTGCTTTACTTACAGCCTGCTTTAAGTGGTCGCATGTCAAAAAAACAGGAAAAAGGCTTTGGGGTAAAGGTACGATTCGTTAAATCGCACTTGAAAAATGCAAATTTTGAAATCTTAGGATTTTTCATGTCAATTTATGGCAGCCCTGATAAGAATGCGGACGGCACCTTTTAGCAGACGATGTTTTGTCTACGAACAGGTCATATCAGACAGTTCATTCTAACGCTTGAAAGGTTAACATAAACTTGATATTTAAAAATCTTTACTTCAAACAAATGAACGCGACAATTTTAAAAATAATAATAATTTGACATTTGAGTTGATTAGTGTACCCTAGTAACGCGTATTTATACGTTTTTGCAAGGAGTGTACATGTATCTATAATCAGTGTAGACCTATTTCAGAGAATTCCTACAGAAACACTCTGATCAGAGTCTACACTGATCGTCATTTTGCATTACTGTGTAAATTAACCAAATTATAGTCAAAATGGTCTCGGCTTTATTGAAAGCAAGACGTGTGTATTTGAAGTTTTTGGGTGTTTGGGTTAGCCCTTTACCAGATAGCCTGTTTCTAGTTTTGAAAGTAGATGACTACTTAAAGCAGGTTGAAAGTAAAGCAGAATGCGCCATATGGCGCATTCTGCTTTACTTTCAGCCTGCTTTAAGCTATTACCTGCTAGAATAAGGAAAGTATTAAATATGACACATATTAATTACGGTATAATTTGGAACTATTTTATTCAGCGGATGAATAAAATGCATGTGCTAAAAGTCGCTTCTATAAGGGAAAGGGTTAAGCAGACGATCGTATTATTTCCCCGTCAGATATCAAAGTTGCCCCTTTGATCTGTGCATTTCCGTGTAGCGTGTCGTCCAACCTGGTCAGTTGTTTGTCAGGTAGAGCATGATTTAAATAGAAGGTAGGTTATAAAAACAGTGCTCCCTCTCTACAACAAAGACCAATGGGCTATGGAATTGGTTAACATTTGCAAACAGCTTGACTCCAGATCAGACGCCACGTAACGCGGCGTCTGATCTGGACTCAAGCTGTTTGTCTCTCGTCATAATATCTTTTGTCAGTCAAAATGTCCAATATGTGACTTTGAGAAAAAAGTGAGACAATGTTTAGCAGACGGTTTTGCAGCAGTGAAAGCGTTTGACATACTCGTCTTGTTTGGAAACAGCCGTAAACGTTGTTGTAAGGAGGGAATTGTTGTCCAAAGGGCCGTTGTAGAGAGGGGCCACTGTAGGCACCCAAAATAGTTTCTGCATCTGCTCCCCTCTCTCTGCGTGGCGTCCAATGAGCCAATGTGTGACAGAAAAGGACGAACAGCCATCTGTACTGTATAAAGTGGAAATGTTTTCTTTAGTGTCATGGTGGACTGAATTGAAGGAGTATACATGCGTTTTCATGGTGTAATGTGTTAAACTTTGTATCAGAGGAGATTAATATCAGCTGCCATGTTTACAGTGAGACTGCCAATCAGGGTCTGCACTGTTTGCCATTAAAGTATACAGACTTTTTTGACATGAAAATAATCGGTAAACACAGCAGCTCTATTTTGTCACAGTGTGTGATTTAGGCGAACCCATTTAAAACGCGAATATGGAATTAGCGTACCAATGGATCATACATTTGACGTGATTAGTTTCGAACACCGAACGTGTTCAACAAAAGCACGCATGGATTTGACCGTACAGCAAAACTTGTACAGTGGAGAATGTGTTATTCTTTCCCGTTTAAACGCAAACGTACGCAAACGCAAAGCACTAAAACGTAGAAAAGAACAACTTTTGGACAATTCTGATATTTCATGTTTATATTGGTGGCAAACAGTTTGGAGCCTGATCAGACGCCGGGTTACCCGGCGTCTGATCTGGCTCCAAAGTGTTTGCACTGCAAATAATAGTTTTAGCGTAAACGCGTTTATTGGGAAAGAATAACAGATTCTCCACTGTAAGCAGCAACAACACAATAAACACGGTGGCAGGGCTTCCATTATTTGATCATTAAACATCCAAAGGTTTCTATTTTTTCTATTTTTCAAGCGCAATTGATTATCTAGAGCAGGTTGAAAGTAAAGCAGAATGAACAAAAATGCACATTCTGCTTTATTTTTAACCTGATTTAAGTTACCATCTGCGATAATAAAAATACGAAGATTTAGAAAATTCCGGAGAAATGTAAAGACAGATTACTGCTAATTGCAGGACATAAATAATGAGGTAAGCTCCTAAAGGACCTTTATACTTACAGTGGAGAAAACGTTATTCTTTCCCAATAACGCGTTTACGTTAAAACTGTTATTTCAAATGCAAACAGTTTGGAGCCAGATCAGACGCCGGGCAACCCTCTGATTAAAATAAATAGTCAGAATTGTCGAAAAGTTGTCATTTTCTCCATTTTACTGTGATGCGTTTGCGTTTCGTTTGCGTTTAAACGGGAAATAATAAAGTTTTCTCCACTGTACGCTTGTTCTGCTCTGAGCTTACACCTTTACACAATGTATATAAACACGAGTATTCTGCTTTACTTTCAGCCTGTTATAAGCTACACTCTTCCTTGACTATAGGAAATATTTCTTATTGTGTACAGTGGAGAATCTGTTATTCTTTCCCGTTTAAACGCAAACGTACGCAAACGCAAAGCACTAAAACGTAGAAAAGTACAACTTTTGGACACTTCTGATAATTCTTGTTTATCTTGGTGGCAAACAGTTTGGAGCCTGATCAGACGCCGGATTACCCGGCGTCTGATCTGGCTCCAAACTGTTTGCACTGCAAATAATAGTTTTAGCGTAAACGCGTTTATTGGGAAAGAATAACAGATTCTCCACTGTATATGTATGACCGTATTTATAGTGGATATAGTTCCATTAGTGTAGCAATAATTTAAAATGTTTGAAATTGCATAGTTATGGAGTAATGGCTCAAAACTCGTTAGACTGCATTTACACAAACATGGAACATAGCGTTGACTTTCTTATAGCGATTTATGTGCTATTGTACTTGTTTTAGCTCGCTTGTTCGTAGAACAGCGCTTATGCTGCGTTTACACTCAGCCACGATAGCTACGATGTCCACGATTTAGAAAAAGTGCAGGGCTTCACGATTAATTTTCGTTTTCTATACGCTCTACTACGCTTTCTTACGGTCTCTGTACGTCTTGTTACCTCCTGTAGCGGTTTGTTACGAACCGAACAAGATTCTTAGAAGGACCTGCCACGATTTCACCACGTTCTCTCAAGCTCTCTTACGGTAACCACGATACACTATCACGTTTTATCACGTTCTGTAAAGATCTATCACGATAGAACGTTCTGATAAGCTTTCCTGCGATTTATGGCAACGATTTTGCAAAGAGTACTGCGTTTTGAGCACGACTGGGGTATGAAAAGGAGGCATGGACCATCCACTCATTCTCTGGAGGCTGGTGTCAAACTCTGGTGACATTGGGATGACGCATCTGAAAATGCTTGGTGTTACGCGGCGTCTGATCATGATTCAAGCTGTGTATCACTCGTCATTATATTTATTCTACAAAAATGTCCACTTATATGTAAGTATGAGGAAAACAAGCAGAAGACAATTTTAAGCAGACACAATTGCAGAAGATAAAGCTTTTAAAATACGGTTAGTGTCTTGTTGATAGGAAACTGCGATAAGTGCCGTTGTAAAGAGGGAGTCGCTGTTTGGAGAGCCGTTGTAGGAGGGAATACTATATTAACTTAATAATACAAACTTAAAGAATCGCCTTTCAATGTTAACAAAGATCCCCTATACGTGTGGGCTTCACGGTTTGATGCGTTCTGTTAAGTTCTGTTAAGCTCTGTTGAGCTGTACTACGCCCTACTATGATTCCCACGTTCTCTCACGCTCTCTCAAGATATAAAACCAATCGGGACCATCGTGGCAAAATGTTTGACCGTCAAAAAATTGGCCACGATCCCTGCGCTCTCCACGATTCCTCCAAGCTCCCTAATGCTGCGTTTACACTCAGCCACGATAGCTGCGATGCCCACGATTCGAGGAAATCGCGGTGAGCGTGGCGGACCGTGGAACGAATCGTGGTGATCTTGAGAGAGCGTGGAAGAATCGGGAGAATCGCAAGGATCGTGGCAGATTTTTTGACGGTCAAAAATTTTGGCACGATTATGCCGATTGGTTTTTATATCGTGAGAGAGCGTAATAGAACTTGGGAATCTTAGTAGAGCGTCGTACAGCTTAACAGAGCTTAACAGAACTTAACAGAACGCATCACAGCGTGAAGCCCAAACGTGGGGGATCTTTGTTAACTTGGAAAGGCGATTCTTTAAGCTTGTACATGTATTATTCAGTCAATATAGTGCTCCCTCCCTACAACGGCCCTCCCAACAGCGACTCCCTCTTTACAACGGTACTCACCGAAGTTTCCTTTAAACAAGACAATAACCGTATTTTAAGCGCTTTCGCTGCTGGAATTGTGTCTGCTACAAATTATCGTCTGCTTTTTCCCTAAAAAATACACATAAGTTGATATTTTGATAGAATAAATATAAATACGAGTGACAGGTTAAACTTCCAGCCAAATATTTTCAGATGTGTCATCTCAATGTCATTAGAGTTTGACACCAGCAACCAGAGAATAAGTGGGTGTCATGCTTCCTTTTTATACCCCAGTCGTGCTCAAAACGCAGCACACTTGGTGAAATCGTTGCCATAAATCGCAGTAGAGCTTAACAGAACGTTATATCGTGTTAGATCTTAACAGAACGTGATAAAACGTGATAGCGTATTGTGGTTACCGTACGAGAGCTTGAGAGACCGTGATGAAATCGTGGCAGATCCTCATAAGAGTCTTGTTGGGTTTGCAACAAAACGCTGCAGGAGGTAACAAGACGCGCATAGAGCGTAAGAAAGCGTGATATAGCGTAGAAAATGATAATAAATCGTGAAGCTCTGCGCTTTTTCTAAATCGTGGACATCGTAGCTATCGTGGCTAAGTGTAAACGCAGCATAACGACCGCCAAAATTCGATCCCACGACCCCCTACGCTCACCACGATTCTGTCAATCGTGGACATCGCAGCAATCAGGGCTGAGTGTAAACGCAGCATAATGCAATACCCCCGGTGTGAGCATGAGCGTGGACGTGGGCGTGGACCAAGAATACAGTTTTTTTTGTGCTTAATACTTTTGCTAGGGTGCTGAAATTTTGTATAGATGTTTACTAGGGGTCAAACATTGATGTTATGAAGTAAAACTTTAAAAATAATTTTAAAACTTTTGTCAATATTTGACATGTTTTGGACTTAGGTTTTTTACTTCAAAAGACCAGGTTAAGGTTATATGGACGGGTTGTTTTAAAGTTTAATACTTGTGTTAGGGTGCTAAAATTATGTATGAAGCTTCATTTGGGGTCAAACATTGATGTTATGAAGTTAAAATATAAAAACAATCTTAATATTTGCCAATTATTAAACACGTTTTGGACTTAGGTTTTTTACTACAATCACCAGGTAAAAGTTTTTTGGAAGGGTTGTTTTAAAGTTTAATACTAGTTCTAGGGTGCTGGAATTTTGTACGGAGCTTCATTTTGGAACAAAAATTAAGGCTTTGAAGTAGGAATTAAAATAGTATCGCTAGCCGAAAGAGTATAGGAAATACGATTGGGTTTTTTGTGTTTTACAACAATTAAGGTCAACGGCCAAACTACATGAAACTGTTTTGTGACACTTAGCCTTCGCAAGATAACCTCCAATTTGGCTTCGCTACAGTGGGGAAACCGTTATTCTTTCCCAATAAACGCGTTTAAGCTAAAACTATTATTTCCAATACAAACAGTTTGGAGCCATATCAGACGCCGGGTAACCCAGAGTCTGATCAGGCTCCAAACTGTTTGCCAATCTGATTAAAATAAATAGTCAGAATTCTCGAAATAATGTCATTTGCTCAATTTTAGTGCGTTGCGTTTGCGTTTCGTTTGCGTTCATACGGGAAAGAATAACGTTTTCACCAATGTAGCTGACGTGGTGTGGGAAATATGCCCCTAAGTAGAGCTAATTAAAGGACAACTTATTAGTATTGAAATGTGTAGAAAAAACATGAACATTATACACAATGTACTTGTTTAGAATTATACATGTTTGAATCGAAATGCGCTGAACTTTTCCCAATATGTATATTTCATCTCAGTTCGGGGTTGAATTAGCAAAACTTATTTTGTCATGAAAATGTCAGTATCACACCACGTACATTGTATTATCATGAAAATGGAGTATTTATCTTTTCACTGCCGAGGTCGACAACACTGCCATAAATAAATATTTTATTATGTTTTCTTTATTTCTGTCTCTTCTTTGTACATCAAAGTGAAATTACATTTCATGGAAGTTACAGTTTAACATATATGTACAAAGTCATTCATTATTGAATTACAAGAGACGATCACAGTTATTCATAATACATAGAATAATCATAGTAACATACTATAGTACATACAGAAGGTAAATGTACATATCACGTTTTCATGCTGCACACCAAACTCTCACAGTGTAAGCATTCAGTGAGTTTAAAAAACACTAAGATCAACTTAAATAAATGCTAACGACAGCAATAGAAGGCCAAAAAGCCATACTATGAAATGGTTTTAAAAAATCGAATATTACCTCATCAGACTTGAAGTAAACTGATTAAATGGTGTAAAAGAATGAAATGTTCTAGAATAATAACGGCATTATATACAATAAAGGGTTATTAATTCATTAATATACTGATTAAATATAAACTACACACCATGCTTGGTATATGGTACATGTATATGCTTAAAGTAAATTTGTAAAAAAGTTGGACCCTGATCAGACACTACGTGATTTGCGACTTATATCAATTTTGTAAGTGAAAAACCACGTAAACAATTTCCTTTGTTAAACTATAAGCAGGCGATAATATGGCAGGGACTGGATATTTCTGTCATATTGACATTGAAAGGGGTATGAAAACCGCTAATGACTACAGTGGAGAATCTGTTATTCTTTCCCGTATAAACGCAAACGTACGCAAACGCAAAGTACTAAAACGTAGAAAAGAACAACTTTTGGACAATTCTGATAATTCTTGTTTATCTTGGTGGCAAACAGTTAGGAGCCTGATCAGACGCCGGGTTACCCGGCGTCTGATCTGGCTCCAAACTGTTTGCACTGCAAATAATAGTTTTAGCGTAAACGCGTTTATTGGGAAAGAATAACAGATTCTCCACTGTATCTACAAGAAAACTAATATCCTGAAAGAAATACAGATTTACATTATTTATAGGAGAGAAAACTCAGCTATGGAACAATAAAAGCACGTTTTGGCAAACATATGATATGTACTACTGCCTGGCTAGAGAAAATAGTTTTCCCTCATATATGTTTCACATTTGGAAAATGATAAATATACTGCGTTTTGTTTCTGTGGGAATTAACGCATTTATACCCAGTTGAATCCTTCATGTTTTAAATGTATATTGGATTAGTCCATTTTTATCAAAGGGATGCCTGGTCAAAAATTTATTTTCATTTTGTTTTATATTGAAATTCCTTTCAGCAAACAGTATAGACTCTGATCAGACGCCGCATTATGCGGCGTCTGATCAGAGTCTACACTGTTTGCCTATGTCCCATATATGGGATCGTGGGCACAAACGGGTTAATGATCTAGGTGAACCTAGTTTTACTAAATAACTCGTAATTGTATGCATTTCCTCTCAAAATGTCTGAAAGAGTGGTGAAGACGATTTTATTTCCTGTTTAAACGCCAATACATGTAGAACGCAAACATATTGCAATATAATATAGAAAATGAAAACTTGTCGATATTTCTGACTTTTCTCTTTAGCCTGAGTTGCAAACAGTTTCGAGCCTGGTCAGACGCTTGGTTACCCGGATTCTGATCTGGTTGCAAACTGTTTGTTATATAAGTAATAGTTTAAGCGTAAACGCGTCTGTTTGGGAAAAACGCATTCTCTATTGTAAGATCAAGTACAGAAATATCAACAACAAAAACATACATTCTAACTCATCAACATTCAAACAACTTTTCCCCTAAACAACACAACAACATTCTTCGGAATTTTGACCTTCAAACATTTGATATGACCCCGGAAACATATTCGTTCACATGAATTCATCTCTGATATGTACGAAGTCTATATATCTTCAAATTCTTTTGAGCTTCTACAGGGGACTTATGAAGTGCGCTGTTTTTTTCGAGTATCTTTACAACTTAATAGCCTTTTACTTTCAGGCATTGTGTATGGACTGGAATTAAGTTATTATTATTATTATTATCATTATTATCATTATCATAATTAATTATTTTTATGATTATTTTGATTATTATTATTATTATTATTATCATTATCAAAATTATTATTGTTATTGATACTGGTTCTAGATCTACTACTAATTTTCGTTTTCCTTCTCCAAAGAACAAGACCTACCATATTTTTTTAATTTTGGGATTGTCAATTATTAGTTCTATATTAGTTGTGTATTATAGTTTATACGAGATTATCATACACCAACTCACCTGCAAACCCGGTTTTGCATCGCGAACTTCATTATGATTGATATGACCTCAGAAACTATTTTATCCCGTAGAGTCTTCTCTGATAAGTATATGAATTATACAGTGGAGAAAACTTTATTCTTTCCCGTTTAAACGCAAACGAAACGGAAACGCATCGCAGTAAAATGGAGAAAATGACAATTTTTCGACAATTCTGACTATTCATTTTAATCACAGTGGCAAACAGTTTGGAGCCTGATCAGACGCCGGGTTACCCGGCGTCTGATCTGGCTCCAACATGTTTGCATTTGAAATAACAGTTTTAGCGTAAACGCGTTTATTGGGAAAGAATAACGTTTTCTCCACTGTAGCTTATAAACATTTTGCTGTTCATATTCCCTGCATGAGAGGGGTCATTCAGTAATTCTGTTGCCCCTGTTACATTTAACCATTTCGCTCTCATTGACACTTAAAAAACGCGTTTGCAAACCATTTGGATCCTGATCAGACGTCGTGACACTTGTTTTAAATTTTCTTCAGTCATACTGCCTTATATTTTAACAAAAATTGTAGCAGACGACAATGAAACGGTGAAAGGGAAAAAATCTCACGAAACATTTGGCTGTGAAAGCGTTAACACCGAACATAAGCGATATATAATTGGTATCAGTATTTTTTAAACCTTGGTGCTTACAGTGGAGAAAACGTTATTCTTTCCCCAATAAACGCGTTTACGCTAAAACAATAACTAGTATGTCCCTTGCAAACAGGTTGGAGCCAGATCAGACGCCGGGTAACTCAGACGCCGGGTAACCCGGCGTCTGATCAGGCCCCAAACTGTTTGCTACTCTGATTAAAATAAATAGTCAGAATTGTCGAAATATCATTTTCTCCATGTTACTGTGATGCGTTTGCGTTTCGTTTGCGATTAAACGAGAATGAATAAGGTTTTCTCCACTGTTAGCGAAATATTATTGGTATAAGTATTTTTTCAACTTTGGAGCTTATATATTTGCGGCAGATCATCTCCTTCGTAACGATTCACAATTCTTTGTACATGTAATATCTTCTATCAATTGTAAAATATTACGCTGATTTACAATGTATTTGGATCCCGATCATTCGCGGGGTAATTTGTCGTCTAATCTGTATCCAGACTGTTTACACGTGCTGATGAAGCTGGTGTTGCTCGATAATGATTTATCTGTTTACCTTTTATCTGCTGTGAAATCGTCTGCTAGAAATTCGTCGTCTGCTTAAAACGTTCATCTGCTTATCCCCTTCACTGCCATGTCGTCATCAGTTTTAAGCAATTGTCGTCTGGTCTTATTTCTCAAATTTAAATTTAGTTCTTTTTTGACTTATCCTATTGATATGAGTGTCAAATAGTCCTGCGTCTGCTCAGGACCAAGACATTGGGAAAAAAACTTGTGTACTCGGTGTAAGCTAGTGTAGGGGTTCAATTTCTCAAAGTCAATTTATAGACATTTGATTGAAGAAACGTTGAAAAGAATGTCGAACTGTTTTGATCCTAATCACACCACACGTTATGCTTTGTATCCAAACTGTTTGCCAATGTACGTCAGGCCGCGAAAAACAAGTTATTAACCTAAGGGCTATTATGTAATATAAACAGTCTGCACTGTCATCTGCAGCAACTCGCAAGAGTTGGTTAAAGCCTACAGTGGAGAAAACGTTATTCCATACCAATAAACGCGTTTACGCTAAAACTATTTTTTCCTATGCATACAGTTTGGAGCCAGATCAGACGCCGGGAAACCCGGCGTCTGATCAGGCTCCAAACTGTTTGCCACTCAGATTACAATAATTAGTCAAAATTGTCGAAATGTTGTCCTTTTCTACGTTTTTTTGCGATGCGTTTGCGTTTCGTTTGCGTTTAAACTGTAAACTTCTCTACTGTAACATAAACAGTCTGCACTGTCATCTGTAGCAACTCACAAGAGTTGGTTAAAGCTTACTTGCTTCTTTGATCTGAAAATATCTGTTGAGCCATTTGGAGTTACCCGACATCTCATCTGGATCCGCACTGTTTACAGACAGTCACAAACACGGAGCGTACAGTGGAGAAAACGTTATTCTTTCCCGTTTAAAAGCAAACGAAACGCAAACGCAGCACAGTAAAATAGAGAAAGTGACACATTTTCGACAATTCTGAATTTCTGACTATTTGTTTTAATCAGAGTGGCAAACAGTTTGGAACCTGATCAGACGCCGGGTTACCCGGCGTCTGATCGAGCTCCAAGCTGTTTGCATTTTTTGAAATAACAGGTTTAGCGTAAACGCGTTTATTGGGAAAGAATGACGTTTTCTCTACTGTAAGGTTGAACCATTCATTGTCTCACTCCGAGTGCGGTTTGGATCCTGATCAGTCACCGTATTACATGGCGAACGATCATTATCCAAACTTTGTGACATCTATGCCGATGTTCTGCAGTTGAAATATACTGCTAGAATTACAAGCAAACAACTTATTGGAAGCTGAAAGTATCTTGGAAGTAAAGTGGTTAACTATTTACCAGCCGATAGCGACTTTGCTGGTTTGTATTAACAGTTTAGATCCAGATCAGACGCCGCGTAACGCGGCGTCTGATTTTGATCTAAACTGTTTGAAATTCATATGAAAAGTTACGTTTCTTAATTTCAAAAATGCATCACAATTAAGTTAAAAAATGATTAGCAGACGTAACTCTCAAAGTAGAAATTTTTACTACAGGATAAGTGCAAATTTTCAGTGCGTTATGTAGTGTATTTGATAAGCCCTTTGCTTGGAGTTCGTTTACCACGTTTTCCTGGAAAAGTCATGGAGCTTCCTCTGTGGAAAGTTGCTTGTTCATTTGTACATACACTTTAAGAGACACAAAATTCAGGTATAATATATAATTACATCTATTTTGTAAGTCTAACCATACATTTCAAAGTTTCAAGGAATAAGTGACATTCGCGAATAATAGTTATATTGCATATATCAATATATTATACTTTACATATATTATCGGTGATAAATAAGTGTTTGGAGAAATGTTGGAATATCGATTTATTTCCAAATCAAAGGTATATTTATTTTGATTTGATTAATTGTAAAAAGTTGTGACAGATTAAATCGATAACTTAAAAAGTATTGCTGACATTACCAAAAAAAGAGAGAAAAAAGCGCTGTTTTAATGTATAATGATTTCAAAACTGTTGTCGGAGTAGGTTTCTATAGCTAAGGTATTGTTTACTATATGAATCGGTTTGAGCTATTATCTTTTTTAAAATTGTATAAGAGTGGTTTACTGCATACATGTACAGACGAGTTATTATTTAATCATCGAGTATTAATAGCATTATTATTCATTTATCATAATTGACAATATTATTCTTTTATCATTGTTGTCAGTATTATGCAATTATTATAGATCTAGTTGTCATTTTTTTTAAATTATAACAATCGTCATAATTATTGTTATTATTAATAAACAGTATAGTTTACAGCAGATTTAGTTTTATTAAGATTTTAAATTCATATTCAGTATTTAATCTGTTCTATATAACACGGCTTAAAATTGTGCTGATACTTTCATAAATAAATCAACGTTATGTATATTTCTGAATATCACTTGAATGATAAAACAACTTTTACTTAATTGTACAGGTGAAATAATTTCAAGTGCATGTGTAAAAGAACATATGATTGATGAAGAGTACTCTTTTAGTTTCATAAAGAGTAATTGCTACATTAAAACATTTATTTGTTTAATGTTAAAAGGTATGGCAGCGTTAAAGGCACATCTTTAATCCTTTAATGATCAAATATATCGTGAGGTTTTTACCCTTCATCGCCATATTGTCGTCTGCTTCAATATTGTTGTCTGCAATATCGTTTCAAAGTTAGATTCAATGCGATATAGCTGACGTATTTTCAAAACAAGTTGCAAACAGTTTTGATCCTGATCAGAATCAAAACTGTTTGCAAATGCGCTTAATAACGTCATTGAGAGTAAAATGTTATGGGCCTGATGCAATAAACGTAAGCTAAATATTCAAACCAACTCAAACTTCCAATGTTTATAAAGTGTTGAATTGCGCTTTTCTTTCGTTTAAATCTTGGATGAGGTTAAATTTGCCACTTCAACACAAGTCAAATTAAAGCATCTACAAAACTGCAGGTACAGGTTATGCCAATTTTTGAAAACAGAAAGAATACAAGCTATTTGAAACGTACATGTATTTGAAACGTAGAAACAACTTTTGATGCAGTTTCATTTACTTCATAGAAAGCATATGCGTCTACCATGTCTATATAAAATATATAGACATGTTTTCCTGTATAATCTCTTTAACGTTTTATTCCAATACAGCTATCAAAATTAATAAAATTTTCTTTGTTAAGAAACTAATATCCTACGTTATTATTTATTGTTACTTTCTTGAGCGGATAAAGACTGTGTAAATGTTTTGAAAATTGCCACTGACTACAAATGGTTTCAAAGTTTGAAACCACCAAAAAGAGCTAATCCCTTTATTTTGACAGATCAATTTGAGTGTCAAGCAGGTATTCTCGGCGTCTGATCAGGACTTCAATTGTTTACATTTGCCAGTGTTAGTTTCTTTATTTCTTCTAATACTGAATAGTTCAAGCATACAAACAAACAACATAATGTACATAGCAATTAGAATAAATATATATGCAAATAATATGCTATATGTTTACAGAAAGCTATACACAAAATTACATGGAAAGCATATTGTTGCAATATAGTAACAATTATTGCTATAACTCAACTGACGGAAGTGCTGTTTATGGTGCTTAACCCATTACCCCATAACCTGTTTCTAATTTTTAAAAACAGACTACCACATAAGCAGATTGAAGGTAAAGCATAATGTGCCATAATGCGAATTTTGCTTTACTTTCATCCTGCTTTAAGCTGTCATCTGCTAGGATGTAGAACATATTTCTTATGGTACATTTTCGTGACTGCAAAAATTAGAAAGTTTTCTTTAGTGGGGAAATAAATTCATAAAATGCGCTAAAAGGCGCTCTTATGGTGGAAAGTGTTCAGTCTGTTGTAGCTTAACTGCACGGACAGTTCAAATTTCCAATTTTATAAACTGTCAAGTTGTTGATAATGGAACTTATTTTTTCTGCTTTCGAATGTACACAGATTCAGTAAATCGGTCATGGCTGTTCCTTATAGGGTACACATTATTTGTGTTATCGACCTCTAATATGGATTATTCATACATGCGTACTGACAAAATGTTTATTTAATTTTAGAAATTACAGCAAATATATTGTAAATATAAGAAATGAACTGATTTGTTCGGCGTTCAAGCGAAATGAACGACAGAAAATGATCGGCAAATTTACCATGAATCGCTAGCGCGATTCATGGAATTTGCCGATCATTTTTTGTCGTTCATTTCGCTTGAACACTGAAAAAAATCAGTTCATTTCTTAAATATATTGCAAAATTATAACAGTGCAGACCCTTATTAGAGAGCTTCTGTAGGACCCCTCTGATTCTCGTCTACACCGTTTGCATAAAGTGCATAACCGATGAGTATACTCGTCGCTAGGATTGAATGTGTTAGAAAAAAGAAGGCTGTAGAGAATATAATTATATACTCTTTCTGTCTTGTTTTCCTCTAGTACAAAGCAGACACGTCCTTTTTACAAAGAATTGTTTATACAATGCGACAGTTTAACGGTTAAAGGCTCGCAATGGGTTCATACGATGTGTGGCATCAAATGTACCCTTGAACGACTTCTTTGTACGCATACTACATTAAATGCGGTTAATTTTAGAATGTGTAAACACTGTCTGGAAAAAACATTAACATTGTAGCTGCCATTGGCCACCAAAGTTTGCTTTGAAGACTGTCTGGATTAAGACAAGACGCAACGTAACGCGACTTCTTATTATCTTATTATGATTTATTCTATTTCGCACTCGCACCGATAGGTCTACAGTCGTGCTGCTTTTTAAATCTAACCTTGAAATATATTTGTTGACTATATTAAAGCAGGCGCTGTTTTGTGGACTTTATAGGAATAACTTTGTCACTCGGTCCGTCCGCCCGCCCGCCCGCCCGCCCCAAAACTGCCCAGAACACTACCTTTATACTGCACCATCTAGGATTTGAATCTACTATGTGGATGCTTATTGGGATTGTCCAGTTTTGCGTTCCATTTTCAGTCCAATTTTACCTTTACCTTGACATCAGAACTTAATAGTTAAAGCGGAGCATAACTCTTATATCATACCTTCAACGATTATCAAACCTGTGCATACATCTTGAGGTGGGGGAGAGTAGCTACAGCTTGCATGTCAGTTTGACCTTGGCCATGACATCTGATCTTGATTTTTGAACACCTATGTCCGGAACATTTAAACGCAAACGAAACGCAAACGCATCGCAGAAAAATGGAGAAAATAACAACTTTTCGACAATTCTGACTATTTATTTTACCCAGAGTGGCAAACAGTTTGGAGCCTGATCAGACGCCGGGCTACCCGGCGTCTAATCTGGCTCTTAACTGTTTGTATAGGAAATAATAGTTTTAGCGTAAACGCTTTTATTGGGAAAGAATAACGTTTTCTCCACTGTAGTTCTGGTTTTATGTGTTCTGTAACAGAAACAACGACAGTTATTCCAAAAACATGTAGTTAGAATCTGGATCAGGCAAAGCATACTTTGTGTCTGATCTGGATTTAAAACCGTTTTAAAATGCTAGGTAAGTAGAGGGTTAACCATTCCATCACCATATCCGTATTTGCTCGAACTTTGCGTCTGATCAGAATCCAAATTGTAGGACACAAGTATCCATATATTTTTTATAAATTTGCCTCAAACCTAATTTCGAAAAGAAAGGTTAGATATCGATATCAAGGCAGACGATATATTGTTAGTAAAATGGGCTATGACTAACGAGGACGGTTCAATTTGGCAATTAAGTATTTAACTCTTTCCTCCCTAAAACTTTAAATGGACAGTTCCAGATTCCATTTAAGTTAAGTCCATTTCTGACTTTTAAGGGATGTTTTTGTCAATGTTCGGCATTATCACAAACAGTGAAGACTCTGATCAGAGGGCTCATTTCGGAGCCCTCTGATCTGGGTCTTCACTGTTTGCACAGGACAATTGTACTATTCACATGTACATTGTTTGAAAAAGAACGCCTATTTGCGGGATTAGGGTTTAAAGAGTTAAGGAAACACAGTGCGACGTATATGAACAGATATACCGAAATTTGCTGGCTTTGAAATATATGGAATGTTTGTATCTGTTGTAATGCACTATATCCATAGTAACTATCAATATTAGTGTATATTTTCATCACGTTTTGCACAAAATCGTTCGAACAACGGCCCTGATAGTTATTTTAATCCTGTTCCAAATAAGTTTCAAAATCTAAACCTCATCATTATACGCTATTTCGACACGAGGAAGGTCCCGTGCAATTCTGCTAAGACACTGAACAATCAAGTTCGGTCAACACTTAGATCTTTGAAGTTCCGTATGTGTTTTAGTTAATTTAAATTGTGTTACTCTGGAATACACTAAAAACTCTCAATTGTTGCCACTAAACTGTGTTAATTATTAGGTGTTTAAGACAGGTGAATGTGTAAAGCAAGGTGGATGTAAAACTCCTTTAGGAGCTTTCTGTGTTTCTGTCACATTGCTTTAAGCTGCCATATGTCTTTGATAAATCAATACGCCGCCGCTTTAATGGTCGTAACAGAGCGGGTTTACTGTAATTATAATTTGTGGTTAACTCACTTCCGCCAGGCTGGTTTCTCGTTTGTTAAATTAATTATTTAAGTATGCGGAAACCTTTCGTTTTTACGCAATGTACATATTACTATGAGTGCTATTGAAACATCTGTCTCAAACCTTAACTATCAAACATGGACACAATGGCAATCTTTAAAGGCATACTCTACCTACAGCGGAACAAAACTTATGCAGAAAGCTCCGAATGAAGCTGTCTGCATTACTTATTTTTGCATTAAGCTTGTACATGAATAAAAGATTACCAGTTTAGTGATAATATTATTCTTAGAAATCGCTTTATATAAGCTTTGTTGTATATAGGGTTTGTGGTTTAGGTATATATGTAACCACAAGCACATGGAAATCTGTTGAGCGTAGGAAATTTGTAAGAAATACTTTTGCAAAATTAAAGGTCCAATTCAGGTCTCACCAAACGAATATTCTGGTCTATATTGTCGGCCAATTATTAGTAGAGCTATATGTACCTTTGCTGTAGCAGTAAGACGTGGAACCTGTATTATTTGTACGTAAGAGGGTTATTCAAAAAGTAATATAACTTGGCTATTTTCTTTGAATCTACATATGCTATTATATTATGTGATACATTATTGACAATAGTCTTTTTCTTGCTGACACAGCGGTGTATACAGTGGAGAATCTGTTATTCTTTCCCGTTTAAACGCAAACGTACGCAAAGCACTAAAACGTAGAAAAGTACAACTTTTTGACAATTCTGATAATTCATGTTTATCTTGATGGCAAACAGTGTGGAGCCTGATCAGACGCCGGGTTACCCGGCGTCTGATCTGGCTCCAAACTGTTTACACTGCAAATAATAGTTTTAGGGTAAACGCGTTTATTGGGAAAGAATAACAGATTCTCCACTGTAATACTTCGACAACAACATGGCTGGGGGTTTTGCGGCACAGCGAACATTTAATAGTCATATGGTGCGAACTCTCCTGTTCGTTGTGTAAAATAGATATCAATGTGGGTCAGTCATATGCACATGCCATATGATCCATATTTTCATACCAAATGTCTTAGAAAAAGTGTCATACTCGTTCAAATTTATTTGAATTTTACTCTTTAAGCCAAAACACGTAATATTGAATAGTCTAAATAATAGATTCTAAATTTGTTTTACATGTACCTACTTCTATAGTATGATTAAAGCATCTACATTAAAAGATATAATAGTAATAATGATATTTTATGATTTTATTTTATTTATGAAAAAATGTAATATAATTGGACAAATGCTTTTATTGATTATATAAAATTGTTTCGAATTAGTGATTTTTCAATTTCATATAAAAGCTTTATATAATACATAATTTTGTAACAAAAATACATATTTTACATTTCGCAATAGTTATTTTAACGTCTATTAGTAGATCTATATAATTATTTGACTCATTTTAAAAATGATCTTTCAAACTTACTATAACAATTTTATAATCTTGGTAATAATATTGGAAGAAATTCCATGTTTCCATGCATCTCAATATTGTATCATTTTTATTGTGAATGTAGTTATTTGTCTTTCTCGCTTTGTAGGTACATTTATATAATATCATGTGAAGCGCCTTTGAACGCACATCTCCTGTGTGAAAAGAGCGCTATATAAATCGGGTATAATAATAATAATAATAATATAAACTGTGTATATGAATACACTTTTTTATCGGCACACTACACTTGTTTGAATGACTTTGTTTTGGAACTTTGACATACATTTGTAATATCAGAAAAATACATTACTGTTGACACATTAAAGGATGACACTATATAACCCCCTTCAATGCACCGTAACAGTAATTTCAAACAGTATAAACATGCATGGTTTCAGTGTCATTTATTTGTGATGTTATACCAAGCAATCAAAAGTTTTCAACCGTTTAAAACAGACTATTGACTTACGTGATACATCTTCAAATCCATAAGAAATAGACCCTTTGAAAGACGTACATTTACCATACATGAAAATCGTATATGCCGTACATTTCAAGAACATGCCAAAGTAACACAATATTTTGAGGGACCCTCGTATGTCGTTGTGTTGTATGTCGCTTACACATTTATGTTGTCAAATTATTATTGAGAACCACTTTTTGAACCATTTAAATCCAGTTTGACAACCGTTATACATTTCAGAGAACATTAAATTTTGTGCTATGGAATTGCGTTTACGAAAGCTTCGAGTAAACGGACTATCCTTTGTAACAGCGTGATTATACCGAAATCCCGGTACATTTTAGTCTTTACTTTTCAGCTTTGCCTCAAGATGCAACATGAAGCATGGTGGGTCGTTGTCGCATGCGTCATAGCCACGGAGATCAACACTGTTCTCGCGTCCTGGGAGCGCACGTGCACCCCATTCACGAAGAGTTTAGGTCCCCATCCCCGCGGTTTATGTGGGAGTAGAATAGACGAGGCGTTGTCTTTATTATGTATTGGAGGATACAATGATCAACGCAGTAGCAGATGGCGGAGAAAGAGAGACATACCCGAGGGTAAAAATATATTCATTGTCTACATGTACATGTAAACTCCAAAATTAACCCATTACCCAAGAAATACGCATTTTTAAGCCTTTTATTAATTCCTCTACAGAAGAAAAAAGTTCCGATTTATGCTGACACACATAAAAATCCTTATATTTTCTATATTCTTACAGATATTAACTTAAAGCAGGCTGAAAGTAAAGCAGAATGCGCCTTAAGGAACAAAGCCTCTATCAGGAATTTTTTTTGTTAAAGACGAGTATAGTTCTACCGGTCGCTAGGGCCTAATCCAAGTGCATGGATAAGAAAGACCATGCCCTTTGTGGTACATTAAATGCTTTTATGTTGTTCAACCACATAAATCTACTCGTCCACTGAAATCATTCTAAAAGCTCCTGGTTCATCAAAACTCAACCCTGACCCAGAACTAAGGAATTTGACCTACCTTATGGTGTACTGCCCCATAATAATAATAATCTTATCATTTAGCCAATATCTTCGGCCCATTGACCTTTATCTCTCTAATAATCTCTCTGCAATTTAAAATTCCAATATTTGTTGTCTACAGAAAGTCCCAGATTGCATTTCTTTAAGGCAAAATCTACAGAGTGTCAAACAGTTTGGACCCGGATGAGACGTCAGGTCACTCGGCGTCATATCTGGATCCAAGGCAAACTGTTTGCCTGCAACAGTTCTCATAAATTGACCGATAACTGTTTTATCCCTTATCCTGCCGATTGCGGCTTGACTGAAAACGTTTGGGATCCAAATCAGAACTGCAGAACGCGGCGTCTAATCTCGATCGAAGTTGTTTGTCACACGTCTTCATGTGAATTAATAAGAAATTTAACATGTATAAATCTTAATTGAATAGTTTTTGCAGACGACAATTTCAAAGCAGACGATTAATACGTAAAGTCAAGAGCTAAACGCCCTCGTGAGTATTTGCCTCCTGCTGGGGATTTGGCTTTAAATAGATACTTCCGGAACGTCCTGAACCTTTTTACCTGTGAGCAATTGGCTTAAGTTAACGTAAGATATTCTATTTACAGTCGAAATTTGATACCTCGAACTCAGTTAAATCGAACATACCCGTTTTTCGAAGTCAAAACGTGGCTCAGCCACTTTTTAACTCTGAAATATGGGTATGTTCGACTTAACCTAGCATGGAATAATCAATTTCATGTGTCGGGCCCTCGGATAGTTCGAGTTAAGCGAGTTCAAGATATCGAAGTTCCACTGTATATAATTTTCCGGACGCTTGCAGTGATTTAACTCAATCATCCCTGAAACTGCAAAGGATTATTTCCTGTTTCCGATAAAGTATAGTCCAATATTTAATATTTAATGGTTTAGGGTCATTGCTCCTTATAAATATTTCATTGCAAAATAACAAACAGTGCAGACCCTGGTTAGAGGGCTCCTTTAGGTACAGTGTTTGTAAACTACGAGTATACTCGTCGCTAGGTTCCAGCGTGTTAATATAATCCTCCAAAAGCTATTTATTCCAACAAACCGCCAAATGAGTTTGCACTGCAATCATGAGTGTCCATAGCAAACAGTTTATTTTAGCTAACCTTGACGAAGTGAGTGGGTGAATGTATATGCTTTACCCCCAACGTCGGCGTTGGCGTCAGATTAAGAAGATTCCTCTACCATATGAACACTAGTCACGCAAATACGTGTCATTTTCAAACACTGTTTCGGCGAAAAGTACATTTACCGTAGGAAAATAGTGAAGACCCAGATTAGAGGATCCTTAAAGACATCGCCTGGCGACCTTTTGGTCATAACGCCTTGCCAGATTATTTACTGTTAATTTCCTTGCAAAAAGCATGGGTCTTGTGCATATTGAACCATTGAATCGTCTTATGTGAGACCGGACCTTTATATTTAATAGTTTGGTTAGAAATAACCATTGAAAATCACTAGAGCATGAGTATAATCTGGACCTCACCAGGTATACTGAGATTGTGTTGCACGTGCTTTACAGTTACATTGACACCTCTAGAACAATATGCTGGTGGTCCCTCAATGGACTGAGGAACAGTCTTTAATTAGCCCTTTGATCTGGGTCTGTATTTGTCACGTTGCAATAAATTGAGACAACAACAGCAAAATAATATTATAGTAGAACTATTCTAAATAGAAAACGTGAATAGTCAACTTGAAGTTTCAGGAATGAAATGGTTAAGGTCAACATTCGTGGTTTTTACTTGTTAAATTGGTTAACTTCATCCAAACTTTAAAGGGCGATGTACCTTATTATCATTCTAGGCTTAATTTTATGTGAAACACCTCCATTGCAATCACCAACGTATATTGAATTTTTGTCGTTTAAGGCAGATGGCTGCTTTAAACAAGGTGACAGTAAAACCGATTTTTAGGAGTTTTCTGTTTTACTTTTATATTACTTATAGCTCTCAACTCTCTTTCATAAATCAGTTAGCCTTCATTTTAGTGGTCGTTATAGAAATTCTTTTTAGTGGTCGTTATAGAGACGGTTTACAGTATTTTATCATCAATAACATATAATTTATCTTTATTTGGCATTTGAAAATGAAGAATAAAACTTGGAAACTTGAAAGCACAATGTCATATTTATAGCCAGTAACGGTGGTATACATTCAAAAGGTAGGACATTTTTAATGAGAATCATTTACAGAGAAGGTACATGTATTCATATATTGATGTGAGCATGAGCATACGTGTGAGAAATAAAATACTTCTCGTTAGGGGAAACATTGATAGTCTTATTATTAAACAATATCACTGTGTTGTGCTTCATTTCTTAACTTAAATGCATAAAACAAGTATTTAGACAGGATAACAAGATGGTTTACTGCTATTGTCCAGTAGACTTTCAAACGTATTGGCCAACGACACGCATATGGTTTCAAACACTTTCTACCAAATGAGTAAATGTCTAAACATATGAGTAAAAACAGATTATGAACAGAGTTTGTGACATATTGAACTTTTATTTTGTCTGAGTCCATAGATTTGTTCCGTTTTTTAAAGAGATGAACACCTATGTACTTAAAAGTGTTTTAACGACTTTCAGAACTGTGTCATTTAGTAAAATTGAAGATATGTATGTCCTCCTAATTCAAATATATTTATCTTTGTTTTAGCTTTGTTAATTCTGCGACCCAAGATTGACAATAATTACTTAGTTCATTCAGAAGTGATTGTTATGCCTTAGGAATGCATGCAAACAATACTGCGTCGTCTGCAAATAAAACAATTAATAGCTTTAACTCATTTAAAGCAAAGAGACGATTACTATCATCAATAATATGATTCGTAATATCATTTACGAAGAATGGGAACAGTCAACTTGAAAAGGGATCTCCCTGATTTGCTCCAATATCTGAATAAAGAAAACGAGGATAAAAAAGAGCATATTGAATCTATCAGCCGCATTAAAAACACAGTATATATTTTTATTGTATTTATGAACCGTATGCTTTGTGAGTATTGTATCTAAATTTATACATGTACATTGTTTGCTAAACACATTATACGCTGTATAGTCCAGAAACAGTGACAACAACATCACCAATGTTGATACATGTAGTTTGTCATTAGCACTGTAACTAAAAGCGTTAAACCCCATTCACTGTCTTCCGCTGAATACAATAGTTATTTACAAACAGTTTGGATCCGAAACAGACGCCACGTAACGCTCTATTCAATTTAAATCTTAAGTCAAAATACCAAATTTTTCAATTTGAGAAACAAAAAGCAGACATCAGTTGTTTAAATGGGCGACGTCATGACAGTGAATGGGTTAATAATTTAATATTAGTAAGTTGTCGACCAACGAAACTTAGACAGATATTAGGTTTTGGGTACAGTGGAGAATACGTTATTCTTTTCCGTTTAATCGCAAACGAAACGCAAACGCATCACAGTAAAATGGAGAAAATGACAACTTTTCTACAGTTATGACTATTTATTTGAACAGAGTGGCAAACAATTTTAAGCCTGATCAGACGCCGGGTTATCCGGCGTCTGATCTGGCTCCAAACTGTTTGCATTTGAAATAACAGTTTTAGCGTTAACGTGTTTATAGGGAAAGAATAACGTTTTCTCCACTGTACTTGTACATCCATCATAACGCACAATTAGTTGTCTCCACCTTTACCTCTGCTTTGCACTAAGGAGTCATCTGTATTAACCCAAAACGATGCTTTATCGAAGAACAACAACATAAGACGGAGTAAAAGTAGAACTAGTATCAACATTATTATTTTTTTTTATTAATTTCTTTCCTTTCTGTATTGTTTTTATTATTAATTATTATTATTTTAAACGCAATAAAATCACACGGTTTCGATTAGTTTTATTTGTGTACAATTAGGTCAGCTACCGACCGACTTTAGAAAACACTGCGCACTGACCGACTATAGAAAAAACAGCGCACTGACCGACTATAGAAAAGACTGCGTACTGGCCGATTATAGAAAAGACTGCGCACTGACCGAATTTAGAAAAGACTGCACACTGAGCGACTATAGAAAAGACTGCACACTGACCGACTATAGAAAAGACTGCGCACTGACCGATTATATAAAAGACTGTGCACTGACCGAATTTAGAAAAGACTGCACACCGAGCGACTATAGAAAAGACTGCGCACTGACCGATTATATAAAAGACTGCGCACTAAATTTAGAAAAGACTGCACACTGAGCGACTATAGAAAAGACTGCACACTGACCGACTATAGAAAAGACTGCGCACTGACCGATTATATAAAAGACTGCGCACTGACCGAATTTAGAAAAGACTGCACACTGAGCGACTATAGAAAAGACAGCGCACTGACCGATTAAAGAAAAGACTGCGCACTGACCGATTATAGAAAAGACTGCGCACTGACCGAATTTAGAAAAGACTGCGCTTGTCCAATGAACAAATCAAGAGGGAGATGATTTTTGTTATCCACATCCTTATGTTTGTCTGTCTGTCCTCTGGGTTACAGTTTGTAATGACTCACTATATGTAGTTAGGAGACACATATATGTATATTGATTTACAATGGAGAAGACTTAACTATTTCCCAAATAAACGCATATTCGCTAAAATTATTTCCATTGTAAATAATTTGGAGCCAGATCAGACGCCGGGTTACCAAAAACTATTTGCAGTTCCGATTAAACTAAAAAGTAACTAATGTCAAAATGGTATAAGGTTCTACGTAACAATTTAGTTGATTGCGTGCGTTTTGCTTACGTTAAGGCGGGAAAGAATTACGTTTTCTTCAATGTGACAATACCCAAACTTTTGTCATTTCAATGTACAGTCGAACTTCGATATATCGAATTCGCTTAAATCGAACTATTCTATAGTTCGGCACATGAACTGCATTATTTGATGCCCGGTTAGGTCGTAAAATACCCATATTTCAAAGTTAAGCCACATTTTAACTTTGAAATACGGGTATGTTCGACAAAACCGACTTCGAAGTTCGATATCGAAGTTCGACTGTATTTTGATATTATATGTTATTCTTGTTAATACTGCTTCTTCTGTAGTAATAGTTTTTGTTGATATTAATACATGTGTGCCTAGCGTCACATAAATGGGACATAGACAACTAGTGAAGACTCGGATCTAATCTGAATCTAATTTGTGTTCTAACCATACTTTCTATCATTAATGAAATGCGAATGTGAAGAAAGAACAAACATGTACTCATCAAATATATAAACATGAAATAATCAACTCAGCTTAAAAGATTTCGAGTTGTTGGTGTGTGTGCTGGTTGAAAGAGGTGATGTCATGATTTACATTGAATTCATGTAGTATAATATTTAACGGTCTTACTTTTCTATTTCCAGATGTACGGTCAAAACTCCACGGAATTCTCATACCTCGAGAACAAGCGAACTCATACCTTGTGAAACGTTCCAATTTTTACGAACGTGGAATTGTTTGTGAATGTTGTTACCATAGCTGTAGCATCCTAGAACTATTTTCATACTGTAGGAATGGACCCGGCCTATTTGGTATATTTAAAAGGAGCGTAGACAGACAGGATTTATTAAACCATTCAAATGGCTAAGAGAAGGAGTATAAACGTGTTTAGAATATGACAATTTCTTTGACACAACCATGGTACCAATATTCCGCCTTTCTACTCTTCCATTGCCAACGTCGAAAAAGGGCGACTTTTGCCAGTTTTGATCTTGATCAGACGCCGCGTGACGCGGCGTCTGATCAGGATCAAAACTGTTTGACACTCGTATCGTTATTTATTCAGTAATAACAGCCCTTAAGCTGCCTTTAAATGTATTACCGAAGATACTACCAATATAAATACAATTTTGGGCGGAGAAGGGTTAAAGCAGACGATAAAACTTGGCAGGGAAGAGCTAGATAACCCATTGAACCCTAGTTACGAGTAAACACTCGCTGTCCAAACAGTTTACATGCACCTGTGAAGAGTACGTATGTCCTATGCAAACAGTGTAGACCCCGATCAAAGGACTAGTACAGGAATCTTCTGATATATGTACGTGTTTGCAAATTATTATTTTGTAACATGCAATATATTGTTAACAGAACCGAAAACTGTTAGAATGAACAACACCCAGTTAAAAACTGGAATTGTCTATTTGAAATTGCGGTGGTAGATGTTAGTGAGCTAATTGATTAACCCTTTCTGCACCGTAGTCGCATAAAGTCGACTTTGCAAATAGTTTGGATCCAGATCAGACGCCGCGTAATGCGGCGTCTGATCAGGATCAACACTATTTGACACTGTTATCAATATTTTCTAACTTTGAAAACGTTTTTGCAGACAACGATACTGCAGTAGACGATAATAATGCGATGAAGTGGTAAGACTATCCCGAATTATTTGGCGCCAAACAGTTTAAAAGTGTTAAACTTGTCGTCTCATCTGGATCTAAACTGTTTGCCTACAGCAGCGATCACAAATTAGTCGCAGTTTACAGAAGTTCAGTTTCCATGCTACTTTTAGGTGCCACGTTGTTTAACACGGTTTAACATGATTAAATGGTGCTACATAGTTTAACACGGTTTAATCCTTTGCCTGTAGGTCGCGACTTTACTGAATTTTGAAAACAGTTTGGTTCCAGATCAGACGCCGCGTAACGCGGCGTCTGATCTGGAAACAAACTGTTTGGCACTCGCTTTTAGGTTTCTTTACTTAAAATATGTATAAATCTAGATTTAACAAGACGACAATTTCGAAGCAGACGATTTTACCGCAGGATAAGGGTTAACATGGTTTAGCATGATTAAATGGTGCTACATAGCTCAACATGGTTTCAGGGTTCTTTAAGATTTTTCAGTGGACGTTAAAGCGAGGTATCTCTGTATTCATATTTACATTACGAATATTTTAGGCTCGATTAAAGATCTCATTTTAGGTTATCTTTATCTAGACTTGTTTTTACACATTGCTCCAACCTGTTTTCGGTTTTTGTACCTCTTTTACAAGACTTGTTTGATATATAGTCAACTACTTATATTTTAACCCTTTACCCCATAGAAGCGACTTTTAGCGTATTTACTATTTTCCTCCGCTGAAGAAAATAGTTCCAGTTTATAGCCTCATGAACAATTTCCATACATATTGTTATATAGCCTAGCAGATGGTAGTTTTAAGCAGGCTGAAAGTAAAGCAGAATGTGCATTAAGGCACATTCTGCTTTACTTTCAACCTGCTTTAAGTGATCACCTGTATTTAGTGTTAAATACGGGTTATTGGGTAATAAAGGGTTAACTCTCTAACTGTCAATGGCGTTGGAAAACGACTCCAATCTAAGACTAGGGGCTCGTTTCATAACACTTCGTGCGACAAAAACCTTCGTAAGCTCTCTCTAATCATGTCTCTTATCTAAGACTAGGGGCTCGTTTCATAAAACTTCGTGCGACAAAAACCGTCGTAAGCTCTCTCTAATCATGTCTCTAATCTAAGACTAGTGGCTCGTTTCATAAAACTTCGTGCGACAAAAACCGTCGTAAGCTCTCTCTAATCATGTCTCTAATCTAAGACTAGGGGCTCGTTTCATAAAACTTCGTGCAACAAAAACCGTCGTAAGCTCTCTCTAATCATGTCTCTCCAAGACAATTCCAAAGAGATGTCATAAGACAAGATAAGATGGAGAAATAAATAATAATTGAGACTTTCATTATCTGACTTACATGTACAACATTTGTCGTACGACGTTTATAAAACGGCCCCATATACAGTGGAGAATCTGTTATTCTTTCCCGTTTAAACGCAAACGTACGCAAACGCAAATCACTTAAACGTAGAAAATAACAACTTTTGGACAATTCTGATATTTCATGTGTATCTTGGTGGCAAACAGTTTGGAGCCTGATCAGACGCCGGGTTACCCGGCGTCTGATCTGGCTCCAAACTGTTTGCACTGCAAATAATAGTTTTAGCGTAAACGCGTTTATTGGGAAAGAATAACACATTCTCCACTGTACCGAGTTCAGTGAAGGAAATGCTTATCATTTCCGCGTTTAAGCTATACAGTGGAGAAAACGTTATTCTTTCCCGTTTAAACGCAAACGAAACGCAAACGCATCACAGTAAAATGGAGAAAATTACAACTTGTCGACAATTCTGACTATCTATTCTAATCTGAGTGGCTACCAGTTTCGATTCTGATCAGACGCTAGTTTCCCTGGCGTCTGGTCTTGTTCCAAACTGTTTGCATTGGAAACACTAGTTTTAGCGTAAACGCTTTTATTGGAAAAAAATAACGTTTTCTCCAATGTATCCTTTCCGCGTTTAGGCTATAACCTCGTGTCTGCTCCGAACTGTTTACCACTCAAACAAAATCGCGTAAGGTTTTACAAAATCGCTTACAAAAAACATTGTTTGCCGCCCAATATGTACTATTTGGGTAAGTCACTATGTGATACATGTAAAACCAATTATAGTAACAACCCGCTATTAAGACCGACCATGCCCGGGACTGGACAGGGTGGCCCGTTTTTGTTTTTCGGTATAAAGGATAGCGGCTAAATTTAATGTGTATTGCGAACTCGTCTCATTGATTATAGTATTGTTATAAATAATAATAAAGCATGAAATAAAGTATTGAACATTCACCAGACACCAGTCGATGACAATTATTTAAAACAGTTTCATTACAATACGACAAACCCGGGTACCGAACAACTTCTAAATGACCCTGATTTTAGAACTTCTATGTATCATTTCGCGCATGTAACAGTCGTCTAGAGGGTAGCAGTTAAAATAGGTAAAAATTAAAATTACCTTATGCTCTATATAACTTGTAATTAGTTATTTATGACTTTTTTGCTGTGTTGTTATGGCATTGGCTTATCCGGGGGAAACAATTTTAACTGTTGCCCTCTAGGACGTACTGTTCCCCCTGCGCAAAGCAGACGCGTAGAAGTTTTAAAATCAGGATCATTGAGAAGTTTTTGCCGTTTTGTAATAAAACAGTATTGAATAATTGTCATTGATTGGTGTCTGGTGAAGATTTAATAATTTATTCCATATTTTATTTTTATTCATAACAATATTATTGTCAATGAAACGAGTCAAGTTCAGCCGCTATCCTCTATTTACCGAAAAGCAAGACGGACCAGAACATTACATCGTGTGCGGATGTATAGTCACTGTGTTTTATATGACTAGCTCCTAACATCTGTGAGTTTTGAATCCCAATCTCAAAGGCTTCCAGCAGGCTTGCGGAATATCGGTTGTTCTACCCAGTTGCCGATTTGTGCCCGAAACAGTTCATAAAGTGCTGCTAGGTCTTCCTCCAACTGTTATGAGCTGGATGTCGCGATATGACTGAAATACTGTTAAAAGCGACGCAAACTCATAACAAATCCATTCATATCGGCTGCTGGGTAGGATCCACACTGCGTGTGTGACACTGTTTGGAAATACCAGGACAGTTGTGGCAGGCAATGAAGGGTAAAATAGATAGGACTTATCGATCTGGATTTAAACATTTTTTCCAATACCGGATAAGTAGAACTTAGGAACAAACCAAATAAAATTCAATGTGAAGAGTTTTTCCCGAATGAGAGCAATTTTGGTATCAGTTCATTCCAGAAAGCCACGCCTCTCGCTGATAGTCGTTTCTGGACGGACTGCTGTGAGAATGTTGGTGTGATTTCGAAGTAGGACTGGTCCGTAGGGGTATAGGCTGGCCAGCTGACTTTGAAATTGGACTGCAAACTTATCGGCATATTTGGATTCCTAAAATACAATGAACTACATCAACATTTGTTATAGCTGAACTGCAAACTTACAGGCATATTTGGATTTCTAAAATAATAATTAGTTTTACAATGAACTACATCAACATTTGTGATAGCTGAACTGCAAACTTACAGGCATATTTGGATTCCTGAAATGATAATAAGTTTTAAATTGAACGGCATCAACATTATTTTAGAACCAATCCAGGTGATTTATGCTTTACTTTCAATTTGCTCTAAGTAATGTCTTCCAAACTAGAACCAGGCTATGGGTAAAGGTTTAACTTGGGTTTCCGTTCATAAGTAGAGCCTGATGACTCGTTTATGTGATCGGTCGTTTACCCTTAAACACTCAATGACGTCATAGAGCGCATACATGGAACCACGTTTGATCCTGATCAGACGCCGTGTAAACTGTTTTCCTATTGTTTTGAAATTACATCAGTTATACTGATGTAATAACTGATAACCAGACACCAGTCGATGACAATTATTTAAAACAGTTTCATTACAATACGACAAACCCGGGTACCGGGCAACTTCTAAATGACCCTGATTTTAGAACTTCTATGTATCATTTCGCGCATGTGGTCTTAATGATACTGATATCAATTATATAGTTAAATTTAACTATGAAACGATATTGGAGACAGCAATATTGAAGCAGACGACAATATGACGGCGAAGGGGTAAAAACCTCACGATAAATTTGATTGTGAAAGGGTGTAAGGAAAACGGACAGCTGATTACAACTTTTCTTTAAATGAAAATTAATATATTCAAAATGTCAAACTTGAAGAGTTGTCCTCAAATAATTTTTGAATAATGCTTTATAGCACTTTATAGATGGGATAACGAACTTCCATGGATGTCACAATATTGTTTACCTACGTGACATAACTTATAAATACCCTTTCGGTTTACAACAAAGACGAAAAACAACTAGTTGAGATAATACTCTAAACTGTTACGCATATATCTTTCGTGTACAATTGGTGTCTAAGCGAATACTCCTTGGAATTGAACGCTCGTGTGTTTTTATTTATTATTATAATTATTATTATTATTATTACTATTATTATTATTATTAAATACCGGTAGCACTGTTGTTCAGACAAAATGTTTGACTGGTCTGAAACTGTCCATATTGTTTTTTAACATGCCGCGGATTAATGCCTTTCATTTTTCTAAAGAATGCTCCCGAAATGATGACACGAGCCATTAAGAAAGTGAGCAAAACGTCAGATGTTCCGACCTTTGACACCAAAAGAAAAACATACAGTCGTTATCACACATTTCCTGCTGCTGCGAGCCCCTTGTCGGCGCAGATGCACATCTGCCTCAATGGGTGGTTTATGGGTTTGGTTTAAAAGACTAAATCTACAATACTAGACCGACTTGACCCAAGCTGTCCATTTTCTTTTAAATTATTCTATCCTATGTTGAACTTACCCTGATCTAGCAAAGTTTGCCCAAGCTGTCATCATTAGTTTGGAGACGGTAATGTCAGTTGGCCGCGGATGAACTTTAGAATCGGGGGACAAATACGGAGCAAATCCGAAGACAAACATTACATCGTCTGCATGGTTTGCAGCATTAGGAAGATGTGTCAAATACGATGGTAGCGAAATTTCTCTAATAGGAGGAGATGTTGAAAACTGATAGAGGTATGTCTGTCCTGCATGTTTCAATTCGTGGGCATCTGCTGTCTTGACAGTTGGTGCATTCAATGCGGCGTCAGTTGACATCTGTATAAGAGATCCCATATTGTCTATAGCACCTGTATAATCGGTATACTCGTTCATAATAGCATCAACAACTGCTTGGGAAGCCTTTTGTTGGGCGACAAATTCTACAAGTAATGGAATGTAGACTGATGATAAAGCTACATCAGATAATGAAGCGTTCATGCTATCAATGCCAAATAGGTATTCGGGTAATAGACCGCCATCATAGCTGTTAACGCCAATTAATAAGTCCTTGTTTCTGAAGGAAGAATATTTAACTGTGAATTCCGGGTCAGACGCCTGGTCGAGTATCTTGATAGGGTCTGCAATTACGAATTCACCGTCATACACGGGTACCCATTTTGGATGAGTAAGGTTGGCTGTGAAGTTGAAAAGGTGAGCAACAGCAGTTTTAACATCCAAGGTCGGCTTCGAGCGAATACATTTTAAGAGTTCTTCATGTATTGGTTGCTTACATCCGAGAGTAGTCGCAAACACATGGGAAGCATTGTAGTTCACTTCCTTGGTGGTTACGGCCCATGAGTTAATCGACCCACTTTCCCCAATTGCCCTCTTAAAAAGTCCATCGTTACCTGGGAACATGATCTGGTAAACCACACTACTCGAACCTGCTGACTCACCAAATATGGTAATGTTGTTTGTATCACCACCAAACATCGCTATATTGTCATGTACCCATTTGATTGCCTCGTGTTGATCCCAAACCCCATAATTTCCAGGGGCGATGTCATCGTGTGTGCTGAAAAACCCAATAGGACCAAGTCTATAGTTAATTGTAACTACGATGACGTCAGAGAAAGTACTCAATACATCTCCGCCAATGTCACTAGAGCCTCCAACTATAAAACCACCCCCGTGAATCCACACCATGACAGGCTTGGGAAGAACTCCACTTTGACCGAGATTTAACGGAACGTAAATATTCAGATACAGGCAGTCTTCAGAGAACGTCGCACCACGTCGGCCATAATCCTGTTGTAGACAAAGTGGTCCGTAGGAATGAGCAGCATATGGAGAAGACATTGTCTTGATTGGAACCGGCTTCCTAAACCTCAGATCACCGACAGGTGGCTGAGCATACGGGATACCTAGATACCTGGCAACCTGGGAAGTTTTCCCATCAAACTGCACAATTTTCACATGTCCAACAATCTCGCCAAAGTTCGTGTTTACCCTCTGCAAGCCATTCGATACTAAAAATGAATTAACTAAACAGGTATTCAAAATTACAACGAGTAAATTTGTAAATCCTGCCATTTGTCGCATTATTCCGACTGAAAGTGCTATATCATCGAATAACTGGTATCAACAATATATACCAGTTGATGCCCTACTAACGTAATATGACAAATTATTATCAGCTAGTTTCGATGTAGTTCCTGCCTTGTACGATTTATGTAGCAATTGTAGTTTGTCCAAGATCATGTGCAAAGTCCCTGTTGTGCGACAATAGTCCAATTGCTTTGTTCTATGCTCGTAATAGTGTATATTAGCTTGACAAAACATTAAAAACTAACATAAGTATATAATTGCAGACGACATTTTTATTGCAGCAGGGCTGCCATTTCTCCGGATTTTTCCTAAATCTCCGGATTTTTTCCAAGTTCATGGTAGCTAAAAGCAGGCTGAAAATAAAGCAGAATGCGCCCTAAGGCGCATTCTGCTTTACTTACAGCCTGCTTTAAGTGGCCGCATGTCAACAAAACAAGAAAAAGGCTATGGGGTAAAGGTACGATTCGTTAAATTGCACTTGAAAAATGCAAATTTGGAAATCTTAGGATTTTTCATGTCAACTTATGGCAGCCCTGTTGCAGGCGATCTATTGGCACAATACTGTTTGAACCCTATAAGTGTACACTGTTACTTACACAGATAAAGATAAGCTACGTCGCAACATACAGTGAAACCCATTTATCAAACACCACAAGGGTCTGAGTTGAGATAAATTTTAAACATCATCATATACAGGTTCTCTATCAAGATATTTTTAAATTTTAAAATTCATGATACATATACAAGTATGTATTACACGTTTTAAGACAGGTTATCAAAATCTGTTTTACTGTTATAATCCAATAGACTTTCAAACTTGAGTGTTAGCAAACTACAAAAACGTGGTTTCAAAATCCTTCTTCAAAGGGAATAATAATTCAAATATGTGAAACAACAGGTTATCAAGAGAATATGGGGCATGTTGATTTTTTTTCTGAGTTCGATATATATTTCAAAGTGATAAATATACCTTGATACTTAAGTGTTTAACAACGTCCAGAACTGTGCAATTTAGCAAATTTATGAGATGTCCTCCTCATTCAAATATCATTATCTTTCTGTTAGCCTTGTTAATTCTGAGAACCCAAGATTGTCAATTTCGAAGTATCATTTACGAAGTATAAGAAGAGTAACATTGAACTAAGATCTCACTGTGTTGCTCCAATATCTGAATAAACATTCTAGGATACTTTTGAGTTGAATCTTTCAGCCACCTTAATAACACTGTGCATATTGGTATTGCATTTATGAAGTGCATGCTTTGTAAATCCATACATTGTTTGCTAATAATACCATAAGTTGTGTGGTCCAGTAACACTGACAACAACATCATCAATGTTGATAGTTTGCCATTAGCACTGTACCTTAAAACGTTTCACTCCTTCACTGCCTTACGTCAAAAACGTTAGTGACGCGTTATTCATGTATTAGTCAAAATACGTACATTTCAATTTGAGAAATAAATGCAGACGACAGTGGTTTAAATTGGTGACATCATGGCAGTGAACAGGTTAATCAATAAATAGAAATTAGATGGCACCAATGAAACTTAGACAGAAATTGAAGACTTAGATACTTGTACATACAGCAGAACGCACAATTAGTAGCCCCCTCTCTACCTCTGATCTGCACTAAGGAGCCATCTGCATTAAACCAAAACGCTGCTTTATCGAAGAACAACATAAGAATGAGAAGAAATAGAAATAGTATCAACAATATAATTATCGTTATCATTATTTTCTTTTGTTTCTTTTTTATCATTTTAACTATTATTTTTATTATCATTATCATTATAATTATTATTATTATTACTATCATTCTTTATAACGCAATGATTATTATCGTAAGTTTTCGAATAGTTTTATGTGTGTGCTAATAAGTCAGCTACTGACCGACTATAGAACCAATTGTGGGTCACCACATGACTGCGCTTGTCCAATGAACAGATCAAGTTCTAAAGGGAAGGGGGGGGGGGGGGTAATTTTCTATTGTCACCCTTATGTATGTCTGTCTGTCATCTGGGTTACAGTTTGTAATGACTCAATAGTTGTAGTTAGGAGACATACATGTATATTGATTTACAGATGAGAAGCCTTAACCATTTCCACTATACGCATAAACGCTAACTATTTGCAAGTCAGATTACACTTAATAGTAATAAATGTCAAAAGGGTGTAATTTCTATAATTTTGTTGATTGCGTGCGTTTTGTTCAAGTTTAAGCGGGAAAGAACAATGTCTTATCCACGGTAACAATGACCAATGTGGTGTTATTATTTTAGTATAATATGTTATTGTTTTTATACTGCTTCTTCTGAAGTGATAGTTGTTCTTAATATTAACACATTTGTGCATAGCGTCACATAAATTGGACATAGCCAATCAGTGTTGACTCAGATCTGAACTGAATCTAATTTGTTTCCTAACCATAGTTTCTATCATTAAAGCCGCATTGTGCTTTTGAGAAACCTGCATAAAACGGTTGTTTGGGGTCCCATTTGAACTACGTGGGACGTGATTCTTTCACAAAAAAACCGGTTTTATCTAAGCAATTCGCTTTTTAAATTTTATTTATAATATTTTGGTGCTAGCACCAATTAAAAAGCCTCCCTTGTGAATGGAAAGAAGGACAACTCTGTAAATACAGGGCTCCAGATAACGGAAGTATTTCGAAAACTTAAATCTTTATTTCTGCTTTTAAACCCAATGGTGTCATACTCATTAAAAGTGTCTCGAATAGACGGTTTAATCAGTAGTAACACCATAGCATTCGGTGCTGAAATGAGTGAGAAAATGTTAGATTGGTTCAGATTACTCTCGCTTACATGTTTAGCTGGAACATCTGGATAACCCTTATTCTGCTGTACAGACGGCTGCTTCGACATTGTCGTCTGCAAAATGTGTTCAGTTTAGATTTATGCATTGTTTTAATTAAACAAACCTTAAGACGAGTGTCAAATAGTTTGGATCCAGATGAGACGCCACGTTACGCGGCGTCTTTTTAGATTCAAATAGTTTGTAAACACCGTAAAGTAGGCACAGGGTTAAACACTATGAGATTCAATAACAACGTGTACATATCTTTCACTGTGGGTAAACGGTCAAATAAACTATAGAGAATGTATACCTTGAGCTTGCTGAAAAATGACTGTTTCAGCCTTGTCCGCTCTCTAACTCAAACATTTCCTTTTGGATCTTCACCAAACTTGCTACAAATGTTTATTAGTATAGAATCTAGGTCAGGTACAATTACTAGCAAAATCGCATACGGCATGTCTGAGTTATTGCTGAAAAATGCTGAAACAGTCATTTTTTAATACATAAAGGGCAAAAACTCAGATATGCCACATGCGATTTTTGTAATAATCAAACTAAACCTAAATTTTATATACTTAAACATTTTCAGCAAGTTTAATGAATATCCGATAAAAACTGTATGTGTTAGAGTGCAAAAAGTGACTGAAACCGTAATTTTTCATTAATAAACAGGCAATAACTTAGATATACCTTATGCGCTTTTAGTAGTAATCATACTAAACCTTGATATTATATCAATAAATATTTTCAGCAAATTTGGTGAAGATCCAATAAAACGTATTTGTGTTAGAGAGCAAACCTTGCTGAAAACAGTCATTTTTTAATACATAAAGGGCAAAAACTTAGGTATGCCCCATGCGATTTTAGTAATAATCAAACTAGACCTGAATTTTATATGAATAAATATTTTCAGCATGTTTGGTGAATATCCGATAAAAACTGTTTGTTTTAGAGTGCAAAAATGACTGAAACAGCCATTTCTTATAAATTAACAGGCAATAACTCAAAAACACCTTATGCGATTTTAGTAGTAATCAAACTAAACCTTGATTTTATATCAATGAACATTTTCAGCAAGTTTGTGGAAGATCGGATAAAAGATATTCGAGTTAGAGAGCGGACACAAAAGTGTGATAGTCTAACTGACTGATGGATCGACCGTCGAAGGTAATTGCGGTTGCACACGGTGATGTTGACTCCGGCTGTATCACGTGATACTAAGCCGTGTGGTAAGGTTTATGGCAGACGCTCTATTTTCGGTTTGTTATGATTTTAAATCGCCCTTTTTGGTGATTTAGGTCCGTCTTCATCATTTCATAGATCAGTTTGGCCCATTAGAATGTTCAAACATTATTATTAACCGTTATTGTATTTCAGACATTATGAAAAGGTCTGAAAACACAATGTGACTTTAATAAAATCGGAATGTAAGCTTAGACCAGATTTCCCTTGTTATAAAACATGCACTATCCAATACATAAACATGAAATAATCAACTAAGCTTTGAGGGTTTGAATTGCTGGTGTTTGTGCTGGTTGAAACAGGTGACGTCATTCTCATTGAAATGCAATTACAGTGCTCCCTCTCTACACCGACACCTAATGGGAGACACATTTTTTATGTAAGAAGGGAGCCGCTATAGGGATGGCAAATTCAGACTAGGCTTCCATTTGCAAACAGCTTGAATCTAGATCAAACGCCTGGCTTCAAGCTGTTTGTCACTCGTCATTATATTTGTTCTATAAAAATGTCAACCTATATGTAACTTTTAGAAACAAAACAGACAGCACTGTGTGATAAAAGCAATGACCTCAACTTCTAGGATAACTACCGCTTTTAAACAGGGCGTCCCGTTTTTAGTAATTTACGGAATAGAATAACCAACGAAAGTCGGAACCACTAAAATTATTCTGGAAGATGGAAACAATGGTTTAGGTCCTAAACATTGGTTTTGCTTTGTTTTCGAATCATCAAACGAAGAAGTGTGCCAGTCTAATAGGACAGACGGTTCCAATGTAGGACATACATGTACATTGGAGAAAACGTTATTCTTTCCCGTTTAAACGCAAACGAAACGCAAACGCATCACAGTAAATTAGAGAAAATGACACTTTTTCGACAATTCTGACTATTTATTTTAATCAGAGTGGCAAATAGTTTGGAGCCTGATCAGACGCCGGGTTACCCGGTGTCTGATCTGGCTCCATACTGTTTGCATTTGAAATACTAGTTTTAGCGTAAATGCGTTTATTGGGGGAAATAATAACGTTTTCTCCACTGTCCGACCGCTCCTAACGGAGTTTGATACATTACTATTGTTATGTTTTAAACAACCACCTGTCTCAAATACTGTCTGTTTATTTTTATTGAACCCATACAGTGGAGAATCTGTTATTATTTCCCGTTTAAACGCAAACGTGCGCAAACGCAAAGCACTAAAACGTAGAAAAGAACAACTTTTGGACAATTCTGATATTTCATGTTTATCTTGGTGGCAAACAGTTTGGAGCCTGATCAGACGCCGGGTACCCGGCGTCTGATCTGGCTCCAAACTGTTTGCACTGCAAATAATAGTTTTAGCGTAAACGCGTTTATTGGGAAAGAATAACAGATTCTCCACTGTAACACCATAACAATTTATAGTTTTAAAAACAGGTGAGTACTTAAAACATATGAAATTAAAGCAGACTCCGCCTTAGGGCGCATTCTGATTTACTTTCAACCTCATTTAAGCTACCATCTGCTAGAACATAAAGAAAATATTTCTAATCTTGTATTAATGTCAGTTTCTGTATAAATTGGAACTATATTTTCTTCAGTGGAGTAATACAGTAATGGCGTAAAAGGCAAACCTATGGGGTTATTGGCAAAACGAGTACGAACTTTCCTGAATCTGTTATCCCACTAAACCGAACATGTGTCGCTGTCCAGTAGCCTGTTTCATAAAACTTCGTACGACAAATGTTGTCGTAAGTCAGATTATAAAAGTCTCAATTATTATTCATTTCTCCATATAATCCTGTCTTGTGACATCTCGTTGGAATCGTCTTTTCAAGACGATTCCAAAGAGATGTCACAAGACAGGATTAGATAGAGAAATTAGAAATTAAATGTATTTTAAAGTTTTGACTAACGACAACATTTGTCGTACGAAGTTTTATGAAACGGGCCCAGTAGGGCTAGGATTGTACAGGGTTCTTCTGTATTCCACACTGCAGGAAAAATTGACTTTCCGGCTTATACGGAACAAAACGCAGTGCAATAAAATGTAGAAGATACAATTTAACAGAAAAAAGACGATTTATTGATATCTGGACGTTGCCCGGCGTCTGATCTGTTTCCAAGTTGTTTGCGATGGAGACATGGTCTTTTAGCTCAAGTGCGTTTATTGCGAAGAGATATAGCCTCCTCTCCACAATGAACTATTACTACAGAATAATAACGATTTTATCTTATCTGGATTGCAGTGGAGAAAACATTATTCTTTTTGTATAAAACACGTTTACGCTAAAAAACTATTATTTCCTATGCAAACAGTTTGGAGCCAAACTGTTTGCCACTCAGATTAAACTAATTAGTCAAAAATGTCGAAATGTTGTCTTTTTGTACGATTTATTGCGATGCGTTTGCGTTTCGTTTGCGTTTAAACGGGAAAGAATAACGTTTTCTCCACTGTATATACTTATTTGACATCAACAACCAATTTTCAATATGGTCCACACAGAATAATGTAATCGGCCACTCTGAAGGAGCTCTGGTAAAATCCAGTAGTAAATCATTGTCACTCGGTAGCAGAGAAGACCTTGAGAACTGTTGCCCGAGGCCTTTGGCCTAGGGCAACAGTTTTCAAGGTCTTCCCTGCCACCTCGGGTCAATGATTTGACTGTTCTCTTAGTACCTATGAAAAAATGTATACTGTTTCATTACAATACGGTAAACCCAGATACCAGGAAACTTCTAAATGAACCTGATTTAAAACTTGTACGCATCTTTATCGCGCATGAAATAGTTAATCCTAGAGAGGAATAGTATATAGGTATTTCATGTGTGTTAGAAAAACAGTAACAAATATTGGGCCGATGTATCAGGGAAGACTTTCGAACTGTTGCCCGAGGCCTAAAGCCCGAGCGTAGTTCCTGATAACGAGGAAAATAGTTTAGACTGGACCCCTATCACACCTTGTATTACTTTATACTCTATATAACTAGATTTTCAAAAATAATTCATCCAAGCCACAATATAAATATGATACAATTATAAGCCATTTTGACTTTTTGCCAGGCGTCTAATGGAGTTTTAAGCCTCGTCTAGTAAGCGCTTGCATTTTTACATCTGCGCATTATGTAAAATTGTTTTTCGGTATAAAGGATAACGGCTAAACTTGATGTACGAGTATATTACGAACTCGTCTCATTGATAATAGTATAGTTATAAATAATAATAGAACATGAAATAGTATTATCTAATGCTCTATATAACTAGTAATTCTTAATATTTGACTGTTTTGCTGTGTTATTCTGACATTTCCTAATTCAGGCCAACAGTTTTAATTGTTACCGTCTTGGACGAACAGTTTTCATGCGCGAAAACGATGCGTAGAATATTTAAATCAGGGTCATTGAGAAGTTTTCGGATATCCGTGTTTGCCGTATTATAATAAAACGGTTTTGGATAATTGTCATTGATCGGTGTCTGGTGAAGGGTTAATACTTTATTTTATGCTTTATTATTATTTATATCTATACTATAATCAGTACGAGTAATAATGACCCTGATTTTAGAACTTCTTCGCATTCTTCCGCACCTATAACTGTTCGTCCTAGAGGGCAACAGTTAAAACTGAGACAATGCCGGAAAAAACAGCAAAACAGTCAAATAACTCAATGGCCCTGATTTTAAGTATTCTATGCGTCTTTTTCAAGCATGAATAGAGTCACAACAGCACAACAAAACAGTCAAAATTAACGAAATACAAGTTATAAAGAGCATTAGATAATGATTTTAAATGTTCTCTTATAGAACAGACTATTTCATGTGCGAAAAAGATGCGTAGACTTTTTAAAATCATGGTGCGACTTTAACCTATTCATGATCATGACGTCATCAAATTTAAACGTACAATGTCGTCTGTTTTTATTTCTCACACTGAACTTTTCACGTACATGTATTTTGACTTGAAAGATATTGATAATAAGTGGCAAAATGTTCGGATCCTGATCGCGTTACGCAACGAAGGATCAGAATCAGAACAGTTTGAAAATAATGATTGTACTCGGGGAAAAGCAATACAGGGGTTAATAGAAAAATCACTAAAATATATTCGATTTAACATTAACAGTAAACCCCTATATTACAGCCTCTTTAAAGAGGGCTAAATTGATTGTATAAAAGTCATGTGCAAGCTGAAGGCAAGGTGATAGTAAAACAGCAAGATCCTAAAGGAACCTGCCTTAAATACCTGGTAATTCACATAATTTAGTGGTTGTTATAGAGAGTTTTTACTGTATCTAAAACATATTTCTGTAATGGCCTTTAAATACACAAAACATTTAAAGTTTGATAGTGTCGATATCATCTACTAGAAATGAATTAATTGCACAATGTCTATAACAGTTAGACTGTAGGCATTTAGAATAAAGAAGCATCGATTCAATAGTTTGGATCTTGATTAAATACCGAGTTCCTTCCGTGGCTTGGAGGTACCTCCATGGCCTAGTTGTATAGTCGCTGTGACTTACACTACTGCATATAGGACTTATCGATCAGTATCTAAACTGTTGGCCAATACCGAATAAGTAGAACTAAGGAGCAAAACGATTATAATTTAATATGAAGAGTTTTTCCCAAACGAGAGCAGTTTTGGCATCAGTTCATTCCAGAAAGCCACGCCTCTCGCTGATAGTCGTTTCTGGACGGACTGCTGTGAGAATGTTGGTGTGATTTCGAAGTAGGACTGGTCCGTAGGGGTAAAGGCTGGCCAGCTGATGTTGAAATTAGACTGCAAACTTATCGGCTTATTTGGATTCCTGAAATGATAATTAGTTTTACAATGAACTACATCAACATTTGTTATAGCTGAACTGCAAACTTACAGGCATATTTGGATTCCTAAAATAATAATTAGTTTTACAATGAATTACATCAACACCTGTAAGAACCGGTCCGGGGTTTATGTTTATATACATATGTACATGTGTTCATATCCTCGCTTAGAACCATGTATTTAGCCAATTACATCATATAAAGCATTTTACGCCTTTACTTTATCCCCCCAATACAGTAAAAATTCAATCTACTTAATATAGAGATGGATATGTACCATAAGATATATGTTCTATTACCTAGCAGATGGTAACTTGAAACAGAACAGTGTGACAGTAAAGCAGACTGTTCCATTAAACACATTCTGCTTTACTTTCAACCTTCTTTAAGTGATCAACTTTCTACAATTCTAGAGTAATACTACAGAGTAACGGATTAATCTATGTTACAATCGTGTATTGAACCCATTACTCCATAAATACACCTTTTACGCCTTAAATTCATTCTTCCAACAATAAAAAAGGGGATTAGAACAAAAGCAAATCTTGCTTATTAGGTTCTACTCCTAGCTAATGGCTGCAGATACAAGCACGACTAACAAATAAAAGACATACTGAAAATAAACAGGAATAAGTTTGATGAACATAAAATGAGTATACACCTGCTTTTATAAGTTTATATGTCTTCAAAACTAGAGCCAGACTATGGGGTAATGGGTTAATTTAGTTTGGGTTCATTAGTTGACAACACCACTTAATAAATCTAGTGAATCGTGCAGAGGTACAGTGGATAATCTGTTATTCTTTCCCGTTTAAACGCAAACGTACGCAAACGCAAAGCACTAAAACGTAGAAAAGAACAACCTTTGGACAATACTGATAACTCTTGTTTATCTTGGTGGCAAACAGTTTGGAGCCTGATCAGACGCCGGGTTACCCGGCGTCTGATCTGGCTCCAAACTGTTTGCACTGCAAATAATAGTTTTAGCGTAAACGCGTTTATTGGGAAAGAATAACACATTCTCCACTGTACACTAGGTCTGGAACACCAACCGATATATGGCTAAAAGTAATACTCAAATGTAACCCATGCCCGCAAATATGTAAGATTTTAGTTGAAATCAGCGCAAGTATTTACCCATGCACAGATGAAAGTTTTAACTCATTGAGCCGTAGTGACGCATAAAATTATGGGTCCTTTACCAAAAGAGTACCAATGAAGAGTACGCTTGTCTAATTCAAATAGTGAAGTTCCTGATTAGAGGGCTCATGCAGGAGCCCTCAAATTAGGGATTTCACTGGTTTTCATTTTGCAAAATATTATTAAAAACAACCATAATTAGTCTAACATGGACCAGCTTTTATTGTAAATTGGATAATTGGATTAGGGATAATGAGTTAATGGACTATTCCAGTATCCACTTAAGTATAGTCTATGTATGATTACTTAGGATTGTTTCCTTAAATATTTTACAAAACGGCTAAGAGTGGAGGTCCCCTTTATTATTCCTCTGATCAGGGTCCTCACTGTGTGCCCATTCAGAATCCATGGTCCCATAACAGGTGCTATAATTGTAAATGACAAATATACTAGTCGCTAGGGATAAATATATTTTAAAATAGCACTGACGCGTTCGTACGATTATATCCATGTGTATTGAGAAACGAATGGGAATGTGTTACGAAACTGACAAATATTCAATCATATTACATAAAATTAAATGTTTACATACTTATATCCTTCTCTAAAGTCTTTTGTCCGTAAAGTTTCAATAATAACTCAATTCATTATACAAAACAATTTTAAATATGTCTGCTTATAGATAGACTCCGTGATTTTACATGTAATCTAGGTCCATGATTATAAAGCGTTTTGGTTTAGTCTGAAATCGTTTTCAAGAATTTGATTGGTCAGAATGCTTGAGAACGCACTCATACTTAACTCAAACGCTTTATAAGCATGGGCCCTGGTATTTTTTAGTAATATTATAAATCCGTTTGTCAATAATTCTTACGTATTTTCTAGGACAAGTCATTGCGATAGCCACATACATAGCAAACCCGAGGTCACGGTTGAGACGGCGTTATGTTTTCCAGTTTAAATGCAAATTTAACGCAACTGTAATGCATTAAACCTTTCCCTTATAGAAGCGACTTTTAGCGCATTCATTTTATTCATCCGCCAAAGAAAATAGTTCCATATTTACTGTAATGAATATGTACTGTAAGAAATATTTTCTATATTCTAGCAGATAGTAACTTAAAGCAGGCTGAAAGTAAAGCAGAATGCGCCCTAGGGCGCATTCTACTTTACTTTCAACCTGCTTTAAGTGATCACCTGTCTTTAATGTTATTAACATGTTTATTGGGTAAAGGGTTAAAATGTAGTAAATAACAATGTTTGGGATATGTATTACTATTTTTGAGGTTAAAATCAGTTTGGAATCAGGTTCACCCGACGTCTGATCTGGCTCCAAACTGTTTACAAATGGAAATAATGATCTAAACATAAACGCTTTTATTGAAAAGTAAAACGCCTTCTCTCCTGTAAAAGCATAGGCACATATATACAGTAGGATTCTGTGATTGTTAAGTCCACTATTAGGAGCTAGTTTACAAAGTCTGATTGGACGAAATATAATTTCATTCCTTGATAATGCTTTGGATAATAAATTAGTGCTGGTATGGCCAAATGCATAAAGTTGCTAAAATGTCAATAAAATAGTTAACTTTACTATAATTATACTGTGAGGCAACACCGACTGAAAACGTCTTCGATGACGTGACCCTTTGACCGGTCGTTAAGCCGTGCTATCCTTTATTAACTTACCCTGATCTAGCAAAGTTTGCCCAAGATGTCATCATTAGTTTGGAGACAGTTATGTCACGTGGCCGCGGATGAGGATTTAAATAGGGAGACTGATACCGGGCAAATCCGAAGATAAAATTAACATCGTCCCCGTGGTTGGCAGCATTAGGAAGGTCTGTCAAATATGGTGGTAGAGGAATTGTTCTTAGTGGAGGAGACGTTGAAAACTGATAGAGGTATGTCTGTCCTGTATGTTGCATTGCGTGGGTCATTGCTGTTTTGACAGTTGGTGCAATCAGGGCGGAGTCAGTTGACATTTGTATAAGTGATCCCATATTGTCTATAGCACCTGTATAATCGGTATACTCGTTCATAATAGTATCAACAACAACTTGGGAAGCCTTTTGTTGGGCGACAAATTCTACAAGTAATGGAATGTAGACTGATGATAAAGCCGCATCAGATAATGAAGCGTTCATGCTATCAATACCAAATATGTATTTTGGTAAAAGACCGCCATCATAGTTGTTTGCGCCAATTAATAAGTCTTTTTTTCTAAATGAAGAATATTTAGCTGCGAGGTCCGGGTCAGACGCCTCGTCGAGTATCTTGATAGGGTCTGCAATTACGAATTCCCCGTCATACACAGGTACCCATTTTGGATGAGTTAAATTGGCTGTGAAGTTAAATAGATGAACAACAGCAGTATCAACATCCATGGTCGGCTTCGAACGAATACATTTTAAAAGTTCTTCATGAGTTGGTTGATTACATCCGAGAGTAGACGCGAACAGCAGGGAAGCGTTGTAGTTCACCTCCTTTGTAGTTACGCCCCAGCCGTTAATCGACCCACTTTGCCCAATTGCTCTCTTAAACAGTCCATCATTTCCTGGGAACATGATCTGGTATACCACACTACTCGACCCTGCTGACTCACCAAATATGGTTATGTTGTTTGTATCACCACCAAACATCGCTATATTGTCATGAACCCATTTGATTGCCTCGTGTTGATCCCAAACTCCATAATTTCCAGGTGCGTTGTCATCATGCGTGCTGAAAAACCCGATGGGACCAAGTCGATAGTTCAGTGTCACCACGATTACGTCAGTAAACGCACTGAGTACATCACTTTCGTACATATTAGAACCTCCAGCATAAAAACCTCCACCGTGAATCCACACCATAACAGGTTTTGGAAGAATTCCACTTTGACCGACATTTAAGGGAACGTAAATATTAAGATACAAGCAATCCTCCGAGTAAGGCATTCCAAGTCGTCCACTTTCTTTTTGAAGACAAAGTGGTCCGTAGGAATGAGCAGCATATGGAGATGACATTGTCTTGATTGGAACCGGCTTCCTGAATCGCAGATCACCAACAGGCGGTTGAGCATACGGAATGCCTAGATACCTAGCAACCTGAAACGTTTTCCCATCAAACTGTACATTTTTCGTATGTCCAATAATTTCACCAAATTTCGTATTGACTCTCTGCAAGCCATTCGATACTAGAAATGGATAAACCAAACAAATATTTAAGAAAGTAGACAGAAAGCCAATAATTACTGGCACCAGTTGCATTATTCTGGCTGAAAGTGTTGGCACCTCTAGAAGGTTATCTACTTGTACAGACCATGTTTAAACGAGTGGTTCCTTACTGTTGTAATTGGAGCAAATTTTTATCAGCTCGGTGCGATTAAGTGGTACTATCGTACTACTTAGCAAGCATTTGCAGTCTGACCCAGATCAGACGCAAAGTTCTTGCTGTGTTGCTTAGTTCTTTATTGTTTTATATTCGAAATGGCATTTGTCTTCAAAGCTCAAACATTATTATTGCTAACGAAAGTATTGTAGCAGACAACTAAATTGCACAATAAAGGCTGATATCTGAATACAATATTAGCTAAAAGATATAAAGTTAACCCGTTTACTGCAATCTTTTTCGTGAGACTTTTACTTCTTCACTGTTTCATTGTCGTCTGCTTTATATTTGTTGTTTGCAAGATCGTTTCAATGTTGTTTGACTTCAAACATATCGATACGAGTGCCAAACACCGCGTCTGATCAAGATCCGAACTGTTTTTAAACGCACTTTAAAAGCGTCATTGAGAGTTAAAGGATTACATACTTAGGTTTAACACAGATCATTTTGATATTTATTATTGTATTTACAATATATTGTATCGTATCGGCAGAAGTTACTTATGTCGACTTTCGAAACAGTTTGGATCGGGATCTGACCCAAAGATTGACATTTGTGCCAATAATTCTTTAACTCAAATTACTTAAAATCAAATTTTGAAACGCAAGGGCAGACGTTATTTGTAACGTCTGGGGTAAATCAGACGATTCACTGTGCAATTGATTTGCGATGTTGCGCAATACAGTGCTTCCTCCCTACAACGGCCCTCCAAACAACAACAACCGCCTTACAATAATGCTTGCCGCCGTTTCCTAAACGAGAGAGTTAAATTTTGCATAAAGCTTTCACTGCTGCAATATAGTCTGCTTAAATTGTCGCGTGCTGTTTTTTCTCTAAATTAAGAATTGGCCATTTTGACAGACGAAACATAGAGACGAATGATAACCAATTTGAATCCTAAACAGAAGCCGCGTTACGTGGCGTCCAAACTACATTCAAACTATTTGTACATAAAAGCCAAGCCATGCTTAGTACTGGAAATGTATTGATCCCCCTATAACAACTCCCATCGAACAACACGGCATTCTTTGTCTCCCATTGCGTGTATCTGTTGAGAGAGCACTGTCCATAACGTTCAAGTTTGATTACTTAGTACAACTTAGAATGTTTACTAGTAAGTGTCAAGTACCGTTTTTAGGTAATAGTGTACACGGCCTTTGATCTGAACTAAATAAAATAATAATCGTCAAGAGCATTTTTCGATACATTATCATATAGTGAATACATCTTCGGATAACTTGGTTACTCGGGCCATGGAGAGACGGTTTGTGCAAACAGCCATAATGCGTTATAACTGGTTCGGCAGTAGTTCCTTTTTTTGTTTATTATGTTATCAATATTTTATTAAATGTTATTTGTAATACTGTTTACGAAGTCGTAAGCTGCCTTTGTATGCAATGTTCCTTTCACAGTCGCAGAAAATACATATGACGGAGTCGGTGTAACTTCACTGTGGTAACTGCATACCGATTTCCAGAGTTCATTTTTGGTTAAGTTTGCGCAGTTTTAACTATTAAATGCAGTCATAGGTCTAGAATTTGGTGGCATGAGAGTATTTATGCAGTCATAAATCTAGAGCGTGGTGACAAAGTGTGTGTATGACACATACTTTGTTTATTTGCTTAAACATCTGCTAAGCTGAACATAGATAAGTCAGTGTTTGAACAGTGTTACTGTTGTGTCAAAACCACTTACGCCTGGATCTAGAGGCAGGAACGCAGAGTTCCCTATAAGAGATGAACTTATATGTCAATGCCGTACATGTTATTTGTCTTCTCTGTGTGAGTTCGTTGGGCCGTATATGTTGTTCTATTGGCGTAGAAATAAAATACAAAAACGGGAAGAGTCGTGGTTTAAATGTAGTTATATGTCATGAAGTGCGAGGTACGTACATTGGCAAGACTCTCTAGTTGTCACAGTATAGTTGTTCATCACAGTATAGTTATTCATTTTTCCTATCTAAAAGCGATGTATCCTACAGCAGTTATACATGTATATATGTATCATGAAACCCTGGGAGCGATTGTGAGCGTAGGAATAGCATTGAAAAATGTTTGGTATCTTAAAGAAACAGGGATATAGACTTTAGTGATTAACGCAGTACTAGAAGCCATATACATTAATTATAACATAGATGTCTGTTGCCATATCTTTAATTTAATTTGTAAATGGCCATGCGTTAATAACTGTATTGTTGGTAGATGCCCTTAACCCATTACCCCTTTAAATCGCCTTTTTACACCTCTTTTTTATTCCTCCACTGAAATAAATAGTTCCAATTTATACAGCCAAGAATATGTACCAGAAGAAATATTTTCTATATCCTAGCAGATGGTAGCTTAAAGCAGGCTGAAAGTAAAGCAGAATGTGCCTTAAGGCACATTCTGCTTTACTTTCAACCTGCTTTAAGTGGTCACCTGTTTTCAAAGCTAGAAATAGGCTAAGAGGTAATGGGTTAACTTTCGTCCTTGGTAGTTTATCGAACCGTATCTATAATTTTTTATAACCATATTAACCATATTAATTAAGTTCTTTTAACTTTCGACTCAAACCTCGTTTTATTTAAATCCAAGATTGTAGTAACACCATAGTTTATCGAAGGAATATTCGGTTAGTTTAAACATATTTATTTGCATAATAACATGTGCGAAGGGATTGGGCTACAAGTTATTACAACATTATCAATGGCCCTTTCCCTAGATATATACAAAACAGTGGCATAGCATAATAAAGTAGAAATTACAATAGTTACTTTGTTAGAATAGCAATCGATGGCACAACCGGGTGATGTTTATACTCATTTACATTAATACAAATTGTTTAACGATTTTCAAAAAAAGTTGTAATCGACTATATAGTCCTTGTATCCAGTAAAGTGTTTAATAGGATAAGTAGGATAAGTTTCAAATACTCTTTGAGGTACAACTTAATGGCAAAATATTGGTTTTAGAGTGCCACCGGTTAAACTAAAGCAAAGCAACATAACTATATATAACAATAGCATAAACTTATTGTTGCGTGTTTGTTGAGAATCGCATGGTATCGTGGATGTACTTATGGACTGTCTGAAAGATATGCATATTAAAATCAAGAGGTTTCGATTCATCTCCAGATAATAGGAGATCTAAGGTTACTTGATTTATATGAGATAGGTTGTTTAGCATAATGTTTCGTGTTTGTGTGTATAAGGGACATTCAAGAAAAAAATGAAATGAATTTTCGCATGGACTTCCGCATCTACATGATGGATCTGCAACTAGATTACAACGAAATAAATCGTAGTTTAAACAACTACATTGATGTCTTAGCCTGGTATGTAGGATATTATTCTTACGTGTTCCACATTGATAGAAAGTTGGTAATTTATCTATATTACTCCCTAGTGCGGTCTTAAAAGACTGTATGGTAGTTTTGTTTCTAACATCCTGATTTAAGGCATTCCAGCTATGTGTGGTTGACACTATAAATGCACGTTCAGTTAGACGTAAGCGTGTATTTGGGATATTATAGTCATTATTATTTCTTAGTGGATAATTAGATACTTCGCTTACAAGAGGAGGTAGTATATTGCTAAGATATGGTGGAACAGACTGGTTGTGCATTTTATAAAACAAAACAAGTTTCTTTTTCTCTCTTCGAAATTCTAAAGTCTCAAGTTCTGCTTCTCTATAAATAAACTCTTTTTTACAAAATATCGGTAACCCACATGCTATTCTTGCTGCTTCTAATTGTATGCTTTCTAGTCGTTGCTTATCGACCTGAGAACAGCCATTCCATAATTCTGATGCGTATTCTAATACTTGAAGGATAAAACATTTGAAAATGTTTAATAAAGTTCGTCGGTTTAGAATGTATTTAAGTTTTCTTAACACAGAGACCTTTTTCATACAAGATTGATATATACTATCTATATGGGAAGACCATTTACAATCAGAAGATAAATTTACTCCTAAATGTCTATGAGAAGAAACGGGTTCGAGTAAGTTGTCATCAAATGTTAAGTTTAAATTGAAAGAGTTAGTTGAATTTGTTATGAATAACACATTAGTTTTATTTGGGTTAAACTTTATCAACCACGTTTTGGACCAAGAAGATACCCTTTCCAAATCTCTGTTTATTACAGCTTCTATTTCATTAACGTTTTGAGAAGAAAATGACAATGGGGTATCGTCCGCGAATAGACGTGCTAGTGTCTCCAAGGAATCTGCAATATCATTTATGTATATAAGAAAAAGGAGAGGACCAAGTACAGATCCCTGGGGGACACCAGCATTTAGCTTATTGAAACATGATTTTTGGTTATTAACCAAAACCTGCTGTTCTCGATTATTGAGGTAATTTTCTACCCATTTTAAAAATATTCCCCTGAAACCGTATCCCTTAAGTTTTTGTATAAGACCTCTATGCCAAACCCTGTCAAAAGCTTTGGAAATATCACAAAAAATCACACAAGTATGTTGCTTTCGTTCTAAAGAATTACAAATAGAATCATACATTTCAATAAGTTGATAAACAGTTGAATGATTAGGAAGGAATCCTGATTGGTATTTATAGATAAGATTATGTTCTACAGTAAAATTATACATATATTTGAAAACAACACGTTCAAAAACCTTCCCTACACATGACAGAAGGGAGACTGGTCTATAATTCGACACTTCGTGTTTATCTCCCTCTTTAAAAAGAGGTAATACTATAGCTTTTTTCCATATATTAGGAAATGTTGAAGAATTAAGAGATAAGTTAAACAAAATAGAAAGAGGTTTACTAACAGAATCACGAGTGGCTTTCAACATATTATGACTAATCGTATCACAGCCTGTTGCTTTTCCCTAATTTAAGATTTCCTAAGATGTCATGAACGTCTGTTTCTAAAATAGTTAAAGAGTCAAAGGAAGCGTTAGTACGATTTATGAAGTCTGGTAAATTTGTGTTTGATTCATCAATAGTTGAAATTGAACAGAAGTATTTATTTAAGATATCCGCCTTTTTTGAGTCATCCATTATCACTGAACCAGAATTTAGATCCAAAAGAGGGGGAATTGTTGATGAGTGTCCTGACTGACGGGTGATTCTGTTAATTAATTTCCAATAAGACCTTGGATCACTAGTGTGTAAAGTGTCAATTAATCCACTAACGTTTTCAAAAAAGTTAAGTCTGGAGTGTTTTTTCATATTATTTATCTTATTTCTTTGTGCTTTAAATTTATTTAAATTTGTTAAGTTTTTAGTAGATTTATATTTATCATGCAGTCTATTTCTTATTCTTATTTCTCTTCTGATGTCACTATTCATCCAGGGTTTATCGTTTGTTCTAATGGTTACTTCTTTTAAAGGAATACACTGTTTAGTCATTGAAATATATTTATCAGTAAATTTAACACACGCTTCATTTATATCAGAATTTTCAAAGTAGGTTACCCAGTCAAAGTTTGATATCAGATTATTGAATTTAACATAGTCGCCATGTTTGTATATCCATACACTTCTCTTGTAAGATTGGCGTATTTTAACAGGTACATTAAGATGACAAACAGAGGCATTATGATCACTCACTGCTCTATTAACTTCAACAACATAGGCACTAGTATATGAGCAACACTCGCTTATTAAAATTGGATCTAACAGTGTACTACTAGTAGCACCAATACGAGTTGGTTCATCTATAATATTAGAGAGACCAAATTGAACAATTAAATTATTTAATGGATGTCTACTTAAATCGGAAAGCATATCAACATTAATGTCTCCAGTTATAAGAATATGACTGGATGTTTCACAAGCTTTATCAACAGAATAGATAAAATTTTCCCAAAATATAGCCCTTGCATTAGGGGGTCTGTACACAGTACATACCATTAGAGTTATATTATTAAGTCTAACTTCAAGCCAGATTGTTTCCTCTAATGGCGATTCTAAGTCAGTGCGTCTTTTACAAAACAAAGTGTCCGAGCAGTAAATTAAAATCCCCCCACCCGCAAAGTTCCTGTCTTTCCTGAAAGGAGCACAAAAATTATCTAATAAAATGTCATCTGTGTGTATATTATTGTCTAAGTGAGTTTCAGTGATGCATAGTATATTATATTCGTCTGCGATGTCTGCAAGATAATCAAGTTTATTTCTAATACTTCGTGCATTCCAGTTAAAAATAGATATTTCGGAAATGGGGCCAGGGTTTATTTCAACGTCCATTGACAAAACAATAAGAATCATGATGAGAAGATAAAAATGGCTATTCTGAAAATAGCTTTTTACAGCAAGAAATTTTAGTCGGCTTAATGTTTCTGTTATGTATTTTTGTAAAATAACTAGAAACAAATTCAAAAAACTATTTTCACAACATCTTGACTGAAACAAACACCTCTTGATGATTCGACAATAACATTTACTATGAAATGTTCCTATGGCAGCTCGGTATAACATGATGTATACAGACATGGTAGCTTAAAGCAGGCTGAAAGTAAAGCAGAATGTGCCTTAAGTGCTTTAAGTGGTCACCTGTTTTCAAAGCTAGAAATAGGCTAAGAGGTAATGGGTTAACTTTCGTCCTTGGTAGTTTATCGAACCGTATCTATAATTATTTATAACCATATTAACCATATTAATTAAGTTCTTTTAACTTTCGACTCAAACCTCGTTTTATTTAAATCCAAGATTGTAGTAACACCATAGTTTATCGAAGGAATATTCGGTTGTTAACTACAACCGCTACATTATATTCTTTTTGAATGTTTAAGACAGGTAAATGCTTAAATCAATATGGCATTAAAACGAAAAGGTTTTTTAAGAGTTTTCAGTTTTTCTTTCAACTTGCTTTAAGTTGTCACCTGTCTTTTTCACAATCAATTCTTTCGTGCTTTCGTGTCAGTGGTCGTAATAGAGACGTTTAAATGTAGGTGTCTTGAACAAACGAATTAGCGAATGTTGCCGCCGCTGTCAAATGAAAACATATACAGTATAACTTCAGTGTACTTTATTTACACAACATTTTACACCAGACGGATTATTAACTCTCAATTAAATCAATCTATCATTCACCGGTATCGACTCAAAATTGATATTTCCATGCTTATATATTAGATAGTCTATTCTTTTGATGTAAGGGGATCCTTGCCTAAATTGTTATATTGTTTTATGTTAAAAGTCCTATCAGCAAACGGTGTAGACTCTGATGAGACGTCGCATTATGCGGCGTCTTGTCAGACAATAAACTGCGTTCATATGTTACTTTTATAGAACGCTAGGCACACATGACTAGATATATGCACAGGTACTTGACACATACTTTATTATCTATTAACCCGATGTTTTTTGTTTTTTTTTACTATACTTCTATTATAGATACAAGGTATACAGCGCAATTCAACACCTAGTCTTTACTATCGACTTAAACTGATGTTAAAATAGACTCGATCGCCGATATTCTCTTGTGGTACCCTCGGGAAATGATTAATTTATCAATATCTACTTTTTATTTCATCAAATTCCGTCAAATAACGCCACAGTATGTGAATTATAACGAAAATAAGCATCAAAAAGTTTTATGTCGTTTTCATGGTACATAGCAACGAATGTACATGTAGGGGTGATCTGTTATTTGTCCACAATAAACGGCCTATGCCACTGGAACTTTCACCAAATATTATAAATCATCTTTAAGTGAAATATTATCAGTTTTATATAATTTACGTAGAATGCAAAATTAAAAGAAACTTTACCTGTTTAATTTTGACCAATGAGATCGCTCCGTTCATTCAATTCATTCCGGTATTCAAAATGGCATTCACAATGAAATGAGTCTTTCACTTGTCAATTTCATGCCAAATTACATGTATATTTCATATAGCTGATAGTGAAGAGGGTCATGTTCCGACACAAACGCGTTTGCTCTAATGAAATTAGGTGAAAGTTCCAGCCATAAAGGCCGTTAAATGTGCAAACCGACTAGATTACCCCTTATTTTGGGCAATAAATTCTGTACCAAGAGAACGACATAAAACTTTTTGCTGCAAATTTTCGTTATAATTCACGTACTGTGGCGTTATTTGACGGAATTTGATGAAATAAAAAGTAGATATTGATAAATTAATCCTTTCCCGAGGGTACCACAAGAGAATATCGGCGATCGAGTCTATTTTAGCATCTGTTTAAGTGGATTTTTTTTTAAGGGGGGGGGGGGGTGTTAATAGATAGTAAAGTATGTGTCAAGTACCTGTGGATATATGCAACGATTGTCAACAGCTTGAATTAAGATTGCGTAACAACTTGCCAAACAGATTTGAATCTGATCAGTTATTTTTTTTCAGATTAAGATTGAAGCTGTTTGTAATTGCCGGACGTGTCCCATTCGGTACCGAACTAGTTTAAATTCAATTAGTAGATTGTTTTCCAAGTGAAAGCAGAGCTGGCATCAGTTTATTCCAGAAAGCCACGCCTCTCGCTGATAGTCGTTTCTGGACGGACTGCTGTGAGAATGTTGGTGTGATTTCGAAGTAGGACTGGTCCGTAGGGGTAAAGGCTGGCCAGCTGATGTTGAAATTAGTCTGCAAACTTACAGGCATATTTGGATTCCTAAAATAATAGTTAGTTTTTATTATTATTATTATACCAGATTTTTATAGCGCTCTTTTCACACAGGGTAGTGCGTTCAAAAGCGCTTCACATGCGATTACATAAATGTACCTACAAAGTGAGAAAGGAAAGAGTAACTACAATTAGAACATAAACATGAATAAACATACAAAAGACAGCCCCCCCCCCCAAAAAAAAAACAACAACAAAAAAACCAGCGATCACATTACAGTGGAGAATCTGTTATTCTTTCCCAATAAACGCGATTACGCTAAAACTATTATTTGCAGTGCAAACAGTTTGGAGCCAGATCAGACGCCGGGTAACCCGGCGTCTGATCAGGCTCCAAACTGTTTGCCACCAAGATAAACATGAATTATCAGAATTGTCCAAAAGTTGTACTTTTCTACGTTTTAGCACTTTGCGTTTGCGTACGTTTGCGTTTAAACGGGAAAGAATAACAGATTCACCACTGTACAACGGTGTCTGATCTTACTCCAACCTGTTTGCAATGGACATACTAGTTTTAGCATAAACCTGTTTATTGAGAATGAATAACATATCAGTGAAATAAGCGCAGCTGTCTCGTTCTACGCGAGGATCATGCTTATCTCAAGTTGGAAAGTGTACGACTATATAGATCCGATTTTACCCTGGTATCTATTTACCATTATGAACTATTCTGTTCTCAAAATAACTCTGACCGGTGAGAAAAATCTGACAATACTTGAAATCATTCAATAGCCTATTCGAATTTCTTTTTACTTCTAAATCCATGTTTGATTCTGATATAACTACATGGTAGGAAATAAAATTATTTTTACCATTTCTTCGCCAAATATTATCACCTGTTATTCCTTTAACTGCTATTATATCGACTGCTTTACAATAGTGTCAATACTATTAATTCTGATTGATGTATAAACAAATTTTACTGTTGAAAAATTGATACGTGTGTCCAGCAGTGTGGATTCTGATTATCACACATCGCGATCAAATATAGTAGTACAGTGGAGAAAACGTTATTCTTTCCCAATAAACGCGTTTACGCTAAATCTATTATTTCCTATGCAAACCGTTTGGAGCCAGATCAGACGCCGGTGCCGTCCAGGTTAAAATCAACATTAAGAATAGTGGGAAAGTTGACATTTATTACGTTTTCGTACTTTGCGTTTGCGTACGTTTGCGTTTAAACGGGAAAGAATAACAGATTCTCCACTGTAAAATGGATCATAGTGACATACATGATAGTGCTGCAGTTAGAAGGGCGGTTTCAAAACCGTGTCCACGAAACAAAACCATGATAACAAATCGGGGCATCAATTTATCCTACGCCACGAATTTCTAAAGGTCTATCACAGAGGACTGACATACCGCCATGAATGATGATAAACCGTCAACGATATATAAGTTTCCATATAAAACTAATTAAAGCCGTAGTTTGTAGGCCCTCTGCTATATAGATTTTTCGCCAAAACGTCACGTTATTTACGTTAACGTCATTGCAAATGACGTCATTTGGTGTCGTGCTACATGTGGATTGAACAGGCTGGGCCGGACCCCAAAAAACGATATTCCACTAGTGGATTACGATATTTACATAATGGCGTTATGCAACTCCCAGACCACAGGATATGTGATAAAACAACATTTCTAGCATGTGTTGGAAATGTGTGGTTAACGATGAGTTTCAAACATTTGCAGTTCTAAAAGGGACATGGAAAACCTGATTCAAACTCAAAGCGCAGTTTATCAAAACAATACCACATATCAAATTATAGCTTCATATGTCAAGCCTTTATGAGATAACTGTTGAAAAAGAGGGACGAACGGACATCGCCATACCATAATACGTCCGGTCTGAAAAAACCGGAAAGTTGGAAATATAATCAGAGGAAAGGAAGAAAACTCGGTTCTGTCACTGGCTTGTATGTACATGTACCATTGTATTCTGGTTAACCCTTTCACTCTCATTGACGTAAGAAAGCGCATTTGCAAACAGCTTTGATCCTGATCAGACGCCGCGAAACGCGGCGTCTGATCAGGATAAAAAATGTTTGCCACTTATTTTGGAATAACGTCACTTTAAATGTCCTTAAATCTAACTTTGAAACGATGTTGCAGACAACAATTATATTGAACCATACGACAATATGGCGGTGAAGGGGTAAATACCTCACGATATATTTGATAACGAAAGGGCGAAGGCAGTGAATGTGTTAAAGAAGCCACCGATCTCCCAACCCGCAACAATTCGTAGACACTCTGATAATTTTGGTAATTCTAATGCTGTTTCATCTCGTAGGCATAGTTACTTAGCAACTAGGCGTGGGAAACGTACAGCACACATTTTAGAGACACGGCGATCAAAACTTTGAAATACGTGCAATCCATTGACATATAAAAATTATTTAACGACATAACGAATTTTATACAGTGTTTAACTTACCCTGATCTAGCAAAGTTCGACCAAGCCGTCATCATTAGTTTGGAGACTGTTATATCACTTGGCAATGGCTGACCCTTAGCACCGAAGTACAAAGACGACACAAATCCAAAGACAAACAAGAGCTCGTCCCCATGGTTGGCAACATTTGGAAGGTCTGTCCAATACGTTGGTAGAGGTATTTCTCGAGAAACAGGAGACGTGGAAAACTGATAGAGGTATGTTTGTCCTGCATGTTTCATTTCATGGGCCTTTGCTGTCTTGACAGTTGGTGCATTCAATGCAGCGTCAGTTGACATCTGTATAAGAGATCCCATATTGTCTATAGCACCTGTATAATCAGTAAACTCATTCATAACAGCATCAACAACCGCTTGGGAAGGTTTTTGGTGAGCCACATAATCAACAAGTAATGGAATGTAGACTGATGATAAATCTGCATCAGATAGTGATATATTAATACTATCGATGTAAAAGATGTATTGGGGGAATAGACCGCCGTCATAGTTATTGGCGCCAATAAGTAAGTCTTTGTTTCTGAAGGAAGAATATTTAGATGCGAGGTGTGGATCAGACGCCTCATCTAGTATCTTGTTTGGGTCTGCAATTACGAATTCACCATCATAGACAGGTACCCAGTTTGGCAGACTGTAATGTGTGTAATTTTCAACCTTAATAACAGCAGTTTCAATATCCACGGTCGGTTTCGAACGAATACATTTTAAAAGTTCTTCATGGGTTGGTTGATTACATCCGAGAGTAGACGCGAACAGCAGGGAAGCGTTGTAGTTCACTTCCTTGGTAGTTATGCCCCAGCCGTTAATCGATCCACTTTCCCCAATAGCTCTCTTAAAAAGACCATCATTTCCTGGGAACATGATCTGGTAAACCACACTACTTGATCCTGCTGACTCACCAAATATGGTAATGTTGTTTGTATCACCACCAAACATAGCTATATTGTCATGAACCCATTTGATTGCCTCGTGTTGATCCCAAACTCCATAATTTCCAGGGGCGCTGTCATCATGTGTGCTGAAAAACCCGATGGGACCAAGTCGATAGTTTATTGTCACTACGATGACGTCAGTGAAAGTACTCAATACGTCACCTTCGTATATATTAGAACTTCCAACGACAAAACCTCCACCGTGAATCCACACCATGACAGGCTTGGAAAGAATTCCACTTTGTCCGAGATTTAACGGAACGTAAATATTCAGATACAGGCAGTCTTCAGAGAACGTCGTGTTAATTTGTCTATAGTTTTGTTGAAGACATTGTGGTCCAAAGGAATGAGCAGCATATGGAGATGACATAGTCTTGATTGGAACCGGCTTCCTGAATCGCAGATCACCAATAGGCGGTTGAGCATATGGAATACCTAGATATCTTGCAACCTGAGAAGTTTTCCCATCAAACTTCACATTTTTCACGTGTCCAACAATCTCACCAAATTTAGTGTTTGTTCTGTGCAATCCATCGTCTATCAGAAATGAGTTTACTATAACGATATTACAGAAAACAAGTAGAAAGCATATCATTTCGCGCAGCGGTCCCATATTTCGTAAATAACGTGACAGCACTGATCTCAATTCTACAAGTTCTAATGTAGTAAAGATACACGTACCACTCGATGTTTTACGGTCGTTACTGCGGTCATTTTATCAGTACGGTTTGGTGCTACTACTTGTTTCTGTTTTGCAAGGTTAAAGTGGCATTTGCAGTTTGGATCTAGATCAGATTCCAAGACTTAGTGTTTGATGTGTTATCATATTCACAGTTATTTGTTTTATTTTCGTCTTGACGTTTCTTATCTTCAACGTGTAAACCAACTTAAATATAATATTGCACACAATTATTTAGTAGCAGGTGGCATATTAATATGGCATATTAAGGGTTGAACTCGACACATTATTTAAGTCGCCAAGATATGAAACCACATACAATAGAGGTCATTGTAGATGTGTCTTCTTTTAACCCTTCCAGAGAAATAGGTTACTTATGTCAACAAAGTGCAGTTTGGATCCAGATCAGATCCAAATGTACACTAGTATCGAAATATCCATCTAATATTGTATAATATTCCACTTTGCATCTCAAGTAAAGACATAAGTGTTAGAGCAAAGGATGAGTAAGTAAAGCAGACAATATAATAAATTGTCTGACAGTAAACTCCAAAAGTAACTGCAATGAAACAAAATTAAAGTAACACCTCTCTATCTATTTTGACCGCTAATTTGTGTTAATGATAAGGTGTTTACAACGGGTCATTACAACAATTCTACAGTAAAACAGAAAGCTCTTTTAGGAGCTTTCTGTTTTACTATCATCTAGTTTTTAAAAAGCTTATACATGTCTTTTATACAACCAATTATCCTTTGTTTTAGATATCGTAAGAGAGGTTTTACTACAACACCATCACTTCCATACAACGGGTATTATGGTTATTTGCAAACAGTTTGGACCCTTGTGAGAGGCCGCGTTAAGTCTCATCGGGACTTGTGTGTTACTTGAATATCTTCTATTGTAATAAATGCTTAGAGTGGCGGGGAAAGACCAGTGGATTCTGGATCTGTATACAAACTTGGGGCCGACAACGTATTATTATAAAATGGTTTTGCTACGACTATTTATATGAGTATTTTAATATATACTCACGGAATTTAAAAACTGTGCATTGGGAATAGCATTATAGATAACAGGAATAACAAACCAGATATAAATTGACTATGTTATAGTGTTATTTTAAACATCGATCTAACGTTTTATAAGAGTCAGTAATGTGTGATGTCAATCATGACTGTACTGTCATGCGTTTTTGTCATTAAGGGTCAAAACCAATGTCACACAATCAATAACGCATGTGTCCTCCGTTTGCATCAAAGCAAGCACAGCATCATCGTCGAGTGGACCTCATCAACGCAAAGAACTGCCATTCCTTACCATGACTAAACAATCAGCCATCTGTTCCAACGTCCATAGCTGGTTCGGTAGACGTCGCAAACGACGCCCAATCTCATCCCAATGTGCTCAGTTAGCGTGAGATCGGATTAGACTGCGAGCCAGTCAATGATCTCGATGTTTTTTTGTTATGTATGAAGGCCGTGACAACGCAGGTGAGCAACGTGTGGGTAAGCGCTGTCATGCTTTGAGACAATATGGCGGGTTTGATGTCAGAACACGACGTACAGTAGAACACCAGGGAAGGATTTAAAATTAGCGTTATCTTTTAAGCACTGTCCTCCGGGTGATTAGACGAACTCCTCGAATGTTTATATCCGTAAAGTTTGAAGACTAAAAACGATCACGCACATGTGTAACGGAAAAATACGTATCTTGTTGACGTTACGTTAATAGCTATATCCTTGGTCGCAGGTTCTCGCTAGCATTGCCAATTTGTCGATACGTCTCTATAATGACAAAATGACGTTACGATGGAAGGCCAAATCGGCCTGCGACATTATTTTTCCTCATTCCAACCTTTAATATGCTGACTGAACGTAAACGCGCATTTTCAGACAGCCGTGGCATAGCCGTCATGGTAAATAAAACAAATCTTACTTGTTTTACGATGATTTACTGCCAAAAACAACCAGTGTACATTGGAAATGTGTCGCATGTACTGTACAAATCAGTATTCTGACCAATGTATGCAAAAATAGACAAACGTCTTTTGACACGCAACATTAAAGTAAATTTCACGAAAAGGGTAACCAATACCTTCTACACAATTTTTTCAGCTGTATAAACCTTTTTTACGTGAGCTTATTGAAAACGTGTACATTTAAAACAAATTTTAACCGTGCACAGTTTTTAAATTCAGTGAGTATATATGAGCCGTGCCATGAAACAATCCTGCCTTATTGCATTGCAATATTGTTTAGGCAAAGGACCGTTGTCATACCAGACTCTGTATGTAAGTATGGTCTACACTGCCAAATACGATATAAAACAGCTATATATACATGTAATGCTTTAGATGCATGCGGGTGTCAAACAGTTTAGGTCTTTGACGCGGCTGCTGGCCTTAATCTGCACTGTTGGAAATGCACTAAGGCAGGTTTTCTCATGGCACGGCCCTTTTTTTCTACGAAGCCAGTGTATGTACTGGGAAATGTTTTTGTACAATAACAAAGTGGCCTTCGGGTGTGTGTGTGAGGAAGGGGATGGAGAGGGTAGTCAAGCATTTGATAGTTAGCCCCCAGTGATACCCATTATTTCTGCGTCATGAATAGTAAGCCTCTCTATGACAGATATTCTAAGAAATGAAACACGAGAAGATATACGGCCAAACGTGTGTTGACTATCATCTTTACAATTACATTGGCTAATAAAAGAACTAACATTTTTTAAAGAAATATTGATTGACTTGGGTTTTACGGTACAGTGACGATCATGTGTATGTATGCTATGTAAATTGTGAATCCCTGAGTGTGTAGTTGACGCAGATTGGTGGAGGCTTACCATTCAACACTGGTGGTGGTGTATGAATTCTATTCTCCCCAGAACTTCAGGTCAGGGGAATATTTCAAAAAACTAAAATCTTCATTTCTGTAGTAGACCCTATGGTGGCACTACTCATAAGAATTGTCTTTTCGAGACGATTAAATAAGTTGCAAAACCATATAATTTGGTGCTGAAGTGAGTAGAGAATTGTTAGTTTTGTTCCGTTTACTCCCTCTTATCCGGAGCCCTGTTCTCCCTTCCCACCGGGGACACCAGTGAGATATAAATTCATGTCAGACACGTTTGTTCTAGAACAGTGAGGCATCAACATACCCCAAATGATCTGTATGAACTGGGCATTCACTACTATTTCTAAAAAGTGTCAATATGCGCTTATTGCAGGAGAGATGTTAACTTATTAGCCAAAGGAAATTTAAATAGTCTTTCTAAGTCTACAATTACGTCCAGTACATTTTTACTATTCAGTGTTGTTGAAACAATATATTGCAAAATGACATATGGTGCATACATTGATCAGAGGACCTCGGTCGGACCGGTCGGATCTTTACTCACACCGTTTTATAGACCAATACTCGGGCAATAGCTAGTGTTCTCGTCACAGATTCATTGTTTGTAAAGAGCTTGTGTACGGCTCACCATGGCTTAAAAGGTTTATGGTCACACAAGGGACGGTAAAAGAAGTAAAGCTCAGGGCTATTCCAAGACTCAAGGCATGGCGAGGACGTTATTCCGTCCATTATCTATTTAAGCCTAATGTCACCTAAAGAGAAGTTTGGCAAACAGTGAAGACCTTGATAAGACACCGAGTTATGCGACGTTTATTTAGGGTTTGTACTGTTTGCTGCTTTTTCCTATGAAATGTTCTGCTATATAAACAAGCTGCTCAATGTTTTTATTTTATCCTGATAATACGTTCAGGAATACGTTATTCTTTCCCTTTTAAACTCAAACGAAACGAAAACGCATCGCAATAAAACGTAGAAAAGGACAACATTTCGACAATTTTGACTTGTTTTAATTTGAGTGGCAAACAGTTGGGAGCCTGCTCAGACGCCGGGTTTATCGGGAAAGAATAACGTTTTCTCTACTGTATCAATAATGAAATCTTCCAGCAAGCATACAGGGAGAGAGCATTGTAACATTCAGGCAAAAATGAGGTAAACCATTCTCTGAAACTTTATGCTGAAAGCAAAAGGCTAAGTTGAAAGTTTGAAAAGTTTGTGATAGGAAAACACAATACAATAAACAATAAAGAACCAAGCACTAAGGAAAAAAGCAATAAGCAAGATAGAATGTAATTTACCATAAACAACAAAGCACAAAGCATAATGGATGTTTGGCCCTTATACTCTTCCATAAATATCCATACCAGAAGGGTTCGTAAGTAGTCCTATTATTAGAGCATGCACATTTACAATATTACAACACATTGGGTGAAACCCTGATTAATCAAAAAATGGACTAGACTAAATTGTACACTAAAATTGTCCATTTTAAGTTTTAGGAAGAAAACGGTTAATTGAATATATATGAAAATGATGTTATGGAAATACTCAGAAAAAGTTGATATACAGCAGTAAATGACATTCACCTTGGCATCATGTTACAGTTATCGATGAAATGCAGTAAGATTGCTATTTGTGATGAAACGGGTTTGGTCACGAGAGAAATCGCCTTAACCCATTTGTGCCCACGATCCCATAGCTGGTTCATAAGCAAACAGTGTAGACTCTGGTCAGACGCCGCATTATGCGGCGTCTGATCAGAGTCGACACTGTTTGCTGATAGGAATTTCAATATAAAACAATTTTGACCAGGCATCTCTTTGATAAAAATGGACTAATCTAATATATAAACATGGAAGAATCAACTGGGTATAAATGGGTTCCGTCTCTCGTCTTTGTTCTTATATTTTTCTCTTGTATGATTTACCTGTTGATATATCAAGTCGATTGTCAAATAATTTAGTACCTGATCAGACACATATTTCACTTTACATATACATTAACTATTTATAGCAGTCGTGAGTCACACTACAATTTTCTCATTCTTGTATGGCTAGAGAATAAGGTAGAGTATAGGAATGCATTATTCTGTCAAAATAAACTCGTTTGCGCTAAAACCCAGGCTCCAAGGTTATAAAGCGTTTTGAGTCGAGTCTGAGATCGATCTCAAGTTTTTGACTGGTCAGATTTGAGCGTTTGATAACAGGAAGTTGGGGCTAAAAAGAAGCCAAGAAAATCGCCGTTCGATTGCACTCAAACTAATTGCCTCTCATACTGGCATATTGTAATAAGTCGTTAACTTTTATAAGACAATGCCGGTTTCTATATTGTTTTGTGTTTGGTTTGGTTTAACCCATTTCTCCATAAATATAATTTACATGTATATAATCGTAAGTATGCACCTTACATATTGTCTACATCATTTAGCAGATCATAGGTTAATTCAGGCTGTCGCAGAGCACCAGATAAGCGTAGTTTTTCAAAAACTAAAATCTTTATTTCTCAATTAAACCCTATGGTGTCACTACTCATTAGAATCGTCTCGAAGAGACGATTCTAATGAGTAGTAACACCATAGGATTTGGTGCTGAAATGAGTGAGAAAATGTTTGATTTGTTGAAATAACTACCTCTTATCTGGAGCCCTGTGACGGTAAAACACAGTGCGCCTTACGGGGTCTCTGTATAACCTGTTTTAAGTGGTCACCTGTCGTCTAAGCTTGAAACAAACTATTGGTTAAACCCTTCCCTGCCTTACCCCAAGTACAATAGCTATATGCAAACAGGTTGGATCTTGATGAGATGCCACGTACAGTGGAGAATCTGTTATTCTTTCCCGTTTAAACGCAAACGTACGCAAACGCAAAGCACTAAAACGTAGAAAAGAACAACTTTTGGACAATTCTGATATTTCATGTTTATATTGGTGGCAAACAGTTTGGAGCCTGATCAGACGCCGGGTTACCCGGCGTCTGATCTGGCTCCAAACTGTTTGCACTGCAAATAATAGTTTTAGCGTAAACGCGTTTAGTGGGAAAGAATAACAGATTCTCCACTGTAATGCCAAGTATTGTAAGGACCCACACTGTTTGACACTTCCTTCGATATGTCTTACGTCAAGTGATCAAATAGGTAAACTTGAGAAATAAAACAAATCAAAACTTGCTTATAATGGATGACCACATGGCAATGGAGGGGTCAACCCTCCCACTCTCAATAGCGCCTTAAGGCGCACTTGCAAACAGTTTGGGTCCTGATCAGACGCTGCGTTACGCTGCGTCTGATCAGGACCCTAACTGTTAGACACTCTTGTCGATATTGTTAAGTCATAATCTTTAAATCTTACCTTGAAACGTGTATTGCAGACAACAATACTGAAGCAGACGACAATGAAACAGTGAAGGGGTTAACATCTCACGAAACGTTTGGTAGCGAAAAAGTTAAACGCCTCACGGGATGAGTGACATACTCCCCACTACAAACAACTGTATATACGAGAGATTGACACAAACAAGACCAATCTATTAGTTCCTATTTGACGTGTTTATGGAACGATAATTGCGATCATCTCACTGTTTGATGGTTCTTTATCTTCTGTAAGCTAAATAATGGTCGTATGCAATAGTTGTCCTTAACTCTCATCTGAGTAGATTTATATGCAATTGGTAGTTACACGACGTCTCATATGTATACAGTGGAGAAAACGTTATTCCTTCCAAATAAACCGTTTAAGCTAAAACTAGTATTTCAAATGCAAACAGTTCGGAGCCAGATCATACGCCGGGTCACCCGGCGTCTGATCAGGCTCCAAACTATTTGCCACTCAGATTGAAAATGATAGTCAGAATTGTCGAAAAGTTGTCATTTTCTTAATTTTAGTGTAATACGTTTGCGTTTTGTTTGCGTTTAAACGGGAAAAAATAACTTTTTCTCCACTGTACATACTGATTGAAAATATTATCACACATTCGACAGCAGCAAGTAGAACGTTTATTTTCCTGTACTGTCACTCTTCTATAAACCATTACAGTTTAAGTCCACAATAAGCCTTTCTATCTATCCTTTTATTTGTTCCTCTATTGAAGAAAATAGACCCTCATTGTACAGTTATATACAGTAAAACCTCTCTATTACGACCACTAAAATATGTTAATTATTAGGGTGTTTACGGTAGGTGACCGCTTAAAACAAGGTGACAGGGAAACAGAAAGCTCCTGTAGGAGCTTTCTGTTTCACTGTCACCTTGCTTTAAGCTGTCACCTGTCTATTAAACAATTAATTAGCCTTCGTTTTAGTGGTCGTAATAGCGAGGTTTTACTGTATATGCAGCAAAATATGTAGTTTCTACATCTTAGAAGATGGTATATCAAAGCAAACTTAACGTTCAATCTGATTTGACCCATTGGTACCTAGCGTCCTATAAAACGAACACGAGCAAACAGTGTAAACAGTATGCGGCGTCTGATCAGGATCTTCAATGTTTGCTGATAGGAATTTCAATACAGTGCTAAAGCGCTAAAACGTAGAAAAGAACAACTTTTGGACAATTCTGATATTTCATGTTTATCTTGGTGGCAAACAGTTTGGAGCCTGATCAGACGCCGGGTTACCCGGCGTCTGATCTGGCTCCAAACTGTTTGCACTGCAAATAATAGTTTTAGCGTAAACGCGTTTATTGGGAAAGAATAACACATTCTCCACTGTAAAAGTGAAAGTACCAAGATATAGTTTACTTTCAGTCGAAATGACCATTCAGCCGACCAAATGACCGTTCAGTCTAACATAAAAGTTTTTACCAGACACCTCATTATATCAAAAAGAACTAATCAGATAAATAAGCAATTAAGCAGGGGAATCGACCTAGAATCTTTTATCATTCTACCCACATACATGTACTATCGTCATAAACATTGCTGTAATAACATGCTACATTGTAACATGAGTGACTTACAAAGTATGTCATGCAAAAGGTATTAAACGCAGGATATTATTCAATTAAGGGCGAAATTTAATGTCAGATTTATTGTAACAATACATTAATAACTAGTCGATTGCTCAATAGAGCCCTGAATAGCAGGGTGTATACATCATGGTTCATCATTAATGTATATCTGAATGAAACAAGAATTGTTTCATAGTAAGTAGCAATGTCCCAAACTGCTTATCACATTGAGCCCTAGTGACGCATATATGCGTCCTTGACCAATTGTGTACCTGTGAAGAGTAAACGTGTCCTATGCAAACAATTAAGTCCCTGATCAGAGGGCTCCTGTAGGAGCCCTCTGATCAGGGACTTCACTGTTTGTCAATTTGCAATTTATTACAAAAACAACACTAAATATTCTGAAATGGACCAGCCTTTATTGCAAACTGAAATTGTCCATTGGAAGTTTCAAGGGATAATGGATTATTGACAATTTATTTTGTTGAGGTATGCAAACCTGTAAATATGCGGATACACAAAGTTTGAAAACGGTATGTTACACTCGGTCATTCGAAGGTGTATCCAAAGCTTATGTTCAGGATATATGCTACGGACACTCTCCTTTATATCATCGGTCAACAGTTAAGGTTACGATCACTGTGACCTGCAAGACAATAATGGACTGCACTTCATCGTCACAGGATGTAACTACACGCCATAATTATTATTATGGCAAATAGATAATAGGAAATATGCTTTGGATAAGTTTTCATTTTTGCTATAACTACCAATACAGATACATTAAAACCGCCAAACGTACAATTAAATAACTATATACGCAAAAAGCTATGCATATTTGGGTGTATAAAAAGACAGTGTGCTTAAACTATCGTTATTATCCTGTCAGCTAGAATATAATGTTTCTTGTGATACATATTCAAGACTGTGCAAAATGGAGCAATAAATATGAGTGAAGGAATGTAGTGAAGGCGTAAACATACGTATATGTGGAGTAAAGGGTTACTCCGTTTGGAGGGGTGTGTTAGACCTTTCATGATCAAACTATTCGAAAGATGTTTACCCTTTCATCGCTTTATTGTCGTCTGCTTCGGTATTATTGTTTGCAAGGCATATTTCAAAGTAAGATATAAGGTATAATGACTTAAAAAATATCGATACGAGTGTTAAAACAGTTTGGATCCTGATCAGGCGCCGCGTAACGCGGCGCCTGATCAGGATCCTAACTGTTTGCAAACGCGTATTATGGAGTACTTGAGAGTGAAAGGGTTACAAAAACGCGCGGTCCCTTTTCGTGGATCAATAAGGATATACGAACCCGCAACGGTACCCCCGAATATTTCCGATTTCTTTACTCATATACCCTCTGTCCAAGATTCTGGATTAATATAGTACATATATAAAGAAGGGGGTCGCAGAGTGCATGATGGTTTGTATTGGAATACCTGTACTGACTACCACTACACTACTTGTATAAATAAAATATCATGACGCGTTTAGCACAATGCTACTCCAAGTAGTCAGATCATTGTCGGTCAAACTAATGTTTAAGAGGCTACATGACAATAAGCAACACATCTACAAGACGGCTAAATGGCTTATTGCAGAAAAAAAGTACTGCAGAATACTCCTGTAACTGTGTTCTACACTCAGCAACAATCTCCCTTTAGATATCTAAATACAATGAATTTCTTTACTAAACGGTAATTTACAAAAACTTTACTCAGAGTTTACTTACCAAAGTAACAATTGTAATAGTATTCGCTAATGGTCTCAAGACGGTAGACTGTTACATAATGATTTGTTTCACTCGTTTCGCGTGTCTAAATATATCGAAGCATTCGCAATAACGAAGCAATGGACATGAATAATTGACAGGAAATTATGGCGTGCAGACGAACCTGGTAATTGAAGAGTAATTAAAGATCTCAATCGTTATGAGAACATTAGATCGTGACCTACTACCCCAACTGGTACAGTGGAGAATCTGTTATTCTTTCCCAATAAACGCGTTTAGGCTAAAACTATTATTTGCGGTGCAAACAGTTAGGAGCCAGATCAGACGCCGGGTAACCCGGCGTCTGATCAGGCTCCAAACTGTTTGCCACCAAGATAAACATGAAATATCAGAATTGTCCAAAAGTTGTTCTTTTCTACGTTTTAGCGCTTTGCGTTTGCGTACGTTTGCGTTTAAACGGGAAAGAATAACAGATTCTCCACTGTAGAGAGCTAAAGGCCAATGATCACTGGCCTTTAGTGGTTACTGTAAGGAATAAGTTACTCGTTCCCAATAAACGTGTTTATGCTCAAACCATTTCCCTATTTATTTCTGAAACAAAGTAACCGTACATCACAGTGAAGATAACAATATTTTTCCTAATAAATGCATTTATGCTAAAAACGTTTTGTCCATTGTAAACAGTTTGCAGCATGATCAGATGCCGGGTTACCTGGTATCTGATCCGGCTCCAAACTGTTTGCCACTTGGATTTAAAAGAATGGTCAACAGTTCCAATAATGTTGCCATTGTCCTGTTTGTTGCAGTCTTAGCAGAAGCCGAATGTAGACACCTATGGTATTCATCTGTTTAATCTATTTGCGCCCCGTATATTATTGCATGTTTAGTCAAATTTTTATCTAAGGTTATTTTATCTAACGTTTCATTTTTTGTTTTTTATTGAAACTTCTATCAGCAAACAGTATAGACTCTGATCAGAGAATGCATTATACAGAGTCAACACTCTTTGCCTATGTCCTTTATGTATTGGACTCTGTGCTCAATTAGGTTAAGCGATTTTAGTCTATTTACAACTTCACAACACCTACTTGTCTCCAAAGCAATGCGAAAATAATATATGATTGCATTGCAATAACTTCAATGAATTCAAAAGTTCGAAGATCAGAAGGAAAACTAAGAAGCACATGATTCTTTTATCGTTTCATTGCTGAATATGAACGACTATCACCCTAATTGTTGCATTGAATACTAACATTAGATTTTTTCCCACGGAAGGAATGTATGCTCATGACAGATAGACATATATATTTCTTCTCACAAGCAATGCTAAATAATAAATTATTGCAATTAGTTCAATATATTCAATAGTTCGAAAATCAGAGTGACAATCTAAGCACTAAATGATGCTGTTTTCGTATTCTTGCTGCATATTGATATAATGTTTTATTATACTCTGCCCACTGTCAAAATATATCACCCAAACTGTTACATTAAATACTAACAATAGATTGTTTCCCAAGGAAGGAATGTAGGCTCATGACAGATAGTTCATAATGAAAAATAGTGCATACCTTTCAAAAGCTGTCTGATCTGGGTATACAGTGTTTTTAAACACAGGGGTCCGACGCGATTGATTTTTTAGGGAAACATCGTCAGAAGGTATACCTTCTGACGATGTTTTCCCTCAAAAATCAATCGTGTCGGATCCTTGTGTGTTTAAACAGCGCTAATTACAGAAGAAAGGTAAATGTTTTGATAGAAAGCCCGCTTCTGTATGAGTCTGGAGTGATTTCTCACCTCAAACCTCTTAACACTAATACCTAATATAACTCTTTCACTGACATGATAAATGTAAAACCGTCTAACATATCACTAGAACTAACGTAACCCTCTCAATCATGAATCTTTCATATGAACCATTATAGGTTTGAATAATAACCTATGTATGTTGATATTTGGGTTTGTTTTTCTTCCAACGAAGACAGTTTTTGGTGAATTTAGTGATGGAAATTTTGAATGTTTGTGTCCATCTGTCCTTGCACTCGTCCATCGGTCCGTCCGTTCGTCAATCCGTCCGCTCGAGTACCTTATACTCGGAGTATATTTCCTATCAGATAGGGAAACCAAACCCAATGTACGGATGGCGGAGTGTCACATACCGTATAGCTGGTATTTTCTGCGGGGTAGAAATTTCTGCCATTCTGCGGTTCCAACATCGGATCGCAGAAAAAAATCGGCAGAATATAATTACCATACTATTTTATCACGTAAAAATAATAAATAATCCTCCAGTAGCTTCTTCGATAAGTGATCGGTATTTGCACTCACTCGGACATTGGTTGCTTTCAGATCATATTATGATAACCACAGAACAAACTCACTCGGCAATTTAGAACATTAAATTTGTATTGTTATTTTAGTTTCTATCAAATTTCCTTATATTAGACGCTGGAAAACCCCGAACAAATCGTATTCAAAATGTACCGATATTTACCACGGCAAAGTTAATTTTAAGCGACTATGTCCAAGGTACTCCGAATACAACAAAGCGGGTAATGTATAATTATAGGAAATTATCGGTCTTAGCTGTTTGCTACTGTTAGTGTTGCCGGATTAGGTCGTGAAGGCCTTATAGTCTACCAACATTCTGACCGTTTTTGACCCCTCATGGCATGTCGTGTAGACGGGTTACATCCACCTGATTTGTGTTCAGTGAATATATCTTAGAAATTCTAGGGGGGATGTAAAGTCGAAAAGTTCAAATTAAGAACAGAAATGAGGTCAAAGGTCAATGAGTGCAGATTTTTGCATACCATAAAATAAACCTATCTTTATTTACATTTCAAATATATCAAATGAACTAATTGGTTACAATTAGTTCACAAATGTCTGTAATTGCTAAATATTATCGAAAAAGTAAAATATTACAGACAATGTCCTTTTCCAGGGGCAATAACTCTGATTTTCCTCTTTCTTTTTTTATTTTTATAGTTATTTTTTCGTTATTTTTGTCTGTGTTCTTATAACATCAAATTATTTATATGTTTCTTTACACCTTTGACATAAAGCAACAATTCCATATGTAAATTAAAGTAAATGTTACAGCCAATGCCCTTTTCCAGGGGCAATAACTCTGATTTTTCTCTTTCTATTCTATTTCATATGGGAATTTGTTTTCGTTATTTTTTGACTGTTTTCTTGTAACATCAAACGTTTTTATGTTTCTTTACACCTTTGACATAAAGCAACGATTCAATATGTAAATAAAAGTAAATATTACAGTCAATGCTCTATTCCAGGGGCAATAACTCTGTTTTTTTCTGTTCCATATTTAATTTTTCATGGGAATTTGTTTTCGTTATTATTTTTTTTAATGTTTTCTTATAATGTTTTTTATGTTTGTTTACACTTTTGACATAAAGGAGCAGTTCAATATTCAAATAAAAGTTACTCTTACTGTCAGTGCTCTTTTCCAGGGGCAATAACTCTGGTTTTTCTATTCCTATTATATATATAATGAGAATTATTTGCGTTATTTTTGACTGTTTTCTTATAATATCGAACTTTTATTGGTTAACTTAGTACACTTTTAATGAAAGCAGCAGTTTAATACAGTGGAGAATCTGTTATTATTTCCCGTTTAAACGCAAACGTACGCAAACGCAAAGCACTAAAACGTAGAAAAATACAACTTTTGGACACTTCTGATAATTCATGTTTATCTTGGTGGCAAACAGTTTGGAGCCTGATCAGACGCCGGGTTACCCGGCGTCTGATCTGGCTCCAAACTGTTTGCATTGCAAATAATAGTTTTAGCGTAAACGCGTTTATTGGGAAAGAATAACGTTTTCTCCACTGTAACCAAATAAAATGTAATCTTACAGTCAAAACTTTTTCTAGGGGCAATAACTCTGGTTTTTCTCTTTTTTATGTTTTATTTGTTCGTTTGTTATTTATTGTCTATTTTCTTATAAAATCAAACTACTTTTATGTACATGTATATCTTCACCATTGACATGAAGCAGCAATTCACTATGGAAATTCATCACTGAAATATGCGTTTTAGGGTATAAATACAGACATCCCCGTTATATAAAGTCAGCCAAAAGATTTCATTGTGTGCGATGCCAAATGAGTTTCTCTTAAATTCACTTTGGGGAAACTATCATTATATTAAGTATTACTTTCTTAGGAACACTGGATTGAAATTAACATACAGAATGGATGACTATGTTAGGTTCGAATTGCTATATAATGTCATCGTTGGTTTTGTGACAAATTTAATGATTATCACTATGTATCAGGCTAAAACTTTTGTGACGGGAAATTGTGCTTTATAGTCTATATACGTGTAATTTTAACACATACCAAATGAATTCAGTATAAAATATTCAGTATAGTTATTCAAATATTTAAACGTTTTGTACAGTTTTACAAATTAATGTTTACAATATCAATATCCATTTAGAGATATTTGAACGAAGAAGGACAATCACAAACCATTCACTCGTGGTATCATTTATCCAAGCTTGCGAAGAACTTTACAGAACTTTCATCGCCAATTCGATGTACTTAGACATGCATAATGCTTTGTTATGAAACAATCCGATCACTGATCTACATACATTCAGTTTACAATGAAGCGTCTAGCAAAAGTGAGTATGCGGGGATTCTAATACAGACGCATGCTACCAATTAATCTGAGTTACACAGTTTGTTGCCTCACAACCACATTCATACACGCATACTTGTTGGCTTTTATAGCAAGCACGAGCTGCATTTTGTCTTGCAATAGCAAGACGCGAGTTGCATGTATGCCATTGGGATAGAGGGATTCTTATCCAATTGAGGGTGATACTTAGTTAGTGGGGGTCCAAGGCTGTCTTGACTTTCATGAGTTGCCTATACCGACATGTGTCTATATACATGTACCAGTAAAGGTATGGAACCTATGATGTTTTGTCGACCTTGAGTGCATTATATATTTTGTTAACAAATCCTACAAAGCGTCAACAGTATTACCTCTGTGTCCCTGCATATTACAATGAGACGATCAAACCCGCTTGCAACAGCATCCTTAGCATGGAATATCATTTTAGTGTCAGCTTTATGATCGGCCGACAACTTATCAGCATGGAAGCTATTTGACTTTGCATTTATAACTCCTACGACCGTTCCCCCTGCTACAAAAAGCAACCCATTTGATAATAATGTGTCACTCAGTTGACAGAAACTCTACAATGTCTTTCTCCTTTTCGTCGAGCACAAGGTATGGCTCTCTGACATGCGGTAGAGGGTCTTCTTGACCTGTGATTTTTACCAGTGGCAGCTTTGATAGACATGCTCCCAAGGTATTAAATGTGACATCAATGCGAGTAGGTGTGCTGTGAAATGGGAATATACCGAGTGAACAAAGTCTTGAGCATACTCTCCGAATGTCTGGCATCCTTGAGGTCTGTCTCGAGCTTGAATAAGAGCCTGGTCATAGCCATGTATTATAACACATGTAGATTTCTGAGAGTCATGTATCTGTTGTGCGATTTCAATTCACTGGTCTATTGTCTGAATATCCTGAATTCGGGACCGAACTGTCTGGTTCATTACTCCATTTGATTTTGCCGATGCTAGTGGAACTAAGGACAGCTCATGCTTCAGTACATCGTCATTCTGCATGGTTAGGCCTGAACTAGCTTCATTAAACAAACATTGTAGGAGTATGCGGTCAGGTTTGATCTGTTTCGAAACCTGTTGCTTGTCTGATCTGGTGTCTTTATAAATACTTGCTAATGTCTTTGACTTTGTTTTTTAGGTGGAGTAAAAAGTCGGTGCTGCACTCATTTAGTCAATAATTTGTAAATTGCTAAACCAATGAACGACTTCTGCAATCACATGGCGTCCAACAAATCATTGCTAATGTCTTGTGTTGCAGCATCCTTTAACGCTGTCTTCACAAGTTGGTCTACAGCATAGGATGCGTCTTTCGAATTTTAACTTGTCGAAATGCAAAATACATCTAACAAACCGACCAATGCAGCAAGGGCTTAGAATTTGCCAAAAGATCTTGGTATACAGAAATAGTTCGTTTCATTTGGACAACAAATAAACATGAGCTGGTTTCCCGTAATGAAGTTAATATTTTTGTTAATTGACCCTGTGCGATCTCAACATACACAATCAACGCATTATATTATTTCGTGTTCTGTTCATTCGTATATGGGTGGATGGACCACATCGAATGCATTTCATGGAAAATATGATACATTTACAAAATCCATTGAATATTTACTATTAGTTAAAGTGTAGAAACAGTAAAGTCTTGAAAACATTGCGACTGCTATGTATGACAAGCCATGGGATAAGTTGTATTTAATGCAATTATTGTGTTGGACTCGATGTGTTTGCCTGAAGGTGGCAAAAACCTTACTGCGCAATTCCTAAAAGCCAAGCAGCTTTGTTTAAACACACGAAAGTTTTTGCATACCAAATTGCTTGTGTTTTGTGGCATTACACAAAATAATATAAGTGTCCAGTAGAGTGTGAATGAGGGAAACATATTGATGGTACATTAGACTAGGCTGCTATTTATTGGATATAATTATACATATAGTTGCGACGATTAAGCATATGCGCCAAAGAAAACTGGTTGCAGTGACAGATGCATGTATTGTCGATGTTGCCGTTTTTGTTCAGATTAATGAATTTATGAATATGACAATGAACATATATACATACACATCAAACAATAATACAACAACAAACAACACATATACATTTTGCTATACAATAGGATTTACTACTTTACTAATCATAAACCATATATATATTTGCCAAAATTAAATCAATACCCAATTTAACAAGTTTTTTAATAAAAAATACAATCACAAAACTAGTGATTTTAACACTACCGTTGACTCCGAAAGTTTGACTAATGGTCATGTATGAGAAAATATAAGAAACGAAATTAATCATTAGTGCAGAAGGTAACGGTCATCTTAAAGCAAATAACACAGTAACATGTTGTCGGTGTTGGTGATTATTCAATAAATAAATTTTCAAATCGGCCTGAAGTTGACTAAATTAGCGTTCTAGTACATTATAACACTTATTTTGACACCAAAATGCACGAAAGTTGATCAACTTTAAGAAATGAATTAGCTTAATCCCATATAAAATAGCGGCCATTTTGAAAACAAACACGTTTCTTTGTCAAACATTAGTCATTATGCATTAAAGTAAGCTTCAAGTCAATTTAAGGTTTTCTGGATTAGCTTCCTAATGCTTAAAAACATATATTTCAACACCAAAAGTATAAAATTTGGTCATACATGTCAAATGTTAGAAGAGAAATGGCATATAAGAACCGAAAATGGCGGCCATCTTGAAAAATTGGCGGCCATTTTGAATGTCCATGGTGCAAAAGGGTTTTTTGGTGACAGAAGGACCATACCAGTATATTATGTAAACCTACTTTGATGATTGTATCATCAAGTTTATGATTTTTTCACTAATGTGCCCAGCTATTATAGCAGAAATGAACAGAATACGCAATTTACTGGCTTATTTTAAGAGTTATCGCCCTTGTTTGTGACTAATAATTGCTTTTTCTGTCACGAAAATTATATTTCTATATTTTTCGACCAATTATACATTCAATAAATTAAAGTATTTTAGGTTATCCATGAGTGATTGCAAATAACATAAAATTTAAATTATCATATCTCTAAAATCTGCACCCAATGACCTTTGACCTATTTCTGACTTTAATACGAGCCTAAGAACTTTACATCTCCACTAGAATTGTTCGTATGCATATGCTGAATATAAATCAAGAGGATGTTGCCCATCTACACGACATGCCATGAGACCCATTTTCAGAGCCTTTTTTTCGATCCGTAGGCAGACTATTAGGGTATATGAATTCTCTGCCGTGTATTTATTTTTTATGATAATTACAGATATAATTCGTGTTAATAAACATATTGGTTCAGATATTTATCGTATTTGTTTCACATTTAAACCCAATTGCAAATTATCGTAGATCTACATACCCGCTACTCTATATATGAAAAGCCGATTTTAGGATTGGGTTTTAGCCCATATCGGAAGTACAGTGAAATCTACGCACATGTAAACAACAGCGATCGTATAGGTAAAATAGCTTTTATAACTATCTTAAGAATCGAATCCGCAGAATTTTATTATGCTGCTTTCAGAGAAGCGCAGAAATAAAAACAGTATAATATATTTCACCCTGCTTTTTCATAAAATCGCAAAATATTATGAGAGCAGAAAATACCAGCTATACGGTACCATGTCAACGTCAGAATGAACTTTACCTATATCTCTGATCTCAATTATAGAGAAACTTATTCAGGGCATGTGTCCTGAACCATATCAACTGGAGATACCTTAAATGTGTGCGTACATTTTGGAATGGTAAAGTATCGTGTTACGTACTCAGGTCAATATTGCCTTGGCCTTTTTCATAATCTTGTCCGAAGTGTATTTTCTACACAACAAAAGCTAGAGATAACAATCTATGTATGTATGCGAGTACATAAATGAAGAAATGTCGCGCACTATTTTCGAATGGTGTAAAGGGTCTACATACATGCATCAACAAAATGAATTCCAGTCGCAAAAACACTTTTGGCACATTTGTTACTTAGCGTGACATAACTCTTGTTTAAAAACAATTGTAACATTTGAAGGTAAAAAAACGAACGAGAAAACTCTGACCGGGTTCCACACTGTTTACAAAATGTATGTACAGTAAACTTGTTTTTAGCATATTTAAGCATATTTGTGCATAGCGTCCGATAAAAGGGATATAGGCAAATATTGTAGACTCTGATCAGACACCGCATAATGCGGCGTCTGATCAGAGTCTATGCTGTTTGCTGATAGGAATTTCAATAAAAAACAAAACTAAAAAACGAAATGTTAGATAAAGTACCCCTTAGATAAAAAAACAAATTAATCAAATGAAAAAGCATAGAAGAATTCAGTAGGCATATGTGGTTGATGGGTATTCCATGGTTATGTGATGCGTTTTCCGTGTCCACGTGCGTGTCCGCAATTGTTTGCTCACCACTAATGGGTCTATTCCATACGTCCGCTCGATGTTCCCGTCCGCGACCGTTTCCGTGACGTTTCGCTCGATGAGCGAAGTTTCACTCAAACAGACATATCGCGAATCCAACTGACCAAGGAAACATGCATTGCTCAGTCATCAGTAAGCTTGTTTCATAAACGTTACCTGAACCTTCAAACTATATCATTGAAATTGATATGGAAAATGAAGCAATATATGATGTGTCTCACCGAAGGCAAAATCACAGCATATATTACATTAAATGCTCATACTTATTTTAAATTTAGATGGGTTAAATATAACATAGTTTGAAATAAAAAGGTATACCTCTTAAGGCATTGACGTTTTCAGTACCGTAACTACGTTAAAAAGACCAATTTGACCAATTTCATGTATGGCTTCACTGCAGTATGGAAAACAGTGAAGGCGCTATTCTTTCCAAATAAACGCGTTTACGCTAAAACTAGTTATTCCGATGCAAACAATTTGGATTCAGATCAGACACCGGGGAACCCGGCATCTGATCAGGCTCCTAACCGTTAGCAACTCTTAATATAACGTCAGAATTATCTTTTTCTCAACTGTACTGCGATGCGTTTGATTAAACGGGAAAGGATCACGTTTTCTCCATTGTAGCACCTCATGGATACAAAATGACGGGGCAGAGGCACGGACACGGACCACGGACCGTGGAACTATGGAAATTTAGTCTTACATGTAATAGTGTATATTTCAGGAATTTTACCTGCTTGTATTTCTTATATTCAAAATACAAGCGTTTTAACTGAGGAAACGTCGACTGAGTCCTGATCAGCGACTGTGACTAATTTACTGTGGAGAAAACGTTATTCTTTCCCGTTTAAACGCAAACGAAACGCAAACGCATTACAGTAAAATGGAGAAAATGACAATTTTTCGACAATTCTGACTAATTATTATAATCAGAGTGGCAAACAGTTTGGAGCCTGATCAGACGCCGTGTTATCCGGCGTCTGATCTGGCTCCAGACTGTTTGCATTTGAAATAACAGTTTTACCGTAAACGCGTTTATTGGGAAAGAATAACATTTTCTCCAATAGTTCTACAATGTGTTCAAACGCTCGTGTAGAAGGGCTAAGCAGCTAAATGACTACCGTAACATTCCTAAAAAATAGTGCACCCTGTATATCTTCTGTTATGAACTAGTTGATTTTCTCATACAACAATTTGTCGAAAGGTTGTAATCTAAATGACAAACAGTGTAGACCCGTATCACGATGCTCTGTGAGAAGCAGTCTGATATGAGTCTACAGTGTTTGCTGGTGTATTGTTGTCCAACTTCAGGTCATAATGATACACGTACGATACATTGGAGAAAACGTTATTCTTCCCCAATAAACGCGTTTACACTAAAACTATTAATTCCTATACAAACAGTTTGGAGCCAGATCAGACGCCGGGTTACCCGGCGTCAGATCAGGCTCCAAACTGTTTGCCACCCAGATTAAAATAATTAGTCAAAATAGTCGAAATGTTGTCCTTTTCTGCGTTTTATTGCGATGCGTTTTCGTTTCGTTCGCGTGTAAACGGTAAAACATAACGTATTCTCCACTGTATATGTACAAGCTTAGTCTAATTCTAGACCACTGCTCAACGCCAGTACATGTATATTAATTAAACATTCATGTAGCTGTATGGGTATAAATAGGACCAACTGAGGTACTAAAATAGAGTAGATATAATTGATGTATTGTAATACAAGTGATGCATAATAAATCAATTTCTCTGAAGCGAAACTGTTACACTGACCCTACCATTCACTGCCATGCCGTCATCAATTTTAAACAATTGTTGATGTATTTGACTTAAGAAATATTACTAAAAGTGTCAAACAGTTTGTATCTTGATCGAGTATATCAGTATTTGAAAATGTATGCATGGCCTAGCGGGACCCATTTAGAAGTTCGTTCAGGTATGAGCGCTTACTTCTTATCTCAATATTACACTTGGACTATGGCAGTATAACTTAAAGGTAGGATCCAATCTCTAGAGATGAAATGCAACAGAAGGATTCTTTACACATCTATACAAGGACCACGGTACCAATGAAGGGGTCCGCAGTCAGGTTCGGGTACTTATTGACGCTTACCAAGAGTTGTTCACGAAAGTAAAATCAAAGTTCTTGCTAGTACTGGTGGTAGTTTCAAACTGAAATACAGTTTTAATGAATTAAAAGAAAACCAAAAGATTAATAGCGAAAAAGTTATAAACAGTATTTCTTTTTAAATGTATTTGACAGTAGGACTGTTTAAATAAGAAAACCTGTCAAATTGAATAATACTGTAAAGAGCCTGACAACGGATTTGACCTAAACCCTATCATGAAACACATAAATATTAATTTAGCATATTTGGAAATTATCTATCCATATGGCATGTAAACATTATAGAATCTCGAGGAAACTTTTTCATCAGCCTCGGATTCGGCGAACTTCGGATTAACGCGACAATGATTGTTAAGTAAAGTGATGCATGTCGTTTGTAGGTATGATGTAAATTTGCTGCATAAACCCATTCAAAATTGAAATTATTCCTAATTGAATAGTTATAGTTAAAGATGCTGAGATTCCTAAATTCACTCCAAAACTCAAAACCTATCACAAATCTTCCTGACTTCATTTGTTTCAAAATTAAATATATTCTTAAACGTTTTGGGCAAACCGATCAAGAAAATAACCTAAGGACAGATTCCAAGAAACAGGAAAGAAACTGTATCAAATATCAGGGCACACCAACGTAAAATCTACTTCACATAAAACGAAAACCAATTCCATACAGCCGCTCGGAATCTCAAATCACAGACTCGCATGATGGCTGCCATATGTCTATTAACTAAGAAATACGCGTGTGTAACATGATTTTCTAGACTGATTTATTCTGATTTTTATCTGTCGTCAACCTACAGTGGAGAATCTGTTATTCTTTCCCGTTTAAACGCAAACGTACGCAAACGCAAAGCACTAACACGTAGAAAAGAACAACTTTTGGACAATTCTGATAATTCTTGTTTATCTTGGTGGCAAACAGTTTGGAGCCTGATCAGACGCCGGGTTACCCGGCGTCTGATCTGGCTCCAAACTGTTTGCACTGCAAATAATAGTTTTAGCGTAAACGCGTTTATCGGGAAAGAATAACAGATTCTCCACTGTAGCATCAAATTTCGATGACTCGAGCTCGCTTAATTACGAAATTACCCGTATTTCAAGGTCAAAACGTGGACCATTCACGTGTATCAATAACATTTTCACACTGGTATGGCAAAACGAGCGGGCTCCCGCTTAACGCTTCAGTTCCCGTTAATCTAACGTATCGGCTCCCGTTAAAAATGGCGTCAGTTGTCAAATCGACACATGTGAGTATACAGATATGATGTTTTCCTTGGATATTGCTTGAAATGTAGACCAAGATTACTCTTAAGGAGTGTCTCACACACTGATGCAAACATATATAAAATTTATTTATAGGATAAATGCTTGAGGTTGATGTTTAACTTGAAAAAGTTTCTACCGTTACGGCGATTTCTGAGGAAACTGATGCTCATTGACCATAAATTGTTCTGAATAGGCAACAAATTCAGCTCTTATCGACACCAAATATGTCCGTTGAGTAGTCTGGGTATAATCGTCAACTGCATTTAAAAAATAATATGTTTAGCTATTTAACAAATAAGATTTTGATTGTTTTTTATTACCACGAACCACGTTCCAGTTGTGTGTACAACGAACATGCTCCCGATCAAAATCATTGTTGATGGTTTTTCTCAAAAACTCTAGACCAATTTGAAATAAACCTTTGCATCTGAAATAAAATATCTTATACACTTGCTATCGCCGGTTTAAAATATAGATCTTTTACTGAGAACGTTTGGATATCCTCAGGGCATCAACATTTTTGGGATCCAAATTGTTAACAGACGTTAGGGACGTGTCTGCATACGTCAATTTAAAAGCAGACGATATTACGGTAGGAAAAGAGTTAAAAACTTAAATATTTTCATTGAAGCTAATTTGAATTTAACCGACGCCCAATTTTACATTGCCAAGGGGTAAACAAGTCCGTGTTCTGTTAAAATGTAACCATCGGCACCATAAACCCATTTAACCCCTTCACTGCCGTGACGTCATCAATTTTAAACAATTTTCGTCTGCTTTTATTTCTGAGATTTAATTTTTAGGTATTTTGATTTAAGAAATATTGAAATGAGTGTCAAACAGTTTGGATCCTGATCAGACGCCGCGTAACGCGGCGTCTGATCAGGATTCAAACTGTTTGAAACTAACCATCGCACTCATAGCAGGACATTGACAAACAGTAGAATATTATTAGAAGCAGCGATACGCGAAGTCTGGTTTCATTGATCAAATGTTGTTTTTGTTTGAGGTATTTGGGCCTGAATTATTGAGATGAGCGCAGAACGCAAACGAAATGCAACAAAATGTAGAAATACGTTTTTGTTTTGTCTTACGCTATATTATAATCTTAGTTGCAAATAGTTTGGAACCTGGTCAAGTACCGAGTTACGCGGTGTCTGGTCAGGAACCACACTGAATGCAAATAACTAGATCTATCGTACTCGGGGTAAGGCAATGAAGGGATTAAACAACCACACAAATAGACACACGAAATATAACTCTTTGGCAGTCTTAACTGTTTTTGGCTGCCCGAGGGTATGACACCTTGTTCATATGCAAATCAGGGACATACCGTTTGGATTGCATACATATGGGAAAGCAAATTTAGAATTTTATTAATATTAACTTCTTTAAAGAGGTGAGAATAAAAACGAATACATATTTAAATAGGATTGTTATTTTTAAAGGACACACATGAAAGCAATCGTCCGCTTGAATGAACCAAAATGAGTTTGAAGGCCATTTGTGTCTCATAACTTTTTCACTCACTCTGCAGAGACTTGTCCAACGTAAAACTGTGTTTGTATATAATCCCCGTGATATATTTAAGGTCAATTTCACTGTATGGCACAATGCCTTCTTTGAACTGACACCCATTCGGGAGTCAACGACGCCTTTGTATTTGTTTACAGTGGTGTCTTTTTGCCTTGCCCGTTCACTACTCCTGTCCCACAGGGGTAATATTATAAGTAGTTGTTGTAGTAGAAGTTATCTAGCTTTAGTGTTAGAAGTAGATAATTTAAAAGTACATATATAGTAGAGTGCTAAGATAAGGGGTAGACCGAGTAGTGTTAGGATTAGGAAGTGGTAGTGTTAGGAGTAGGTAGTGGTAGTATTAGGAATAGGTAGTGCTAGTATTATGGGTAGGTAGAGTAGTGTTAGGAGTAGGTAGTGTTAGGAGTAGTTAGAGTAGTGGTAGTATTAGGGGTAGGTAGAGTAGAGTAGTGCCAGGAGTAGGTAGTGGTACATGTAGTGTTAGGAGTAGGTAGTGGTTATTAGGAATAGGTAGTGATAGTATTAGGGGTAGGTAGTGTAGTGTTAGTAGATAGTATTAGGGGTAATTTTAGGGGTAAGTAGAGTACGTAGTGGTAGTGTTAGGGGTAGGTAGTGTTAGCAGTCGATAGTGGTAGTGTTAGGGGTATGGACTGGTAGTGTAAGGAGTAAGTAGTGGTAGTGTTAGGAGTAGGTAGTGGTAGTGTTAGGAGTAGGTAGTGGTAGTATTAAGAGTAATGTTAGGAGTAGGTAGGGTAGTGTTAGGAGTAGGTAGTGGTAATATAAGGGTAGGTAGAGTAGTGTTAGCAGTAGGTAGTGGTAGGGGTAGGTAGTGATAGTATAAGGGTAGGTAGAGTAGTGTTAGGAGTAGATAGTGTTAGGAGTAGGTAGTGGTAGTATAAGGGTAGGTAGAGTAGTGTTAGGAGTAGGTAGTGTTAGGAGTAGGTAGTGGTAGAGTAGTGTTAGGAGTAGGTAGTGGTAGGGGTAGGTAGAGTAGTGTTGGGAGTAGGTAGGAGTAGTGTTAGGAGTAGGTAGTGGTAGTATTAGGGTAGGTAGAGTAGTGTTAGGAGTAGGTAGTGGTAGTATTAGGGGTATGGAGTGGTAGTATTATGGATAGGTAGAGTATTGTTAGGAGTAGGTAGTGTTAGTGTTAGGAGTGGGTAGTATGAGGGTATGAAATTAATTTTCAAGGCCAATGAAGATCTATATTTTCACGTGCTTGGTGTTCTTGGTCTGGTCAAAGACACATTTTTAAGGGATGTTATAACAGGCACAGGTGGAAGATCCGCTTTCGTTTCCTTATCTCTTCCTGCAACGAGATATAATGCCCTGTGCTTGAAAATTTATTTCATTCATAACGTCTGTTGACAATATGGATCCCAAAAATGTGGGTGCCCTGGCTGCCCACTATGAGTTATTCAAACGGTCTCAGTAAGGGATTTATATTTTAAAATAACAGAGTAAACTTACAAAACATTGCCGGCGATAGCAATGGAGACGGTATTCTACTTCAGATGCAAATATTAATTTCAAATTGGTCTAGAGTTTTACAGAAAAAAACTCTACAATGAATTTGATCTGGAGCATGTTCGGTGTACACACAACTGGAGCGTGGTTCTTTGTAATAAAAAACAATGAAAATCTTTATTTGTTTAATAGCTAAACGGATTATTTTTTATATGCAGTTGACGATTGTATCCAGACTACTCGACGGACATATTTGGTGTCGATAAAAGCTGAATTTGTTGCCTATTCAGAACAATTTATGGTCAATGAGCATCAGTTTCCTCAAAAATCGCCGTAACGGTAGAAACTTTTTCAAGTTAAACATCAACCTCAAGCATTGTACGTATGCATGAATCAGTGTGTGAGACACTCCGTAAGAGTAGTCTTGGTCTACATTTCAAGCAATATCCAAGGACAAACATCATATTTGTATACTCACATGTGTTGATGTGACAACTGACGCCATGTTTTAACGGGAACCGATACGTTAGATTAACGGAAACTGAGGCGTTAAGCGGGAGCCCGTTCGTTTTGCCATACCAGTGTGATTTTAACTTTGAATTATTGATCATTTTGCTTTTACAGACGAGCTCGTCTTATCAAATGTACAATAACTATACTCCCCCAGCGAAGGTCAGTCTAGACATAATGCATTGTAATACATTTGTACAATTGAACAGTTCTAAAGCGAATACTTATTGATTTCTTGAACGAGTGCCCTGCCTATATCTTGCTTTAAGCTGTTTGTTATTTAAACATTGATACCAACGAAACAGCGGAAGTTCTCTATATCTGATTTGACCCATCACTGGCTTCATTTGACCTCATGACCTTCCATTGACATGACTTATCTGTGTCTGAGTCTGCTGTCTGTTAATCATTCAGATGGAAATGTGTATAGTTCATTCACCAGCAATTTTGATCCTTTACTTCATAGAAGCTCTCTTGACACATTAAAATAATCCTCCATTGAAATAATAAGTTCCAAGTTTTAGTCTTTAGCATAACATAAATTAATATATATTAGCAGATGGTAGCTCCACCTATTACACCATAGCATGTTTCTAGTTTTGAAAATAGGTGACCACTTAAAATAAGGCTGAAAGTAAAGCAGACTCAGTAATATGGAGCATTTTGCTTTCTTTACAGTCTGCTTTAAGCTACCATCTGCTAGAATATAGATAAAAGGTATTAATAGGTAAATAACGAGCAGTGAACCGTGAATGTTTTTTGCAACTTGGCACTTTCCACGATTTAGGGGTGTTTAGTTTAAGCGTATTTCATTTCAATATAAACAGAGAAATTGGATTGAGCCAAATGTTCTTACAACATTAGATGCGGCACTTCCCCTTGTGTTTAACCCTTTCCCCCATAGAAGCGACTTTTAGCGCATTCATTTTATTCATCCGCCAAAGAAATTAGTTCCATTTTATATTGTCATGAATAAGTACTATAAGTAATATTTTCTACACACTAGCAGATAGTAACTTAAAGTAGGCTGATAGTAAAACAGAATGTGCCCTAAGGCACATTCTGCTTTACTTTCAGCCTGCTTTAATATGTCACATATCTTAACTACTAGAAACAGGCTATTGGTTAAAGGGTAAACATTCAAAGTAGTGTAACAATGGCTGCAAACATATTATCTAACAATTTTAATAACAGTCAAAATAAGTGGATAGTGAGTAAAGGTAAAGAAAAGAAGAGGAGAGAAATAAAGAAGAAGGAAAACAAAAAGAAAAAAAGAATTCATGTTTGCATATAAAAACTTATTCTTGTGGTGTGGCAATATTGGATTAGCCAACGAAGCAGCAGAAAATCCGAAAGACGTCAAAGAAGCTTGATAGAAGCGTGTGATTTGATGCAGATAAAAACAATGCAGAATTCATCTAATTGACGTTTCTGCATTATTTCATGTCATACATCAACAAGCCACTTCAATTTTAAAGTTGTTAAAGTTGCTAGGGGTGTTTGCTTTGCTGCAGTCCATCTAACTAAGCTTTCGATATGCTGACATCATGCTGACTCCCCTAAAATGTGGACTGCACTAAATTTTATGGTTCGCTGCTCGTTGTTTATTTATATAATCCTAATCTTAACTGTATAAATTGGAACTATTTTCATAAGAGGAGAAATAAAATGAAGGCATAAAAAGGCGTATTTATGAGGTAATGGGTTAAAACAGGCTGAAAGAAAAGTAGAACTATGTCTTAAACGCATCTTGCTTTACTTTCAACCTGTTTTAATTGTTCAACTGTCTTCAAAACTAGAAACAGGATATGGGGTAAAGGGTTAAAGGAAATTCGAGTGTCCATTCAGGTCAAATCCATTTAGGGCTTTCAAGGATTGAATTTGACAATATGTTTCAAATATATTTCTCCTAAAGGATAGATGATAGAACAAGTGTACACTGTTTGTAAATGACAAATCGAGGGCTTGGTGCAAAACTATTGTAACTCCCTCACAATTGTGAGGGAGTTACAATAGTTTTGCACCAAGCCCTCGAAATATACTCGTCGCTAGTGCTAAATGCGATACACGGTCATAACAGAATGCTTTAAAGATATGTTTGATCCATCTTCGCTTAATAACCTTACTTTTTACAAAGTATTTACATAAAAACTTGCAATTGGCCATACATACTCATTCTTCTTCATATAGATGTAAGTCTGATTCCTGACCAAGACAGGAATGAGAGTTTGTAAACTGATTCACGATAAATCCAGTGGTAAGTTTGGTTGGGTTTAAACATAATTTATTTCAAATATACATGCCTTACACAAACATACACTAAAGTTTAGAATTGAACGAAAATGTATAGCGTATTGTGTTTCTTTCCTTGGTAAGTTTATAATTTAGACTCTTCCAAATGTTAGAATTTTGTAAAACAAATTATGCACATATTTTGAAAGAAGGGCTACTTACTTGTTAATATACGGCTCAAAGGTGATATGCAAGATACTGATTACATAAACTGATCAACCCTTTCATTGCCATTATGGCGCAATAACAAATCTTAAAACAGTCACTGCAATATTATCACATGTCTATATTTTTGTCTGCTTGTATGTCTAAATATTTGGAACTATATGCGTTTTAGAAAAGGGGATAAATTGGTGTAGAATAGTTTGGATACTAGACTTCGAGCTACTGAACACCCCCTCCCCCCATGTGGGGACTTTTGAACACCATACTTTTCTGAAACCTCATGGTCTTCCGAGTACATTCCATTTTTCTGCACTTTGAACGTTGGGGCTTTACCTTGTCAGTGCAAATTGAAATTACCTCCCCTTTGTGAAATTTAAATTCTGATAGATAATGTAATGATGACTTGTTTTAGTCGCAAAATAGCTGTTCTTCACTGATATCACCATTGTTTTTATGGAGACATAATATCTATCCCAAGAATCGATCGAAACGAGTGTTTTTCTTACTGTTTACTGAATTATCTCTCTTTGAATATATCAAATACCATAAAAACTAGTTAATTCAGTTTTATTACATTTAAAGCTTCTTTGAAAACCTAGTTTTTCTTTAAATGATGATAAAATATTCAACTGGCTATAGTGAGGATGTTTTCTAGCATACATTTATTATACTTTCGCGGAAAATATTGTCTTAAATTATGAAATAACAAAAATACCGACAAAGACTTAAATACATTTAATAACTGTAAGAAATAAGATTCGGAGAATTACGTAGCAATCATGGATCATGGAAATGGATAATACACGGATACAGTGCTAAAAAACCTTTTCTAGAGGCGGCCCACCGACCGATACAGTGCTACAACCCTTTTGTAGAGGCGGTCAATCAACGGATACAGTGCTATAATAGTTATCTAGAGGCGGTCCGCCAACGGATACAGTGCTGGAAACGGTATATACTGGCGGTACACCAACGGATACAGTACGACTGATGAGATGCTGTGTTATATGGCGTCTGATCAGGTTCAAACTGATTCCAAATGAAGTGCTAAAGAAGGTTTGAAATCCAATGTGTTCCAGCGCTACAAATACAGTGGGGAAAACGTTATTATTTCCCAATAAACGCGTTTACGCTTAAACAACTATTTCTATTACAAACAGTTTGGAGCCAGATAAGACGCCGGGTAACCCGACGTCTGATCACGCTCCGAACAGTTTACCACTAAGATAAACATGATTCGTCTAAATTGTTCAAAAGTTGTACTTTTCTACGTTTAAGTGCTTTGCGTTTGCGTTTAGTTTGCGTTTAAACGGGAAAGAATAACGTTCTCTCCACTGTACGTAACTTCTATTTGATCTTATTAAGCGTTTGGAGAAGAAGAAGAACAGGAGCGTTTATTTGACTTGACTTTTACTACATGTATACAGTTTCTCGTCATAAAGCATTGGAGCCCTTGCTTTTTTATATTGATAAAAAATAAACTTTACTTTTTCAATCCAAATTGTATAAGGGACAGACGACACACTATCCCATCTTTTTTTAAAATAACTACTTGTGTTTTTAAAATGAACAATTGTATACTATATACGTATTTTCAAAATGTACTTTAAGAACGTTTTTGGTCAAACTTATAACAACTGTCGTCAATCAATAGTTCATATCTAACAATATATTTTCATAGAGTACATGTATTCTAAAATGCGTGGGTCTTTGTGTTTGTGAAATTCAAGTGCGGACCAGTACATCAATAACATCTAAATAAAGAATGGGTAAACAAATAAAGACCGTTGCAAAAGTTTATACAATGTAGGTAATACTATCCTTTTTTAATTTAATAATGTAATATGAGTATTTACTGATGTTTCAAGTACAAAAGAAACCCCAGTTGCCCAACAAAGAATCAGGGCTGCCATTTCTCCGGATTTTTCCTAAGTATTCGGATTTTTATCCTAGCAGATCGTAGCGTAAAACAGGCTGAAAGTAAAGCAGAATGCGCCTTTTACCTGTTTTAAGCAGTCATGTGTCTTCAAAACAAGAAACAGGCTATGGGGTAAAGGTACGGTTAGTAAAACTGCGTCTGAAAAATTTGAAATCCTAGGATTTTTATGATCAACTTATGGCAGCCCTGAAGAATCATTGATGATGTAAAAGACATATGAAAGCTAAAGGCCAGACACAAGTCAGCGCTATTCACCCTGCTTTTAGATGTTGTAGTACAGATGCTGCGATATAAACGCGGTGTCTAATCAGGATCTACACTGTTTGTTTCATTCGGTATATCTAATTCCATCACATCATGCAATACTTTAGAAACAATTTTTGTCATAAATGTGACAGTTTTGTTAATTAGAAACAATTTTTGCCATAAATATGACAGTTTTGTTAGTTAGAAACAATTTTTGCCATAAATATGACAGTTTTGTTAGTTAGAGTTGAATCTTATTAAATATTGCCACAGAGTGTACTTAACCCTTTACCCAATAACCCGTTTATAACATCAAATACAGGTGATCACTTAAAGCAGTTTGAAAGTAAAGCAGAATGTGCCTTAAGGCACATTCTGCTTTACTTTCAAGCTGCTTTAAGCTACCATCTACTAGGCTATATCAAATATTTGGTATGGAAATTGTTCATGGGGGCATAAACTGGAACTATTTTCTTCAGCGGAGGAATAAATTAAATACGCTAAAAGTCGCTTCTATTGGGGAAAGGGTTAAATACGAACTCATTTACGAAATTGTTACGGGTCTTTATTTACATTCGCCCATTCAATTCCATTGAAATAAAAATGCTGTCTATTTTGTCCAAACACCATTTCTCAAGAGGGCGGGACTTGTGGATAAGTTTCGAAGAGGAGGCGGGGCATATGCAGTGTGCATTCGTGAATTAATCTTTTGGAACTTGGACTGCAATCATTTGGCGGATTTTTCCAAATCTGTTCATCACCGATTAGGCATCTGGCCCTGATCAAATATCACCTAGAATTCTGAAAGAACTTAGTTTTGAAATTGCTCCTTTTCTCACAAAGATTTTTAATTCCTCTCTGCGCACAGGTATTGTTCCTGATGACTGGAAGACAGCGGTAGTTGCCCCGGCATACAAAAAAGGGCCCCAAGTGCAAGCCTAGTAACTATAGACCTATATCGCTGACTTGCATCTCATCCAAACTCATGGAACATGTCCTAGTGTCAAATATCATGACTTTTCTCGACTCAGAAAATCTTTTCACACCTTTCCAACATGGGTTTAGATCAAAACACAGTTGTGAGACCCAACTCCTCTCTTTCACTCAAGAAATTTATGACAATCTCCACTCTGGCAAGCATCATGGACTTTAGTAAAGCTTTTGATAAAGTCGACCACAACCTCCTTATTTATAAACTCAGTCAAATTGGTATAAACTCTAATGTTATTTCCTGGATTCACTCTTTTCTTAACAACAGATCACAAACAGTAGTTGTTGAAGGCTCACATTCAGACTATGTCCCAGTTCTCTCTGGCGTTCCTCAAGGCTCAGTCATCGGACCTTGCTTATTTCTATGCTACATAAATGACTTACCGGACTCTGTTAAAAGTAGGGTACGCCTGTTTGCTGATGATACTATAGTCTACCTTACCATCAACTCTGACACTGACTCACACCTACTACAAGACGACCTATCTATACTTGAATCCTGGGCACAGACTTGGTCTATGGAATTTAATGCCGACACATGTGAAGTAATTAGGGTCTCCAAAAAGAAAAAGGTCTCCAAATTTCCATATATACTTCATGACCAGGAACTAAAAGAAACTAAGAATGCAAAATACCTTGGAATCACACTTAGCAACGACTTTACTTTCAATACACATATAGAAAACATAGCATCTAAAGCAAACTGTGAACTTGAACGTGTCCAGAGATCTGCAGCCAGATATGTTATGAACGAATTCTCTTACTACTCTAGTGTAACCTCCATGCTTAACTCTCTTAACTGGCCAACTCTTGAAGAAAGACGAAATAAAGCCTCTGTCATCATGCTGTATAAGATTGCAAACGGAACTGTCATTGTTGATCACAAACACCTTAACCCCTCTAGAAACTTCAACTACCTGCTACCATTTGAAAGGACATAGTATCATGCCAACTCATTTTTCCCACGCACTATTAGACTCTGGAACCAGTTGCCGTACTCCATCAAATAAATACGAAAGACTAAAGCAGGAAACGCAACACAAACAATACACCCACCTCTCAAGCAGAACACACACACAGTCATACCATACCAGACACACACCCACACACACGCGCAATCCCATTCCTTCATCTGCACACTAAATAGAAAACAATACACAAGGCAAACATAAAGCAAAGTGAATATAGGAGCCCGCCTTGGTCCGGTCAGCAGCAATCAATAACTAATTATAAATTAACCATTAACAACCATTGGGGGTTAAACCTGGGTTTAGGGGCGCCCAACTTCACACTTATCTCCTATATTCACCTATAAAGACAAACAGTGTACATAAAATATAAACCCTGTTCCACAACCTTACAATCAAAAAGACCGCCAGCACAGCAAGTAAATACATGTAAAACATCTAACAAAATTCTATGACAAGATTATTAGTAACAAGGGAAAGAACTAAACATTCAAGCCCGTGTTAAAAATAACCCACTATTGTACTCAAGCGACTAGTCTGTAGTCACGAGACAGCTTAGAAAGCTTCACTATGCGCCTCAGCACTTACAGTCAGTAATCATGCACTTTGTTTTTTACCATTTTAACCTATTTTAGCCATATCTGTATCATCACTATCATTTAACCTTTTAATAACTGTCCCTGACCTCCCTGTCATGATCAGCAATTGATCGTTGGGAGTATCACGTAGACGTAGACGCAGGGAAAACCATGATTCCCGACTAAATGTCTTCTTTATTTATAAATGAGATAAATTGCAAGAAATTTGACATAACTTATAAACAGCAGCTATCAGCGTTTCTTTTTGAGCTAAAACCCCGATATATTTATCCTACTTTAAAAATGACGTCACTTCTAAATGACGTCAAATCGGTATTTCGCGCCAAACTGTCAAAGTTGTTGACATTAGAATGTAAACAATGGAACTTACTTTTTTGCTTTCAGATGTACGCAGCTTCAGTAATTCGGTCATGGCTGTTTCTTATAGTGTACACATTCTTCGTGTAATCAACCTCTAAATATGGATTGAACATACATGCGTACAAGCAAAATGTAAATCTAGTATTAGAAACTACAGCAAATGCATTGTAAATATAAGAAATGAATTGATATTTTTCGGCGTTTAGACGATATAAATTATCGGCAAATTTACTATGAATTGCTAACGAGATTCATGGTATTTGCCGATAATTTTCTGTCGTTTATTTCGCTTCAACGCCGAAAAAATCAGTTCATTTCTTAATTAACACCTTCATTGCTATGACGTCACATGCTCTAAACGTTTTGTCATCTGCTTTTATTTCTTCACCAAAAAGTGTTTGTAAATTGACATGTTATATCGTAATAAGTGTCAGACGATTTGCAAATAACCGTTGTACTCTGGAGTTAGCATGTATGTTCCAATTGGTAACTTGTGAAAGCTCAATTATAGATGTAGAATACTTCCAAGGTTATGCTTCGAATGATTTGACCCCATTTTAGACGTAAGATATCCAACTGTTTCTGTAGAAATACGATGACTTATGGGCAGGAACTGGCACTGTAAATTGACCTGTCCTATTAGAAAAACAATTCCAACAATAAAGAGATTTCGTAGTCAAGCTCATAAATATCAGAAAACCTTTGAGAAACTATGGCGTAACAAATAAACGACATATTGCATGTTTGAAGGAATTTCAAGATTGAGTCCATTCAAAAGTTGAGTATCGCTGACGGATTATGTGCACGCAGTGTTTATTTTCTTACCAACCAGTTTGGTGTATAACTCCATTTAACTGCAACTTCGTGTTTAGCTATTTAGGGTTACACTATATTACAAAATGACAAACAGTGCAGACCGTAATCAGATGGCTCCTGCAGGAGACTCTGATCAGAGTCTACACTGTTGACAAAGTACACATGTACTCCTGACATATTCACTGATAATGACGAGTATATTCGTCGCTAGGGTTGTGTGTATTACGGGAACAACTGTAAAAATAACATAATAATGATAGGCATCTCACGTTTTGTGAACCGAAACTTTTCATTGACGTAATGGCATGACAAACTGCCGAACGCATTCTCTGCCATACTATCGTTTCCTTAACCCTTTCCCCAATAGAAGCGCCTTTTAGCGCATATGATTTATTCCTCCGCTGAAGAAAGTAGTACCAATATAATCAGTCATGAATATATAGTATAGGCAATAATTTCTATATTCTAGCAAATGAAAGCTTAAAGCAGGCTGAAAGTAAAGCAGAATGCGCCCTGAGGCGCATTCTGCTTTACTTTCAACCTGCTTTAAGTACTCACATATCTTAAATACTAGAAACAATGCTATCAGGTAAAGGGTTAAACATATCGCCTACTTTTATTTGTAAAAGTTATATCTAAAGGCATTATGACACAAGAACTTAGCATGGATCGTTAGCGTTAGGAATAGATCCTGAATAGACACCGAGTAACGCAGATTTAACCAGGACATTTTGTCAGTGTGGACGGACTAGACGGGGAACTTTTAATTACAGGAAAGTCTCAATGACTATAACTCAACTTTGTTTTGCTGTAGGGAATACTGATCTACAATATCAACCATTTACATGTATGGTATCGAGGTTAGTAAGGACAAATGTAGCAATGGTATGTGCTTATATGAATATAATGAATCAGTTAATATGTCGTAGTAAATGTTATCAGATTATAAGATCTTTATTTACTTAAATATAATAAATAGTAGTATAATCTTTATTTTAGTCTTTTCATGGTGACATAGTTTAAAACATCATCATACAATATACATGTATATACATAAACCATGCCATTCATCACTGAATTATAAGTGACTATGGAATTTGGTGAAGGCACTACCAATCGCATATATATCACATACAGTGGCTTAACGCGGCGTCTGAACTGGATTCAAATTGTTTTTTATTAATAGTAAAGACACGATTATCAGACAAAAGGTTAAAACTGATTTTAGCTTTTTTGCAGACGAAACATTTAAAACAGGCGACATTTCAGTATGATTAAGATTTAAGTAGCACAAATCATGGTTTACAGGGATAAAACAAACATATAATGTGGGTGGTATTATACCATTCTCCGACAAAATAAAACGTTCGGTTGGTACATTTACAGTATATACAGTGGAGAAAACGTTATTCTCTCCCATTTAAAAGGAAACGAAACGCATCACAGCAAAATGGAGAAAATGACAAATTTTCGAAAATTCTGACTGTCTATTTTCATCTGCATGGCAAACAGTTACCCGGCGTCTGATCTGGCTCCAAACTGTTTGCTTTGGAAATACTAGTTTTAGCGTAAACGCGTTTAATGGGAAAGATTAACGTTTTCTCCACTGTACACAACTGTTCAATATGCTTATCACAAGGCACATTCTATTTTAGAATTAAATTAGGTCTCTTGATACGTAGTTTGTTTCCGCTTTTGTATATTTGGATTTAAATTTTCAATCAAAATTGTGTCTTATATGATGATTGTTTAAGTTCAGAGGAATTAGTATTCAGGAGTTATCGTGTACAGATTTTAGTGTTTCTGGAAATTTACTGCTTTTGAAAAACTGGCGTCTATTATAATTCCAGCATGATATATGGACCATAATACAAACTAAAGCATATCTTTTAAATTTATCTGACTGAAGACAAGATTATCTATCACGATAAGCTACCGCTATAAAACAGAGCTGCCATAAATAATTATGAACAATCCTAAGATTTCAATTTTCAATTGAATACTCGCGATTACTTAAGCAGGATGAAAACAAGTAGAATGTCCCTTAAGGCGCAAGTTGCTTGACTTTCCGCTTACGTTAAGCTACCATCTGCTAGAATACAAATCAGAAGTTTTTGGAAATCATCGGAGAAATGGCAGCCTTGCAAATATGATATCAAAAATAAAATGATGGTGTTTCAGTATAAAAAGTAAAGCACAATGCTTCTTTATTTCAATGTTAAAATAAATGATTCTATATAGACATATTCCGAAATATCTCCTATATAGTAAATGCTATAAAGCCATTTAAAGTTTGTATAGTTTTATAACCTTTTCGTAGGATCGAAAGAACAGAGAGTATGCGAATACATGTATTTATAACAGGGCACATGTTAAGTTTTAATAAAGAATAACATATTTATGTTTTTTTATAGATTTCGAATTATGCCCTTTAATAAACATGATTCATTTCACTGGCGCAGAAAGAATCTCTAATGTGTTTTCCAGCACGTTTAACCCAGAGCCCTCTGAGATGGGTATACAGCATTTGCAGAGAACAACTTTATTTTTTAAAAGTACAGCGTTCCCTCTCTTCAACGGCCCTCCCAACAACGACTCCCTCCTTACAACGACATTCACCGCTGTTCCCATGAAAATTATGTTTTATGCTTGCACTGATGCATCATCATTTACCTAAAATTGTTGTCTGCTGTTTTTTCTTACATAAATGACATTTTGACAGAAAAAAAACATAATGACAAATGACAAACAGCTTGAATCCAGATCAGATCTGATCTGGATTCAAACTGTTTGCAAATATATGCCAATTTTCCTCTCTCTAACGACTCCCTCCGAACAACGTACACAATCTTTGTCTCCCATTGGATGTCATTGAAGAGAGGGAACGCTGTACATTGTACACGTAAACGCATTTATATAAGTTACGATCAATGGAATAATGAGCATCCTCCGGTAAAACCCACTCCTTTCAGTTCAAGAGAGTTGTAGATTAGAAGGCAAGGGTGTTGCAAATTAATGACTTGACGACGTAAGCTGTAATAGTATACATCTAATCAAACAGTATCAGGGAGACAAGATGTCACAACCAGCACGAAATAGTATTCAGGTGCATAATTAGAGGCTATTTCAGACAGGAGACAAAACATTCTGTGACCTAATGACGTCTATGATGACCATGAATATATATTTTCTCTATCGGCCTGACTGAACTCATTCATTCTGAGACTTTTAATGGACAATTCCAGTTTCGAATTAACTAGTTCTAGTCCATGTTTGACCTGCATGGGTTGAATATTTGGACTTCAGGTTTTTCACTTTTTGACTCATTGACTCCTGAAATGTCATGTAGGCAATTTCCGTTTTCAAATAAGTCTTATGCATTTTTTTTATTTTTTTTTTGAAAATACGACCTTGTAAAAATGAAATGAGAAACGGTGTAGACCATGATAGATGTTTACTACATGAACTCTCTGACCAGGGTCTACTGTGATGAGTTCAGTAAAGAAATCGATGGCCATCGATTGCGATTTGGCTACCGGTCTGAAATACAGTGGAGAAAATGTAATTATTTCGATCAAACGCAAACGCATTGCAATGAAATATAGAAAATTACAAATTTTTGACAAATCAGACTACCAGTTCTAATCTGAGTGGCAAACAGTTTGGAGCCTGATCAGTCGCTGCGTTACCCGGCGTCTGATCTGGCTCTAAACTGTTTGCAATGAAAATAATAGTTTAAGCGTAACCGGGGTTATTTAGAAAGGAAACGTTTTCTCTACTGTACTCTGCACGCGGCTCAAACTGCTTACAGTACTGAACCTTATTAAATTAACAATTTTTGCGATTCGCTTGCAATTCGATGGCAATTCGCCAGCAATTCGATGGCAATTCGCTTGCGATTCAAAATTCTAACTTTACCCTCGGGTAAGTTTTCTTGAATGGTGTATCTCACAAATGTTCGAAAATATGTCTTCGTTAATTTTTTCGATTCCATTTTTGTCACAACCGCTTCGGAAAATTCGCGTAACAATATTCAAACGTAGGATTTGTTTTTTGAAGCGCCCGATTCGATGGCAATTCGATGGCAATTCGATGGCGATTCGCTTGCGATTATCAATTTAATTTAATAAGGTTCAGTACTGTACCTAAACAGCAAACAATGGTTATTGAACACGCTACTGTTTTGGGAAAAACAAATGTTCACCTTACAGGTACACTGTTGTTTGTTCAGAGGGCGTTTACAAGTCACTGTAATGCTTATATATTAATCACAGATTTTCGGATAATTACAGTTTCCATGAAAAATGATTTTGTTTTCAACATTAACGTTTCTCGTTGCTTAACCCTTAATTCCATGACTTCTTTCTAGTTTTGAAGACAGGTAACAACTTAAAACTTGCTACTCGCTTAAAGTAAAGCAGAATGCGTCCCAAAGCATATTCTGCATTATTTGTGGTATGCTTTAAGCTACCATCTGATAGAATATATAAATATTTCTTATGATACATAATCACGACTGTATAAAATGGAACTAGTTTCTTCAGTGGAGGAAATATATATATGCGTCAAAATGCGGAGTAATGGGCTAAAGGGGACAACATTGAAGCACAGACGAAATGTCCTTTAGGGGCTTTCCGTTTTGCTTTCATCTTGATTTAAACCGGCATCTGGTCTTATCGGCATCAATTAGTATTCTTCCGAGGAGACGTAGGTGTGGAATATTTCCATTTTAAGCATCTAGCAAACATTAACAAACCTAATTTGTATTCAGTATCAAATGATTATTTTATACAGTCACCATATCGTATGACAGTCAATCTTTATTTTACCATACTATCAACTTCCAGACATGTCTTCAAAAAAGAACAATATACACTGCTCCCTCTTTATAACGGCCCTCCCAACAACGACTCCATCCTTACAACGACCATTGCCGCTGTTCCCTAAATAGGACAGTTATGTCTAACGCTTTTACTGTGCAATGTCGTCTGCTTAACGTTGTCGTCTGCTGTTTTACATAATGAACATTTTGACGGAAAAAAATTAATGAGGAGTGACAAACAGCTCGAATCAAGATCAGACGCCGCGTAACGCGACGTCTGATCTGGATTCAAGCTTTTTGCAAATGTATGCCAATTTCCCTTCCTAAAACGACTCCCTCCGAACAACGTACATAATTGTTGTATCCCATTTGATATCGTTGTAGAGAGGGAGCACTGTAGTTTGTTACTGTTTCACGTTGAAGAAATATAACTTAGATATATCAATATACCCTGGTCTGATTCCAAATGATTGTAGAAGTTAGCATGGTGCTGCTCTGTACGATCAGAAATAACCAACTCTAGTCCAGTCGGACTCTTCAAGATCAACGTTGATATTATTGATATTCCTTCACTGTTCATAATGACGTCATTTGCTTCAAGAGATTGTCGTCGCGTCTGCTTTTATTTCTCAAATTTCTTTTTAGGGTTTGTGGCTTAAGAAATATTGAAATGAGTGACAAACAGTTTGGATTATTATCAGACAGCGCGTAACGCTCCGTCTCATCAGAATCAGGACTGTGTGAAAAAAGGCATTATATTTTGGGGTAATGCAGTCAAGGGTTATTATGTCGATGCCTGTTTTTACGCCTGATGCCATTGTTTACTTTTGTTTAGGACAGTCTTACTTTTATAACCATTTATTCAATGTTCGTTATTTGAATTGCCAACAGATGGCAGCTAAACTCAAACTGATAATAAAACTTCAAGCTCCTTACAGAGTAATCTGCTTTACTTTCATTTTGTTTAAAGCATCTTTTTCTTAAAACCCGAAATAAGTTTTCGTTAAAGCGGTCGTTATAGCTGAATGGTTGTGTGGTATGTAATTACGTCAGAGTAAAGACATTTAGGTGGCGACGACCTCTGGTAATGTAATTGAACACGTACAAGTTCTAAATAAGGGGAGATCCCTTAAAATCATCGAAAACAATTCAAATATAGAACATTAAAGAATCGATTATATAAAATCTATTCATGAACAGTACTGAAATTACTTTTGGGTTTGTTTTTAATATTTTGCAAACTTTCAGAGTAGAACCTGATAAGAGGGCCCCTTAAGGGACCAACTGATATTGACCCACACTGATTACATAGACAATGTTTTCTCTATTTAGATACACGGGTATATACACGTCACATTAACCAATTTGTGCCCACGATCCCATATATGGGACATTGGCAATTAGTGTTGACTCTGCACTGTTTGCTGATAGGAATTTCAATATAAAACAAAATGAAAATGAAAATTTTGACCAGACATCCCTTTGATAAAAAATGGACTTATCCATTATATATGAACATGGAAGAATCCACTGGGTATAAATGGGTTAACTTTCTATTGAATGGTCGCTTAATGAAGGGTTGACTGTATACTGACATATTGTTACGTTCACCAAATATATTCCTTTTTATTCCAAATGTTTAAATGTTAGTGGTGACTGTATTCAACCACAACCTAGGAGAAGAACTTAATAAGTAAACATTGCTTTCGTTCTCATCCCAAAGTCTATTCATGTATGACTAAAATATGTACTATTTTGAAATAAAAGATGTTTAAACTAAATATGTGCACAGACTTCCAATTTAGTATCCCAAGCTAATGGGGTATAGGAAATATTGTGCCGAAGAAAGGATGCGCGAATAGACGGACCCGTGGGCGAACACACAAACAGTTCAGTATGTACCCGAATTCAAGCTTTGGTGGCATAAACTGAGCTGCTATAAGTTGATTGATTTTGAAAGTCCTAGGATTTTTTTATACTCTTTTGTTTTCAAGCGCGATTACTTTAAGAATATTGACAGTTAAGCAGAATGCGTATTAAGGCGCATTCTGCTTTACTTTCAATCTGCTTTAAGCTACAAGCTGCTAGGATAAAAATCCGAAGATTTCGGAAAAGTCCGGAAATAGCAGCACTGCATTAGATGAATGCAGGCGATAATTGTTTAAAGCAGATGAGTTCATGGCAGCGAAACCTTTGGAGTAATGAGCCCTTGGAGAAGACGGTTGTCTGACCTCGAGGCTCGATTACGCCCTCGACCTTTTTGGCATACCTATGAAAAGTAGTTCAAACACTGGACAATGTCATTCGGTTCTTCATAGTTTATATAACACCCGCATAAGATGTGGATAAATAATAATGTCACATAGCTGCCAATTGCTTTTATACAGCCAAACCTCATTAAACGGAAGTGTTCGTTTGTCTATCTTTAAGGCATTGGAGGATAATAATAATGTAGAAATCGCCTAGAGTAACTTTCTGTACTGTTTATACATGTATAAGCGTTTAGCAGCCAACTGATTTTAAGTATGCTCATGTATTATTTTAGTTAAAAGGTCGCATCATAATGTTTGCTTGTTTTTGTTAATTATCATGATGACATGCGTTTTTTTTTGCAACTGCCAATTGACGGTAATTCAATAGAGAATCTGTTATTCTTTCCCGTTTAAACGCAAACGAAACGCAAACGCATATCATTAAAACGTAGAAAAGGACAACATTTTGTCAATTTTGACTAATTATTTGAATCCGAGTGGCAAACAGTTTGGAACCTGATCAGACGACGGGTTATCCGGCGTCTGATCTGGCTCCAAACTGTTTGCAATAGAACTAATAGTTTTAGCGTAAACGCGTTTATTGGGAAAGAATAGCGTTTTCTCCACTGTAAGTTCAAGGCCTTAAACTATTTCGATACACAGGTACATGTAATTATCTCCTTGCCAATTGTGTGATTACACGTATGCGATAATTGAAATATATTTAGCAGAACGGTGGCCTATTGCATTTATCCCTTCACTGTCTTACCCTGAGTACATTAGTTTATTTGCAAACAGTTTGGATTCGGATTCTGATCAAACGCCTCGTTACGTGACGTTTGATCAGAATCCAAGTTGTTTACAACCATTTCAATATGTCTTTAATCCAGATTTACATAAACATTTAATTTGAGCAATAAAGGCAGACGGCAAGTTTTTAAAATTGATGACGTCATGACAGTGAAGGAGTTATTGGCGTTAACGGTGAACTGTTAACCCTATGTCACATAACCATTCTAGTATGCAATGCAATGCATATTGGTTAGATCAATAAGTTCATTCGATAAGATGTTAATCATTCCAGTTTAAACATAACTAAATGCAGAGCAAGATATTGACTATAAAACATGATAGGTGTTTGAAAACATAAACGATACACAGTGCTCCCTCTCTACAACGACACCCAATGGGAGACAAAATGTCTGTGCGTTGTTCAGAGGGAGTCATTATAGGAACTATTTTAAATTTGCAAACAGCTTGAATCTAGATCAGACGCCGCGTAAAGCGGCGTCTAATCTGGATTTAAGCTGTTGGTTTCTCTTCATTAAGTTTTTTGTATCAAAATTTGTCCAATATGTAACTTTGAGAAAAACAGCAGATGATAATTTAAGGAGATGATTTAACAGCAGTAGAAGTGTAAGACGTAATTGTCCTATTTAGGGAACTGCGACCATGGAAGTTGTAAGGAGGGAATCGTTGTTTGAAGGGCCGTTGTAGGGAGATAGAGTGCTGTATTGTTTTTTGAATTTCAAACAATTTGGAGTATTGTAAGACGTTAAGCAACTGTTGGTTGATGTGACGATACTTGTTCAAGCATAAATGCGTTAATTGGGTGAGAATGACGTCATCTTCGTTGGATGTACATCGTCGTTCTGTGGTCTTTGCGAACATGTTGGTAAGATCATTTATTTATCAAATCTACTATTGGCATCATGCTATATATTTTTTATTATTCGCGTTGATTAGATTGTCGTTTAAAAAGTAAAACCCCTCATTAACGACCACCGTAGTATGTTGATTATTTTTGTTAGAGGCAGGCGATTACTTAAAATCAAGTGAACGTAATATAGAAAGTTCATACATGAACTTTCTGTTTTACGTTTACCTGACTTGAAGCCGTATTTAAGTGGTTGTAATATGGAGGTTTTATTATAATCAAATATCATTCGATCTTCTTGTTTTCGATAGACAGCCGATGTCTGATTGATACTAGCAACTAGCTCTTATACTGTGAATTGTTCAGTGCATCAAGATAAACGCAAAGTCATACTAAAGTTGTATGTAAAGGAGTCCTCTGATCAGGGTTTTTCCTGTTCTGTTTTTCACTTTGCCTTGTATGGGTGAAAAACCATAAATAATATAATAAAGGGACTTGAATAATCGGAAGAGTTATGTCGGATTTTCGTGCTTTGTTTTTTCTCTCCCTCTCTGTCGTACCCTGAACTCACCCATGTCTTACAGTTACTCGTGACTACAGACTAGTCGCTTGAGTACAATTTGACCGTTGGCATAGTGATTTATTTTTAACACGGGCTTGAATGTTGAATTCTTTACCGCGCTACTAATAATCTTCTTGTCATAGAATTTTGGTCAGATGTTTTACATAATTATATTTACTTACTGTGTAGGCGGTCTTTTTTATTGTAAGGTTGTGGAACAGGGTTTATATTTTATGTACACTGTTCTTCTTTATAGTTGAATATAGGAGATAAGAGTGAGGTTGGGCGCCCCTAAACCCAGGTTTAACCTCCAGTGGTTATAAATAATTAATTCATAATTGATTATAGATGGCTACTGACCGTACCAAGTTCTCTCTGCTTTATGTTTGTCTTGTGTGTTGTTTTCTATTTAGTGTGTAGATGAAGAAATGGTATTACGTGTGTGTGTATGTGTGTGTGTTTGTTATGGTATGACTGTGTGTGTGTGTTCTGCTTGAGAGGTGGGTGTATTGTTTGTGTTGCGTTTCCTGCTTGAGTCTTTCGTATTTATTTGATTAGAATCTTTTCAGTTCAGCCTTTTATTTGGTATGTTTGTTTGAGGGTTAACGACATTTGTATTTTACTTGAAATTTAAATACAGAGGGGCAATGTTTAAATGTTATAGCAGCATACTATATTTGAGTGTTTCGTTGAAGTGTGTAACATGTTATCACCAACTATAAATAAAGATTATCTTATCTTATCTCATCTTATTACGGTACGTTTTTTACAAAGTGAGGCGCCATTTGACAATAACTATTCTTGATATTTACGTTAGACTCTTGGTATAATTTAATTAACTTCGATATCATTGATATGGGTATATGCTGCAATATTTGTAAAATGACTTATCTGTGATCGTACAAATTTCATTACACTATTGAAAGACATCATGCAATGGTAAAATAAGTTGTCGAATTTATGGATGGGTTCTAGTATGACATATTTACCCCCTAGCCTGTTTCTAGTTTCGAAGACAAATAGCAACTTAATGCCATTCTGTCTGACATTTAGCCTGCTTTAAGCTACAATCTGTTAGAATATAGAAATATGTCTTTTTGAACATGTTTATGACTGTATTATTTAATATTGTTTATTTTCTTTTATTTTTGGTTAGCTGTAATTGGATGAGTTTTTTCATAACCCCGTGGAAAAAATGGAAATTATGCCACGCCTTGATGGTACTACTTTATCTTAGTCGAACTGTTCTCAGGCGTTTCATGAAGCGGGAGATAAATGACGTCATTGGCGATGACGTTACTACAAAACAACGTGATGTTTTAGCGGAAACTATATATGGCGGAGGGACTACAACCTACGGATTAAAAGTGTTAAATACCGGTAATTAGTTATACATCGAACATGTTTTCTTTTTATGGAGTTATGAAAAAGTACCTGGTCACACTTTAGTATGAAACCGCGTCGCGAAGTTTCATACAATGTGTTTTTATAATCCATAAAAACGGAAATTATTCGATATTTTCCTTAAATAAATGTGAACTATTTTCTATAGGAGGAATTAATTTAATGCGCTAAAAGGGGGTTCTATAGGGTATCGGTTAAAGCAGCTCTACCATTTCTCAGCCTTGATAATTGTCCGGCAGAGGGTTGTCTGCACCTGGAAAGTATTTTCTCGACTAATTCAACATCAACATATGTCACTTATTGCAAAACACCGGATTACATCATGTCACCCTTGAGCATTTTTTGTATTATCAAGATGGCGGACAAAACGGCTACCGAAAGGCTTAAGAACAAAACATTCCTAAAAGCAGCATTCATTGTTTCTTTTTCTTAACTGATTTGACCTCAACACAAAGCAATTTGATATTGAAATGACACCTCATGTTACTGAAATGTTATTGGTGACATGTTGTCACCCATCAGCATTTCCGTATATTCAATATGGCGGCTAAAATGGCTACCGAACGCGTTAAAACAAACTAGTCTAAAATCAGCATTCGTAGTTTCTTTTTCTTCACTGATCTGACCTCATCATAATGTTAGTTATTATTGAAATGATATGATACAGTGGAGAATCTGTTATTCTTTCCCAATAAACGCGTTTACGCTAAAACTATAATTTGCAGTGCAAACCGTTTGGAGCCAGATCAGACGCCGGGTAACCCGGCGTCTGATCAGGCTCCAAACTGTTTGCCACCAAGATAAACAAGAATTATCAGAATTGTCCAAAAGTTGTTCTTTTCTACGTTTTAGTGTTTTGCGTTTGCGTACGTTTGCGTTTAAACGGGAAAGAATAACAGATTCTCCACTGTAGATAATATTGAATGTAGCGGATGATATCTTGTCACCCTTGAGCATATTCGTATATTCAAAATCGTGAATAAAATGGTTACCGAAATGCTTTGAAGTAAAATAGTCCAAACATCAGCATTTATTGTTTCCTTTTCTTGAATAATTTGACCTCACTACAACGCAATTATTATTGAAAGGATTATATATGTAATTTAACACATGACATCTGGTCACCCTTGAGCATTTCCGTAAATTCCAAATGGCGGATAAAATGGCAACCGAAATGCGTTAAAACAAACTAGTCCAAAATTAGCATTCATAGTTTTTTTCTTAAATAATATTATATCAATATGATTACGTCTTCTGGCCACCCTTGAGCATTATTGTTTATTCAAAATGGCGGCTAAAATGATTACCGAAATGCTTTTTAACAAATAGTCCAATAAGCAGCAGTCTTTTTCTTTACGAGGCTACAGAAAAACAAACAGGTTCAAAAACAGCATTCATAATTTCTTTGTCCTAACTGGTTCAACCTCACCATACTATTTGGTACTTAAATGATTAAACTTATTCCTGAAATATTACGGTGACATCTATCTACACTGATTATACTTAATATTAAAATGATGATACATATGGCTGAAATGCTGCGGTTGACATCTTTTAAATCTCGAGGACTGCAGGATAGACAAGATGGCGGTCAAAATTCTAATCGAAATGCTTGAAAACAAACTAGTCAAAAACTCAATACTGATAATTTCCCTCAAGGTATTTGACCTCACCATAACGATGCTTATGACTGAAATATTATACTTATGGTTTAACTCTTACGGATGACATCTTATCACCCTTTCAAGAACTTTTCCGTATATTCAAGATGGTGTCCAAAATTGTGACCGACATGCTTTAAAATAAAGTAAGTAAAAAAAAATCAATATTCATAATTTGTATTCTTAAATGCTTTGACCTTACAAGACTGAAATCGCTTGTGAAAATGAACGTTTAAATAGAGGCAAGTAAACCGAGAAGTGAAAACAAGTGGAGCCTAGTTCTTTTCGTGTACCAGTTCGTGTTCCAATTCTAAAGCTGTCTATAATTGTGTTACATCTTGAGATTGAATTTGCAGACAGACTGTCCTCAACATTGCCCACGTGTTTTCCCACTGGCTCCTATCAATATCAGTAAGAGCACTACTCTTGGAAGAGCCTCCATTTCTTCCAGATAAACCATGCTTTATCTTCAATAGTTAGTTAATAGGATCTGCAGCGAAAACGTAAGACATCATTTGCCTATACGTTACATTCTTTCAAGGCATCAACAAATATATGCTATGCCAATGTGTGCCATCAAATAACAAACAACAGCAATTGAGGCACAATAGAATGTGAAGTTAAGTGACCTTCGCTTCGGATACTCCGTCCATCACCTAAACGGAAACTTTAATCTAGGCCATAGAGGTCAAGGTCAAATGCCAACATTACTTATCAACCTAGTTAGTGGTTTACGTTAGTAGAAAATGACAGCATCTTGAAAATTCTGAAAATTTAATTCTTATCTGGGTTGCATATTTAAATAGACGAATCATAGACGAGAATTAAACAGTATGGAACTAGATCATGTTCAATTAGATCAATTACACGGCGGCTAATATCGACCTGATCTGTTTCAAAACAGACATTATTATCAGGGCACTCACTTACGTGTTTCGTGTTAAAATCACAATTGACATAAATTGTAAAATGAACTACAAAAAAGACAAACTCAACGCCCCTGTCATAGACAGTTAAAGCTGAAGTAGGCAAGTGCTCTACCCTATCACATTTTATTCCAAGTTTACTGAAATTCCTTCACGGATCGTAATTTTAACAATACAGAGTAACCCGGCGTCTGATCAGTATCTAGTCTGTCTTTGACTCTTTTATAGAAGTCTGTTCCTCAGGAAAAACCTCCATGAATACATTTACCTCATATCAAATTCGTTTTAAAAAAAAAGCATACAATTATTTTATAGCAGAGGTTATCTTTTGTGAATGGTTAATTAAAAACATTGTTTTTTCTGCCATTTAAAGCCTGGTTATGAAAGCATGCTTAATCCTTTTCAAACTCAATTATCTTCTTCATCACATTCCTAATCTGCGAAATATTTGAAGCCTAGTTTCACCTTAAATTTCCATAGTTATATGTAATATGTTTTGATGCTGATCAGACGTTTCGTTTCTCGGCCGTTTGATATGGATTCATACTTTTTGACAATAGCAAAGCACAAAAAACACTACACATATGTTTAGCATGATAGGTGTTCGCTATACAAGTATATATTGGTCCCATGCATGAGAAGGGTTACACATAACTACAGTGGAAAATACGTTATTCTTTTCCGTTTAGACGCAAACGAACCGCAATCTCAAATCCCTCAAATGTACAGTGGAGAATCTGTTATTCTTTCCCAATAAACGCGTTTACGCTAAAACTATTATTTGCAATGCAAACTGTTTGCCACCAAGATAAACAAGAATTATCAGAATTGTCCAGAAGTTGTTCTTTTCTACGTTTTAGTGCTTTGCGTTTGCGTACGTTTGCGTTTAAACGGGAAAGAATAACAGATTCTCCACTGTATCTTGGTGGAAAAAAGTTTGGAGCCTTGGTTTACCCGGCGTCTGATCTGGCTCCAAACTGTTTGCACTGGAGATATAGAGGATATTGTATGAGTGTTCATTATTTATCATTTTTAATAAACGAGTTGACTAAAATAATATGACGCGAGCCTTGGCGAGCGTCATATTCATTTTAGTCAACGAGTTTATTAAAAATGATAAATAATGAACACGAATGTGATATTCTATTTATCACATTACAAGTTCAAACACCTATCAAATTGATTTGAAGCCGTAGTTTGTAGACCCTCCGCTATATAGATTTTCCGCCAAACGTTACGTTGTTTACGTTAACGTCATAGTAAATGACGTCATTTGGCACCCCGCTACATGCAGCGCTTATGGACGAGCAAGTTAGGCCGGAGCCCAAAAAACGATATTCCACTAGTGGATTACGATATTTATACAATCGCTTTATGCAACTCCCAGACCGCAAATTATGTGATAAAATAATTTAAGCGTTATTTTTAGGAAAATAATAACGTTATCTCCACTACATATATTTTGGCGCCATTCATGAAAAGAATAAAATATGTTCGTGCTAGGAATATTAAGGGTTACATGTTACTATATTGGCGCTATGCATGATTAGGGTTAACTATATTGGAGCAAGGCATGAAAAGGGTTAACTATATTGGATCTATTCATGGTAAGGGTTACAACTTTATTGGCGCTATGCATGGTAAGGGTTACCTATATTGGCGCTATGCATGATAAGGGTTAACTATATTGGCGCTATGCATGGTAAGGGTTAAGTGTAGACTACTATAAGAGGAATGTCAGGGCAGTGCGAGACTGGCAGTCTAGCAGCAGTGAACGGTGTGGGATGGTCAGCGGCGAGGAGGACATAGAAATACCAATACCATGATATAGAGTGTCAGGAACTCAATAACTGGAATACTCTCTTTGTGATTGGCAGAGGTAGGTACGATACTGTGCGTACTATTTACCCGTACATGTATCAACTCTTACAGTGGAGAAAACGTTATTCCTTCCCAATAAACGCGTTTACGCTAAAACTATTATTTCCAATGCAACCAGTTTGGAGCCTGATCAGACGCCAGTTTACCCGGCGTCTGATCAGGCTCCAAACTGTTTGCCATTCAGATTAAAACAGATAGTCAGAATTGTCGAAAAATTGTCTCTTTCTATGTTTTATTGCTATGCGTTTGCGTTTCGTTTGAGTTAAAACGGGAAAGAATAACGTTTTCTCCATTGTACTATTTCCCCGTTTCAATTATTATCATGCTGAATTGTCGTCTGCTGCAAATATGTCGTCTTGTAAAGAAAACTTAAAATTACTTTCTATATTTTTTAAACAGAAAATATTGAATACGAGTGACAAACAGTTTGGATGAAGTTCAGACGCCACGTTCAAACTGTCCCACTTAGCATGATACGAGTTGATGAAATCTCAAAACGTAAGCGATGCCATAAAAGTAGAAGAAAGACAAGTTTATAAATCAAAGTACTGTAGTACTGCAGGCTCGGACTTTCAGTTTAATGTAGAATAAAGTAATGCAGAAATCTAATAATGGAGTTTCTGCATTACCATTGTCATGCATTAAGCAGAAACCTGCAGCGCTTAAATACCCTAAAGAATTTTGTAATGTGCATGTCTTATAATGCATCGTCTGCTATGACTACTAGGTGAATGTTTATTACAAGGGAGTAAATACGGTGTTTAAATCACCACCGGTACAGACTCGGCATCCTGAGTTTAACTCAGTGCTGCTACTACACGGTTTATCTGATAGTGACGTATCTAGCAACTGAAGCTCCGTTAGCATATGTAAACCCCGTATGACAGAATTTGTTTGTAGAGGGAGCTAGACTCGCACCAATATTTTTCGTAAGGATTCGATATAGGCTCTCCGAGCCAAAAATGAACAATTTATGAAAGTATAAATTGCAAACTCGTCGTGTAACTCTGTGTCTGATCTAGTGTTTGCAAAGGATATTATTGAGCGAACATATTGGAAAAAATAACGTTTCTCTTCCGCGGTACTGCTTTTACAGTGGAGAATCTGTTATTCTTTCCCGTTTAAACGCAAACGTACGCAAACGTAAATCACTAAAACGTAGAAAAGAACAACTTTTGGACAATTCTGATATTTCATGTTTATCTTGGTGGCAAACAGTTTGGAGCCTGATCAGACGCCGGGTTACCCGGCGTCTGATCTGGCTCCAAACTGTTTGCACTGCAAAATATAGTTTTAGCGTAAACGCGTTTATTTGGGAAAGAATGACACATTCTCCACTGTATTATAGTACTGTCATTTAACTGTCCTGTGGAAGAATATATTCAAATTATTATTATTATTATACCCGATTTATATAGCGCTCTTTTCACACAGGAGTAGTGCGTTCAAAAGCGCTTCACATGAAATTATATAAATGAACCTACAAAGCAAGAAAGACAAATAAATACATTCACAATAAACAACTGCAAAATAGAGTACATTCTGATCGGTTGTCGTTCGCGATTGTTTACTACTACATTATTTTGCACAATCTAAAGGCTACTGTGCTAGTCATTCTGACTTTCTGTCATCTCGTGTAAGAAAACGTGTATATTTCCACCTATAATGATTTTTTTTAAATAATTGGATTTTTTCGAGCGTTTTGCATTCCTTACTTCAGGAAGTATGAAGTTTTCATTATTGCGCGGTGCAAGGCTGTCGCTCGTACACATAGTGTAAAATGTTTTCAACGGTGCATATTTATTCAAACATGCATAACAGTGCAGGAGAAGACGATATTCTTTTCCATTTAAAGACTATCGCGGCAGTTTCTTCGAAAACATTCAGATTTTTTTAAATTTTGCAGGTTGCTAGTATACACCCTGTTCTGCAGAAATATGAAATAAAAAAGGAGTCCCCGAACTAGATTTTTCCTTCATAGCTTTTTTAGGGTATACCCCTAACTATCCGGAGACACATTCTTTTGATCATAAGATATTAGAATAACCTTATTCACCTGTGTAATTTACCTTATTTGTTTGGTTATACATATGTTTTCATGAAATAGAAAGATATAGGAGCAAGTAGCACCAACAACACGAAAACAACACATTATCCTTCAATAAAGGAACCACATCAAATAGTTATCATTCAAAGATTTTTCTCCTACAGTTCAAAAATTCAGATTTGGACAATATTTTTCACAAGTGTTGATGAAGCATTAATTTACAGAAATCACACATAAAAATTGAAGGTACCCGGTCTACTTTTTCTGAAAATACAAATGTCTGCAAAGAGAGCAGCACATGTCAGTCCAATTACATATAGGGTTATCTACAAAATGCTACATGATAACTACTTTAAATGCTAAAATGAGTCCTAATCCATACTGTTCAAAGGTAAAAAATATATTACTATTCAAGCACTATAAATATATATTACTAATCAGGATCGCCAAATTCAGGTATGACCGTATGATTTAGCTTATTGAGATAGAAATAATACAATTTTTCAAACATAAATTATATCATACAAACATGAATGAATCATACATGTACCCAGACACTTGCCTTCTCTTAGTCAAATCAAATAAAAAAAATTAACCTTGTTACTGCGAAACGGTCGTTGGGCGTTACTAGTGTACAGTGAGAGTTCGGTCGAAGTACTACATGTATTTGATTTAACTCATTATACCCAGTGGATTCTTCCATGTTTATATATTGGATTAGCCATTTTTTACCAAAGGGATGCCTGGTCAAAGTTTTCATTTTCATATTGTTTTATATTGAAATTCCTATCAGCAAACAGTATACACTCTGATCAGACGCCGCATAATGCGGCGTCTGATCAGTCTACACTGAGTGCCTATGTCCCTTTTATGGGCTAACATTTCCTCATGATTAGCTCACTCACCAATGGAATTTTCCATGAACAATTCCAGTTTCCCATATAGTCTAGTCCGCTTATAAATGAATTTTTAACTTTGATTTTTTTCAATACATGTATTGTTCGACAATATTGACCTGATGTTAGTGACCTCTATTAGCATATTTTCACACTTTGTTGCATTTCTAAATATAGCTTCGGAACACTTCGTTATAATTTATACGAGAACGCACATTGTAACCACATCGGTACCGAGTATATATAGCATTGCCCGGTTCCACAAATATCGACAGGTATTTAGCGCAAGTGGTAAGGAAGACGACTATACATTATTTTTCCGTACAGTGAGTGGTTCCCATGCAATACTCATACATTTTTTCACATTTTTATAATTTATACTGTTTCTTTTAAGTATTCATACAGCATCTATTTCGATTGGAACACGATTCTTTTGTTATTTTTTTTAAAAATATGTCATAGCGTCTGTTTGGTCTATAAAATAACATTTTATAAAATAAAAATATTTCCCCTCTATCGGGATTCGAACACGGAACCTCGATGTTACTAATCCCTTGCTCTACCGACACACCTATTTCAGATGAGTTACATCTGAGGGGTGTAAATTAGGTATATATTGGTGAGGACATCGATGATCTTACCTGAATTAAAACCCACTCGAAAGCGCAATATGATGCGTTTTAGTAGATACGAAATACTAGGAGACTCGGGAATAATAGTTTATCAACAACAACTTTTGAACTTGCTCAATGTGTAGTGTTATCCACTGAGGATCACAACTGTAACAAAATTCACGTAATCAACCGAAACAACCCGACACGGTACGATCCGTTATCGATTATTGAATTATACAGCGTCATCTTACAATAATTTATTCATGCATAAAGTTCAACGTCAGGTCAATATTGTCGCACAATATATATACGTCTTCCTCACTCTATCGGGAAGAGAATCAAAATACACTGGAATTTTCATACCCTTATTCTCTTATATGCAAAACAGAGTTTAACCAATGACACTCTAAGACACGTAAACCAGCGTATGATCAGGCTTCGAAATGTTTGCTACTCAGATTAAAACAAATAGAATGTTTCTAAACCAAAGATACGATGTTCTACAGTGGAGAATCTGTTATTCTTTCCCGTTTAAACGCAAACGTACGCAAACGCAAAGCACTAAAACGTAGAAAACAACAAGTTTTGGACAATTCTGATATTTAATGTCTTGGTGGCAAACGGTTTGCAGCCTGATCAGACGCCGGGTTACCCGGCGTCTGATCTGGCTCCAAACTGTTTGCACTGCAAATAATAGTTTAAGCGTAAACGCGTTCATTGGGAAAGAATAAAGTTTTCTCCACTGTACATTTTATTACTATGTGTTTGCCCTTAAGCAGGAAAGAATAGCGACCCCTCATCTGAAGCATTAGTGTCCACGATAGGTGGTGCTATTACATCATGCTAATTAATGATTGACAGTTCTAATAAACCAGTATTTACAAATAGACGCTCACAATCAAAACCAATTGATAACCATGCATTGATGCAGTGCACTTTCCCGTTTAAACGCAAACGAAACGCAGGGTAAAAGCACTAAAACATAAAAAGTAGAACTTTTCGACAATTCTGGCAATTCATATTTATCCTAGTGGCAAACAGTTTGGAGCCTGATCAGACGCCGGGTAACCCGGCGTCTGATCTGGCTCCAAATTGTTTGCAATAGAAATACTTGTTTTAGCATAAACGCGTTTATTCATTGGGAAAGAATAATTGTTTCCCCATTATAACAAGTCTTAATATAGATAACAAATATCGGGTGGAAGATAATGGTCTTGTACCCATTGTTCTTATCGACTATAATATTAATACAGTGGAGAAAACGTTATTCTTTCCCAATAAACGCGTTTACGCTAAAACTATTTTTTCCATTACAAACAGTTTGGAGCCAGATCAGACGCCGGGTAACCCGGCGTCTGATCAGGCTCCAAACTGTTTGCTACAAATATAAACATAAATTATCAGAATTGCCCAAAAGTTGTATTTTTCTACGTTTTAGTGTTTTGCGTTTGCGTACGTTTGCGTTTAAACGGGAAAGCATAACGTTTTCTCCACTGTAATATATCTAGTATAATTCACCGAGCTGGTGCTAGCAATATTACGATATAATGGAGAAGAAGCTTTTTTCCCAGTAAATAGGTAAATGTCGGAACAGTTATTTTCATTGAAAACTGTTTTAGGGTAACCCGGGGTCTGATCAGGATCAAAACCCTTTGCAAACACACTTTAAGGCGTAGTTGAGAGTGAAAGGGTTAACACAGACCACACTAGAGACGAGTTTACTCGTCTTATACAATAGTATAAATGGGAGACAAAATAAAGATGCGTTGTTTAGAGGGAGTCGTTATAGGGAGGGAAAAAGCTGTTTGTAACTCGTTATTAAGTTTTTTCTGTTAAAATGTCCATAGTGTAGCATTGAGAAAAACAGCAAACGACAATTTTAACAGACAACATTGTAGTCGTGAATAGGTTGGACATACACGTATTGTTTGGGGAACAGAGACAAGGGTCGTTGAAAGGACGGAGTCGTTGTTGGAAGGGTCGTTGTAGAGAGGGAACATTGTAATAGAAAGATGCCTTATCCTAAGCAAACATTGCATACTCTGTTCAGAAGAACTCCTAAATGAGCCCTCGAATCAGGGTCTGGACCGACTGTCATATAGTAAAAATCAACATCAACCAGTCAATAATAGACATTATTACCTGACTCTCTATTTAAGTGAATATTAAGCATTTTTGACTGTTTTCCGAAATGTTTACCAGACAGAGACCAGCGGGCAACAGTTGACTGTTACATAGCACTGTTACATGCGCGAAAATGGTGCGCAAAACTTCTCTGCATCGCGAGACCAAATAAGGCGTCTTTATGATACAGATCTTTGTTTAAGGATCTAGCCTTTTGCGGAGTTGAACAATCCCCTTAAAAGGCTATATAGTTCTAGACCTAAAATCAAGAGTAACTCCGAATATTATATAAAAAATACAAAAAAAAAATGACGTCATATTATACATGACGTAATTTCGACAAAGTGTCAATCAACTTCAGTCAATAAGAAACAATAATAATTCAATCGTAATTGAAAATATGAATATATTAGACATCTTTTTTACAAAACAGTGATGTTCACATTCAGTTGTTGTATTGAATTGAATTAAGATTAAATATACACGTAAGATCATCTTTAGAATTTATAAATACGTGTTGTTTAAATCTTGTATATCTAGATAGATCTAGAATTAGCCATTCATTCAGCCTGGCTTAAATAGAGAGTCAGGTAATAAATCATTTGTTTGATAGTTACTTCGGGAACAGTCAAACCATTGTCCCTCGGTAGCAGGGAAGACCTTGAGAACTGTTGCCCTCGGGCAACAGTTCTCAAGGTCTTCCCTGCTACCTCGGGTCAATGATTTGACTGTTCCCTCAGTACCTATGAAACAAATGTATATTGAGGCCTGGACCTTGTCATTAAAAGTTTCAGGAATGAATGAGTTAAACTTTATTTTCATTACAATAGGTTTGATGACAGACCAGACGCATTGAATTCGGTATCTGATCAGGCTCCTTAATGTTTGGCACTTTTACGGTTACTTAGGCATAATATCTGGATCGAAACAGTTTGACATTATGATATTGTTAGAAAGGTACTTATGCATACGGCAAGTTTTGTAGACAATGTTATATAGTACTCCCTCCCTACAACGACCATCCAAACAACGATTCCCTCCTTACAACGACCCTTGTCGCTGTTTCCCAAACATTACAATTATGTTTTACTTTTTTGCTGCTGCAATATCGTCTGTTGAAAATTGCCGTCTGCTGTTTTTCTCAAAGTTACATAATGGACATTTTTACAGAAAAAAAACTTAATGAAAAATGACGAACAGCTTGAATCCAGATCAGACGCCACGTTACGCGGATTCAAACTGTTTGCATATGTAAGCCAATTTCCCTCCCTATAACGACTCCCTCAGAACAACGAACTCTATTTTTGTCTCCCATTGAGTGTTATTGTAGGGAGGGAACGCTATACCATGATGAAAGGTTTATTCCTTTCACTACCATGACGTCATCAAATTTTAACAATTTTCGTCTGATTTTATTTCTCAAATCTAAATGGTAAGTATTTTGACTTAGGACAGATTGACATGTGTCAACAAGTTTAGATCTTAAACAGGCGCCGTGTTACACGGTAACTGGTCAGGTTCAAAACTGTTTACAAATAACCATTGCGCTCGGGATAAGGTAGTTTAAGGGTTTAATGACAAAACAAAGTACAAGTATATTCCATGACACTTCGAAATGATATTGCACTAATGTAGCTACCATACAGTTGATATAAGACGTTATTCCATACCATAACACACGTTTATGCAAAAACTCTTTTATCAAGATCAAACGCCGGCTCCAAACTGTTTACTGTTTAAATTCAACTTATTCTCTAACGTTTTCAAACTAAATGTCGTTTGTATCATGTTCATGCATGGCGTTTGCATTTTACTTTCATTCAAAAGGAACAGAATAATGCCGTCTCTACTAGACAATGGAGAATATGTTATTATTCCTACTGTCATCTCAAACGAAACGTAAGCACATTGCACTGAAATAAAGATTTTTTTACAATTCGGAATGTTGATTTAAACCTTGACGGCAAACAGTTTGGAGCCTGATCAGACGCCGGTTGACCCGGCGTCTGATCTGGCTCCAAACTGTTTGCACTGGAGATACATGTAATAAATTTATATTTAGCGCAAACACGTTTATTGGGAAAGAATAACGTTTTCTCCACTGTAACATGAACTGTTGAAAATGATAGCACACTAATGCAAGTTAAGTCCAGAAGCCAAATAGAAAATCACGGAGAAACATACATTAAGTGTCTTTATTTTGCGAGAACATCTTAAGAAAATGTTTTACGTCATATTGCCATCGAACTAAAGACAATGGCCTTTAGACACACATGTTCGTTACTTGCGAAAAGAAACACACTTTCTTGAAAAGTTGAATATTCTGACGACCTTCAAGTGGTTTTTATGGATATTGGTCCAATTTTGAATGAATAAGATGCAGTTTACAGTAATGATAGTTTCAAAGACTAAATTTCTACATGTTAAAAGCTTTACATATAGGATATTACATGAGTGTTCATAATTTATTGGATTTATTAAACGAGTCTTTTAGAAAACGATAAAAACGAGGCTTTGCCGAGTTTTTATGGTTTTCTAAAACGACGAGTTTGATAAATCCAATAAATTATTAACACGAATGTTATATTCTTTTTATAACTTAACCTAGAGTTATTTATCGCAACCTTTGAGGTCAAGTGAATGCTAAGTGCGATATAAGTAGATCTATACAGGAAAAAAGTTGTTCCAAATTAACCCCGTTCACTAGCATAAAGTTCATGTTATTATATGTATAATAAGTACTTTCATGTAGATCTAATATTGATTACTTACACCAAAAATCTATAAATTGAATCTACATGATGGAAAGAAGACGTTGGAAATTGAACGCATAGAACGCATTTAAATGACGTCACAAGTAACGACGTCGTGGCGTGCCTCATTTGCATAGTTATTTAACTAGTTATATATGACATTTAAACAACGGGTGTTATTCAACGCTCACGCCGTCTGTTTTGTTATAAAATTATTTAATAACTCAGCCACAAACGACATAGAAAACAGTATAGAACAACATCAGATGCAATTTAATACCTGTCTACAGCAAAAACGAACATGTTTATTTAGCAGGTATGGTACAGTGGAGAATCTGTTATTCTTTCCCGTTTAAACGCAAACGTACGCAAACGCAGAGCACTAAAACGTAGAAAATAACAACTTTTGGACAATTCTGATAATTCTTGTTTATCTTGGTGGCAAACAGTTTGGAGCCTGATCAGATGCCGGGTTACCCGGCGTCTGATTGGGCTACAAACTGTTTGCACTGCAAACAATAGTTTTAGCGTAAACGCGTTTATTGGTAAAGAATAACGTTTTCTCCACTGCAATTGAAAACTATTTAGTATACAGTGGAGAAAACGTTATTCTTTCCCGTTTAAACGCAAACGAAACGCAAACGTATCGCAGTAAAATTGAGAAAATGACAACGTTTCGACAATTCTGACTATTAAATTAATCTGAGAGCCAAACAGTTTGGAGCCTGATCTGGTTCCAAACTGTTTGCACTGGAAATAATAATTCTAGCGTAAACGCGTTTATTTGGAAAGAATAACGTTTTCTCCAATGTATGTACCAGCAGTAGTCATAGTTGTTTTGCTTTCAGACGACTGGCTGATTTTGCATCGTCAGTGTTTGTATTAATAAATATACAAATCCCTACTCTCATGATTTTGAACTGGGGAATATTTAAATGTCACTCTCAATCGCGCTTCAAAGAGTGTTTGCAAACAGTTTGGATCCTGATCAGATGCCGCGTAACGCGGCGTCTGATCAGTACCCAAGCTGTTTGACACTCGTTTTGCATTGTCTTCAGTCATACTGACTTATTTTTTAATCTTTGAAACGGCATTGCAGACAACAACATTGAAGCAGACGACAAAGAAACGATGAAGGGGTAAACATTCAGGAAAATGATGGTCACCGCTTCAAATTTCAAGCAACATGGACAATCAATTGAAAGAGAAACAAAATTTCAAGTGTTTAAGTCATGTGGTTGCTTAATCCTTTCATAGAAGTTTGCTATTAAATCACTAGCAGTTTGAATTCAGATCAGGTATAGCGAAACACGACTGCTCATAAGAATAAAACGTGTTTAACAATCGTATCAGTAGCTGTTTTGTCAGAAACATTGTAGACAATAATATCAGCTGCTGAAGATATATTGTCTGCGAAGGGTTAAACCAGACAGTTTAAGGTAGTGGAGTGAACAATGATAAAGACAAAGCAGAATTACTTTGAATGGTAAGTTCTGATTTATGTTAAATCACCTTTAAACAACCACTTTACGTTCAGTGTCCTTTAAGCATCAAATTTTAGATATGTACAGTGGATAAGACTATATTATTTCCCAAAATATGCATGTACATGTATGCTAAAATCATTACACCCTTTGCAATCAATTTAGTGTAAGTTCAGACGTCGGGTATACCGGGGTCTAAT